>OV170225.1:28399287-29629287 GCA_921882275.1 Brenthis ino | reverse complement strand
CTAAAACTGTAGATGATATTTCAATAAGATTTTTCCAAAAAATATTTTTTATACAGATACGGTTTAGTTACAATTTTATTATATGTATAGATAAGTTGATTATAAATAAATTATTGTATTGCAAAATTGAAAACAAATATATTTTTTAAAAGGGCAACTGTTGAGTTCTCTCCGGCTCCTCTCAGCAGAACTGCCTGACTTACTGACATTTAGTTTAAATTTAGAAAATTTAAAAAGTGACCATTTAAAAATGCTTGTAAATGTCTATTTAAATATAATAGGTATGTTTTGATTGATTTATTGATTGTTGTTATACTAACGTTTGCCCGTGGCTTCGCCTTCATTTTTTTCATATAATTGCTTCACTATTAGAATCTGTAGCGTGACATTCGTTGTAGCCTACAACCTTCCTCAATTCTATTCACTACTCAATTCTGTATTATAAAGAGAAAAGATTTTTATGTTTGTATCGAATAAGCTCCGAAACTACTGAACAGATTTAGATGAATTCCTGGGAACGACATAGGATAGCTTTTATCCCGGAAATCATCCCTTAAAGGCATGAAAATGGGAATGAAAGTCTGTATGGGGAAGCAACCTAGGAACGAACCTGAGTGAAGCGAGGGTGAGTCACTAGTCCTATATATTATGTATCCTATATAATATTTAAGAAGTAAGAGTGAACTAAATAGGCTTTCATAATATTTTGCTGATTCACAAAGTGTTTTCCTTACTTTCACAATATTCGTGATTCACGAAGCTACGTGTACTTCCGTGCGTAATGTTAAAGTAACAAGTACCTAATGAGGATCTTGTGGTTTCCTTTCTCTTTTATTTTACTTAACATTAAGCAATGATATTTATCATTATCAAATTTTCAACGTCATCGGGTAAACCCAATTATGATATATAATAAACCTTTAGGCTTTAAGTAAATTATGTAAATGTCTTATTATAAGTTTTTTTTTCTACTAGTTAATGACTGCGTATTTATTGTTATTCCTATTAAGTGTAAAAAAAAAACAATAAATTGGCTGGAAGTATAAAAAAATCGATTTCTGATGAAATACTTTTCTTAATGTTTGCAACACCGGTGATTTGACAGCTATCTAAGGTGAAATTTTAAAAGGTAAATAAAAAAAACCTAACACATGAGCTCTAGTATAACTCTATAAATGTTCGGATACACATATGTACCTATCATGCTCTTTTTTTTGGCCGATTTAGAAAAATAAGAAAAATAGTAAAAAATTTTAATGTTACGCAATATGCTCGCTAATTGTGAACCGTTTTGCTGATAATTTATTAATCGATATGTTATTTATAATAATGACATTTTAATTTAAAAAAAAGTTACAATTAAGAGTAAAACCATTATATTTAAATAATTTTGAAGTACCTAACTTCACTACTAACATACGATCTAATAATTTTATTTCACATAATAAAATTAAAAGTTATTTAAAAAATATATTAACTTAAAATAATTAAAATAAAGCTAATAAACGAAAAGGCAATGCACCCCTGCACAAAGAGATATTTCATATTACGTACACATCAGTACTTTGCTCCCACCCCCACCCTACAGGGGGTTGCCAGGAATCAAACGGATACATCGATTCCGACAATAGCCTTCCAAGATGAGACTTGCAATCTAGTGAAAAATGACTAAAACGATAACTTTTACTTAGCAGCATCCATTGCTTAATTTTAACGAGAGTCTTATGGACTCCTATTAAATAAGCAAGCAATGTAAACTACTACTATATTAAATTATCACAAATTTTTTCAAAGAAATGAACTAATATGCTACGTAAACTATTTTATGCAGTTACCACAACCTTGTCAAATCATGTCATTGTTAAGGCATATATCTATACATATAAAAAAATTGTAACTAAGCCAAATCTGTACATTAAATTTTTTTTTGGAAAATCTTATTGAAATATACATTATTATCGATACAGAGGCCGAATCTATAGTTTTTAGAATTTTTGTCTGTCTGTCTGTCTGTTACCGCATCACAGAAAAACCACTCGACGGATTTTGATGAAATTTGGTATGATAATAGCTGGTTTTCCGGGTCAACATATAGGATACTTTTTACCGCGGGAAAATATCTCATTTCTGAGAAAAAAAACAAAAACTGCATTGTAAGAGTATACTAATATGTAAAACCTAAGAATTTGGTTTTTGGTCATCTGAACGCGGGTGGAGCCGCGGGCAATTCTAGTTGTTATATATTAAAAAAATCTATAAAGAAATTTAAAATTAAAATTAAATTAATTAATAAATGTAGTGTTCGACCATTACTCGTATTTTGACGAAATATTTTTTATCGATAACACTAAACCTTGTCAATTGCTACTAAATAAAAACTTTTTAACAAAAAAATAAAAACCGACTTCAAACAAAAGCACTAAAAAGTAACAAATAACTGATTGGTAGTTTTCATTTACTATACATACCTAATCAAATATTTTCGAAGTCGGTGTGCTTAGCTTTGTATGGGCTGGCACCGACTTCGAAAATATTTGATTAGGTATGTATAGTAAATGAAAACTACCAATCAGTTATTTGTTACTTTTTAGTGCTTTTGTTTGAAGTCGGTTTTTATTTTTTTGTTAAAAAGTTTTTATTTTTCCCTTTTCAGTGTAGACAGTAGAAGCAAAGTAAGGATTCTAACGTGTTAGGCTTGTCAAATCAAACAAAATAAGCCCAAACTCAAAGTATCTACTATTAGCCGTTGAAGAGTTCCACCTATCCACCTTCTGGCCTTGCTATCAGATCAGGTCAACAACACCGAACCACTGTACTATCAACGGAAATAGAAATACTTGCAAAGTTTCAAGTCAATATGACAATTAGAAGTAGGTTAAATTCATCATCAGTTGTTTTTCCACCCTTAGGGGTGGTATTTTTTTTTGAAATTTAAATGGGACCAATCTGGAAGTACACCCTTTCAAACAAAACAAAAATTGTCCAAATCGGTTAATAAATGACGGAGTTCTGAGGTAACAAACATAAAAAAAAAACATACAGTCGAATTGAGAACCTCCTCCTTTTTGAAGTCGGTTGACAAAAAAAAATGGGATGACAAACTGTTTTGTCTTTGCCCATTTATATAAATTAATACTTTGATATAGGTACATTATAATATTAATTAGATTTTTTAAGTTAAATCTAGGTAAGGTAGGTTAAATTGATTGAAGTTTTTGACCGACTTCAAAAAGGACGGTGTCAATCTGATAATTTTTTTGTCCCTCGACTCGATTATAATAATCTCTAATTATTAATAGATTTTCATGGCCCCATTTAAATTGTTAAAAAAAGTTTAATGTAAGGAACATTTAAACTAGAAAAATATTTAGCCAAAATATATGTAGTACTTAAAGATATTCTTATAAAGAAACTAAAATCATCATAAAATATAATAATAACACACATAAACAACTACGTAAAAAATTTCTTAACTCAATACACCAAAATAAATTACAGTTCCGTTTGTTGCAAAAAAAATATATTGCGAAATCCTATGAGGGTGGTAAAAGTCAGATTTTAAAAATAAGTTTAATGACAGGGGGTTTGTCATCGGCACCGGCCTCGTGACTGATCGCCCCGGGGGTGATAATGCGTTTCTACCCATACTTGACTAAAGTCGATAATTACTGTTTTTTCTACCCCACGAGTTAATTTAAATGAAGAAATTTTGAATTTAAAGAGGCTATTTAATCACAAGGATGTCATGTTTGCAAAATTGCAATATGAATTTTTTAATCAAAATCGATATATAAAGTGATTTGCAATGAACAGATACAGTAGATACAGTAGTATAAACTAGCGACTCACCCTCGCTTCGCTCAGGTTCGCCTTTTGAAAAACAAAAACAAACCTATCCCACGGAAACCGTACATTTTTCCGGGATAAAAAGTAGCCTAAGTGTTATTTATTTATTATAAAGGCTTACTAACTAAATTTTACTTACTAAATGAAACATGTATTTAACATTATAATGTTACCTATTTGTATATAAATTTAATTTAAAAGTATGCACAGCTTTTTATAGAAGTATTCCATTAAAATTTTATGTGGTTACGAGTTTAAGCCATTTCAGTTGTACAATAAACAAAAGAAGAAAAAAAAAAAGAAAAAAAATATTCCACACTATAAGCTATCTCTGTGCCAAATTTCTTTCGTTCTGGCGTGAAAGAGTAACATACATCCATACATCCATACTCACAAACTTTCACATTTATAATATTAATCCGCATAACCACATACAAGTGGCAAATGTAATCTAAAAATAATAACCAGACTCTATGCTCTACACAATATTGGATGCCTCTTAAACATCCCAACACAACTTTTGATATGTAAAAAACAATAAAACTTTGTATAGTCAAGCATTTAGGGAAAAATCAAATTTTAGTTCAATTTTGTATACCTACTTTTTAAATTAATATTATATCAAAATTCAAAACCCTATATATTAAATTTTCATCTCTATTACTAAGCTAATTTTAATCCAAATAATTTGTATTCAAACTAAGTCGATATCGAGTAGTAGTATAACAGGTGTCTAATGTCTATCTCTGTTCCACGGCTATACAAAACTGATTTCGGGCGGGGGTGTAGGTGTACCGACATGACAGATGACCGTGAGCGACGACAGGGGGCAACGAGGGGTCAGGGGGAGTCCCCGGTAGATTTATTATGCAGATAATACTTAGATTTGCAAGTACTCATCGATGTAAATGCAGTCTAAAATTAACCCATTGGTAGCAATTATAACCTTCTAAAAATACTACATATGACTTTTATTATAAAGCTAAAGTATTTTAAAATATTCAATTGTGTTAAAGATTTTACAGATAATTAAAACCTTATTTAATTAATCTAAATTAGCCTTTGGCCAAATTAACGTCGCTCTTTCGCTACGCAAAAAAAAAATTAACCACTAAACGAAACAACACATTGTATTGGTCAAAACAAACAGTAGGTAATTCATTATCGGTTCAGTAACATTGATCAGTATCGACTTAATATTCGATATTATATGTATGTAGTCGCAATGGAGGTACTATAATATTTTTATTACTACCTATATTTTTTTAATTTATATAGATGTAGTAGCAGGGCCCGCGGTTCGCCCAAGTTCAACAACGTTCAAAAAAAACTTTTGCTTTATTTTATATAGCGACTCACTCTCGCTTCGCTCATATAATATTTAATTATTCGAATATTGTAAGAAATGGGGGGTGGGGGTAAAAGGGTGAAAAATACTTTACGACCTATTCTCATACCTACCAAATTTACAAAAAAAAATCATTAAAATCGGTCGAGCCGTTTGAAAGAGTGCGACCAAAAACACTGTGACACGAGATATTTATAAGTACATTACATATCTCGATATAGTCAAGACATATAATAGTTTATAGTTCTGGCCATAGTAGTTATTATTATATTATTTTAATTTCCATATTAATATCCAAATAACTTATACATAAATAATGGTAAACACAAAAAATCTGCATTATTTATGAAATAACAAAACTATATGTAACAAATTAAAATACGTAACGGTATAGTTTATGCGGCTTGAAATATGCAAATATTATAATCTAATATGAAACTAAAAGATCAATAGCAGCATCAGTTTGTTCGTTTACTCGCGTCTAAACAAACTGGAAGGGGCCTGACACCATGACGGATGACCGCAGGCCATGACAGGGGTGGGGGTGCGGTGCTGCAGACTTATTACGCAGATAATACTTATTTACATTTATAATTTACGGTAATAAAGTAAAAGTAAAGTATGGCGTAGAACTACGTTGCGGTCTAGAGCAATGAAAAATAAGTAAAGTAAATCTAAAATATGTGCGAAATTCATTAAAAGAACTTTTTAATAGTCATTAAAATAATAAGTTTAATAATTAATATAATCTCGCAATATGGTATAAAAGTAGGTAATATTTTTTTCTTTGCCAAAATATATGTAGGTATTAAAAGGTATGTAAGTTCGGACCTAAAATTACCTAATAGGTTCAAAACCAGCTAAACTATCTAAGAGATTCCAAACATAACCCAAAAGCTACTACAAATCAAACTATAAACGGAAACTTTCATAAAATTAAATAAAAATCATATCAAACCTACAAAATCTAATAGTAATATGTAATAAAAAAACTCAATTTTCACACAAAAACTGCCCTCCCCGAGCAATCGTAACGCGCACCGCAAACGGCGCAGTACCATCTATTACGCTACAACTATCATTACGGCCACTATTGATTCCTAATCCGCACTTCCTGATGTTACGTAACACCCTCACCCTCACCCACCCTCCGAGATTTACGACCCTCTTTGACGAATGATTGGCCGGCCTTTACAGATCATTTCTATTTTGTTTTCGAAACCGCTGTAGCATTGTGCTTTAAGATAGAAATATTTTGTACAGTAAGATAGTTTTAATAAGTTTGTAATTTTGTTTTGTTTGTTCGTGTCAATAGTAATATTGATGCGTGGAAAAATCTTTCAAAGTTATAATATTAGGGACATTTAATCTTCCGTTAAAAATATTATTTTTGCGAGAATATTTAAAATGTATAATTTGTGTATTATTAAATTTTTTTTAATTCTAATATATGCCAATTAGATATGAAACTTACTAAATACCTTTACCTCAATAGTTATGTTAATTAAATTCAAATAAAACTCTTTATTCATTAAATCGTTCGTTGTTATTAGCCATTAGCTTACACGTGGCCAATTTAAACATAGTTAATGAAAATTATATACTAAATTACCTATCATAGATATAAAATTTAGTAAGTCGATACAACTATTAAATATATTTTTTTTAAATATAAGAAATTATAAAATAAAATATTTATAAAACTTTTAATAAAACGATCGTCCGACTTTAAGTGTAAGTGAAAAAAAATAATGCAAAAATCCGTTTATTTATTCAAATCGCATTCTCTATAAATTATAATGATAATAATCGCAAAAAAAAACAAGAGACACAATAAATAATTACAATTTATTTTTCATAAAAACCAAACAATAATATTACATCATACGCATTCAACATGAATTTAAACGCTGAAAGCTCGAGGTGTCAAAGCGATGCACTTGCAGCCACACTTGGCGGCGCGAGCTTTCCATAAAGTCCGCCGGCCAGTGGAGCGCGCCGCGGGCCGGCCGGTGGGCGTGCAGGCTGCACCGCCCCGCCCCCCGCCACCCCCGCGCACTCACCCCCGCTGTTTATTCTCGGCCGAGTGGCGGGGCGACAGTCGCCCGCGTCACGCGCTACGGACAGCACGCGCGTTTCCCATCCACAAACATAAACAGCGAGGTGCATTCGTTATCGGACGTCACGTAAAAAAATTGTACGAATTTTTCCTTTTGACGATCCCACTCGCGGCCCCCGCGAATTCGACCGGAAAGAGTACGGGTGATAAGCGGCGGTATCGCGGAAAATGCATTTCCCGGGTGCATGGCGCAGGCGGTGCGGACGAGGGGAGGGTGCAAGCGATGATGGACATCGTATTGATTTCTATCTGCCCGCTCCTCCCTTATTGTGGCGATGCAGGGCGCGCCATCGATCGTTGCACCGGCCCTAAATTAACACCCCGCATGATCAGCGCTCGTAATTACCCCATACCTCGATTTTTGCTGAAGTGTTCGAGTACGTGTAATGTGTTAATCGAGTTTTCATTTTCGACGTCACGTGGACGCGAGTATACGAGCTTGGATTTTTTCGGAACGCAAACGAGCCGGATAACTGATACAACATAATTATTTATTAATTGATTACAAAATTGAACGATTAAGTACCTAAACTACTCGTCAGATGCCCCAACTATAAATACATGCAGCTTGCTTATAATATTTGAAACTGTATTGTATTGTGCAATTGAGTGCACTTATATTTTTTTTTACTCTAAGTATTGCTAGTATTAAAAAACAGTGCTTTAATTTGGAAGTGCAGTTTAAATTAATTTTGATAGTGTATTTAATTTCTGTTTTAGCAGTGTTTTTTTTTTCATTTTATTGAATACATATTTAATAGGTATCGTATCTAAATATTTTTGTCATTCATAAATAATTATTTTGAATTAAAAGTTCTTATTAACATTTTATTAAAATCAAATGACGCGTTTAAAAAATATATTTAAAAAAATACTTATTCGAAAATTTATAAATTAAAAATACAAAAAATACCGTCGCTTCTCACCCTCACCTTTACCGATACGTTCAAAACAAAACGTGAAACAGCAAAATCCTAACACACTATTTTCTTTCAGGCAAACTAAAAACACAAAGCTTTAAGCCCAATAGGGTCATAGAATATAAAAATCGGCAGAAGTGACAATCGCGAAAGTGGCGGGGTTAGGGGGTCGCGTGGAATGCGCGGGAGACCTGTATAGCGCGCGCGCACGCCCCGACACCGTGCCGCCCTGCGAACAGCCGGCCATGGCGACCGAGACCGGTGAGTATCTGCCCACCTCGTTAATCATTGTCTTTATTACAAACATTCACTATTTATTATTAAAAAAATACGCAGGCAATAAGACTGTTTTGTTAGTTTGAGTAAAACTATTTAATACATTACTCAAATTTATAATACGGCTTAAAGAAATATTTTCGATTCTTACAAGAAAGCATATTAGACATATCTATTCCAAATATTCTATTAAAACAGTATCTATATAGAAATAGCTTTAAAAACGTTAGATATTATCCACAAAGTTTAACCATCATAAATCAATGTACTCGTAGTCACACTGTGATAGAACAATTCTGACAGCTGCATACTTTACATAAATATCGGGTTAACTCATTCGCATTTACGAATTCATGTTTATAAAATCTTAAAACCGACGCATAGCAAATATTAACACTTGTATATTTTCTTTGTTTATAAAAAAACAATTTCCGGCCCCAATTCAGTTGATATCTGATATGAGAGAATTAGTTCTACATTTGTATTTATATTTTGACGTTATAAATAATCAGTTTCATTTTATTTATTAAGTATAAAAATAATTATTATTTCTATTAACCAGCAATCTGCCTTTGCTTTGCCTTTACTAGACTTCCGGTTTTATATAACACAATTGTATAGTTACATATATGTACAAAATATATAACAAAAATCTTTTCAGTATATACTAGTTTAAAATTAAGCCTATATCGAGAGACATCTGAGTATCCGTTTGTAATAACTTATTTTAAATACAAGTTTAATGAATCAAATTAATGCGAGTATGTACATTTAAAAAACAATTGCATCATTCATTATCTTTCATTGATGCACGGTCGGGATAATCGAAAGTACGTCAGCGAGCCGTCGAACAAGTTTTTAAAACTGAAATGAAAAGTTTTCGGTGCGTATTTATACGATACGCAATTGTTTACCAACAGAATCTATATGAGGAGCGTAACCGTCCAGTCACTCGTACGGTACATGAGTTCGTTGATATTCACCACCCACCACCCCCACCCCGTCTCCACCCGGATCATCCCAGAATCCCCCAGGACGAGGGTGGGATACGTTTAATGACGACGCTTTTATTTCAAGATTTCGAAGTGCGATATTTTTCTCGTTCTTTAAATGTATTTCCTTTATCACTTCTTTTTAAAATCTTAGAGTTTCTTTCTTTTTACATTTGATATTTTTATTTGATATTTTAATGTTTTAACAGATTTTACGGTTTATATATTTCTCTAGTGCCATATCGTTAAAAGGATGGATTTGAACTCTTACTTACACTTATCAAGTTATCACTAGTCTGTCTGTTTAGGTAGTCTCGCTTATTCTAACAGTCTTCATTTTGAAGGACTTGTACCTACATATCAGTACCTAATCAATATTCAGTAATTTAATTAAGATTTTGTTAATGTAGCACCATACAAAAATATGTAACGCATTTATTTTATAATATGAAATCTACTAAAAATAACTACTTTTTCTTTCATAATATTTAATGAAAATTATAATTTGTAACTCAACAATTTGTATATTCTATCTTTTTAAAAGTAGTAGATACCTATCTACTATTTAGTTTTCTTTTAAAGAATATATATAAGTATACAAGCAAATCCAATCAATGAATAAGGGATGGTTGAAGCACACGGCAGACGTGAAGCGTAAACCCCTAAACATTTACGAATATATAAAAAACTAGTGTTGTCCGGGGAATCGCTTGATAAGCGGGTCAGGGGTCGAGGATAGCCTATGTCCGATCCCAGGATGCAATCTATGTCATTGCCAAATTCTATCGAAATCTGTTCAGCGGTTTAAGAATTAAAAACTAACAGACAGTTACCTTCACATTTATAATATTAGTATGGATGTAAATTGGGTTTATATATTTTTAATCGTAGATGGAATGATGTAGTTATTTTCTACCTACTTATGATTTACAAAATTGTCTCCTTGATTTTTTAATATCGTAATTGAGAATCTTAAGGTGCTTTATCTACTTTATAATAAATATATTGTTAAGAAACATCATATTTAGCCCTTTTTAACCTCCTCTGCTGGGCACGGGCCTCCCTTCAATGCGAGAGGGATCAGGCCATAGTTCACCACAATGGCAAAGTGCGGGTTGGCGGACGTGTATTAAGTAAATAATAAAATTCATATATTTCTAGAAAGAAAACATACATACATACATACATATATATGTATATGATACAAATCATTAACTAAATTAAAAAGTATTGATGGAATTAGGGTTTTTTTCTAACATAATTTTAACAAATTATAATAAACCCTAGACTGATTCATATTGGTTTCTATATTAATACGTGAATTTTAATTTTGAAGTAAATATTTGATTGCAAGTCTGCGCGGCGGTGTGGTCGCATCGCGGCCGCTGGGGGTTGGGGAGTCAGACAAACGCGTGCATTCACACTAAATGTTAACGAACTTAATTAATAACGATCCAGTTATAATTAAATCTCAGGAGAGTTTTACAATTGTTTCATTGTGTATATTTCCAACATAATTACTAGTTGTCTTACGGTGAAGGAAAACATCGTGAGGAAACCTGCATGTCTGAGAGAATCTAGCAAGTTTTCGAAAGAGATGTGAAGTCCGCCAACCCGCACTTAGCCAGCGTGGTGGACTATGGCCTGATCGTCCTCGTATTGAAGGGAGGTCCCTCCGTAGCAGTGAGACGATAAAAAGGGCTGAATACATATATCTTTATTTTCAATCTATATTTACATAAAGTGAAACTCACTATGTATTTAGAAGTATAGGAGTTATTTTAAAAATTTTGTATTACAAATTGCATACAAAAAAGGCAAGCACAGACAGACAAATAGTTTATTAGAATCCTGACTGACAACGCTTAGATAAATAACCTTACATAACCTACCCTTTTACTTATATATGTCAAATATTCGCGTAAATCTAAAAAAGTATTATGAAAAAAATACATTAAATTCGGTCTATTCGTTTGATAGCTACGGTAAAACAGACAGACACATAGACATATTAGCGGGAAACTTAGGTATAACTTCTATAAGATGAAAATATTGAATTAGTAAACCGAACAAACATAACTAATAGAAAACGAAAATACTCCTACTAGAGAAAGAAAACGATTATATATTATCTTACGGTGTGACAATTCTGGAAGATAGGGTTTTTATGATAATTACAAAAGGTCCCCACACTGATATATAAGGGATCGTCTTCTGTATTGATCGTTTCTAGGTAAAAACTATATAGTATTGGTAGTGCATAGGAGTATGTGTATAAAGGATATCCTATTAGTTTATTACGTTTTCTTTTTATTTATTCATTTAGATATTTTAGATTAAATATATTTAAGCGACTGGCAAGAGTGAAAAGAAATCAGATTAATGTGTATATCGATGTATCTATGTGATCGACTCCATTGGATATTTAAATTTATACTATAGAGCTAAAGCAATCGATGAAATTATTCGCAAATGAAACGACTAACTACATAATAACACATATCTGGTGTTTTGAAAATATATAAAACTAATGACTCACCCACGCTCCGCTCGAGTTTGTCCCTAGTTACGTTTTAACGTTTAGTACAGATTTCTCAGAGTTGAGATATTTTCCTGCAGTAAAAAGTATCCTATATGTTGACACGGTAACCAGCTATCATCAAACCAAATTTCATCAAAATCTGTACTGTGGTTTTCTCGTGATGAGTTGAGACCAGACAGACAGTCAGACATAAATTCTAAAAACTATAGATCTGGCCTCTGTATCGTTAATAATGACTATTTCAATAAAATTTACCAAAAAATATTTAATGTACAGATTTGACTCAGTTAAAATCTTATTATATGTATAGATTACATTCAAAACATACGGAAGAGAAAGAAAAAATTACAAGTCTATTTTACACTTAACTTTAACTTCTAAATCTCTCTATGAATACTAGAGTAGTACAAAAAAGTTGGTATTTCTGTATGCGTATTTATGCTTTAACTACATTATCATATAACTATTCATGTTATTTTTATTATCGATTAGGGTTTTTAGATAACTTATATATTTTAAATAAAACTATCTTTTCTGATTTCTTCGCGGATTTATTTCGATTTTTGGTCTCGAAGTTTCGAACGCTTTACAGCAATCATGGTCATGGAACCAAAAATAAAAATAAATTCACAAAAAAAATCGAAACGATAAAACCTATCGAATTGTTGATGTACTTAGTTTGAACAAAATGAATCCAAACCATATCGCAAGTAAACTATAAACAAATCCGAGTTGTAGAGATATAAGTAGGTACCCGATAAGTAATTCTTGATATATAAATAATTTATATTTGAAGACATTTCAATTTCAAAACTTTGGCGTGATTTTTTCCTAAATTTTTCGCTCTTGAATTAAACTGAAAGGTCAACTCTGTACATCGCAGCAAATGTGAAGGTGACATTATCCTATAAGTTACAATGAACTTGTATAGATATTAGTATAAATGGTTCTTTATGTCATGTAACTTTGGTGGATTGTGTATCTAGGTACTATCTGTGCGAATTTAAATTCTATACTTAATCATGGGTCGTGAGTTCATTCCCGGTTTTATAAAAATAAAAATAATAGTAGGTAATTATATAGACTACATAAAAAAATGAATTAAGTGTCCTTCTCACAAAAAAATTGTATTACCAATGACGCATTGGTCTGTTAAATAAGAGGTTAAGAGTTTGATTACTGAACTGAAAAAAAAGCGAATATTTTACTTTTTAAACAAAACTATCTTCTAGGATTTTATCGCGGGTTTATTTTGATTTTTGGTCGTGTAACCATGATTGCTGTAAAGTATTCGAAACGAAGAGAATCAAAACTCAAAATTAATCTGCGAAAAATTCCAAAATTGTAACTTTATTTATTGTATTATTTTTTTTACTTTTATCAATTTTTTACTTATTATTTAGACATAGACATTTATTTAATTTTACTCCCAACTAATAAAAACAAAATTTAAAAGAAAAACTAACAATAACATTTAATCTATTACTCAATTATTAATGATTCAACTACACTGTACTTTTCCTTATACAGCAAGGTCGTCTTAATTCATAGTACATATATATAGTAAAACGTGTTTCATTGAAAACCTTACATCTTCATATTACATATATAGATACTTCAAGTTAATTACGCCTCCGCTGGGAATATATTTTTTCATATAAAATCAAATTTCTTCATCATATGTAGAGTCAATGAATTTATAGTTTCGCAATTTTTATCATTTTTTTAAAGACATTAACACACAACACCCTTTTAGTTCCATGGTAAGCTAGAAGCTTGTGTTATATGTAGATACTAGATAGTTGATACACTACACATATAGGTATAACTTTAAATACATACATATTATAAATATAAACACCCATGACTGGGGTATAAACATTCGTGCATATCATACAAATGAATGCCCCAGCTAGACTCGAACCCGTGGCCGCTGGCGCAGCAAGTAAATCACTACAAACTGTACCAAACGTGTCCTCAAACCTTCGTCATCATACGTTTTTGATTATTATTTTATACTGTTTTGAGATACAAAATATCTATTCAGTCGAATTGGGAAAAGGTCTCTATAGCGCTATAGTTATGAGTGCCCTCTATAAGACAAAACACAACGACATTAAATTTTCAATATATCTACCTACAGTTGAATTGCGGCGCCAAATTATTTATATATAATGTGCTTCGATAGTGTAAACAAAACTGTATGTAAAGGCTTATTTAAAAAAATATACAATTTTAAATGCCTGAGGCTATTCATTGTATCTGATTGTGAACTAATAAGCTTCTACTTAATTAAGATATAACAAATGCAAATATGCTTAGTCGTAAATCTTACTTTCTATGGATTTTATGTACCAATAGTTTTTTAATCATTATAAAAATACTAGCTACTCATCCTCGCTTCGCTCTGGTTCGTCCTTAGTGTAAAACAAAAATAAATCTATCCCACGGGAACCGTACATTTTTCCGGTATAAAAAGTTATCCAGATCCGTTCAGCCGCTTTAGCATGAAAGAGTAACAAACATCCATACATCCATACTCACAAACTTTCACATTTATAATATTAGTATAGATTACAATGGGATATTTTACTATAATGCTTACTAAAAGTTATAAATGCGATAATCCCTACGTTTTTATTTTTTCCTTTTATGTAGTGATGAAAAATTGGATTGATGTATTGTTGAGCTTATGTAAGTAAGACAGGCTTTTATCCCAGTATGATAGCAAGTGGAGACTTTTTATTTTGCCAATGGACAGAATACATTAATTTTGTAAATCAAATATTTTCTATTTATATATAAATAAAAACGAATGTTCGTATGTATGTATGTATGTCTCTACGCGTTCCTAAATCATTGATCCTATTGTGGCGAACCTCTGCTGGGTTATTCTGTATACGTTTGTGAAGTTTCTGGCAAAAAAAATATATTTTTCTTTGGACGATTGTCTTATATACGTTTCTAATCCACTTAAGCACAAGAACCCACCCAAGTTACTAATAAAATTTAAAAATAAATGAATATTGGCACGATTTTATGCAAACCTAAAATTTCTATTGCAAAATCTTGCATACTCTCATGATTTTGATTACGAATAGTGATCAGTGTTTCCTTATTTCGCAATCACGAATTGTTTAAACAGTCATAGAACGTTTATCTACGAATAAATACATATGTGTATATGTAAATACATATGATAGAAATATTGTAAATTATAATTTTACTTTAAATAAAGACAACGAGTTAATATTAGTCCCGCTGAGTTTCTTTCGCCAGTTCTTCTCAGGTCTGAGGCTTCTTCTTTCCGAACTGGTAGTAGACTCATGACGTTCAGTAAGAAATAGTAATGATTTAATGCTGAATAAAATATTTTGAATTTTGAATTTGAATTTTGTTAATAGTCGCCATTTCCAGCCAGGTTAGGGACATTTTGTCTTATATATTACGTAGGTTGTTTGTTCAACTAAAGAGTATATCTTTAGTTATTCTATACGTAATCTTAATAAATTGATCATAAAAACACTTTTTTTTTACTAAGTTTTTAAATAATTTAATCAATATACTAAACTGGAAGTGTCAAGTACACATACGATTATAAAATAGATTTATATAATCGTATGTGTACTTATTACCTATTGTTTTCTTTAGAATTGTGTATTACAAATAAAATAAGTATTTAAAGTAGTTTGAAAGAAACTTTTAATTTTATCTCCTTATACACTATACAAAAACCCATAATACATAGACCAAGTAAATAATCGAAAGGGCTATAAACTAAAAAATTGTTTTATAAAAACACAAATAATAAGCAAACAAAATTTTGTATATCTAATGAAAATAAAGTTTTAATGTACTTTGAAATTAACCATTTAATTCTAACACCTTATTCACGCTACACCAAAATCCAATAATAACATTACTACGTACCTACTCGTACATACATAGAATAAAAACATCATCAAAAGGGCTGTAGACTAAGCTTATTTTTCATATAAACACATAATTTGCAAACATGGAAAGGACATAAGTATAGACTAAAACAATTTTCATAAAAACACATATAATATGCAAGTATTATCACGGGCGTCTAACAGCTCGGTTGCACGCAGGCGCCGCGGGCGAGCAGCAGTACTCGCTGCGGTGGAACGACTTCCACTCGGCGATGGTGTCCTCCTTCCGTCGGCTGCGCGACGAGGAGGATTTCGTCGACGTCACATTGGCCTGCGCAGGCGCAACATTTACCGCGCATAAGGTACGTGTATCATGTGCCATTTTTAAATAAATATATATATATATATATATCTATATATATATATATATATATATATATATATATATATATATAATAGCTTTATTTCTTTCTGCATTAATATGTATATAAAATTTGATTATTTTGGAACGGTTTACCTCTGTTTAAATTGCACCCTTCGCCACTGATGGCTATATAAAAAATTGTGCCAAATATTTCACGCAACACCACCAGACATGAGTGTGTATAGTTATTTATAATATAAACCTATGCGAAATGATTTTGTTTATTTGCGACCATAACTTCAATATTATAAATAGAAATAAATATTGAGCATAAGCATTGCTTTCCATGCCAGTGATCTTAGGTTTGATCATTATACCGATATTTGAATTGGGCTCTGTCAGATTAAGTGAGAAATTCAGACAGGACACATTAAAGTACCTACTAGGTATATCTAGTTTATTTATCATTATATTTTCTTATGAAATACTTTCTTTAGGTGGTGCTATCAGCTTGCAGTCCATATTTCAGAAGATTACTAAAAGCGAACCCGTGCCAGCATCCTATTGTTATTCTTCGAGATGTGCACGACAAAGATATGGAGAGCTTGTTAAGGTAAAGAAAAGACCCTAACAAAAACAATATAACGCGATTTTAACAGCATACTTATAAATGTTGCTTACATTATTTGCTTTGTTTTCTACTACTGACTACTATTATATGAAGCAACTAAATAAAAGACTAACAGTTGAGTTATCTGAGCAACGCGTACGTTACTAGTGATAGTATAGTTACTGGATGATCAACAAAACACTGCATAATACAATATTTTACAGGTTTATGTATCAGGGTGAAGTCCATATTGGACAAGAGCAACTGAAAGAGTTCCTAAGAGCCGCTCAACTTCTACAAGTCCGAGGGTTAACTGATGTTCCTCCACCAGCGCCGTTACCGACTCTAGATCAGAAAGCTTCTCCTGTAAGTTAATTAAAACACCATCTTAAAATATGACTCTTATTACGAATTACGACTTTCCTTAAGTTTTTATAATATTTACATCTGATACCTAAATAGCATGCTTATATAATAAAATAAATAAAACCATAGAATATAAAACTTAATTTGCTATAACAACATACTTGTAATATCGCTATGGAAGAGCGAGATTGCCTGCTAAAGGTGAACTTTACACTTAAAAACCGATTTCAACCTTGTTTGTAATTTTTAAACATTTTGTTAATAAATAAAGTTTTTTTAGATGATACACTTTTGGTAATAAAATAATTATAATATCTTTCTTTTTCACAATTCCTAATATAATAAAATTTAAAAATTCAATTATACGTACTAAGTCCCCCTACTCGATAATACATTAGATATGAATTCTAACAAGCGATCCAATGCAACGTTCAAACGGGATGACTTGATTGCAAAACATCGACAAATTTCGACTTTATATAAATACAATTAATTATATTTGTAAATTTCGTAGTTGACATCTTGCAAATTTTAATAAAAACCATGAAAAAATGGGTCAATATACTGGTAAAAGAATTAGGCAACCATATATTTTTTCTATAGTCAGCGTCATCATGGACGGAGACCGGCAGCGGGGGTTCCCGGGAAGGCCGGGACCCTCAACCCCGCGAAGGCCGTCGGGCGAGACGTCCAGACGAAGGCACGCCTTGCACTCCGCCACCGAAACGAGCTCGCTCTTCAGACTTATATCAAGCGCAAATGAAGACCAGGTTGCTACTATTGAATTACTATTCATCACATGAAATTCATTGAAATTGTCACCATCGCTTCATTTCATTGCAATCTTTAAATTGAAATTATGGCGCTAATTAAATAACAATTTACTGTAATTTTGTACCACATCTTCTAAACCAAAAGTCTCTAATTAGGATGATGTAAATTATAAATTATTTTTGTTTGAGATGGCGTCATCAAAACGGTACAATAATTGTAAAAGACCATTTAGAGAACAGAAATTAGAATTCAAATTGGTATTGCCATATAGTGTCATTAAATCACAGAGTTGCTGAATTTAGGCAACTCCTATAATGGTTCACGCGAATTGTCTCGCTGATTCACTAATCGGTAATGGCGCAGAAAAATTGTCAACTTTCTATAAGGATCTGTGTTAAATGTTAGAAACTCGAATATAAATAATGTTAATCACACAAAGAATGACGTAAACTCGAATAAAACAGGTTTAAAATACCAAACACCATTTTGCTAATAGGTAAATGAACTTGACGAACTAATTCCTTTATAGTCACTAGAAATCCTATAAGTATAATATTTAATTATTAAGTTAAATCGAATACAAAGCAAATAAAAAATATCACTTTTATATAAATACTTATATCATTTTTATATAAACATAAGACTAAAATTGTTTTGAGTCTATTGAATAGACGAATGTTTGGTTTCAAATACTTGATTGTTACTTATTAGTTTTTGACTTTACTGGTGTAGGACGGAACAGCTGTTAGCGGCGCAGGGCGCAAGTCCTGAGAGGATGGGCACAAACGGCCACGAGCTGGCTCTATTCAGCCAAGCACTAGAAAACGTACAAAATCCGCATCTCTCTGGAGTTTCCAATAATTTAGTAAGTTACAAAAGCTCAATTATATCTTCAATATCACTAATAATAAAATATTTAGTTATAGTTTTTTATCATAACGTTATATATGATTTATTATATTATGCTTGCTACAGACACAGTAATTATAAACTCATTTATTGTTATAGTCTGGCGAAGGTGAAGAATCTTCATCAGATGCAGGCGCGAGTGACACGGAGGGCGAAAACAGAGCTAAGCAAGAACCGGTAGATTACGACGATCCCGCTACAATGGCCAACACCAACGGAGCACTCCCGCACAACTTCCCTGGACTGCTCAATTTACCAGGTCACCTAGTTATTACCTCAAATATATTGAATTTTGAAACTTTTAAGAGCTAATAGATTAACTGTAAATATATCTAATTCTTACAGGATTCCCCGGCCTGCCTGGACCATCAGGGATACCAGACAATTTTGGTGAGTACAAACCCTTATTGCACTAACATTTTCATTATGTGACTCAATAATGACGATAATTAGACATCGAACGATATAAATGCAATTAGATCCGACCAGAACAAATAATTTGTAACCAATAACATTAATGATTTTTAACACACAATTCGAACATTGTATGTCATTAATTGTTCATCATTGAGTCACATGTAGCACGTATTCAATAACACTAACAATTAAATAACGAGTAAGTAACCGAACGATCAATTATTAAAATAATCGATTAGATAAAAATACCCCTTAAATCGAGAATCCGTTAGTAATAGCAACAATGGAAGTCATGTTGAATGTGAAACGTATCGTATCGAAAGTCATAACGCAGAATTGGCGAGTACTGAGAACTAGGGCGAGCAAAGTGTGCGAAGCGCGAACTGAAAGCGAGTCGTCTGCCCCAGGAGCGAGCTGGGCGAGCGCGAGCGCGTGCGCGGGCGACGCGGCGGGCTTCCCCGGCCTCGCTAACGGTGAGCCCGGCAAGCCCGCGTGCCCCGAGTGCGGCAAGCTCTACAGCAACAATAGCAACCTCAAGCAGCACATCCTCAACGTGCACGCCGCGCGCGACCTCTCCCACTCCTGCCCGGTCTGCGGCAAGGGCTTCAAGACCCGCCAGTACATGCAGATACACATGAACTCCATACACGGCGTCAAACAGAGGAGGCGCGACCCCGCCTCGTCCACCCCTTGCGCCCCGTCCGCGGAACTAGACCGATACACTCACAGTAGCGCTTAAGCGACGTTGGAGATGATTGTTCTAACCGCCGCCTCTGTGTTACAGGGGCGGCTCTCGCGGGCGGGGCGGCCATGGGCTACCGGCCGCAGTGTCCGCTCTGCGGCCGCGTCTACTCCTCCACTTCCAACCTGCGCCAGCATATGCTCAATGTGCACTCGCAGACCGACCGTGACCAGTGGTTCCCCTGCCAGCACTGTGGAAAGAAGTGCAAAACGAAGCACTACCTCATCAACCACCAGCTGCAAGCTCACGGCATTCGCCAGCGGCAGAACTCTTAGAGACGGCGCGTGGCCGAGCGCCCGCCCCTCGCGCCCCACGTGCCCCTCGCGCCGCTGCTGCCTCTCACCCCCCTTGCGCCGTTGGCGCCCCCCGCGACCCCTCTGCCGCCCCACGTCTGGTGGTGAGCGCATCCCGCGTACTCGGTACTTGTGCCAATGGACCCTTAGGGAACGCGTATCGAACTGTTAACCAATATATTATATTTGATATATCGTAATATTTTTAGACCGTTTATTGTGAACGTCGTTAGGGAGAGTAACGCTGATCGTCGGATTTGCCAACCGTTCATAACGTAGAGTAATTTAGTGCTGTCGGCATTGCAGATGCCGCGGCGCGGGACGCGTTGGCAAAGCCGGCGATAAGCGATTTCGTCGAGGGGAAGGACGGAGGGAGCGAGTTGCTAAAGTACCTGGAGGGGAGCGAAACGGCCAAGAAGGCGATGTTCAGCGAACGTCTACAGTGCCCGTTGTGCTTCATGAGTTTGGATTCACTGGCGCTGGCTCGGAGACACTTGGAGGCACACTATCCGCGGGACAGTCCAATCTGCCCGGTCGCCACCTGCGCAAGGTACTTTGCGCATCCCAATTCAGTCAGAAACCACATGCGAATAAAACACCGCCGCCAGTGGGAAAAGATGAAAACGTTAAAGTGGAGTTGCGGGTGGGCCAACTAACGTTTGAGAAACTCATGGATTGGAAAGTCGGAGCAGGCAACTCGTTCGTCATTCGGCTAAACTAGCTAAAACGGCTGTGAATCGGATCTACGAGTGGGGCTTTTATATGTTACTGAGAAACCCAGAAAACAATGATCTCCACAATGCATTTTCATATTCAGCAGTAATGTTCGTACGTAAACGATATATAAACCAGTAGGGTAAATCGACTGAAAATTATTTTTGTAGTAGTATAGACTGATATTATTTAAGTATAACTTGGGAAACACTGCAGAGAATTGCTGAGCATGTCCTCGAGGACATCGAAGGATCAACATTAGATTAAAAAGATTTTATTATAAGAAATCTTTCCTACTATATAAATAATGGGTTCCGTGAGCAATTTAGCTGCAGGGTATCTTAAGCATTAGTTTTGTAAAGCGCATTATGACTTGTGATGATTGGTGCCATTGATAGATTACGAAGTGCAACTAAGTGAGACGACCATTCTTTCCTTCCCGAATGTGTCTGACTTCCATTGTTGCTATTACTTCATTACTTCTAGTTTTTGTGTTTGTACTGTCATTAGTCATTGTGTTCCTAGTTGCTGTCCTGATTGAAATATTGTTAATATTATTTTATCTACACTCGACATGATCGCACAATTTATTGTACTTGATTTACGATTTATAATAATTCCTTCAATACTTAAGACTTTAACTTGTACTTAACAATAATTTTGTATAACAATCAGGACATCTTGACCCCACTGTTCGGTATAGATCTAAGCAGTTTACGGTACAGAGGTTTTATTTAATATTAGTGTTAGACAAACAATAAAATTTAGTTTTGGCTCATTAGTTCAAATATCGTTTAATAAATCTGTGAATAGTCTCGTGTAGAGTCAGGTTTACGAAGTGCCTAGAAAACATATTAAGCCCCTGTACCGTGGCCTGCTCTATGTGTATATTTTCGACCATAGATAAGACAATACGAGATAGATTTTAATGAAATCGAATGCCTTTAAACGCAATAGTTATACGTTCACAACTGATAGGTTTTATTTTTTATTCGTTTAGAGCCCTGTAGGCAGAGAGCACAATCAAATACATATCTAGTCATAGTAGAACATACGATATGAAACGAGGATTTATTGTACATGTATAAATAAATGCATATTCCATTCGCATATATTTTCATATGAATAAAATATAAGGAAAATACACCAAACAATATAATCTATATATTTTTACATTATGTAAAAAAAGTAATTAGGTCTAAGCCTATTATCTCATCTTTACAAAACCTTTTGAATGATCGAACCAGATCAATAAGTACTTGCTTTCAGCAAAATTTATATAAAAATTTAATTTTTCTTTTTTTCCACACTCAAATCTAAAGTATATCTACAATGAATAGTAGTACTGGAGGCACAGATGCTTGTAACATTAAGGATATGCAATACGAGGTCTTCGTGTAAAGACTGTTAGCGTACACTCATGATACAAGCACCTGTGTCGTCCACAATATGCCTCAAAAATATATGCGATAGGAACGTAAATAGATCTCGAAAATGATTAAAAAGAATATTGGTAAAAATTAGCGAGTAGTTAAAATTGTTCCTGAAGCCTGAGAGGCAATGTCGTAATCTTTATATAATAAATATTTCTAAGCGTACAATGTAATTAGTCATTTCAATAACCAAATGTTCAATGTAAGTAAACGATACTAGTTGCGATTGTATTAGTGATACGATATATACGTAATAATTTAATTTTTACCCGAAAAAAATTGTCTGCTTATATGAAACATAAACAATAAAACTACGAAGTAGAGTTGTTGCATTTTTAATACAAATGTCCAAAGTAGAACAAAATTTAGTTATATTTATTATCATGTAAGGCACTAACCAGAAACATTCTAAGTAGGCTAATAAGGTAAGATGAAACTAAAAAACTTTTAAATTTTGACTTTATTCTTGTAATTTTAAAGTAGATTTTTCATTATCAGGTGGTTGTCGTCGGACACAAGACTTACTGCGAGTGAGAGCTACTGACCCGAGGCCATGCCCGAAATGTGGAAAGATCTACAGATCTGCGCATACGCTGAGAACGCATCTTGAAGATAAACACACAGTGTGTCCTGGATACCGGTAAGAAGCCAAAGTCACTTATATAATCATAATTTAAAATAATCGTAATTAACTGGAAGCCAATGTCTGTATTACTTATTACATAGATATTTTTCATTCCAGAGTAAGCCAAAGTACAAAGTAAAGCTCAACTCCTTGATACCGTCTGTAATAAATACTTTTGATAAAAATACATACTTTTGTTTAATTTATTATTTTCTATTAAAAACGATTAAAGTTATCTATTATTTTTTTAACGCGTTTATATTTTCTGCAGTTGTGTACTCTGTGGCACAGTGGCCAAGTCCCGCAATTCGCTACACTCGCACATGTCGCGGCAACATCGCGGCATCTCCACCAAGGACCTCCCCGTACTGCAGATGCCAACACGATTCGATCCAGAACTCGCAAGCCAGTGAGTAGGAACTTTACAATACATTAATACGACTACTATTTAGGTACAGTTATTTTAAAAAACAATAGGATATTTTAAAGTAAATGGATGATTTACATAAAGACCAACTCGCACGAAACGCTTTAGTTCTACGTTACTGAAACGAACTGCTAAGGTGTGGACAACCTCCCAACATCCGTGTTTTCTGCCACCTATAATATGAATACCTTCACGGCAAGAGTGAATAGGTATCTTCTAGGCAAGCGCGCTCCAACCTTGACCTTGATTGTCGTCAAGCGCAAGCCTATCTAGTAATAAAAAAAGAAGCTAGCTTTCTACGTTTAAAGATAGACCGCGCCATAGGATGTATTAGTATTACTAAGTAAATATTACCCTCATACTAGCTCAAGTATAAGATTTATTTCAGTAAGTACTTTTGTTAATATAATATGGTCTAAACATTCATCTTAAAGATTATTCGGTAGCTAATATATAGAGTAATTAATGTTTGAATTGAAATTTCCAGGTTATTAGCTAAAGCAGGTGTAAAGGTATCGCCAGAGCAGTTGCGAGCGCGGGCGTCACCCACCGGCCCGCGCCGCTCCGACATCAAACTGGACGCTAAGTCTGCTGCCTCTGAAAACAGCTCGTTATGCGGCGATAACGACGATGATCTCAGCCAGTCCAAATACCAGGATTCGTTACCTGTTTCTCCACCACGTACGTATTTTATTTACTAATACGAATATATAATTTATATTATATATTTAAGAAATATTTTTTTACATAATGCCCATATTATCCTTACGCTTTCAGATATAAACAATTTAACAAACACAACAATAACAAAAGTGCCAGCAGTGCGAGCAGTTACAGCCAAAGCTGTAGAAAATTTACCTCACGGCTTATCCGGATTGAAGCATGATGACTACCCACCAGGCTTCGGAGGAGGATCAGCCATATTGGATACCTACCTTCAGTATATAGGAGAAAATGTCTTTGGTAAGTCACTGTGTAAATATTCTAAATTGAATGATATATAAGACTGCTTTTTTAATATTAGACAAAAAAAATTGCAATTTGCCAATGACTGCATATTGTTACAGGAATGAACGCTGCAAAACTCGCACAAATGAATGCTATGCATATCGACAGGAAAACTTACGACGAGCCTTCACCTCAAATGGGGTCACTGCCTCCACCACCCACGACACTTGCACACCAACGTTTCTTGAAACAGATGCAGCGACAGTACACTGATAATATGGGTAAACCGGATATCATGCGAGATGCCGACGAACCTTTAGACCTGGGCAAAGAGAGACAAAGGAACGACAGCATCAGCGAAGCTGAGACAGACAAACAGGATATGGACAAGGATATGACTAAGGATTACTACAATAAGGGATATAACGACGATGATAGAAATAGGGTGAACAGCTCGGAACAGGAGCTCGAGCACAGCGGCCAGGACGACGGCGACTACTCTGAGGACGAGCACAATAAAACGGCGTCTTCATGAAATGACATAAGTCTTGCTGTGAATTAGTTTGCAAGTGAAACTGTTACGAGAATGTTTTGTTGATGGTTTTTGAAAAGGTGCTTGAGTGTTAAGTTACGTCATTAGCTGATTCAATTTGAACGATTTATTGTTGACCCGTGTATCGTTGGTGCCATTAACCGATATTGTAAATTAATTAAGTATTGGGTCGTCTCGGGCGCTGCCGGTCTGTAGCTGGGTGTCGTAGGACTGGCATTTATTGTATTGGTCATGTCCGTTAGGTCGTACGCCTTGGTCAGAGTAAGGCGCTCGATGTGGGGAACGCGCCGGCGAAAGCGCTCCGATTCGACGCCACGAAGCCAATTTAGCGTGACCCGTGTACACATTAGTTATACCGACTCGTCACTTGTGAGATTGTTTAGTAGTATTTAACTAGTGAGTAGTAACTTTATCGTATGTAAGCTCCCTCTCGCGGTAGGGTCTTACATAGTAATTCCATCCAACTACCTCAACATTCGGGCCAATACGGCAACGTTATAAATAAAAAAATCCACACAAATTGTGAAATTCCATCCATCTACCTCACTTCAATAGATTTTATTTAATATTTTATACAATTTATAGATATAATAACTGTTGTTTTATGCATTTTGCAGATTGCATTTATATATACTATATAGTCGTATCGTAGGTAGTATATAAAGCGAGTCATCAGGCGGCAGTCGAAGCCGCCCGTAGAGATGTCTTTACCGTTTTATTTTTATATAGATCGCACTCACTAGAGAAAAATTAGACTGTCACTTCCGTAGAGTAATGTTATATTGAATGAATATGCACCTATATTTAGGAGAAAACAAAATATCTTTGTATACGAACAAAATTACCAGAGCTTAAACTTATATTTATCGATGTGCGTTTAAAGGATCGCCGATATTTTCGAACGTTATTATTGCGTGAGTTTAATTGAACATCAACTGCCTTGAGACTGAATTTCCAAGGGTTTAAGCGATTCAAGTTCAAATTGGCGACAGCGACGCGTTGTATATAAACATGTGGTGATATGTAAAGTACATAATAAACAAACAAAAGCAATAAGTAAAGTATACCTTGATGTTGCCTTCGTACGTGTATATACATAGGTGGTCTGGGCCGCCGGCGGCAGCTCGCAGTGAGCACTCCGGCTCGATACTGGAATAATGGTTACTGTGATCACAATCTCATTATTAGCCTTCGATAATTATACATATTTTTTAGAGTACAATGTTATAGTTATTTAGTATATTGTAAGTTACGAGTAAGCGAGTCACAAATATTTACTTCCCGAATGTTAGAATTCACTTTATTTAAGAATAGAACCATAGTGGTTAAAATCTTTTTTATGACAGATAAGGGTTTCGGATCGTGTACTGACGATGTTGGAGTCCATCCGTTGCGTATATTTTAAACATTTAACTTTACTAAGAAATTGTTATAGCAAATGTCTTTATAGTACAACACCGTGAGTACATTGTTCGGCATTTGATTATTATATTTACCCTAAATATGAAAAAATTTTGAGTTGTCGAGTTGCAACACTACATTCGAAATGTCACTTTGACAGACGTCAGTGTGCAACTGCGACGAGATATTGTGTAATAACATATATACATAGTTTAAGATTACGGGTTGATTGATTATTTTTAGCGTGTTAGTGACATTTGACGGGTTGCGTCGTTTGGTTTGCGTAAACAATAATCTTGTTGACAGTTACGGTGTTGCCATAGTAAGTAATTATTTTTTGACTGTACATAAATTTTGATTGTTTAGAGGTGTGCTTATTTTTCTCATTACGTTATAGAAGATTGACTTTATTTAGAATATATGCAGATTCATAGTTGAAGCACTGTACACTCTACAATAGCCAGTTACCAGATTGTGATTAAGAAATATATATTTTTTCAAACACTTTGCATACCACAATTTAAATATTTGAGACGGCGATGGAGTTACATGGGAAATTTAAAAATAAATGAGGCTATTTTATGGGTAAAATATAAACATAATTTAAAATTTCTGGAAAATTCTTTTGTTGTATAAGCTGAGCATATTTCGATGTAACTCCACGCGCCGCCTCCACGTTGTTGATACTTATATTATATACCAGTGAATATTAAGATAATTAGGACTTTAAGTCGATCATTATGCTATATTTGTGTAAAAAGTATTTTTAGTTACCTTTTTGAACTTCGAAAGTTCGATATTAGTAATTCTTCTTTATTTTAGTCATCCGACTATACCTCATTAATCGCGTAAGATTTTGTTTGGAAATTAGAAAACCTCAATTTCTTTGTATCTTTTGTCGTGTTAGCAATAATTTATATTAATGATGGATATCTAAAATAATTATTATAGGCAAAAGATTCAGAATGTACTCACAAAAATATTGTTTTTGGTAAAAAAAAAAACGAATATGTGAATATTATTTAAAATTTGAAACATTTAGTAAAAATGTGAGTGAATAAATATATTTTAATAGAAAGCACAAAATATGTTGAAACCGTATACTTGAGTAGTTGTAGAAAAAAAAATAATGTCAAATACAGGTTGTTATTTTCCTATAGATACTTCCAACTATGTTGTTATTTAAGCACTTTTAGTTCAGTACTCAAAAAAAAAATATTTACAGTGTCGTTTATTAAAGAGAAAATTATTTAAACGATAATTCTAATTTTTATTTATCTACCATTCTATTGTGGCGTTGTTATGTGTTGCCATAATCAGAAAATAAAATGCTACTATTAGAAAAAGTTCTCAGTTGTTAATACTCTTAAAAATTAAGTTTTTTTTTTATTAATTTAATCAATGCCACGCCTCTGCCATTGTATTTTAGTGTACTAGATGTATGCTGCTTCACTATCATAATAAACAAGATAATAAAAATAATTGTTTTGAAATTCAAGACATTTTAATTAAACCCGAAAATAATATTATAATTTTAATGTAAGATTAAATTTGAAAAAGAAAATATAAATTTTTCACAGCACAGAACATTACACTACACAAATATAAACAATAGATACTTTATCCTAGATTTGATACTTCTTAACAATATAAATAAAGAAGCAATACCACAGTGAAAATTGCATCAAAATCTGTCAAGCAATCGCAAAACACTTCTAAATTACACACGGGTGACATTTATCAATCGAGCTCCTTAAACGTCCATTATAAATATATTTAAATTTAGAATATAAAAATGATTTTGTTAATAAAATAATAATATATTAAACAAAAACAGTATTTATTAATGGAATAACATTTGCACTTAACTACCGTGAAGCCTAAACCTAATAATGATATAAATAATATAATATTGGTACCATATATATATGTATATATATATATATATATTATATATATATATATATATATATATGTATATATAAAACCTTATTAATAAACACTCTCAGCCATGACGAGAATTAGGACCTTTACATACAGATGGAGGAAAACAAAATAAATGTCATTATCATCAATTTATTAATAAGGTTATAAAAATAATATTATAACATACTACGAATAAATTATAATTTTGATATATACAGCCTAAAAGCCATTTAGAGATCTACTGTTTGTACAAGTTTAATCTATAGTGTAGTGTGGATATATCTTAGTTTGTGTTGAAGCATCGTCCCGCTACTCTTCTTTCTCATTCTTCTTTCTATTTCTAGTAAGAAGATAATGAACACCTACTGCGGCATTCATTCTGTAAAGAGACGAATATCATTTAATTTAATTAAACAATAGGACGCGACTAACCCACCGATCTACGGATCTACGGGAAGCTTTCCCGTAGTTGACCCGTGGACCGATTGAATTTAGTAAACAACTTGCGGCTCACCCTCGCTTCGCTCGGGTTAGCCTCTAGACAAACAGAAACAAATCTATCCCACGGGAATAGTATAGTACATTTTTCCGGGATAAAAAGTAGTCTATTTGTGTTCCTGATGTATGAACTATATTATTGTAAAGTTTCATTAAGATCCAATCAGTAGTTTTTGTGTACTAAGCTGTATAAGTTACTATAGTTTTTAACTATCTAAAGGGAACTCTAATTTTCCGCGATGAAAAGTATCTAAAATGTTGACCGGGGATATAAGATACCACCATGCAAAATTTCATTTAAATCGGTCTAACAGTTTTCGGAGATTAGCCCGTCCAATCAAACAGAGAAACAACTCAAAACAAAAAAAAATTAAAAAGATCTGGATTTGTTCTATTTCTATTCTTACATCCCCCTGACTCGGTTTTTAGCATTTTTTTTCTATGTACAGACATTCGACTTCTACAGTTTTATTATATGTATAGATGTATAGATTTTAACTTTATTCTTCTCTATCTCTTACTGGGTCGTGTTGAAAGTCCCTTTCTTTCGGACTACAAACTGCATTTTCTCGCCACGAAAATACGAATATCATTCAATTCAATTTTCTTGTTAATGGCTTCAGTGTGTCAGTTGAGCATCGATTATAATAAAAATAATATATCAATGAGTGCATTATCAACAGTTTAAATTCCTATTTTTTACCATACCGTTTTTCTAAAATAGTGCATTGAACGTATACGAAAAAAAATTATAACCTAAGTGTAAATTGCTGGGCAAAGCCAGGGTGGGTCGCGTATTAGAAGAACTTACAATAAAGCCAAATGCTATTTCCTAGTAGCGAGAGCTATGCCGAGTCCGACTATTCCGCCAATAGCGAGCACAGCGCCGCCGGCCACCGCCATGCCCATCAGACCTTCCTTCTCCATACGCTTGTTAACTTGACGCTGGCAAAAAAAAGAAAAAAAAATGTCGTTTAAAAAAAGCCACAGACATTGACATTGAAAAATAGTCTGTCCCTGTTTTCCAATTACAGAGTCATGGAGTCAAAGTGCTAAGGTTTTCTTAAAAGACATAACACCCCGTCTTATCACCTGTACTGGTGACAGGAGGGCTGGCGCATTTTTCGCCCAAAGAATCGGCATTGCCATTCAACGGGGGAATGCGGCTAGCATTCTTGCCACTATTCCACGCGGACATGACTTGTACAGTAATAACTAAGTGTACATATGTTTGTATATATAATTAAGTATATTTGTAATTTTCTTTTTTGTGAATAAAGAATATATATATTACAGAGCGTAATGCCATACTTTGGTGCATAATGCCGAACTGTGCTAATGTTTAATTAATTATTGCTTGCTTGCTTTTCAAAATGCTCGATTGAGTGGAGCGTTGCTGTAGTTGAAACATTCGAAGTATTGCGCATTATGCCGCATAATGCGCTTTACTGCTCTAATTAGAAAACAAGGTGTAACTCTATAGTAAAATTATAATTTTTACCCAACTTCAAAAAGGGAAGAGGTACTCCAATTCGGTACAATATTTTTTGAAAATATGTTACATAACAACTTTGCCACTTGGAAATCGAATTGCATAGTAGCCTTTAAATGAATTTTGAGGTTGTGGTCTAACATTTAATTAAAAGGAAATCCACCCTTAAGAGTGATTTTTAAGTGATTATAAGTGGGTGTTTTTAATTAATAATAATTCAATACAAAACTGTCAATGTTTAAATTTCTGTTTTGTTTGTTAAATAAACATTTTATAGCCTATTTAGGTATATTACAGCATCACGCATCACAAGCAGCAAGTGAGAACTCAAACTCAGCAGTCAGTAGTAGTTATCGCAGTTAAAATTCAAATGATGACGAATGAAAAAGATGACAACTTGTTTGGCTTAGTTTGTAGTACTTGCTGTGCCAGCGGTCGCGGGTTCGAATCTCGCTGTGGGCATTCATTTGTGTGATGAGCACGAATGTTTGTACTTTGTACTCCAGTCACGAATGTTTACATTTATAATATGTATGTATTTAAAATTATATATGCATAGCATATCAATTATTTAGTATCCATAACACAAGCCTCATTGCTCAAGCTTACCATGGAATTAGATTGTGCTGTGTGTTAATATTCCAACATATTTATTTATATTTAAATACACATAAATAGTATAAACAGGTATGTTATAATTGAACAGCTAATCAATTCAATATCTAAATGTTATTTAAACAAGTTTTTAATTAGTATAACCACAACAAAACTTAACATCAAAACAAAGTGCACAATCATGGAATATATTTAATTGGCCTCATTTTTTGAACAGTTCATTTACTTTGTACATAAAATGCTTGGTGCATTGCCAAATATTTCATGTTGACGATTAAGAAAACAATTAATTTCAAATTAATGGTTATAAAAATAATACTTTTAATATTTTTAATTTTTATACAGAAAATTAATTGTAAACTACTTCAATTTCATTAAATTGATAGTGTTTGCATCTTACACAAGACACGAAGCAGTTATTTAGCAATTTAAAACAATGAATTAGTCATAAAGTCATGTCATCATATTTATAAAAAGAATATTTTTAATTGCATAAGATCTGACTATGGGGGTAATCATATTTTTTTATGCTTTTAGTATTCATATTTTAATGTAATACAGTTAATTCATACATTAAATTTAAAACAGTAATAGAAATGTTTTCTCTTATCTGGAGAACATTAATTATGTATGGAAATAACCATATTATGAACTCATTTATGTTTTTTTGAATTCATTTTTTAATTATAATATCTATACTAATAATATGAAGAGGTAAGTTTGTGAGTTTGTGATGTTGTAGAGGGTAATCTCTAGATCTACAGAACCGATTTAGATGAAATTTAGTAAGATAGTTTGAGATCCTGGGAAGGACATAGGATACTTTTTATCCCGGAACTCACACCTTAAGTGGATGAAAATGGGGATAAAAGTTTGTACGGGGAATCAAGCTAAGGACAAACCTGAGCGAAGCGAGAGTGAGTCTCTAGTATGTAAATAATACAACTTACCTCTAAAGCGAGCACTTGTTGGTTAGCGGGTTCAATCTCAAGGAATGCTTTAACGTAATGCAGAGCCTTATTGTACTCCTTAATTCTGGCATTGCCGATGGCAAGGTAGAACAAGTAGTCTCGTTTACCATCTGCATGGGAGTTAAACAGTTCCTTTAATAGTAGAATACCCTGAAAATGAAAAGCAATTTACTATATGTTGTATTTTCATAGCCATTGCTTGAATATCAAGATTTATGACCATTAGTCCAAGCACTAAGTAGTTTCACACTAACATAAAATTATTTGCCCTATTAAGATCCAAAATCATAGTGCTGTACAACAAATAGAAGCCTTGTATATAGAATCAATGTAATATTTTGGACAAATAATAAGTATAAAAGAAGTTGTACTTAACAGCTGTACTGATCTTAAATTTTCTTTTATCAATTTTGCTTTAGTTATTTTATAAAAAAAAATAAGGTGTACTTAAAAGTTTGTAATTGAAATCATTGAATTAAAATTATATTTTAATAAAATTATTCATAACATTCAAATTACCAAAAATTATGTAATGTTTTATTTTTCCTGTTGTATCGTTATCGTGAAAAAAACGTTATGTAAATTTTTAAGGTTCTGATAAGATAAAAATAAAAAAAAACGCAAAATATTTTTTTTTAAATTAATAATGTAAAAAAATGTAAACAAAAATTATTAGGTATCACATATTTATATGTACGTGTCAGAAAGATAAAAAGCCTTTAAAAACTTTACTTATATACTGACTTTTCTAATATCCGTCGCATATTTGCTTCTCACCAGACACCATGCGTATTCAAACTGCGCCTTAGGTGTTACATTTCCCTGCTGAAGTTGTTCGTGAAAAATCTTCTCGAATTTCTAAAAGAAAAACGCAATAGAAGTCAAAACAATGAAATACGTACAGTGAGTCACGAATGACCTGACAAAAACTTACTTGCAAATCCTCTGAGGACACTACTTCATCTAAAACATCTTCCATAGTTGTAAAATAATTAAATCTTGCACTCGAAATTTATTACGAGAAAACCAAATATCATTATAAAATGTTTAAACCACTTGAAATAAAAATCCAAATTACGAAATTGTCGGTATCCACAAAGAAATTGACTTTGACTGTTGACAAATGACACTTGACAGTTGACAGTATATTAAATATTGATAATTCATTTTATTCATCTATGATAATATTAAGGGTTAAGGGGGGGGGGAGGGGGTAATAAAGTTTATATGGGCAAAGAATTATTTGTGATCAGAATTACTTGAAACTTGGTGTTAATACCCTTCAATACATAATACTTTCTTAAATATTAAAATAAATCCGCGACAAAATCCGAAAAGATAGTTTTATTTAAAACCCTTCAATACAATTAAGTAGATACTTATTTTAGCATTTTTCGAAATTTAATCTCATAAGGAGTAAAATGGGGGATGAAAGTTTGTATGAAATTCAATAAATAGTATATAAAAAAGCATAAATAATAAAAAAAGAATATTCACTTGTAGAAGATTTAAGAGTTTTAAAATCACATTCTTCAAAATGATGTCCTCATAGCCTTAAATATAAAGATTGTTTCTTACACACAATTTTTTTAGTTTATGCCTTTAAGGAACAAATGATATCCATTATATTTGAATCCTGGTACTGCACAATTTGTCATTTTAATTAAATTTTTAATAAAATGAAAAAAATCCATCCACGCTATACAATATAGTGAGGCTCATAGTTATTGTGCCATCTGGCGGGAAAAAAGGTAAAACTCTCCCTCATTGGAAAATGCCCATAGACAATAATCTAAGGAAGTATCAAGTGTGGACTTAGCTTTCTATTGATCTTGACATTTATGTTTATCGCTGAGCCGTTAAAATTCTATTTTCTAAAAAGTAAAAAGTCATGTTCGAACTTCGAAGTTGACACAGTTGACACTTGACAGTTGTGATTTGTGTTGAACTCAGTGCGCTGAACTCCGCTGACAAAGAGTATAGTTATAAACTGGGAATCCGCTGAAGTTAGATCGTTCTGAATGATACAATTGCTTTGTCCGACTTTTTGAAAGATCATTGTTATTATATAAATTTCACCCAATCAGTATTATTTTATGTAAAACTATTTTTTATTGTTTTATGTAGAATTATTTTTTCAACATGCAAAGTGTTATAAACACTGTAAAAGGAACCGCCCTCGGGGTTGCGGGATACTTGACTCCTGTGCTTAAGGTAGGTATAGTGTTTATCTATGTAAATTTCTATATTTAATTAATTATATATAGTATATTATAAGGTCAAGAGCAATAACATTAATTACAAAGTGTCTTCTTTGTAACTTTGATCGTTTATGAAACTTTTATAAGGAATAAGGTCTAATATCATTACAATTAAAATTATTAAAAGCTATGTAAGTGGATATAACCAATTGTGATATTTTCTGATTTTATAAATAGGAGTCAAAGTTTCATGAAACTGGAGTATTAACTCCAGAAGAGTTTGTTGCTGCTGGAGACCACTTGGTTCACCACTGCCCTACCTGGCAATGGGCTAAGGGTGAAGAATCTAAAATTAGGCCCTATCTACCACCAGATAAGCAGTTCCTGATCACTAGAAATGTACCTTGTTATAGGAGGTGCAAACAAGTAAGATAAAATTATTAGTTATAAATATTTTAAGATAGATTTATAGCAATTTGTATAATCAATTAAGTATTTTACTTATTTAATAATTATAATATACAGAAATTTAATAGAAATGCAAAATTATGTACCTATTTAAAAATAGTAGTAATTAAACATATACTGCTCATTACTTTGAAGTGTCTTGTCAAGTTTCATAGGTATTCATATTTATTTGTAGATAGAATACTGTGAAGATAATGAAAAAGTCATAGAAGATGAGACAGATGAAGATGGAGGCTGGGTAGACACGCACCACTACGAGTCTCCCGGCTCACCTGCTGTTGAAGAAAAGGTATGTATAAAAGTACATCTTCATAAAAAATCTACTGGTTGCTTTAAAATAACAATAAAATTTCTATTTCTTATTTTCTTACTTCTATAATTTATGATAATTTTCTTCTTCTATAATAATTGAGAAACAGCAAAATTAAATACCCGTACCTCCACCATCCTACCCGACAACTCCTTCCTGAGTTCACAGAACTCCCTGCGGTGCGCCTTCAACTCCGCCTTCAAAGCCTCCGTCTCACGACGAAGGCGAGCGTTGTCCTTCTGGAGGTGGTGGACCTCCTCCGCCACCGTGCGCCCCGCTAGGGCTTCCACCACCTTTTGCAGCGTGGCGGCAGACTCCTTGAGCATCTTGACCATTGTGCCCTTTAAATTGCCCGATTTCTGGGCCACCTCGTACACTGCTGCCACGCTGCTGCTGGCGAGCGCCCTTAATTCATCGGCCGTCAGCTCGGCCGGATCTCTCGGAGCCGGCGCCTCAGACGCCGACGCCTCAGAGTCCGTTGGCACAGATGTGCCAGCCTTACGGACCTTGGATGCGCTTGAGCCCGCCCTGAATTTGTGCCTTAAATACACCTTTTAAAAAAATATATATTTTTTATTTTAAAATTAATATATATGAACTGAATATAAGTACTTTGTCTCTATAATAAATATTCAACCAGATTGAATTTTTTGTTATATTGTTATCAAAAAATGTTAAATATAAAGTACAATAACATATTTGATAAAGAATCATGTCACAAGAGTTCATTCACATAGGGAAATAACCTTGATCATTTATTGAATACAAACAATAGATTTGAACTCGGGTTGTTTGTATCTATAAAAATGTACAATAGAAATGAATGAAGTTCGAATTTAAAATAGTGAATTTTCTTATCCCAAATTATGTTGAAGAGCAAATTCATGTCATTTGTTTAGTAAAATCTTTTGACATGTGAAATCTTCTTCTTTGTCCACCCAGTTTAGCTGGGGTTGGGTCTCCCTGTATGATTGTGCAAGAAAATTTTACTCTGGCTTGTCTGTGTACTCAGATTTTCTCTCTAGATCTCTTTATACATATTTGACCACCAGGTGGCATGTGGTTGTTCTTTTCCTCGCAGGCAATCGGGGATATTTAGGAGTTTATGTATCCGATGGTTTTTCAGCTATTAGGCTACCTTAAAGGCCCTCTGATATATTCGCTTTGCACTTATCTAGATGGGTTACACCTCATTAAATAAATCATTTGATGAAAAAATGGAATTAAATAATACAGAAATGCTGTTAACAAAACATTTTTGTTCTAATCTCATAACTTACTTTTTTTGAAGGAAGAAAATTAAAAGGAAAGATGTAGTGTAAATACAATTTATGTTTTAACTTTTGCATGATATAAAACAATAAATTATATATAATAATGTTAGTGAAAGTCTTTAAACTACATTATAAAAATAAGTTAAATGATTATTTAAGCATACATACTCGTACAACCCATTTTTACATTTAAAACACTTTTATTGCTGTACATCTTGCTTAGTGGATTAACTTATGATGTATTGTAAAAATAATAAATCTTCCAGGATTAATAGGTATTCATTACAAGAATTTTATTTAAAAACTTCAGGTATGTGAAATGACACTGGAAGCAGCAGAAACTGGAGACAGTGAGGGCGAAGGTGGCGGAGACCATGATGATGATGATGGAGATGATGACGGGGAAGCTGAAGATATGGAACACTTTCAAGAGTCTGGGCTGCTTGATGAAGTGGATCCAGTGAGTTATTATGACTTTGTATATATAAATGATTCACTGTTCCTATAGATAACCTTTTAATAAAAAAATATTTTTAATCAAATAATTATTGTTGCAAACAATTTCGTTTTCATGCGTTTCTTGTTTTACACAGATTTTTGTTTTTCATAAAAAAAATGGGTGCGTGTTACCTTTATGCGCGGTTGAAGTACAACTTTTGTGGCAAATATCGCGATTAAATTAAAACAAATCAATAATTAAATAAGGCATATTAGACATATTACACTCATATAGTCATAGAATATCATATACAGAAAGAATATAATATAATATATTTGTAGACAATAACAACGGTTACCATGGCAACATGGCAATATATTCTATTTCATTCTCTCGCCCGCTTAATCCTATATGTTTTTATCTCTTTCTAGTGTCGCATTATTGTTTTATCGAGTTTCAAATCACAACGATTCTAAAGAAGTTTCACTTCAGAATTAATTCTTAGCATTTAACTTACTATTCCATTTTAGAATGTCTTTTTAGGGTATGTTTTTAATGAAATGAATTGAAAGCCACATAAAAAGATATTATATAGTAAATACCTAACAATAATTGTCTATAGCGTTAAATAAACAAACAGTCGACAGCGCTCACCACGCGCAAGGAGCCCGCGAAGGAGAAGCGGCAGAAGGATGGCGATGAGATCGTCCGCACTCGAACCTACGACCTTCACATCACCTACGACAAGTACTACCAAACCCCGCGCCTCTGGCTCATCGGCTATGACGAGGTGAGAGTAATAAGATGTAAATAATCTATGCTAATAATATAAAGAGAAAAATGTATGTTTGTATGTTTGTTTGTAATGAATAAAAATCTGTTGAACCGATTTAGATGGAATTTGGTATGAGGATAGTTTGAGACCCTGAAAAGGACATAGGATAATTTTTATTCGGGAAATCATCCCATAAGAGGGTGAAAAAGGTGATGAAAGTTTGTATGGGGAAACTATCATTTCTCAAGTAAGCGATATAAAACTCATACCCTTGTATATATACATACATATATAGTCTATTTATTCCATGCTAACCATTAAAATGTATCTAAAGACGAATCGGAGTGTGAGGTGAGAGGTGTGTTGCTAGTAGGAAATAATCTAACTAATAAATTTGAGTGTAAAAACAATTGTTTAAATTGTACTTCATCAGTTGTTATCATTTGCTTAACAAATCGACGAACGGAGTTTTCTAGTACTCTATAATTTAAGCTATTACCATTTTGAAATTGACTTTTGAACTGATATAATATATTCCTTATTGCACAAATAAATTATAAAAAATATATCTCTATAAGAGATCTCTTCCAGTCAACCCATGCATGTGGGAAATAGTGTTAAATAACTGATATACATTGCGAAGTAACAAATATACTTAACTGCCTCGGTGGTGTAATGGCTAGCATGTACGGCTGCACACCCGGAGGTCCTGGGTTCGAGTCCCGGGTCGGTCCAGGTTTAGTTATTGAGTCTTTCTGTATAGTAAGTCTCAGTAACAGCCCGGAGTTGGGAAGTTGGCGGTGTTTCACCCCCGTGCCTCGGAGAGCACGTAAAGCCGTCGGTCCTGCGCCGACACTCTCACTGGTCGTGTCGAGTGGTCGTCCCACCGGAGTATGAGAGTGATAGGAATAGAGAGTGCACTTGTGTCTGCGCGTACACTTGAGCACTATAATATCTCCTGCGCAGTTGGCTAGTCTCAATGAGATTGGCCGCCGTGGCCGGAATCGGTCAGGAGAACATCATACTTATTAATTTATAAACATAATGAATCATAGTGGTATAGCAAAATACACATTATACTCAATCATACATATACCAAATATGACATTAGTGGGGATGAAAATGAAAAACCTATAAGTAAGGTTTACTCTATATTCAATTTCAGTACATAATAAATTTTAGCTCACATAGTGTACAGCACTATTGGTATTCTTATAACTGCATAACTACATTGTAGTGTAATTATTATTAAGTATTCTGTTATTTTATTCAAAAATTAATCTATATTTAAAAAAGAACTCTGCGTTTTAACTTTAACATACACGATAGATGCATTCAATTTTTCATACAATTGTCTTAAAGTTGGCCAATTTCGTGTTAATTTCATATCAATACGCAGGACCGTCACCTGCTGAGCGTGGACGCGATGTACGAGGACGTGTCGCAGGACCACGCCAAGAAGACGGTCACCATGGAGGCGCACCCCCACGTGTCCGGGCCCAGCATGGCCTCTGTTCACCCCTGCAGGTATATAACCGTTCCTTTTCCATGGAATTCTCATGTATTACAATTATAAACATAATTTGAACCCGCGACCGCTGGCACACTAAGTAGGGTCACTACAAACTGAGCCAAATGTGTCGTCATTATATATGTATTGCTATTAGCTTTCTGTTTTAGTTTTTATCTGTATTAGTTGTTAATGATAACTTGATTGGTTTACGTGGTGGCTTGTTACTACTTATTATTTATGAAATATTGTACAATTTGTTTCCAAAAGAAATAATAAAATACTTTTTCTATATTCATGTCGAAAACTATGAACGAAACTAAATTAGTATAATTTATGTAAAGTGCAGTGTTTTTATGTTTGTCATAAACTGTAAAAAGTGCTAAAGTATATAATATATTAAAATAATATTTTTCCTTTTTCAGACATGCAGAAGTAATGAAGAAAATTATAGAGACAGTGACGGAGAGTGGAGGAGAGCTCGGAGTGCACTCGTACCTCATAGTGTTTCTCAAGTTTGTGCAGACGGTCATACCCACAGTCGAGTATGACTTCACACAGAATGTTTCTATGAACTAATATATTAATACTTAATCTACATTTATATTTGAGTCAATATCCACAAGCTATCTCACGTGGGTTTTCCCCCAAATCGAGCATTTTACACATTTTAATGTATATGTAATTTTAAGTTTTTTTTTTATTATATAAGATCTTCACATACATGGAAAGGATTCATGTTATATTCTATGTATGTTTGTACGTAGTTTTTAAAACGTGGTATTTAATATTGTGTGCGGAGTGATGCTTTGCCAAATTAGTAGCTTATATTTGTTATAATTATTTTGTACTAGAAATCCCATAAAATAATATCATAAATGCGAAAGTTTGGATGGATGTTTGTTACTGAATCATGCCGAAACGGCTGAACGGATCTGGATGAAATTTGGCACAGGGATAGATTATAGTCTGGAATAGCACATAGGTTACTTTTTATCCCGGAAAAATGTATGGGTTCCGTGGGAAAGATTTGTTTTTGCTTTTCACTAGGAACGAACCCGACCAAAGCGTGGGTGCGTTGCTAGTTGGATACATATATATTTTTAAATAAACATAGTGGACAAGCATGAGTACAGTAATATTATATTGATAAGTTTTTAACAAGTTTGTGAGTTATTTTGATCATTTTTTACCATGTATTAAATTCAAAATTTGTTCATATCATGAACACTACTTAAAACGTGATCAATAAAACCAATCCAGTTTATCCAACCTAGAAAACATTATTCAATAAACCTTTCCATTTTTTATACCTGTTACATATACATACAAGTACAATTATTTAAGATAATATTCTTAAAAATCAATACTTTTGCCATAATTTTGCCACTTATTTTAGAAATAATCAAATTGTAAAAGCACAATGCCCGTTATCACTTCGCCAAGAATTTCCTGAAAGCTTATAGTAAAGGATAGAAAATATTTTGTTTTGTTTTAGCCGCTTAGGTCTCTTGAGGATTATAATGAACTTTACGAACTTGCAGGACTGATCTATCAACTACATATGGTATATGCAGTTGATATGAAAAAAAATATATATCTTAACTAATATATATTTTCTAACCTAAATAAAATATTTTTTTATGACATTGTCATAAAAATTTAATAGTATGGAAATATATTTTTCAATATCTAAGTGACAGTAAAGCATGTAGCGAGTTCACTGGTGAGAAGGTACTTGAAGTTTTATTTTTGTTATTTTGTATTTAAACCAAGAGAATAATATTTGTTTTTAATGAAATATTATTTTAGACCTTAATTGTAACAAATAAACGAATATTCTTTCTTTTAAATGTATTTAGACAAGAGAGCTGCATAACATGCATATTTTGTAATTTTTCCTAAATGATATTATTGGTCGTTCTTACACAAATAAAGTAATTTTTATTTAATGGACAAAAAGTGTAATAAGAAAAATCTAACATTCGGCCATGGAGGTTAGATAATAGAAAAAACAAATCATATAAAAATTGAAAAAAAAAATGTTCCAATGCAACAATGTGTTTGCAACTAATACTCATTATGAACTAGCTTTGAAGTTTGCTTACAGCCACATGGTTAACAAATGCATTATAAGATTCATGGGAAATTACGGAGTAGATAATATACAAATTATACTCCTGCCTTCTAACATTCACGTTATAATCTATACTAATATTATGAACGCGCTAATCTCGGGAACTACTAATTCGATTTTAAAAAGTATTTTTGCACTACATAGCCGTTTATTGCCTGTTATCAAGAATATATAAATCTTTCAATGTACAAATCTGCAGCGGTCTCTTGGATCATCACTGGTGTTGCGTTACATTTGCCAGGACAGTTCCAGTGATTGTTTATTTTTTTATATAAAAAAATGTATAATTAAAGTTCAATTAGCTTAATTTTTATAAAGTATATAATTAAGTGATATATCTCTACTTTGTATTTAGGCTAGCTTTTGCGAACGTTTCATTATTGTCTTTATGTAAAAAGAGTATTGAATCGTCATCGCAGTCTTTTTCATTTGTCTTGTGCATATTGAATGTCATTTACAGTGTATTTCTACATTTAATCGTTGTTTTTATGCAGTCAATGAAAAGTAGGTTAAGCGTACAATTATAGCTCATGTGTTATAATTTGTATGTTACCGGCCAAACTAAATTTCAGGCCAAACTGGTTTGTCCTAGGCTAAACCGGTACACCCAGTGTGTCAGGACACTAGTTTAGCCCAGAACGATCTAGTTTTCCCTAGGCCTGATTGAAATAACATAGCACTATTATCCAAGTCGGGCCTGTCACATAGTAATACCACGTACTCCTCCAGATGCCGTGTTCCATATACTACAGCCGAATAATACCTGAAAGACAGTTTGGCCTAGGCCAAAATAGTTAAGCCTAAATTATTTAGTATTTTGTCAGGGTTAAACTAGTATATTCTGACACATTGGGTGAACCGGTTTGGCCTAGGACAAACCAGTTTGGCCTGAAATCTAATTTGGCCGTTAACATATATAAAAGGACATGTATATTTTCGCTCAACATTTATGTTAGGGATTATAGTGCTTTAAATATTAAGTTTGAAATGACATCTGGTGTTTGTATCCAAATATAAGAGAATATAAAAGTAAAATCTCAAACAAAAAAATAATTTATTATAATCAACAGCATTCAATATGTGTAAGGCAAATAAGAATGTGGTAATAATTGTTATATTTGCATTTGTTTCTTGTTCGTTTCTCTTGAAATAAATTATTTTGCAGCTATGTATTTTATTTAATTGTTTAAACTCAAACTACAATGCCTAAACTATAAAGAAATATATAAAAAAACACCAAACCAAATATAACTTTAAAAATTCGATTCATGATACTTTCTATTTTTCTATAAATATAATAATGGCAACACTAAATATAGATTACTAGTTAATATTTAAAATTGTAATAATTATATAAATAATAGCAAAAATTAAATAATAATTTTCCATATTCAATTATAATTAAAATTATATCCGCGATATAATCTTCTTTGTCATAATTTTATCATAGTAGTTGAGTCTGTATAATGCAAATATAACTTAGAAAACACAATAATAATTGTATTAATAAATTTTATTGATATCACATTCATTATGTACAAATCACATTCCGTAATAAAATATATCATACACCGTATAGAAGCCCCAGCACTAGCGCTTCGAACCTACTTCCTTTTCCTATACTACTAACAACTTCAAGATAAAGTGTACAGATATTTATGTAATACAGCTGCATTCAAAAATAAAAACCAATAATAATCATTCAATTGAAAATTAAACAAATTCCCACATAAAAGCAATTTTCACTAAAAAAAATGAGCACAAACAGTATGTGATAATTATAAATTTTTGGTCACTTTCGATAACAATTTATTTACTTATATTTAATTATAATAAATTAATTACAAATATTGCATCATAATATTTGTGGTTTGAATAAATTTAATAAACGTAACCTATGTCTAGCCCACAGAAAGGGTTGGTTAACCACATTCATGATATTGATAATCATTCATTATTTATTTACTACTATCTTAAAATTAAAATGTCCTCGCTTCAGTGCTTATTTGTCCGGACAACCAATTTACCAAAAGAGTTTTTTAAATATTATATTATATAATTCTAATGGAATACTTTAAAAAAGTCGAAAACATATATTTTGTCTATATTAATAATATAATACCTTAGAAATAAACCTTCATTTCTAAAATAGATGAACGAAATTATACTTTAAAATACAACAAATATTGGTCGTTTAAAGAAATAAGCACTAAGGCGACAATATATTAAAACGTGAGACGCTATTGTTTTTTGAGTTTGAAGATGAATTGACACCAATATGGAGTTTAGAGAATGATTTATCTATAATTAATTTTGGTTAACCAATCCACTGCTACACTAGTGTCTACCGCCTACCGCACAGTGGCCCTGTATTGGAATACGCTAAATAGGCCTCAACCACACTATCCTACAACAGATAAAATCTAATCTAACAGTCGATATCATCACAATGAAAGCATTTCTACAAAATTATACATTTCAAAAATACAAATATCCAGTCAGAGCCAAATATGATGGTTGAATAATAGTATTATCTCAATATACAAAAAAAAATACTAATTAGTAATAATATCCGCTTAAAATGCCAACAGACTGACAGAATGACAGTATTAGAAATTGATGTAAAACTAATTTGATAAATTAATTGTTTTTTGTGAAATTATCAAATGTCAATATTGTAAGATTGAGCGAACATAAAGATTTCACTTTAAATGAAACAAAAAAACTAATCTTTTCAAGTTATTTAAAAATATAACGTGTGTATATATGTAGTTATACTTCTTTGGCGTAACAGATCAAAAATAGCTAAAGATTTCATCCCGTATGTCACAACTTTTTGTTTGTAAAAGGAATGCAGCTAACTTCATCTGCATCATGTCGGTTTTTGGCTGTCGGTGTCGGCGCATCGTAAAAATTAATTACTCATATTTCTTTCCAAACGTCCCAAAAGAAGTAATTACTCATATTTCTTTCCAAACGTCCCAAAAGAAGTATAACTTTAAAAATAAACCTTAAATCAAATAATGAAATATAATGTACAAAAGACGAATGAAATGCATTATATGTGTATAGCACTCTGACTGTATACGAATATAAATAATATAATAAATACACTACACCTTACACTTTTGTACTTGAATAAAACCCAAATTAAATTTCAAAAATTAAAAAAAAAACAGATATTAATAAAAACGTTGGAAGGAGATGGAGATATACAGTAGCTATACACTATAGTATAAGAGATTACATTTGAAAAACTGTCTTATTTAAAGTTTCTTAGAAACTATGCATATTCATAGAATTTGATTATGTAACTATTATTTGTGATATTACATTGCTTTTTTAATATTTAAAAATGCTACACTCTACATTAGCTATAAAACCTTTATGACATTTTATAATTTAAATAAAAAAGTTTCACCACATTTATCTCAAATCTGGCTAAGAATATAAAAAAAATATAAATTAATAAATAATAATAACGCTCAAGATATACAGCACCTAAAGGTAATATCAAATAAGGTTTATTTTGTTTACCACGTTTGTAACACTGACGTGTTTATTGAGACATTCGCTATTTGTTTAACACGTTATATTCTTCAAAATTGGGATAATATTATAATTTCTTTTTATATATATAACGAGACTTAAACTGCACCTTAGTCCACAGCAATAAGGTCGACATTCTTTAAGTAAATTAGGTGGGCTTTTTTGTCGTGATTACAATTATATTTCATTTAATAGTAACATATAGTTGAATAATACATTTATTCGACTATATGTTACTATTTATTTATGAACATTCAACCTAATTACCATTTACCATAACCACTTTAGAAATGGTACCAAATACCAATAATATGACAAATAAAAATAGCTCTTAGTTATATCAGAATAAGGTCGACGAGCCCTTAGTAAGTAAAAATAGTATGAGGAGCCTCAATTAATACATAATTTCAATATTTAATGGTACAAATAATATAGGTATGCTACATAGTACAAGAGCTAACAGTTCTATATCTTATTATTTTCTATACGCACAATAGACAGTACAAGTCATTATAGAGATAACTAACCATTCACATTTCGTAATTATCAATTATATTAGAAACGTGAAAGTATTTTAATATGTTTGAAAAACTCGATCAATATTTAATTCAAATTCGATGAAATTTGCAAACAAACAATGTATTAAGTCTCCTATTATATATTTTTTTCCTCTCAAATTCACGAGGCAAGAGTGCGCCATGCTAGTATACTATCATAACGATTTATACAAAAAAACTACATTGTAACTCAATTTTGCAAACAACTTTGAACGTACTACGATACGTGAGAAATTAAAATATAAACTTTAAAAATAAGACTTTTTTAATTACCCCTATACCGAGCGAGTCGTACAATATTGTCCCATGCAGGTGTTGTTAGATCTTGTCGCTAGCTGACCCGTGAACGGTCGGTGGTGGGTCCCTCGCACCCCACAGGTGCACGGCTAGCGGGCGAGGCCGGTCACTTGTGCGGCACGAGGGTGACGAGGCGCAGCAGCACGAGCGCCAGCAGGCGGTCCACGGGGTCGAGGGTGCCGCGCTGCAGCCACTTGGGGATGGTGGTGCGCGCGTGGCTGAAGCCCAGCTTCTGCAGGATGTAGTCCACGCCGTACGGCTCGATGGACTTGCCCGCCCACGAGAGCAGTCTGTTAAACGGAACGTTTCGTTATGCATTTGGAAATATACAGTATATTTTGGTTTTGATGGTTTTGGGTAGAAAAATATTGTTGAATGTTTAACTGAATAATATTTAAAACAAAATCAACTAACATAAAAGTAATGAGAAATAAACGCTTAATTTGAAAACCACTTTTCAAGGGGTTCAAGTATTTTTCTATAGAAGTTGACATTAGCAATATCGTGACCAAGGTGAGACGTTTACTATAAATTATAAAGCAAAAAACAATTATATAAGACTCATTTCACCTTTTTTTTTATTACAAATATTTTAGAAACGTGACATTTCAGGACATATCTATAAATACTAATTTCACAATGCGCCGAAAATTTTAAAAATAAATAAAAATGGCAAAATGCCATTATATAATATTTGAATATATGACAAAGACGGCGACCTGACGGTGGGCTCGAGGTGCCAGGTGAGGCAGCGGTAGTCGCGGTAGTCCTGCGGCGGCGGCGCCGGCGGCTCGCTCGCCGCGCCCGCGCTCGCGCGCCCCGGCATCTGCTTGGACAAACGCACACGTACTACATTTAGTAGGGCATATTCATTTCTTAACTTTCTTAGATAGACGCAAATATTTAACATTTTAAATAAAACTATCTTTCTTTCAAAGGTCATTATAGAGACGTCTTAAACCTTAGTCTCTTTTGTGACCATGGTTGCTGTAAAGCATTCGAAACGTCGGGAACCAAACATCAAAATAAATCCGCGAAAAATCCGAAAAGATGGTGTTCTGGGTTCCTCAGCATTTCTACATCTCGAGCGCGTCTATCCTCCTACATCCTATATCTTCTGACTCCCTCAACTCCACGCGTGTAAAGCGTAGAGCAAAACAGAAGACACAAATATGTATGTCAGTTGCCTATTATAACATAACATATTGCTCAAAAATATGTTATTAATATAAATAAAAAATAATAATGTATAATATAGTGCTTACAAATCGTTCTTTTTCCTTGATATAGGAGGAGATCAGATCGTGCAGGAACAGGAACGCCTCAGCGTCCACCGACACGAAGATGTGGTCCTCGAACTCTGTTATAAAGCTGCACTCCACTATCGGTTTCTCATCTGTAAATCCAAAATATATTTTAAACTTCTTTGAAATCCGAAAACTAAAAGGTACCTAATTCAATGTTTTTCTGTTATTTTTATGTATACTACGCGATTTAATGTACTACATAAATTTTTTAACAAAAAAAAATCCTAATGTTGAATCAGTTTAGCTGGTAGCCTTGCACTAAACTATTTTCTGATAAGAAATAAAACTACCAAAACTATCGTACTGCTGGTAAGATAGGCTTTTATTTAACTTCGACAAGAAGGGCAGGGTCTTTAACAGAGGCTTAATTAATATATTTTTCGAAGCAGCATTAATTTTCTCTATTATTTTATCATGACTTATACATTGAGCGTTATACGGGAAGTGTTGGTTCAAATAAAAGTAGTTGCAATCAAAGTTGTATTTCAAATATAATCTCTAAAATACTTTAAGAGAGAACCAAACCATAGCGCTATTCAGGAAACTTAACGCCATCTAGTATAAAATAAAATGTTTAATTTAAATATTAACTTGGTTTGGTTTAAATATTAACGTGGTTTAAATATTATTTGGTTTGTATTGTTCACGAACACATGATGTGACAGAAATGTCTGTGGAAAAGAATTTTAATTGTCGTCTGGTTCAATTTACTGTCGCCACTATCTCATTGTGTTGATATCAGGTCGATTTATTGTATAGTAAAAGTCCTATCATACCATTCTCAGTAGGCGGATGTTTCCGCTGGTGGTGGCTGGTGCGCAGGTGCAGCTGCAGGGCGGGCAGCGCGAAGATGACCTCGCGCGCGTGCCCGCCGCCCGCCTTGCCGGCGCCGCCCGCCCCCGCGCCGCCCGCCGCGCCGCCCGCCCCCGCGCTGCCCGTGCTGCCCGTGGTGCCCGTGTTCTCGCGCTCCAGGGACGGGAACTGGTCGATGGCTGTGAGGGAAATTAGTGGTCACACGTTATGTTATAAATCAAATACGCGAATAATACTTAGCAATGTTTGTTCTTTACGATTAAGTTACTTACTTTTCTATTAAAGAAAAAAAAGTTTTTTATAAATATGTTCCTAAAGTTTCTCGCCGGGTAGAGTTTATGTTTGTTCGGATTAATCTCAGAAACTGTTGAACGGGTTTTAGTAAGATTCTCACCCTTACAAAGAGAGGTTATTTAGGAATAGCTTATAATTTATACATATAACATATGGCGAAAAAATCTACCGATATGACAAATAAAATTATAAGTGCTAAGTGTATTTATGGTCACTAGTTTAATGTAAAAACTGATATCTGACATACGAAACATTAACTCCACTTTAGCGTCATCATAAAAGCAACATAATATTGAATAACTGACCATCTATCTCGCTGTCGGCGAAGGCGTACTGGAACCACTCGTGCAGCGTCTTGAACTGCGGCGGGAAGAGCACGGTGCGCGTCATGCGACACACCGTGGCCAGCGACTGGTGCGCGGCGCCGCCCGCCCCCGCGCCCGCCCCCGCGCCCGCCCCCGCCCCCGCCGCGCCGCCCAGGCTCGCCGTCAGCGTCTGCACCGCGTGCACCTCGGGGTTGTCTGCACGCCGACCGACACACGACACGTCGTTAATCATTATGTCCTAACCGACTTCACGACACGCCATTATGTCCGACCGACAGATTTCAGCCACGACGGCCAGTCAATAAGACTAGACTCAGACACAATGTTCTCTATTGTGTCACTCTCATACTTCAGTGGGACGATAATTACAGGACCGTTGAGAGATCAGGCGCAAGACCGACGGCCTTACGTGCTCTCTGAAGCACGGCGGTGAAACACCACCAACTTCCCAATTTCGGGCTGTTACTGATAATTTCTTAACAGAAAAACTCACCAATTAAAGTTGGCAAGATCCGGGACTCGAACCTCTTGATCTGCAGCAGCATATGCTAATCACTAAACCACCGAGACAGTCGAACAATAACACTTCATAAATCATCTACCACTCACTCTACTTCCACTTTCTCCATTTATTTAGAGTAAAAATTCGTCACCATCAGCGACCGACAGCGTATTCCGTCAACGATCGAACTATATATTTTAGAATATTATTCAGTAAATTGCCTAAACTGCATTGTTTAGATCGTCCAAAAATATATGAAATGTTTTTTTTTGTGTCTTGGTCAATTTTTGGTTGGTCTAAAGCAGTCAAAATAAAGGCCAAGACTAAGGTTTATTACATACTGTATATGAGACACATACACGAAGTCGTAACTCCAATATTGTTATTACATTAAAAAATATAAAACAAAATCGAACCTTCTTCATTTTCAATCTGCTGTGCCTCAGTAGCAAAGCTGATGCAGGGATCCTTGAGGCTGAACAGCGCCCAGGACTTCGCCTTCAGACTGTTGCCGTGGAAGCACGCCAGCGAGATGTTGGAGCCTTGCAGCTCCAGAGTACCTCCTAGGACTGTGCCGCCTGCATAAGAAATTTACAATATAAAAATTATTTATTTATTTCTAAAACAATTCTTTAAAAGCTGTAATTTTGCCAATGTTTAAATATTAAAACCATTATACAGACAGTACTCCCAAGTAGGGTTGATGTCAGGCGGCCGGTCGTAAAACCTTTGCCAGATCCTATCAGCAGTACGGAAGATTACTGCGCCGACCCCAAGTGATCGGGAAATGGGCAGGGAGTTGATGATAATGATACAGACAGTGGTAGTCCAGTGCTAATACGCTCACTTGGGAAACCGAGTGAAACGGGTTCAAATCCCGGGTCCAGTACCTTTTTATATTTCCTGCATGTTTGAGAGAACCTAGCAATTTTTTGAAAGACGCGTATATCTTACAACCCGCATTTGTCCAGCATGGTGGATTATAGCTTGTTTCCCTCGTATTGAAGGGAAGCCCTTGCCCAGCAGTCGGCTGAATACTTTGAAAATTAGTCAAATCACACACAGACAAACTGTCATGTAGATGTACTACAACAAGGCGTGTGTACCGACCGTGCGGCTGCCGGGAGAGCGGCGGCGCGGCGGCCACGAGGCGCAGCACGCGCTGCCAGTGCCGGTGGTGGCGCAGCTCCGGCGCCGGCGCCTCGCTCGGCGCGGACGCGGACGCTTCTGGGGACAAAAAAGCGTGTTTAAAAAATTAATTTACTGTAAATAGGTGTCAATGAATAGAAATTTCTTGAATTTCAAAAAAGGAGAAGGTGTTCAAGTTGAGTGTATTTGGGAAATTTTGAATTCTTAAAGAATAAGATGAATATGAATTGAAAAAACTTAAAGTTTGTTCGGTACAATAATTGCATATAAACTGATGTTGAACTCAACTCAATTTTTTTTATTAATAAATAATTATAAGCCCCGTATTTGTCTTTAATATAACTAGGCAACATTTATGAATGAATTTGTGGAATTAAATAAGTAATATTCAATTTTTTCTTAAAAAAAAAAAGAGAAAAATGCTTAACGTATATCGTCAGATCTTTACGGGAATGAGGTATTTTCTTTCCAATTTGGTACATTGTTAGATGTTGAATAAACATTTTTTTTCATAATTTTACACTGACAAATTTTTCGTATATAACTCAATAAGAAGTTATACAAAAACGACGCAAACTCACGGTCTTTCTTATCTTTCGCCCGGTGGGAGTATCCCTGCCCGTTGTGGTGCGAGTGCAGCGAGGAGAACACGCGCTTGCCGGACTTGAACTGGTGCGAGAAGAACTCCTCGAGCTTGAGCTGCATCTTGAGCAGGTCGGGCGTGGTGCTGCGCGACATCAGGATCTGCAGCTGCTGCCAGCTCAGCGTGCCGTGCGCCAGGATGGTGGCCGGCCGGCTAAGGAGTGTCGCATTTAGGTTACCGAAGTTTGTTTATAAAATATATATTTAAATAATTTTTTCTCGGCAAACTCTTTCATTTGATATCAATATCATGGAGGTGCATAAAAAAGCAGTCCACAATCTTTGGGAGTCCGCCATCTTGGATTTACAATGACGTCACTTTTCTTATTGTGTTTCGCTCATCAATAATAATATCTAGAATATAGACATCACACTATACTTGAAAGGAGGTTTAACGACTAACTTCACACTGTAGTCTAAATCTGTCACATCGTAAAAAAATCACTCTTATCATTTATTTATTTTTCATAACGCGCTAAAAGAAGTATAACTTCAAAGAATTACATCGCATAGTAATGTAAGACCATGTAGAAACTAACTTGGAAGTGGATGCGGACGTGGGTTTGGGCGGGTGGTGCCAGCGGTCGCGCAGCACGGCGTTGGGGCGGCTGAGGCGCGCGAGCAGCGCGGGCGCGCCCATGTAGTCCAGGCGCAGCTCGAGCGCGGCGAGGCGCGCGGCCGCCACGTGGGCGGGCGGGTCCTGCTGCAGCAGCGCGTGCAGGCGCGCGCCGCCCAGCGCGATGGCGCCGCCCACGATGCCGCCGCGCGCCTCCAGCGCCGCGCCGCCCAGCGCCACGCGCCCCGCCACCTGCCGCCGCCGCGCGCTGCCGATGCTCAGCCGCCCCCACGCGCCCAGCGACCGCGACTGCCAGCTGCGACACATACACATACATACTACACACGCAATACACCAGAATAAAATTATATTTTAAAATAATCATTTCTCTTACGTTTTTGACTGAATTAAAAAAAAATGTTTTAGATAAAAATAACGAGAAATAAATTATGTCGATAGTAAACATATTTAAGTTTAGAGAGCGTAGAGAACTTAATTTATACTAAAATGAAAGAAATCCAAAAAAATAATTCGAAAAATTTTAAAATCATTTAAAAAAAACAAATTAGTGTTAAATAAATAACTGCATAGCAAACATACCTGACATTGCCCATGACGTTGCCCATGTTCATGTGCATGTTGAGGCGCTCGAAGTTGACGGCGAACAGCACGAGCGTCTCCCACGCCGCGCCGCCCGCCTTGCTCTCTGGTAACAACACTAATATTTTACTTATACATCAAAAGTAGCCAATATGTACATTGTATAGGACATGAGCATTCCATATTCCCAATTTTACTTTAAATTCATTAAGCTGTTTACAGTGTAAGGAAGCAACAAACACACACATTCATCAATTCAGTTATTTATAAATTTTCGCTATATTATATAGTATATTTTTTCTAAATATTTTGCTTTCAATGAATGTATTATATTTGTTATTCAATAAATTTATTTTGTATACCTTTAGGTTTCTGTTGTTCAGCAGTCTTAGTTTTCTCTCGTTGTGGCAGCACCGGCGACACTGGCACGTTGTTGCCCGATGAGCTTAAAAAAAACAGTATATTATGTCAAAAATTTAAATATTACCACTCAAATTATAATTCAAAATATTGCCATTTCTCTTTTCTATAAAACTAATGTATAATTTTGTGGGTAGGCATCGTCTGTAGTACCTATACCTTTGAGACGTTTAAAACCTTAGCCTCTCCATCGGGAACCAAAAATAAAATAAATTAGCGAAAAAGTCCAAAAAGATAGATAAATTAAAGAAAATGTTGAATTATTTTTTAATATTAAAAAATTTTTAATCTACAAGCAACAGAACTCACAAGTGCGATCCCGAGTCGCGCTGCGATTGATGGGGGTGGGGATGGGGGTGGTTGTGGGGGTGCAGGCTGACGTCGCCCAGGAACAGGCGGCGCACGATGCTGCGGCGGTACCAGGCGCGCGGGAACGCCAGGATCTCGCTGAGGCGCCGCATGTCGTACTTGAACCACGCCGACCCCACGTCCACGATCGCTGCGGGCGACATACACTCTCATATATATATACTTGGCATGCAGAACATTATTCCAGTTCGAAAACCTATATCTATATTATTATGATTTTTTTAATTTCATCAAACCTATATCTATATTTAAGATTTATAAAAAAACCTATATTTATATAGGTATGATTTTTTTAATTTCATCAAACCTATATCTATATTTAAAATTTGTAAAATATTATATATTTTTAACTTAAACTTGACTCCTTATCGTTCTCCATCACCATTCAATCATTAACAATAATAATGTCGTCATGACCAATTTTCGCCACGATAACAATCTCACTAAGCGTATCATAATTTATAGTGTATAAATATTAACAAAACACAAGTGCATTTTCTATCCTTTTATTTCACTATCAAATTCCGAAGGAACTATAATTCGATCATGTCTATACTTGGTCCGAACCGGGACTCGAACCCTGTACTTTAGGATCTGTAGCCACTAGCCATACATGCTAGCAACAAGACCACCGAAGCAATTAAATTCAATTCCCTCAATAACAAACATCTAATTCATAATTAAGAGAAGTTATATAATATTATAATATATATTGTCCAGCTCTTCCAGCTCGACAAAGACTAAACTTACTAGAAAATCGAACGGTGGCCTTAGACTGATCTTGATCACTTTGGAAGTCCAACTTCCTGAACCTCGAGAGGTGGAACTTGACAAATTCCACGTTGATGGACAATGAGTCTTTCCTCTCGGTGTCTGCGAGCGGCGACCACTGCGCCTCCTTCAGGCTGGATTTCTTGCCGCCGTAGGGGTGGAAGATGTACACGGAGAAGTCCGCCAAGCACCCCGTCACGCTGAGTCCGCCCATGGCAATTGCTGGTTCTGCCATTTCTCTGTATATACAAAAAAAAACATTTAAAGCTAATAACAGTGGTATATACTACTACTACTACGAGTACTTTATATGTTTTTGTAGTCTCTCATGATTATGAGTCATAAAATTACGATTTTTTTGAGTTTTTAAATAAACTGTTTTAAGTATTGAAAATATTTATCGATTTACATGGTTTTTTTTTATTTGGACGGACAGCGGATTGTTATAATGTCATCGTCTAGGGTTCATGTTCTTTACATTTAAAATATCCCATAAAACAAATTTGCATAATCTACTACTATTTAAAAAAAAAGATTCCGACGAATTAAGAACCTCCTATCCCCAGCATACAATAGTGTGGTACTAACTCATCAGTAGCGCGCTTGGAGCTAAAGACGATCTGCAGGCTGGGCAGCTGCAGCAGGCACTCCACGCGCGACGCCGGCAGGCAGCTGAAGCGGAAGGCGGACGGCCGCGTGTGGAAGTGCACGATCACGTCCACCGGGAACGACGCGTACACGTACTGCCCGTACGACGCGTCGCCGCCCTCCGCGCCGCCCGCCCCCGCCGCGCCGCCCGCCCCCGCCCCCGCCGCGCCGCCCGCAGCGCCCGCCGCGCCCTCGCCCGTGCTGCTGCGGCTGCGAGACCCCGTCTCCGAATCTGTTATTGATAAAATAATATAAAATAATATAAATAAATGCGAAAGTTATTCGTATATACATACATGAACATATTATTAGTAGGAAAACGATGTTCATATATTTTTATTACAGTGATATGAAGAGGGTGAGGAGTAAAACGACGAGCTGAGCTAAGCAAAATATTTTTTATGATAAAATCAATAAAACATTTTATACTAACTGTAATTGATAAAATCTAAGACAAATTCTTAAAAAAAAATAGATTTTTTTATACTGTGAAATATACATTTGAAGCCTTACAGTGGCTTTAAACACTTTCTGTATTCTTAAAACATCTATGATTCATACAAAAATGAAAATTCAACTTTAAACATACCAGGGGTAGGCGCTGAGAAGGAGATTTTCGTGGGTATAGGCTCCAATGTCTGTTCAAGAAACTCCAGGATGTGTGGGCTGATGATGGTCTCCTCAGGTATACTCTGCAGCGTGATCCAGGCGAAGAGAGCCGCTTTCTTGGTCCCCACTTTACGTGCGGGATTAAGTGGTATGTTTAGGATTGTTTGTGGGGAAACCGATTCTTCTGGCAAAGTCTTGGATTCGTAGCGCACCTGTTTCAAAAGTTTTTATCAAAATATTGTATAATTCTAAACTGTTCACGTCGATTCACACCGTGTAGCGTGATTTAGGTTGTCAGACGGCGAAACTCGGTTACTCGCGCCCTGATACTGCGCCGTTGACGTTTGTAGCGGTATAACACTATTTGTACCGGCCTCCAATATAAGTAAGGTATTTTATTCAAAACAATTTAATTTAACATTAAGATATTATTTAAATGTCAAATGAGCAATTCTTGTATACATAGTTATGCATAAATTTGTTTCTTGTATCTCGGAAACTAACGATTAGGATCAAGTTTCGTATTTAGATGTTTTGCTTTTTAAATTTATTGATAGAGGTGTTTTTTTTTCTAAAAACAAATAAAGAATTTTTATCTTTTGCAAATAAAAGCAGAGCAAAGCTTGTCGCCCAGATAAAGATGAATATGAAGTGCAATAAAAGTCAGTCAGTCAGTCAGAAGTGTAAAAGACGTGCTAAGCCGTACCTTGAGCTGCAGGCCGGGCACCTGGAACACGGTGAGGTCGGGCGGCGGCGGCAGGCGCGCGCGCCGCGCGTCCAGCCCGCCCGACGCCGAGCGCCCCACGCGCGGCCGGCCCTCGCCGCGCCCGCCCAGGCCCCCGCCCCCACCCCTGCACCACACAACATAATATGTTACATATTTATATTTATTATTCACCATGCCTACTCAGATTTGACAAAGGCTAACAATTCCGTTTTTAGCTATTTTCAAAATACTAATATTTTAAAGAAGTAAGCTTGTGAATTTGTGAGTTTGTGAATTTGTGAGTTTGTGAGATTGTGATGTTGTAGGGAGTATTCTCTGGATCTACTGAACCGATTTAGATGAAATTTGGTAAGAAAGGGTGAAAATGGGGATGAAAGTTTGCGTGGGGAATCAAACTAGGGACGAACCCGAGCGAAACGAGAATGCGTCGCTAGTATATTAAATATTTTTTTATTATTTGACCATTTTTATTCAGATTTAACAAAAGCTAACAATTCCGTTTCTTGCCATTTTCAAATTTCTTAAATTAAGATCAATAACATAGACAGAGTATGTTTAATTCTTGTTTTTAGGTGTTTGTACGATTAAAGAAAAAATTACATACACATTGTAAAACGATATATCTCAAATATAATGAAGGATGTAAATGATTTAGGGGTCAATATAAAAATACCAAACAAAAGCACATATTATGTGGTCACAAATATTTTTAAAAATGTACAAAATATATATTATTCTCAATCTTCCTACATTCAAAACTTCCCATAGAAAGAATTAGAACAAATAAAAAAACCACTCACATCTTCATATCCTCCTGGCTGCCGGGGTCCTTGGTGTGCAGCACGCACTTGCCGCTGTTGATGTGCACTTTGACGTCCAGCTCGAAGTCGATGTTGGGCTCCGCAGTCTTCGCCTTGCTCTGCTTGCTCTCCGGCGGGCTGGGCGCGGGCGGCTCGGGCGGCGACCTGTTGGCAGGAAGGGTTTGTATTGTTATAATTATTGACCGACTTGAAAAAGAAGGAAGTATTTTGTTATTCGTATTTATTTAAGTATGAAGTAAGTAAAAAGTTTGTAAATAATGAAGTGCGACACATATAATTTCATGATTAGTTGCATAATAATTGATCAATTCAGATGTAATGGTAACGTTTAGAAATTAATAATAAATATAAAATTATTTCGTATGTGTGTAAAATACGATCGTAGATGTATTGGTTAAATTTAGAAACAAATAGTTTTTCTCTGACGAGACGTAATTTTTTTCAATAAAATGTGATATCTTGTGTCTAATATTTGTTCTAATGTCGTCAGTCCAGGGCTACGTGCGTACCCGTGGTCCCGGTCGTCGCGGTCGGCGCGCAGCGTGGGCGGCCAGGGCGCGGGCAGCGAGCTCTGGCGCTGCACGCCGCCCTGGAAGCTGACGCGCGCGCGCGCCTCGCCCGCCTCGCGCGCGCCGCGCAGCGACGCCGACCGCGACGGGCCCGCGCCCGCGCCCGCACCGCCGCCGCACCCCGTCACTGTGCACACATCATATTTGTTAAACGTCGCTCAGTATAAACATGCCGATGGTAGTCATTTAAAACAAAAAATAAACTATTGATTTATGATATTAATATTTACTATATGAACAAGTGGATTACTTTTGAAGAAAAATAGTTATGATTTATGTTATTGAAGAAATAAATTATGACATGAAAAAATATATATAAACAAGAATACCGACATACGAAAATATAACAAAATAGTATTAACACCAAAAAGGATTTGAAAAAAAAATTACAACATATATTGGCATAATGTTGATAATATGTATTAAATTCTACAAACAAATGTTAAATTAAATAATAACTGGAAACTATAATAATAAAGCCTTGGTACGTTTGTCATGAGTACTAGCGGATCACAAAACTCCTTAAAACTTATGCTCGCCCGGTACTTGTAATGACGTCACACAGAGTACACTTAGTAAATAATAAAAGTGTCGTGACGGCCGAAATATTACATTTTCCCGTTTAGCTCCCAATTGCCAAGTGTGCCGAGTATAACATACAATACGAAACTTCGTTCCATAACAAAATGTAAAGTGAGACGGGCTGACCGGTGAGCGGGTCGCTGTCGGCGGAGCTCCAGGAGGCGCCCTCGATGATGTCGGCGAGGCGCGCGTCGTCGTCGGCCAGCAGCAGCGCCTCGCCCGACGCGCCCGCCTCGCGCGCGCCCGCCAGCGACCCCGGCGGCGAGCCCGCGCTGTACCCGCTGTACGCGCTGTACCTGCACACGGATACACAACTAATCTATACTAATATTATAAAGAGGTAAAGTTTGTGAGTTTGTAGGGGGTAATCCCTGGACCTACTGAACCGATTTAGTTGAAATTTTAGAAGAAGACTTTTTATCCCAGAAATCATCCCTTAAGGGGGCGAAAATGGGGATAAAAATTTGAAAGCGGAATCAAGCTAAGGACGAATCCGAGCGTAGCGAGTGCGAGTCGCTAGTACACTATATACGTGCAAATGTTTGTATGTGGGTTTTGTTACTCAACATCCCACAGCTGAGCACGGGCCACTCTTCAATACGAGGGAGGGTCATTAGGCCATAGTCCACTACGCTAGCCAAGTGCAGATTAGTGGACTTCACATGTCTTTCGAAAACTTCCTAGGTTCTTTTAAACATGCAGGTTTCTTTACGATGTCTTCCTTCACCGTAAGACAAATATAGTAATATAGGTAATCATGTTGGAAATGATCGGCACTTGAAAATATTAGAGGTGCACCGTGGAACGTCCGGCATTTGAACCCAACTTACTCGGTTTTTCAAGCGAGCTATTTAATGAAATTTAGTATGTACACAGGTAAACGATGACTTCATTGTTTTGTTTTCTTTTCTTTTAAAAATAAAATGCAAATCTAAAGAATAGATATATATACATACAATGATGACAATGATTCTTATTAAAAGGTATTAAAAATAATGTCACAGATAAAAAATAGAAGAGTATAGTAATGAGACACAGACTGGTCCAGGTCCTGGTGCGCGGGCGGCGACACGAAGGAGTGCGAGCGGTTGGAGCCGAGCCCCAGCTTGCCCTTTGTGATGGAGCTGGCGCGCACGCTCTGCCGGCGCAGCTTCTGGATCATGTCTCTGTATCACAAAAAATCAATCATTGTGTTTGTTATCTATTCATATAATAAAATTCTAATTGAATCGAATCTGTACATTAAATATTATTTTTTTTTTTGGAAAATCTTATTTAAATAATCATTATAATCGATACAGAGACCAAACCTATAGTTTTTATAATTTTTGTCTGTCTGTCGTCTGTCTGTGATCGCATCACAAGAAAACCACTGGACAGATTTTGATGAAATTTGGTATGATGATAGCTGGTTATCCAGGTCAACATACAGGATACTTTTTACTATAGTAAAATATCTCATCTCTGAGAAATTTATACTAAACTTTAAAACGTAATTAAAGACGAACCCGAGCGGAGCGACGGTGAGTCTTTAGTATAATATAATAATACATAATAATCTGGAGTATGGAACCTCCACTTAGGTCGATTGGGAAAATTGTCTGACTTAAAAATATAAATATAAAGTATTGTAGTACTTAAAAACTAAAATTTATACGTAGATTGAATTCGTTTAAAGTGGTTATAATTACTAACAAAAAATTGTAAAAAAAAAAACAAATAACGCTCACGAATTTAACAAAACCAACAAACATAAAACACAAACATATACATACACAATATTATAAATAGAATATGTATTCTTAGTTTATCGTTAATTCCCGCTGTGGAACAGTGTAGTGACCTGCGGAAGTCCTTGAAGACGAGCGCCTCGAGGTCGTGCAGGCGGCGCAGCTCGTACTCCACGGTGCTGTGGCTGGCGCCGAGCGCGCGCAGGTCGTTGATGATCTTGGCCTGCTCCGTCATCTCCTTCTCGATGAGCTTGGAGCGCTGCTTGGCGTCGATGCTGCTGTCGAACACGAACGGCGGCAGGTGGTCCGTGTACTTGCGCCGGAACACTATGCTCTCCTGCGCCGAATACGACACGACGGTGAGATATCAAACTAACTTTTCGACTTTATTTTGAGGTTTTATACCCGACATTTCGAATGTTTTACAGCAAAATGATCACGAGAGAGAAAGCAAAAACTAAATAAAAACTCAAGACCGTGACAGAATCCGAAAAAATCTAAAAAAAAGATTTGTATATACCTCCATATTTTTATTTAATTTTGAATAAGTATAATAAATATTGATAATACCTGTGAATCCCTGCTATTATCGGCTTCGTCATCTAAATCGCTTTCACAGTCCATTTTAAGGGGATCTTCTTCTTCAAATCCTAGAAGAAAATAGCGAAAATTAAAATAAAATTTAAATTGCTTTTAATACAATATACATCATCCATAAATTTTTACGTCGCCTTACATCATTGATAGTAAAACAATACTCAAAAAAATAGTGTTTGAATGTTACTATTACTACATAAAAGTGGTGGTATGCCTAAAGTAATGTAAAGCATTCACTTATATAAATAACATTATAATGTAAAATATATACGTTCTTAAACTGTACAAATTAAAAAAAAAACGTTGGTTTGATAGCCATCACAACATAAAAAAATAAACAAAAAGAAGAAAAAGAGGAACTGATGGACTGATAATAATAATTGACGTTCTATAACATTCTCGTAATATAATCGGTAATCTTTATATATATAAATTCTTCTGTGAGTGTGTATGTCACTGAACTTCTCTCAAACGACTGGACCGATTTTGATGAAATTTTTTGTGTGTGTTCAAGGGGATCTGGGAATGGTTTAGATTCACAATTTGAATAATAATTTTCATCAAAAAAATTATTAAAAAAAGTTTGAAATTTTCAAATTAAAGACGTGTAGACAGGACAACGTCTGTCGGGTCCGCTAGTGTTATATATACCTGTAAGCATGGTCAACGTGTGCCCCAGAGCGGACAGCTGCTTGCCGACGTTCACGTCCAAGTGAATGTCCACGCCTTCCATTTGCCAGGATACGTTGAGGAACCATTTTGCATTTTCTGTCAAACAAATTATATTTATTTGCTAACATAATAGCCGCCTTTTCCTTGTTTAATTGCAATATGTCAATAATAACTTTTTGCCTTACATTAATATTTTATTAAGTGTTACTCTATGATCTTTATTCAAATTTTTTGCCATACGTTGCAATAAGCAAATTTTTGTGTTTGTAATATTAGTGAGAATACTAAAATTTTGAAGTAATAAGACATAATATTATGTTTTTATAATAAAACTGAAATCAAGTACGCGACTCGGACACGAAGGATTCCGCACCATCGTACAATGTATATAACACTATATACCTAACGATTTTTTTTTTAATTTGCATGGCGTCCATTTTGAAATTCGCTATCATGATTTTTTATTATTTATTTATAAGGCGACAATAGAAATACACACTCTGTGAAAATTTCAACTCTCCGCCTATTCCCAGAGATAGCCCGCTGACAGCTGACGAACGGACAGCGGAGACTTAGTAATAGGGCTCCATTGCCCTCCTTCGGGCTGCGAGCATCATTATTATGAGATGATATGACTCTGACATACTGGTTTAATCAAGTTTGGGAGTCAGAGGCTTCAACAGTCTTATGAAAGAACAAACAAAGAAATGTTCAATAGTATATATATTACCGCGATGCTTGGCGGCGGTGGTGCGGCTGCACACCTCGTAGGTGCCCTCGGAGACGCAGCAGACGTTGACGGCGGCGCGCGCGGGCGGCTTCCAGTCGTCCAGCGAGGCCTCGAAGTCGTCCGCGAAGCGCAGGCACAGCCCCACGAAGCGGCCCTTGCTGACCAGCGCGCCCGAGCTGCACGCCGAGATGCTGGTGCTCTCCAGCGTCACCACCACGGCGCCGCGCGACTCCGCCTCCAGCCCGCCACGCGCCAGCGTCCACGACGTCTGCCCGGGCGAACAGTGTTACAGCTTTAACATTCACTCTACCGACGACGTCTACTTTTTGAAGTGGAAACTTCTTTTGTAGCGTTGAGCGATTTTTGGTAGGATCAAAGCGTATGGGTTCGCGTCACCGACATGCCACATGTGGCATGTGACGTGTTGATGCAGTCAGACAGACTGGAGACGGGCAGCGTCATGGGTTTTGATTAACAAATAAACTACATAAAAAATATAAATATATAAAAAATATAAATACATATGTAATTAAGTGCCAATGGATATTAAAACCAGAATAATAATAATTTCAATTTAAAAATTATTACATTTTAATTATTCATACTATCATTAATTTAAAAATTAAGTCAGTCGCAGTCCCAGTATGAATTGTAATTACGTAATTTTAAAACATATCCAGGAAACACATAATAGTTTAGTTTTTTTTTTAATATTTATTTCATATTAAAATAAAAATAAAATATTATTATAAAATTAACGTATAATAGTAAACGATAAACTTACCAAAGGTGGTTGATTTAGTGGCAAACAGATGCCAATATCGTCTACGTTCAATTGTAAGAATAGAGTGCTCAGGTGTGGAGTCGTTATGTTCGACGTCAATTGTACCTAAAAAGGCGAATTTAATGCATATACTACATTTATAATTACATTATTTATACCGGAAATTACAAAAGTAATTTGAACTTAAATTTTCAAATAGCATTTTTTTTAATTGTGATTATTTGGTAGGGATAAAGTAGATTTTTTTAAAATTTCTTATAATCTATTCTAATATTATAAAGAGGAAAAAATTGTTTTTTGTTTCGGATGGGCCCCGAATCTACTGAACCGATACAGATGAAATTTGATATGAAGATAGTTTGAGACCCTGGGAAGGACACAGGATAGTTGTTATCCCGGAAATCATCCCTTAAGGGGGTGAAAATGGGGATGAAAGTTTGTATGGGAAAACAACCTAGGGACGAACCCGAGCGAAGCGAGGGTGAGGCGCTTGTGTAAGATATATTTAATTACGTACGATATAAAATCCAAATCTTTTAAATATTGACACATAAAAACATAATACTAAGTAAATTTAAATAACATACATAATAAATACAGTAGTAGTAAGTAAGTAAGTAGTAATTAAGTACATAATAAATTTCCTGACAAATATTTCTTCAAAAAGTGGCGTCGACGTAAAACGTTAAATCAAATCAAACAATAAAATTCAAAAATCGAAACTTCTAATTGTCTAAACACAAATTCTAACTTACACACACCACATAAACTTTTTTTTTTAAATTTCGAATTGTGCGTATTTTTTTGAGGATACTTTTGGGATGTTAATTGTATAACTCAAGTTTTTGTATATCAATGCTTCTAAACAACGAACACGTACCTTTTCAAAGACCTGTTGTGTAGCAGTTAGCACCTCCTTGTTCAGACTCATCCTCTTCTCGTTCCAGTATTCGTACGCGTTCTTGTAGTTGAGCCACACGAGTATCGCCTTGTCGACGGCCACGGGCTGTATGTATATGAGCGGCCGCTTCAACGTGATCAGCACCACCTCCTTGTCCTCCTCGCATACGATTTCGTCTTGGAATGCGTTGCGCATAGCTGGAGAAATTTAAAATATTTAAATTTTGTTTAGGAAAAGGTTCAATTATATTTATGGGAAAATGTGTAATAATAAATTTTATCTGTATATATTTTGATTTAATTATGATTTAGATAAAAATTTTTTTGTGAAAAATTAAATTGTAGGAAAACTATGCATAGATAACAGTTTATTCACTGGCATAAAAATTAGGTGGAGAATTGATGACATAGGCTATTATGGCATAAAGATTCACAATTACATAAAAGTTAGGCTGACTTCATATAGTAATATCAAATCATCCATCAAATACATGGACACATTTATAACATTATATTGTCACACTAATATTATAAATGTGTTCGTTCTTGTTGACGAGTGAGCGATGGTGACTCACATATGCGCGTGTTGAAGAAGGCGTACTGCTGGAACTCGGGCTCGGCCTCCTCGAACATGGCGTTGCGCAGCAGCTGGCCCAGGCTGAGGTTGAGGTCCACCTGCGCGCGCGCGAACAGGCGCAGGCCGTGCGGGCCCGCGGGCTGCGGCACGTTCTGCACGCGGTTGCTCAGCTCCAGCTCCACGGCGCCCGTCTCCAGCCGCACCGCCGAGTTGCTGGGCGTCGTCGCCGTCAGCTGGATGCGCTGCGTGCGACCACACACGAGTATAGCAACGACATACCTACTACTTAACTGGTTACTAATAAATTATCATCGAAACATCATAATTAAATAAAGGATTTTTATTGTAAATAAAAAGAACATTTAGATGGAATAAGTTATTCAATTATATTATAAGCAAAATATTCGCACAATCTATATAAAACAGAGTATGTATTGTATTGTATTCAGCCCTTTTTATCGTCCCACTGCTGGGCACGGGCCTCCCTTCAGTACGAGGGGCAATAAAACAGAGTGCTCGTATATAATCTTAAAATCTGCAATGCCATTTACGTACTTGTAACAGCTGAATATTTCAACATATAAACTTACTTTGATTCTTATAAGTAGAGAGAAAAGTATTCTATTAAATGCCGACGACGACAGCTCTTCTTCGTTCCACAGCGGCACTGGTTTTTCACCGCCATACACTTTTTGTACTACCTCATTAACCTCCTAAAAATAAAAAAAGTATATGTAAAACTTTATCATTTACTTGATGAAACAAAACTTTTCTACATTTAAAAAAAATGTTATCCTATGTCTGTTTGTCTGTCCGAATGCGATAGACTCAAAAATATTTAAAAAATGATATCCATTCGGTTTTCACCAATGGACGGAGTGACTCAAGAGGAAGATTTAGGCGTACAATATAATTCATAAAGGTTTTGTGTAAATGAATTTGAAGAGGTCGAAAAAATAACTTCTTCTTTATTTCCAAAAAACAAATGTATTGAGGATAATATTTTAAGCTAAATCAATATCGATATAATGTATACAATGGCAGTTTTGTAGTGACCTTCATGAATACTTTCTGCACGAAGACGAGATGGTTGAGCAGGTCGGTGGACAGCGTGTGCTCGAACAGGCCGATGTCGGCCGTGGCGGACAGGTAGCGCCCCGCGCGCAGCACCACGCCCTCCGGCTCCGCTGTATTGGACACACATACAAACTTAAATATATAATTACGCGAGTATGTTTATACTTGTAATTAACGAATGCTAATGAAATATATATGTTTTTTGTTCTAAGCTAAAACTATTATGACTTCTACTTTATATTCATATATTTCGTATATACTTGCACACAAAACAACTCACCCCTGGCAGCGTCGGGGTCAGAGTCGTGGTCGTGGTCGCGGCGGTGGTCGTGGTCGCGGTGGTCGTGGTCGCCGTGGTCGCGGGCCGCGTCGGGCGCGCGGGAGGGCTCGCAGTCGAGCACGCGCGCGCGGCACGACACGGCGGGGAGCGCCACCGACGCCGCCGCTGGGATGTTGGCCTCCGTTACCTATACATAGCCGTAACCATATTAAGCAGTGAGCAATAGGGATTAGAAGTGTGACTTAAATAAAGATGAAATTATTTTTTTTTTTAAATTTATTGCTTTTGAATTAAACCTATATCAATAGTTTTAATGGAATATCTTTTTGATTAAGGAAATAATTATTGAGAAGTGCAAGAATAGTTGGGGAATTTAAAGTAATTGTAACGCAACGCGTTTGTATATTTAAAAAAAAATACGCTAAAATTATTTATTTTGGAGCTGGCTATTCATTTCCAATTATATAACGGTGTAAGCTAATGTATAAAAAGTAAAAAAAAAATCACGCATATTACCCATTGTAATAAATAATATATGATGACTATCATACGCAGTACGATGTACTTCATTCATACTACTAGCAAGTGTTTTTGTATTTGTCATATTTAATACTCGGGTACTTACATAATATGTATATATCATAAAACAAACACACAAATAATATTAAAAAAAAACTCTTAATACTTCATGTCTTAAAAATATACCAAGAATATGATATTTATATAGTGACCTGCAGCTTGGTGACGAAGCTGAGCGAGTGGTGCGGCAGGTCCACGGTGAAGTGCGCGCGCGCCGCCGTCACGCCGGCGCTGTGCACGCGCTCCATCTTGTACTGCGCCTGCAGCGACGGCAGCAGCGCCGCCGTCACGCTCAGGCTCTGCGCGCGCGGGAGACATACATACAGATATGTGCATATAAAATATACACTAGTCCACCAGGAATCAGAAATCAAAATAAATTTATAAAAATATCCGATAATATTCCAAAATAAAAGTAAAAAAAAGTAGCATTATTCTTTCCTTTAAGGCGCGACGCACGTCCACGACGCGTGTACTACATATGAACACGTTTCATCTGTGTATTCTACTGGTAAACTTATAGAAGCAAATTGCTTGCGATCAGTCTAACGCATCGACAGCGCATTAAAATTCTGATTAATATAAAGTTCTCGTTTGAAAAAGACAGAAGAAACTAATACTAGTCGTATAGAGATATCCTCTTGCCCACCTGCAGCACGATGGAGAACTGCAGGTGCAGCGGCTGCAGCAGCGGGTCGGGGCGCGGCGGCGCGGGCGGCGGGCGCGGCGCGGGCGGCGGGCTGCCCTCCTCCTCCTCCGCGGCGCCCAGCCCGCCGCCGCGCGACAGCCGCGACGACGTCCGCGTCACACCCAGTTCCTGTTGCACAACACATACATATATACATACATATATAATGATATTCTCTTGAATAAAAAAATAAAGACGAAATTACGTTTCTCTGTAAATACCATAAATTTATTTCACTAAAAGACTTACAACATTGAAATAATCATGTACATACATTACCTATTAACAAAATATTAGCTCACGTGTATATACATATAAAAGAAACAACATTGAAAGCCTTTGTTTAAGGCCTTTTTACATGTTAACAAAATATGTATATGAACTATTATATATAAGGAAAATCTATAATTAAAAGTAAAAGTCGACCAAAGAGTATCCATGCGACAAATAAAAACTCAAGGAATGCACTCGTATATGAGTGAGATGATTTTCTTTACACATATAATGGTGTATATTTGCACAATACATTTATCTAATGTTTGCTTTTACTTTATTATTTATTTACTTTATATATTTATTAAATTTAATTATTAAATCAGGCTATGAAAAATTAACTTTAAGAATTCACTAAAATATTTCGACATATATTCCATGAACAATTTCCATAGAGATAACATAATAAACGAGGCGCGGTGAGGACCTGGAGCGTGGAGGAGAGCTGCCGGCTGGAGCGCGTCATGACGCCGTGCAGCGCCACGGGGTGCTGCGGCAGGTCCACGCGCACGCCGCCCACGGCCGCCAGCGCCGTGGCGCCCGCGCGGCCCGGCTCCCACGAGTACAGCGCCTGCGACTTGCCCACGCTCACGCGCACCACCGTCCTGGCGGGACACGACTCACTTTTATATAATATTTTTTATAATTATTATTTTCTATGACTTCGTTATCCGGTTCGAAAGATCAAAATATCGAATGTCTTTTTTTTTAAATAATAACGCAAAATTAAAACATAGGTTGTAACTGCAAGTGATCGATTATTATAAATGCTGAATTATATTTTAAGGTTAACACTTGACCTACTAAATTTTAAAAGATGAATAAATTAAAAATTAAAGTTGTCAGTGCCAAATTAATCCAAGTAACATATCTATAATAACAAAAAAATACATGTTAAAATTATAAGACAAGTTTGTTTAACAAAGAGTTTCAAAAGTAATATAATATTTTATTCTATACAAATAAATGAAATTTATTAACACCTCCAGGTCAATTTATAAGAAATTAATTAAATTTCTAAGAAATCTAATGTTAACTGTAACGCCGGCGTGTCCGCGGTCGTGGAAGGATTAAATGCTTATGAAAGTATATACGATACTTATAAGAAAAAAACTATTTTTAATTTTTGTCTCTCATGAGTACAGTGTAATAGTGTGTGTGTGTGTGTGTGGTGTACTGACTGGTGGTTGGGCGCGGCGCCCTCGAGCAGCACGATGGCGGTGCGGCCGAGGTTGCCGCCCAGCGCCCACTGGCGCGCGCGCGACGCCGACAGCGACGCCTGCAGCGACGTGATCTCCGCCTCCAGCTTCAGCCCCGACAGCGACGCCAGCAGCCGCGTGCGGTGGATCCTGCACCGAACATACCACACAATTATCTCTTCCTGAAACTCTCGACTATAAGGAAATAAATGATAAGCCGCTAGTATTTAAATGTCTCACTTTAATTTCAACCACCACCACCAATCTAAAAGAATGCTCATTATATACATATGTATATAGTGCATACGAACTACTTATTACATACATTCCTTACAACTAATGGTATTCTGATACTAACAATGACGTCACATAAGTGATTTTAGTAAATAATAACTCCTCTTGAAATTCGGTAAAAAAATATCATGACTGTAAAAACATTACATTCGTTTCTACCTAGCTTTCATTCACCAAGTGTGCCGAGTATAACGTGCGATAAAAAACAATACTTGCCTGGCGACTCCCACGACGACGATGCCCATGCCGGCGTTGCTGGAGGAGGAGTTGCTGGCGTTCTGCTCGCGGGAGCTGGGCCGCGCGCGCCCGCGGTACGCCTCCGGCAGCTCCGTCGACACGGAGAACCTAATTTATATAAAAACATACATATTCTTGTAACAATAACCATATTTCAGATTCATTTCATAAACAGAAAGAGGTGCTCAAAAGATTCAAAATTAAGCTTAGACGACTTTCAGGATGATTCCATATAAATTTTAAAAAATCATATCAATAGATAGAATAATTACTAATAGAGACTTGTAATATAAATAATAGTAATTTTTTCATAACATTCATTTACAAACACCAATGTTGATATCGAATAAACATCCCACAGAACTGATAAAACACGTGTACGCGTGAACAGATCCGATCACTACACCAGAGTGCAGGGTGTAGCGTGTAGCGTGTAGGGTGCGGGGTACCTGTGCGTGATGGTGTCGGCGTCGGGCATGTTGGCGTAGAGGTCGAGCAGCAGGTACACGGTGCGCCAGCAGCGCGGCGCCAGCGCCGGCGCCTCCTCGGCCGGCGCCGCGCCCGCCGCGGCCGCAGCGCCCGCCGCGCTGAACATCGGCGTGTGCGCGCCCTCGTTCAGCGAGCTGTAGCCTGAACGTCATAAATATACAAATACTGTTTAGTAAATAAACTTAAACACGTCTATATACATTAACTAAATATGTAAGTATCTTTATATACTGACGACTGTTCGTTTCCTGGCCGTGCGTGGCGCTTATGTTCTATCTAATGTCAACAATCAACGATGTATAAGTAATGTTATGTTTCTATTCGAAATAAATATTTGTTCAATTTATAAGAAATCTTACTGGATTTTATTGAAATATAGCGGGTATTTCAATAAATACACGTACAATCTAGTATTATTACTTCTTAATTTATATTTCAACAGTAAAATTTGTATAAAATGATTGGTAATGCATATGTAAACAAAGTGCTTGACACTTTATTTAAGTATGTTTAAATCTGTGAGTGAACTTGGTAGTTTGAAGTTTCTATTCTATGGAGCTGTAAATTTGAATAGGCTGTATGGACTATAGTCCTTTGCATTTCCCTATTGGGGATAAATTTTAAAAACAATAACTATGGAGCTGTATGTCAGATTGACCTTTGACGTATTGATACCGCATTGCGAATTAGTTTATAAAAGTTTTACTGTAATTTGAATATTAATTAAATAGTACTGATTAAGAACGGTGAAACAATAGCTTTGAATGTTGTTTCTCTTTCAGGTGAGTTATTATAATTAAGGTTAAAAAATGTATTAATTTTAAACTAGTTTTTGTAATTAAATAAAATGTACTCTTTCAGAGCAACAACTTCAGTTTTTGTTTCAATAAATAACTTGTTACGCATATAGAAAGCAAATACTAAACACATTGTTGAATTATATTTTACATACAATATTTCATTTGAAAAAGAAATAATTAAAAAACTTTTAGATGACATAAAAAAACTGTGCTGTGTGATAAACGCAAGTCTAACGACGTATATTCACAATCATGCGACGTGAACTCGTTTATGAATCGCGTGCATAAGCCTTTACTGGCATTACGCTTCTTGGTCATATTTACCGAATCATTTCCATTAACTTTACAAAAATACAACGACGTGATTTACTTGTGTTGTAATCTGTGGTAAATATTGTAGAAATAATAGACAAAGAAAGAAAGAAAGAAAGAATAGACTCTTGAACTTTATAATGCTACACATAGCATCATCTAATAATAATTAACCTCACAAGTAACTCTGCTCCTCATTGTTTTAAGTTTCTGTCGTGGCGTTTACTAACCATATTAAGTAAATTTATTAAATACTAGCGACTCGCCCTCGCTAGTCTCGGGTTCGTCCCTGGGTACGTTTTAATTTTTTTGAGCGCAACCCTAATTCCTTTTCTAAAATAAAAATACTCTATCTTACTGCCTATATCATCAACTTTTTTCCAGTGAAATTTTCGGTAAAATCAGTCCAGTCGTTTCAGAGATTATCCGGAACAAACATACAGACAGATAAACAAAAATTTTAAAAAATGTGTTTTTCTTATAAGTACCATATATAATTTCATATGCATTTAGTAAAACGCTTTTATTTTGACATTATAAACAGACACTTCAATTTTGTTTATCTGTATAGATGTATAGACTACTGGTCTGTTTTGCATTGCTTAATAAAATAGCATCAGTAGAACGAGTGTCGAAGTAAGATACCGACCCAGCTTCCCCTTGACGGTCTTGCCGGTGGAGCGCAGCTTCTGCGCGAAGGACTGCGGGCGCGGGCGCGGCGCGGGCGGCGGCGGCTGCCCGCGGGGCTCCAGCGCCGCCAGCGCCGCGTACGCGCTGTCCGCCGCCAGCGACGACATGCTCGCCACCGTCTCGCGGAACTCGCACTCTGCCACCACACAACACACGTACACGTTACACGCGTTCCGATTACAGACAGACAAAATAATCAAACATCGATCGATTTATTAGTTACTGGCGACTTTGTCATTAGGAACGGTAAGTATGGAATAGACTGTATATTATATAAAGACTATATGAGAGTTGTTGTGGGTTGCATTTTGACGTGATTTCCCGTGGGAATAAGATAAAATCCCGCATTAAAAATAGTCTATATCATTCTCCAGCCCTCCAGCTATTTTCAACATAAAAAACACGCCAATCTGTCACTGTGTTTCGACATGAAAGAAGAACAAACAAACAAACACACATTCATATTTATAATATAGTATGGAAGTTTCTACGAGACTAACCAGCTCACATATTACAGTGTACAAACGTATGAGCAATCACATGTACACTTTATATTCCTTTTAATATCTTACTACCTTCTATATCAGAATATAAGAGCATTACCGGTAGAATGAAAATTCAACACGGCTAGCTTTACAGTTTAACGTGCTTTCTGAGGCAAAAAGGTATAAACACCAATAACCTACCAATACTAAGCGGTTACCGAGTTGTTCTACAAGAAAAATCCAGTAACTATGTTGGCCTGACCTAGGAGTCAAACCTAAGAACCCTTATTCTGTATGCGTACAGGGTAGCTATACTGAAGTGAAGTAACTTAAACTAACGAGAAATAACGTACATAAGTATTATAGATTTGCACTTCCAATTTCGGCCAATATCCAAATATAGTTAGTTACCGGAAGGATGTTTGTTGTGGCGGCGCGAGGAGCTGGTCTGCGTGCGCAGCTCGCTCTGCGTGTCCTTCACGTTCTGGTACATGTTGCTGATCTGATGCAGCAGCCGCAGCAACGGCATGTTCACCTGGACGGATAATTGCATTTGTATAGTTATAATTACATTAGTTACACTGCTAAAAATAATTTTGATATTTGATCGATTCCTGCCGTGATGACTAATCTCACTGAGGCTAGCCAAGTGCGCAGAAGATATTATAGTGCACAAGTATACGCTCAGATATTCTCCAAGTGCGATGGGATAATAATTCGATACGACCAGTGCGAGTTGCGCAGAACCGACTGCTCTTCCTCGGCACGGCGGTAAAACACCGCCAACTTCCCCGCTCCGGGCTGTTACTAAGAATTTCTTAACAAAAAAACCTACTTAACCCGGCATGGAACCTACAACCCGGGACCACCGGACTTACGGCCGTACCTACTAGCCACTACACCACCGAGGCAGCTATAAACTAACTCCTTCGTAAATGCAAATATAAAACACTACAAAATTATTATGTAAAACCTAATCACCTGTTGCGAAATGAACCGAATGCTTATATTAAAGTTGAGCATAGTGCTGATGTGCTTCTTGAGCTGCCCTCGCGAGATGTACAGCACGTTCTGGCGCTGGATGAGGTCGTCCACCGCCATGTCCGCCACCTTCTTCAGGTCCACGTCGATGGACACCTTCTCACAGAGGAACGCCGGCGTCTCCGACGGGATATCCGCATGGGAGTTCGCTGGAAGGTAATTTGGCTTGTACTATATTTGCTGGTGATCTTGAAATATGAATACGAATTATATTAAGAACAAAATAAATTTTAAAATCGATATTAATTAAATATATCTTGCTTATCATAACACTAAAAGTGTCAACATATGGCTTTAACGAAATAAATACGTTCAAAACTGGATATTGGTACAATTTTTTTTCGATTAATACATAATTTTGACGATGGAGTTGAATTTACAAAAAAAATATTAAAATAAAAATTTCAATGATAGCTATAAAAAAAAACAATAAAAGAACAGATAATGAATTCAATAAAAACTGTCCACATTACGTTTGCCCTTGCCAGGCTGGTGCCGGCGGTCGCGCGCCAGCTCGCCCACCACGATGTCGATGCGGAAGGTGTCCACCCACGCCAGCAGCGACAGCTTGGAGCCCAGCGACTCCAGCCCGGACCCCGCTTCTGCTCCCACTCCTTTCACTTTCGATTCACCTATAAATATTCACGTATAATACTTTCTTAGATTTACACAAAGAGTTGACATTTTTAGCCGACTTCTAATTCCAAAAAGGAGGAGGTTCTCAATTCGTCGGAATATTTTTTTTTTATGTATGGTCACCGATTACTCGAAGACGCCTGAACCGATTTGGAACATTTTTTTTTGTTTTAAAGTGTATACTTCTCAAGTGGTCCCATATAAGTTTTATCGAAATCGATCGACCGGTTTTTAAAAACATTAACAATAAATATATTTTTTTTAAATAAATTGTTTAATCGAATATATTATTAAAAATTTTCTTCTTACGAATTACCTGCTTATTATGTCTACACTAAAATTGGAAAAATAAAAACTTTTTAACAATAATAAAAACCGACTTCCAGGCACTAAAATGTAAAAAATAACTAAACGGAGGTTTTCATTTAGAATAGATATCTAATCAGATATTTTCGAACTCTGTGCCAGTCTACAATATTTTAAGATATGAATATCTAATAGGTAAATATGTATTTTACGTATCGAAATATATTAGATTTGCTTTGCATCGGCTAGCACCGACTTCGAAAATATCTGATTAGGTATCTGTTCAAGGTGTATTTTCTAAAAAAATATTTTTTTTACATCATGTCCATAAAAACACGATATTATTAAAGGCCGAGAAAATGTCAGTGGCCCAGGTAGCGTTGTATAAGACGAGGTGTGTGGTGTCGTACCGTGCGCGACCTGGTGCGGCGACACGCCCAGCGCCGCCAGCAGCGGCTGGAACACGAGGTGCGCGTCCAGCAGCATCAGCGAGCCCTGCAGCGGGTACAGGCTGCACGCAGCCAGCGGGTTGGCCTTGGCCGCCGGGATCAGCGGCTTCTTGCTCTTGGCCTCCTTTGTAATTTAAATTAAATATCAATATGTAAATCCGTAAGTCAATATTACAACTATGCTACTATAACTATTACTCCATGTATGTTAACGCTATTTCTACCAAATCACATTTTACTAAACAATTCACAAAAATGTTGACAAAACGACACTATCTCATCTAAAACCCTAAGAATAACGATATTATTATGGATTTAAACACTTATTAACGACTTATCGATTACAGCCGAAAACAAAAGGCCTAGAGCAAAACAATTAAAAAGTAATTTAAAAAAGCTAACACGCACCATCTTCATGGGCTCCTGCTTGGCCATCCACTGGTAGAGGTCCTCGCGCGCGCGCTCGCTGGGCAGGTGGTCGCTGCTCTGCGAGTACAGCGACGGGTTGGAGCCCACCGTGGGCAGGTCCTCCTTCAGCGTGCCGTAATCTGATCACGTTAAATTGGTAATAAATAGTATATTGACACAATAACAAATAAATATTACCATTATATATAATCTAATCAAAAATTAATAAATACGTGTGTGTGTGTACTTATGTACGCACGTAAGAAGTTATACTTCTTTCGCGTAACAGAACAAAAATAGATTTCATCCCGTATGTCACAACTCTCTGTTTGTAAAAGAAATACAGCGAACTTCATCATGTCCTTTTTTGGTCGGTGTCGGTGTACGCGCACATCGTAAATTTTTTTCTAAACGTGCCAAAAGAAGTATAACTTCAAAAATAACGAGTAATCTATAAATATTATAAAATAATAATTGCGAAATCTGTATCTGTGTAAAGAATATAGACCCCAAAAAATAGTTGTTAATTTTTTTTGTGTTTCTCTCTATATCTATACAGACATACATATTTTATCCTTGATTCAAGTCTAGCTACGTATTTGTTCTACAATTGCACAAGCACAAGACCGAATATAGTAATATCACTGACTTCTTTATTCACTGCTACTGATATTTCTTGAAATAAAACCTAATTTTTGATCCTACCCAGGACTCGAACCTAGGCCTTACGATCTACACTCATAATAAGCTAACCAAAAACTTTAAAGAGTAATAAAACTCACTAGCAGTGGCATCGTCCTGGAAAGGAGTCTTCCTGGTTGAGAAGGGTAGCGAAGGGAACACGAGGCTCGCGCGACTGTTCTGCGCGGCTCTCACTGTTCATTGGTACAGACATACATTAACAACACAGCATCAAAATAATCAAACTTTTAAGTTATTGGTTAAATAAGAAAAAATTGTCGATGATAGATTATGATAATATTTTAAATTATCAAACAAACACATTAGAACAGAATAAAAATAAATCCAAACAAAACTATAGTTAGAAATAAATCTTTAAAGAAATTCAAAATGTGCAGTGTACACGTAATAAATAAAAAAATAAGTATATAAAATAATATAATCAGAATAAGTGAAAATAAAAAGAAAATTAAACAAAAACACAAAAATAGCCTTCTAATCAGCTTTTTTTAATATATTGCATCGATCAAAAAAGTATGTACTTAGATGCACAATCCCATGCTAAAGTTCTTTCAAAAACTGTCACGAATTGTGTTTAGGTAATTGTTCTAGTTAAAATAAATATACAACAATGTAAATTAATCCTTAAATGCAATTCTTAAAGTTGTTTTCACAAAAAAAATTAAAAGCGCGCTCAAATTAACGCTCATTCGGTGAGGACGTTTTCTGTCGCTGATTATGTATCTAGTACTTTTTTATCGATGATATAGTGCAATATGTATGAAATCAACTAAATAAATAATAACTGATATAAATGTGCAAACATTAAAATAAAAGTGCAATTTTTATTTAAAGTACGAGGAAAAGAAAACACCAAACTAATAAGAATAAAATATAGAACTATCAATACTTTATGTCATGCAAGTATTTTTTAAATTGTAAAACTTTCTTTAAGCACCTAAAACACTTAATAATTTTTTCAATAAAACAATAAAAGGACAACCGTGTTTAAAATTTAAAATTAATAAATAGGCTAATCTTATATAATAATCATTATTGTTGTAATATATTTTTTCATATACATTTATATACATTAGTGATGTAACAAATATTCGCATTCGCGAATATTCGCATATTTTTTGACGTTCGCGTTCGTATTCGCAAGAAACGATGCGAATTCTTGGCGAATTTATTTGACAAACAAAAAGTAAATTATATAAGGAATTAACGGACGAATGAAAATACAACTGGGCTTTACTCATGTTTTTGTATCACTTTGTCAATTTGACTAGGTATTACTTAAATTTGACAAATGCAATAATACTAAACTAACCTCACATCACAACAAATCTTTTCGAACGAACTCTATGTGACTAACTCCGTTCATTTAACCTGTATCGGCTTGGCTATGTTCGGTTTAAACATGGCCGACACGAAATGTCAAACCTGTCTGTTTGACATTTTGCGCGCGCTATGTTTGAAAATCAACATTCGCATTCGTATTCGCGAATATTGGAGATGAATATTCGCATTCGCGAATGTGAAAAATCGGATATTCGTTACATCACTAATATACATACATATATGTAGTTACAGAATATGCATATATTAAGTCTAACATTCCTCTCGTATAAAGACAGCTAAATTGTCTCATAGTTTTAGCCTCGAAGCTTTACATGATAAGGAGCACAGGGAACGCAAAACGTGCAAACCAAGCAAATCCGAGCATGGCAAAACAACACTTATGACAAGCACATAGAGGTCATAACGCATAGCGAGTGCGTACGAACCGGACGGCGGCGTCGACGGGTACGAGTGCGGCCGCGACGTCACAGTCGCCTCGTTTGCTTTGTAAACCACCATAGTATCAGTTGTGTAGAATAGAAATATAAAATCTAACCTAAACAGCTGGTTTTGTTCGGTAATAGATTTGTGATAATAATGAAATTCATTTTATAATACAAACATTAACAGTAAATAAGCGTCTACAAGGTTTTTTATAGTGTCTTTTGGCCTAACCAGGCAGATTGTAGATAAGATATACAATTAAATTAAATAACTTTCACATAATTTGTAAATACCGAAGTAGCTTGTTTATGCTGTAGAGAAAATTTTGAACATTATATCTATTTACGATTTAAATATATATACTGACCTAAAAACAATACATACATACATACATTACATAATCCAATATTTGGACAAAGACAATACCATACCAGAACGATTGAACTACGAGTAACATAAATTCATTATTTCTTTAAACACCCTTACTTTTGTATATATTGAGGTTAATTTGTATTATATATATATATATATATATATATATATATATATATATATATATAATATATATATATATAATATATATATATATATATTATAAAAAAACTTACTCGGTATTGTAGTTGTTGTGTTTAGTTTGTCAACGTCCATGTTTAAAAGGAGGCAGTTCTCATCGAGCGCTTCGTTATCGAACTGATATTCTTGCCATCCCTCCACTGAGTCCTGCTTTAATCATATTAAGTGCAACTTATATTAATTAATACTTTCTTAGATTTACGTGAATATTTGACATTCTAAATAATATGTATTCAGCCCTTTTTATCGTCCCACTGCTGGGCACGGGCCTCCCTTCAGTACGAGGGGAATCAGGCCATAGTCCACCACGCTGGCCAAGTGCGGGTTGGCGGACTTCACATGTCTTAAGAAAACTTGCTAAGTTCTCTCAGACATGCAGGTTTCCTCACGATGTTTTCCTTCACCGTAAGGCAAGTGGTAATCATGTTAGAAATGATTCGCACATGAAAATATCAGAGGTGCGAGACCCGGGATTTGAACCCGCTTCACTCGGTTTCTCAAGCGAGCGCGTTACCACTGGGCTACCACTGCCTTTTTCTAAATAATATAAAACTACCTTTTCGAATTTTTTGCGTATTTATTTTGATTATTGTTTCTCGATGTTTCGAATGCTTTACAACAATCATAGTCACATATACATAGAACTAAATATCGATAAGAGAGAAAAGATAGTTTTATTTTATTTAAAATACATTTATATTATAAATGCGAATAGTGTGTACGATGCTTAGACTAAAGAATTACTTATTTAAGAGAATCGTCAAAAAAATGTCATGTCATAAAAAGTAGCGTGATTTGCTGTTCATGCTAGTATTCTCGACTTTGCTATACAGACGTTTATTTTCTTTAATGAATAATTCAATTTTATATAGATATAAAAAATATAATAAAAATTAAAAAAAAAATTATATGTTTTTGTATATTTGAAGCATTATTTCTCCTCTCTCTCTTAAAAGAGAGATAGCATAATATTAACTTATTAATTTTTTTCTTTATTATAATTTATTATTTAGTATTCTTTTAATATTTGTATACAATTCTAAAACATTATATATTATTGAGGTTATTTTGAAACATTATTGTTTGGCTTCAGTTTAGTTCTATGACATTCTGTCTATATTATTCCTTAATCTGAGGTATGGTGGTTACATTTTTTCCTTGTAATAGCACAATAAGTTTAGATGAAATTCATATGCGAGATAGCTTATATTATATATATTTTTAACAACCCGCTCAGCTCGTACCATGCAAGCGGAACCGTGGTCAATACCTAGTAAATAAACTTACCGTTGATGTATTCAAAATGATATTAATTTTTATTATATGTATAAACATCATACAAAATTCTATTATATATTATTATAGAAAACCATTTTAAAGTACATTAATTGTATACCTCTAGTAGATCTGGCAAAGCGAAAGTCACATTAAGAGGCTTCATAACTTTGCTCTTATAGTTGTGCTCCAATAGTAGGGGAGTGTAGAGAATGTTTTTCCATTGTCGAGTTAGCACGATAACGCCCTGCAAGAATAAAATAAATCTACGGTTACTACATGGTATTTTTTACTGTGCAGGTAACAGGTCCAATTTAAAAGAAAATGTAATAACATTATTTTTTGTTATTGCTATTCGTGCCGAATATTATTGTGATGTGAGCAAATTCAGCCACAGCCGTGCTCAGTATGTGGTGGTTAGTTAGTGGGACGTTAAAAAGGGCCGAATACGTATAAACAATGACCTGTCTGAGCGTAGAGAGCGAAGGCAGATGCCTCTCGGCGAGGTCCGCCTGCACGGCGGCGGCGTCGGCCTGCAGCGCGTAGCGCAGCAGCACGGCGCACAGCTGCAGCGACGGCTCCTCGCGCAGCTGCTTGGCCATGGGCGTGTGCCGCCCGTAGCGACTCTGTAACGAGCGATAGCTATCGTCACTTTACTTACTTACAAACTCAATTGACCATTTATTACTTTCAAAGCAACTAAACACCTAATTTTAGGGATAATGTAAAATTAAATGGGTTTTCAGGGCTATCTTGGAATTGTTGGTTATTTGTGTCGACTATTCAGTTACTTTTAAAGACCAATCTTCCTTCTGTCTTCGCCATTCTACATGACATTGTCGAAGAGTAATATGTGCTTAACTGGCACTTTGAAGCCTATTTATTGGTGCAGTAATATGACGGCTCATCTAGTCTAGGGTCGACAAAATCTACTATATTGTATAGTGTTTCATAAGACCTCTATTGCAATACAAATAAAACCAAACGCACCTTCGGTAAAGAGTGAGTAGGTGCTCTATCCAGTGCGGAGGCCATGAGGCTGGCGGCGGTGGCGGCGAGGCGGCGCGCACGCGCGCGGTACAGCGCCACCACGCGGATGCCCAGCCGGTTGCACGGGTTCATCCACGCGTTGATGGCGGGCGACGCCGTGCTCAGCAGGTTCCAGTCCAGTCTTCAAATGGTTTTACGTCATTTATTATTTAATACCTTACCTTTAGAAGTTATTGGTACTGCAAAATCTTTTTGATTTTGAACTAAAATAATTTAGGTTAAAAATCAAAATATAAGACTGTAAAAGTTTTAAGACTAAACTAAATATTTTAAGTAAAAAAAGAAACTATTACGAAAATAATAAAAAAATTCCATATCATTATCTTTTCTAGTTACAGTCATCATTCTTATATCAGAAAAATACAATACGCTTAAAGTAAATTACTTATAATAAACATAATAAAATATAACTACCTGGTATAATCGATTTTCTTTGTAATAGGTGTCCGAGGAGGCGCAGCGAAATTGAACCAAACAACTTTCAAGTCAATTGAACATGATGACGTGTTTCCGGTATCTTTCACGGGCACTACAGTCGCAGTGCTATCATTTGAAGGCTCATCTGGTCCAGGGGTAGTAGGTTCTGGAGGCACAGGCGGGGGCTGAGCACTACCTAGATTGGGCGTACTTGGTTTAGAAGTAGATTCCCTCTTCCTAAACAGATCTTCGATACCCGAAGTCCTTATGCCTTTTGTTTTTTCCTTATCAGGTTTCAGTTCTTCAGCTGACTTTACCGACTCCCTACAACTTTCGCTATCGGGGCGTATGGGTTTCTTTTCATCATTCGGTTTGTGTGATTGGGAATGTTTAGATACTTTAATAGACACACCTTCGATACCACATTCAAACATAATGTATCCAATGCTGTTCTCTTTCTGTCCCTCTGTAGTTCCATTTTGACAACCCTAGAAAATATCCGAAGAATAAACGATTATAAAGCAATTAATATTTAAAAAGAATATCTTTCAAACGTTAATAACTAACCATAGTGTCACATCCTTTGGGACAAGGGTCAGTTCTTATAAATTTGAACGAGACTTTGGAATGTTGACAAGGAATACCAGTTATGGTAGCATCCTTTAATTGAGAGGACTCATTACGTATCCTTCTTAATTGCCCGTGAACTTTTCCTACAATAAACAAGATAAAACCATTAATTACATACATATTTTAATGAATCTATATATAATAATGTTAATTAACATACCAATATTTAAGACGATTGTCGTATCTTCACACTGCTGTTGTGCCGCTTCTATGTATACTGGCTCTCCTTTTTCAGGTCCTCGTTTTCGACCTGATGCGGAAGACTGAGCTGATATCAGCGCCCGAGGACCCTTCATGATTCCAAATGATTTTTTACTACCTAAAGCTCGAAGAGTGGGACGGTAATAAAGTTGTACTGATTCCAAAGTTTTTTTAGAGCTCGTGTATTTGGCTACGATATTTTCCACAGAAACTCCAAACAAAGACACACAGGTCAAGTCTTGAATATTGTCCAGGGCAGAAAACGAAATCATATCTTCCACGACAGATGATTGAATAAACACTATATTTACTTTAGGCACATTAACAGTGGCCTGGAGTTGATCACAAATTGTTTCTTCATATATATTCGAATGAGGTATTGTAGCAAGCTTGCACTTATCATCTTTTTCAATGATGATGCTCGATTCGTTACGAGCTTGCATCTGGGGCAACCAGTTCAATACATACTGCTTTTGTTTTAATATGTTCGCAGACTGGACTGATGATATACAGAGTAAACGCAAATGGTTAATCACGGTTATAGGATGAATGTTGGCTAATACTGGAGTTAAGGACTCTACAAACTTTTGGGTGCTTTCTAAAACAAGTGGCGTCAGCATTACATCAATTTCACCACGTAGCTTCACGAATAAACCATTCTTGGTATCGCTGGTCGTTGTGACAGTAGAAGTCGAACTCTTGTCTGTAGTATTCTCTTGATTGTCTTGCACATTCTGCTGCAAGTCCCACCACGCTTGTGGATATGGATGAGCTTTGATTTGTGAATTGAAATGTGGGGTAAGGTTTGAGTAAGGGCCATGCTGATTTTGACCAGAGTGACCATCTTTCTTTGAAATCAATTTTAGAGTTTGTACTTTTCCAGAAGGTTCGAAAGATGGCAAATATTTTTGTCCGACATATACCAAAGATCCATCATCAGCTCTTCTAAATAGAGGTAACGTAAACACGTCACTACCAGTTGGTAGAGAGCAAGTTGACCAATTGCAGCATTTGTATTGTGGTAAATTATTAATATAACTAGACATAAGCAATGGAGAGTCTACTATTGGTTTATTGGTCTGCATATGAAGGTTTACAAGAGTCATATCTTCTTGAGAAGAAATAGCAGATATAAATGAAGTGGATGACACTGAGCCGCTCTCAGAGTCGGGCTGGGCACCGACACTTAGATTGCTTATTGTATCGGGTGCATCAATTACCTCCGATCTTGGTACAACATTTAACCATTTTTCGTTATTACCGTCACCCATTGCATATGAAGGTGGTTCTTTGGGATTGCTGCGACGGCTGCCGAAGGAGTGCTTCAAACTTGATGACCGACTTGGAAACATGTCTTCATCAGCCGAAAAGAATGCTTCCGAATGGTTTTCACTCGTTATGGAAATAGTGCGCTGAACTTCATGTATTACAGCTTCTTCTAGTGGCGGTTGAGAATTCAACGAGTAATGAGAATCTGACACCGCAACGCTTCTCGGCGGTACTTTGGGCGCGACAAACTGTTCATTTTCAGGCGGTATCGGTTTTTTAACGTTTATATTCGTAGCATCTTTGATACCACAACTAAGAGCCAGTTTGGAATCAGATACGCTACTTTCCATTTGGGGTATATTTAAAATGGTTTTGTTTAGTTTGGAATCGCTATCAATTTTTGAACTGCCAAGCGGAATGGACGAGTCTACTAGACGGGCGTAAGGAACGTCACTTTTAGTACTAGATACTAAAACATTGTTACTTCCCTTACTCATACTTGTGTAAGAAAATCTTCTTGTCAGACTTTTCCTTTCGACACTTTGTGGAGATTTACTAAGGTTTTGTGGTAGAGGAGAGGGTGTCAAAGTAGATACATTTGTCGGTTGCAAGCAGACATTCAAACTATTATACGGTGGAGTATGGAAGACCAATTGTCCAGAATGAAGTAAACTTTGGCCGTAACCATATTCACCAGGAGAGGTTTCTATTACATTGAATATTGCTATATTAATACCCTCGTGTAAATCTGAGGGACTCGGTTTTAAAAAGTTTGCTCCATTTCGATTAGAACCAAAGAATGCGCATCCACCTGTGCAACCGCACTGTGTGCCTTTGCCTTCGTTTGGCCACAGAAACCATAATCTTTTAAATTTCTCGTCATGTAACTTCAAAAATTTCTGCTGTACTAGATGCAAATTTTTTGGACTTTGTGGTAATGAGGATGCTGCTTCTAAGAGCAGCGGACCTAAGGACATCGAGCCCACACCAACCCAATTATCAGTGTCAGGTACTTTATTTTGACTTCCATTACTTCCACTAGAATGATGATGAGTATTTGTTTGCATGTTAGTTTGCGTATAGAGAGCGAGTTTGATATTTGGCAACAATCCAGTTATTCCTGTTCCAAATCCAGACCCATGCAAATTACAAAACGATAATCTTATCGGCGATATCCACGACTGCAACGTTGTATTTGTATCCGCAATATACAAATCGATAAGATCGATGGCCACACGAATCATTCGATATTTAATTTCATTAGGCGTAGGACATCGGTATTTTAAGGTAAGGTCTGTTTCAGGGCATAGAACATTGTTAAGTCCATGATGACATTGTTTAGTCGTGTTTGGCGGTGTCAGTTCATTTTCATTGTCACATATAAGAAGTAAAAACGTTTCTAATGATGATATTATTTGATACAATTGAGGTAAAGTTAAACGACCTGTCAATTGACCTAATTGAAGTTCCATCATCCAGGCATACTCTATTGTTTCTTCTTCGACTGATCGATTAGTGTCGCTGAAGAAACCATTACCTCTTAGTTGAAATGATGACAGCATTAAGTGGCCTTGTTGAAGAGTACTTGAAGTATTCACACCATTTGAATTTGACCGAGATGGACTATTTGAAGACACTAATATCGATGGACTTAAAAGAAGTTGAAGTTTAGTATCCCTAAAGCCCTTGTCCATTTCGAAACCAAATCTTTCAATTAGTATTACAGGGCAGGGAGGCTCATTTTCACTGCAATTTTTAACTAAATGTGCCTGAATGTCGTGGATAATGATGGATACATTCACATCTAAAGGCCGACAACGACGTGGATCAAAAGGCCCCTTACTAGAATCAGTTGAGTCATCAATGGAAATTTCAGTATGCTGATTGATACTACTTCTATCATTTAGTTTAGTTGGATTGCTCTCACTTGACCAAAAATACGTCTCGACATTAGGGTTCTTCTGCATATCAGTAAATATTTGATCTTCACCAAATATATTTTCTAACAGATTTATAAAACTAGTAATAATAGTCCCATAAGCGAGAAGAATAGAAGGTCCCACCTCAAGTTCCACGCTAACTTTATCAGGGGCAAGGGTGGTTCGGTCGAAATTGTTGCCATCTATGCCCCAATTCATTTGTGGCTGTTTTCTAATTCTTGGTATTCTCATTGGAGAGAGTAAAATTTCTTCCTTTTCTGGAGTGGTAATGTCCGCTTGTGGTTCTGGTCCTAGAGGTGGTATAGGATGGTAGTTATACCTCACACTTAGAGCTACTATTGGAACAGACCAACAGTCTACCCAACCTTGGGTTTTCACACATTTTCTTCGCCATTTTGACGATTTCAGTCTGCAGGGAACAAGCTTCATATTTTTATCAATTGACAAAAGAAGCAATCTAGAAATGTTGACCTCTGGTAAGTACAGACTCATATCAACAGCCTCACCTTGTACCCAAATTTTGAGAGGAATGACATCTGGCAAGAAATCAATAAAAGGCAAATCAAAAGACACATCAAGTAAGTCACCGCAAAAAGCTACATGATTGTTTTCTTGGTTAGTTGAGCTGCAGTCAATCCAATTGTACTGATTGCTAACTGTTACGACTTCACACTCTTTTAAAAGCAATGATATTTTCCATGTATATGGTACGAAATGAAGGATGTCGGGACGCGCCTTACTAGCCCAATCGTTTGTAAGATCTTGAAAAAAATTTATGTGAGTATATACAAAGTGTGCTGTAGCTTTGCATCCTGTCAGAGACAGTTGCCAACACTGATGATGGTTCCACACCAGCGGATAGTGGCATTTTACTGTGTATTCCAATGTTTCACTCTCTGCTAAACTTCTATACTGAAGACTTGTGGTGGCTTCTAAATGTAGCAACTGGCCAGTTATTTTTGTTGTATACCCATCTTGAAGCACAATCCATGGTAATGTTACTTCGAGGTAAGAACCAGCGCCGATGTTTATGTGGACTGCATTGGTTTCTTTAACTTTTGTAAATAAAATATCTATTGTAGCCTCATTCAGTGTTGACAATCGAATGTCAAAAGATTGCATCTGTCTTCTATCTCCTGGTTTTGGCTGTTGAGTTACTTCTAAGCTTTTATAGTTGGGGGGAAAAAAGAATTTGAATAGATGATCCCTCTGTCGATCTGCCCAAGGTCCATAGCTGAAATCTGTTCCCTTACCGCACTTAATATCTACACCCCAAATCGGTGGAGCGGATTCTACTATATCGCCGTTGGCTAACTGAAGTAATACAGGTTGTTCTGGAACTAAGCCTGGCTCATCCATATAAAAGTAAACTTCGATGTAGTTAGAACTCATAATAACAAATCCTTCTCCCATATATCTTGGTGGTTCATCGACCATAGCTGTGTAATTTGGACTAGGAGCTAACATTACTTTGCAATTCTCGGCTTTTGCTTTAACAAAATGCATTAGATGATCTAAGCTTGAGGCAGGAGGTTTGGTGCTGTACATCAAGTGAGCTTCTTCAACACTAATGGATAATGTTGTTGGTACTAATCGATTGCCAAAAACAACTCGACCAGTGCAAACATCGATTTTTATGACGGGAATGAGGTCGCGCCAGGTCCTTGCCATAGCTGCTTCTGAGCGTACAGTATCTTGAGCTCTTCGTCGTTTTTCGTTCGCGTCGTTCATTGCTTTGTCGTGGTCGGCGGAATCATCCTCATCATGTTGTTGTTTGATAATAGGATCAAGTCCAAAAATCTTTTCTAGTTCGGCATACATATCACATCGGTTGTAGAAATGCAATTCAAATCCATTTAACATTATGGAGAGACGGGTGTCTGAATGAGATAAATCTGAAAATATGAAATCATGTAAATATAAACTGTTTGCTATTAGCAAATACCCTATACAACTCTTACATTACCTTCAGCAACATCTTTGGGAACATATGAACGCCACCATCTGAATATCAGATAGCCATCTTGAATACGTAGTGTATAATCATAATTAATATAAACAATGTCACGGAACATAATTTTTCCTGAGAGAGCATTAAGTGTAAATGAACCTGCAAAAGCAATAGTTAATTATTAAGCAAAATAATAAACTTATTTAATAATAAATAATTTATAATGTTCTAAATAAAAAGACGTATTAATAAATATGGATAACATATGACTAATTTTAATGGGTAAGTCTTTGAAAAGTGTGCTCCTTCACATCACTTCATTTGCTTAAAGCTATTTCATTATAAAAAGTACAATAATTATTATTGTTAACATAAAATACAACAGCCACTTCATTGAAATACATATATGGTAGTAAAAAAATCATAGTTATATTACAAATATTTCTTCTTAAAAATTATTAACATGTACAATAAGTATATATATTCTATACTTACTACAAACAACTATAGTTTTTTATACCTATATTTTTTTTATAATTATAAAACAAAATTAAAGTCATTATTAAAGTCAAATAAAAAACTAAAATGAAAAATTTCCAAGACCTTCACTTCTATCATTATTAACCATGGTCAACAAGGCCGCTTTGATTAATAATTTCTTTGATTAATGCTCAAACACAGTGCCATAATCTTTCAAATTATCATATATTAACATTTAGGTACCAAACATAAATTTGTGTAATGATAAATATTAAATATATATACATATATTATTAAACTATCATAATTTTTCCATCACAGCTAAAGGTTTTAACTTAGTGTTAGATATATTTTGCTTATTTTCAGTTGGTAGATTAGTTGTACTATTGTTCAAGATTTTACTTACCAATTTTAAAATTTTCATCTTGGAAATAAAATTTGTTAATCAGCCTTGTTAGTATGTAGCCGAGAACACGACTATTGTAGTAAGTTATATAAACTACCCATAGTATAGATGATATTAGCGACACGAGCAAGAGCGCAAAATTGCGGTCCATGGTGATCTCCGCGAAGTCTATTGACGAGGAGTTCCATCTCTCCGCCACCGGATTTAGTCCGGTGTAATTCCTACAATACACAACACAACAATAAACTCTTTATGTGTCATCAAAGATATAATACACAAACATAAGAACGCAATTGCAGTCTTACATTATGAGTAGTTTTGCTCACTGATAAATCTCACATGGTTTATAATAAAAAGAAATCTTATATACTTTGCACACTAACATTTCTAACAATTGTTTCTTATCAATTTATTTGCAATCACTGCCATTGCTTAGTTTTGACAGATCTATAGATCTCGCCTACAACGTTCCGTTCCAGACAGTCCGGTTTGGTTTTGACAGTTGGTTATATTATTATCTAATATCACTAAAAATTCTAAGCAAAAATTTTTGTATTTACAGTCATAAGTTTCAGCACCATTGTGATATTTTTCACCTACACTACTTTTATAACTACAGAAGTTAATATAAATTCTTAAAACATAATATTATTTTATAATCAAATATTTATAGCTATCAGCATTAAGCGTCAAATGAAGTATGTACCGTATATCTATTATCGATACTGAGGCCGAATCAATAGATTTTGAAATTTTTGTCTGTCTGTCTGTCTATCTGTCTGTTACCGCATCACGGAAAACCACTGGAGGGATTTTGATAAAATTTGGTATGATGTGGTTATCCGGGTCAACTTAAAGAATACTTTTTACAGCGGGAAAATATCTCATCTCTGAGAAATCGATACTAAACGTTAAAACGTAAGTAGGGACGAACCCGAGCAAAGCGAGGGTGAGTCGCTAGTATTTTTATATCCATATTAATATTATAAATGTTAAAGTATATTATTGTAACAAACATACATCCATTCTTATAAACTTACTCGTAGTATTAATTTACAATAAAGAAAATTACAAATATACTTAATTATCTTTATATATATAATTCTTCTGTGTGTCATTGAACTTCTCTCAAACGACTGGACCGATTTTGATGAAATTTTTTGTGTGTGTTCAAGGGGATCTGGGAATGGTTTAGATTCACAATTTGAATAATAATTTTCATCAAAAAAATTATTAAAAGAAGTTTGAAATTTTCAAATTAAAGACGTGTAGACAGGACAACGTCTGTCGGGTCCGCTAGTATATATACAAAACAAATGTACACTTAGTTATTACTCATAGTTACCGTTAACCTATGTCCATCCACATCCCCCAGCATGCACTCTTATCTAGATCCTGTCCAAACATCGAAATCAGTTCATTAGTTTAATCGTGAAAACACACGTGTAACAGACAGACAGACTAGAAAAAATTAACTCTAACTCTTACATTCACATTTATAATATTAGCGTGGATTCTCATATTGTGACTTCTGTATAATACTAAAAACATACAGTCGAATTGAGAACCTCCTCCTTTTTGAAGTCGGTTGAAAATAAGATGTTAAAAGATTTTTTTTCATTCTAGATGTCTGTTGGTTTATAATACCTTCCTGGGATTTTACAGCAGTATTGTCGTTGCTTAGCGACTTATTGTTAACTGAAGGCTGTCATAATATTTTGCTTAGATTCTGTGCCTATTTAATAACTACAATACTTCTTTTAGATTAACATGGTAGAAGGCGTTTCTGAAAATGATAATATACATACAGAAGAAGCTTATAAGCCTAACGTCAGGTATTTCAGCGTCTTGGTATATATAGTAATTTATATAACATTTTCTGATGGATGTAATAGAAATCAATTCGGCTTTTAAATTGTAGTGTATCTGTTTGTCACTGCATAAAAAGTCTGACGGGTTTTATATGTATACATTTCATTTCAATCGGTTAGATAAGAATGAAGATACAGGTTGAGTATTACATCGAATTGATATCGAATGTAATATAGAAATATTGCATGCTGATCTCTTAGTGGCTGAGTATAGTGGTCATCAGGCATTATCTAATTATAATCAGTATCTAAATATAAATATTGCTATATATTTTTTTATAATAATTATTTTTTTATCTCTAAAATTAAAGATTAGATTTTTTTAAGCATATAAAAAAATTGGCTTCTTTTTCAACTACCTACGATTTTTTTTAATTTACGTTCATCCCTTAAACTCAAAACCTCCCTAACTTGGTTAATGTTGACCGGAGGAAAAAAAGTCATAAGACCTTTTTGATATAAAATTCTAAGCTCTACATATTTTTTATTTCTTTATGTTTTCGAGTAGTTGCGAAAAATAATTTTGACTATTTTTTTTAAACCCTTGCCATGGGTTGCGGACACTAAAACCTTTACACATTGTTTTTGTGTCATTAAAACTACATTATATCAAAAATGCAAAGTTGAGTGCCAACATTTTGATTTCAGATCTTATTTGACTTTAGTATAAGACCCATGGTAGAATATTTTTAAGCCGGCAGATTAATCTGTTAGACTGATAATAAATAATGATTTTATTACAGATGGGCTATACCGCAAAAACTGGATAACTTAACTTTTGTTGGGAAGGACGTATGCGCTGTAGCTTTTGATATTTATATAATATTTTTCAATTTTAAAACAAATACTGAGCTCGTGTATACGGCTAATAGCGATGACAAAGGAGACGGTGTTGATGTGATTGCAGGTATCTTTATAACGTGCATTAATCTTCTACGTCTTTTCCGTCTTTTCTTTTCGTCTCCTCACATTTATACAGAAATACTATACCCAATGACACCATACTTTATCCTTATTTCAACTTTAATTTAAAAATTTTAGGTCATCGCTCCCATTTATTTGCGTTTGCGGAAAAGAAAAAACATCCTCGAATTTTTATTGTCAGCTACCCGACATTTCTTATTTTAGCTGAATTGACAGGTACCTAATAGATATTGAATTATAGAATTAATTATTATTAGAATATAATTGTAATTTTAAAGTTCTCAAATAGATCCAGATGTTAATCGTTACAAGGGGCTGTGCATGATGGAATCCGACCTTATAGCTGGTTTCAGCGGATTTCCTAATTACCTCATGTCTGTGTGGAGCTGGCGAACACACCAAAGGCTTATCTCCATTTCTACAGATGTGATTCGTCGCAAGCAGATTTATATGTAAGATGCCCTTAATTTATTTTCATATCTCATTATTAAATTAAGATAAGTAATTATATCAAGTTCATATCAAATCAGCAACTCTATTTAGTAGATAGATGAAGTAGGTACACTTTTCTGCCAATGAATAAAACATTTATTCTTTGCTTGTTAGATTTAGGCGAAAGTTTGATATTTTATATAAAATTATCTTTACTACGGGTCTCTTCCGTGACCATGATTGCTGAAAACAATTCGAAATGTCGGGATCCAAAAATCTAAATAAAACCTTTGAAAAATTCTACGATATTTTTATTTATAATACATATATTGCCTAATTTTAGGGCGAGCCGTACTCATATGATGATATGTCAATGTTGGGGAGAAGGTATTACAATTTGGGAAGTAGCGCAATGCTACAAACGTTGCTTCGTAATGAAACGTACCAAGGAAGAAGTTACGGGATGGGCAGTGTCAGAACCTAAACTCGTAGGAACATGCTGGAGCAACGAAGGACAGTTGTATGCTATTGATGAAAAAGCTAACCTGTATAGTGTGCGTACTCCTATATTACAATGTAGGCAGTGGCTTCAGATGTTTAATATATAGTATAGTTATAATAAAATAACATTTTATTAATTACCAGTTGCTGTCCGATGGTATAGGCATGGTATCTAATTTGGACTGGTCGGACAACCTTAAAGGTACTCGAATGCCATGCATGTGTTCTTTCAGTAATGGCATCTTGATCTACGGTCCTGATAAATGTATACGGGTATTTATTATAGTAATTTTATAAATAATGTCACTTTGCCGATTTAAGTTACGACGGCGGGATCGCCACGGCCGATGAAAGAGCTAATAATCTATACATATAATAAAATTGTAACTAATCCGAATCTGTACATGAAATATTTTTTGGAAAATCTTATTGAAATAAATATTATTATCGATACAGAGGCCGAATCTATAGTTTTTAGAATTTTCGTCGTTTTGACTGTCTGTCTGTTACCGCATCACAGATAAGCCACAAGAGGGATTTTGATGAAATTTGGTATGGTGATAGCTGGTTATCCGGGTCAACGTATAGGATACTTTTTACCACGGGAAAATATCTCATTTCTGAGAAAAAATGCAAAAACTGCAATGTAAGAGTATACTAATATGTAAAACCTAAGAATTTGATTTTTGGTCATCTGAACTCGGGCGGAGCCGCGGGCAATGCTAGTATAAAATAAAACTGTAAAATATTAAGATGAAAAATCTTAATATTACCTATTTATTGATTTTATACGTTTGCTATTCGTTAGTCTCTCAAAAAGGCAGAACACAAGTGGCAAGTTGTTTGGAAATACACACCAGAAGACGACGTGGAACGCCTAGTGTCGAATTCGACATCAGACATGGCCGTCATGTGGACGAAGAAAGGCTTTGTATATAAAATAATCGGTGAATCCGAGGAAAACATTGAAGTGAAGCTATTTAGTTTAAAGCAAAGGTTAATTAATAATTCGAATAAAATACTATATACCTATTTAGTTAAAATTGAAATACGAGAACCTAACAAGTCTTATTTTTCTTCCAGAAATATTATAAATATTCGATTAATTGCCCCAGAACATACGTACATCGCCGCAATGAATGATTCAGGCGTTTTATGTATTTACGAGGCAATAACTGCAGAATTGGTAAGGACAAATTATTGTGAGTTTTTAAATTATATAGGACTAGTGACTTACCCTCGTTTTTCTCGGGTGCGTCTCTAGGTACGTACATATTCCATTGCTACAGTTAGTATATCTTTTTAAGAAGAATAATTCCACACATTGTTTTCATATATCTCTACTGGTTTACGCGGCTTACACCAATAAAGCTCCAAGTCGGCATGATTTTTCCGACATCTCCAACAATCATCGTCGTTTTCAGCCAATTTACACAAACCTTAATAAATTGTACACCTAAACCTACCTAATGAATCACTCGGCACTCTATTGGTGAAAGCTGTGTTAAATTCTGTTCGGAGTTTTTGAGAATATCGCATTCAGACAAACAGACAGACGCGGAGGAGGGACTTTATTTTATGACATGTAGTCATTATTTCTTTTTCGAAACTCTATTTACAAGATTTTTTTAGGTACTTGTGAAATATATCAGCGGAGACGATGTTTCCTTTGAAACAAGCCCAGTAGACCCTTTAATAGTTATTTTTGGAGAAGTAGGCAATAACTACGGAATTGCTCTGTATACCTTTAGTTTAAAGACGGGCTTAGAAAAAGTTGGCAGCATGTGTCTTACCCACCAAATCGTGTCTCGTGTGGTATTCTCACCAACAGGAAGGGAATTAGTTGCTGCTGCTATGTCAGCTGGCCATATATTTATCTTGAAGGTCTGTATAAGTTCTAATTACTATTCGGAATCAAAGTGTTGTTACGTTTGCTTAACTTTTTATAATTTATTATCATTTTACAGTTGTCAGAAAATTATTCACTTAGCTTAATTAGATACACGGAATTAGGACGTGGTCTTGCAGATTGTTTCCTGATGAAAGTAGGAGAATCAATCAGAGCATTTAGCCTGGTGCTATTCTCGGATAAATATGCTATAGGTTACTTTGTTATATATATTTAAAAATAATATAATACCTAAAAGAGCTACTATAAACATTCGTTTGGTGTTTTTATAAAGGTGAACGTATAATCTGCATGAATGCGGAGACGGGCAAGGATAATAAGTTTGCAGGAAAAATGGCTGGTCCTTATGCACAGTTGGTTCCTTTGAAGACTCGTGATACAGCTCTCGCAGTACCACATCTCACCTCACAGATGCACGTGCTGAAACTCTCTGGGGAGGTTAACTCTTTATATTTACTTAAAAACCTATTATATTTAAATTCAGATTAAAGAATTCTAAAGAAATTTTGTATTGAATTTAAAACTTTCTATTTTGTAACAGAAAGGTATAACAGTTTCCGTAAAAATGGGCCCGATAATAGAGACGGGGCATCACCTCAAGCAATTTATTGCATTTATCAACACCGGAGCTTTGCTAACATATGGCGCTGATGGAACAGTCATCTTACGAGAACCTACTGCACCTGACGAATACGGTAACGATGCATTTAATACTCAAATTTCTTAATACTTTCTTAGATTGACGCGAATATTTGACATTTAAAAAAAACTATCTTTTCCGACTTTTTCGCGAATTTATTTAGATTTTTAGTTCCCCCACACTAAAAGGGAATCAAGAAGGGAACCAAAAAATCCGAAAAGATATTTTTTTTTATAACTCAAATTTCTTTTACTTTATAAAAAAATAGTGACCCACCCTCGCTTTGGACTTTGGTCGCTATGATATTTTTTGCATAGGTATATTTTTGCGAAAAAATATCCCTGTCCATTGTTCCATTGGTAAGAAAGAATAATATGACTTGTAATTTATTCTTCATTTATTTAAGACATCGCGAGCAACAATGTTCATTACAATTCTTACCTAATTGGTCTTAAGCGAAGGAAAAGTGCAAAATGATGCACAGGACTTAAGTATTAGTACGCCACGACAATTACTTATCATTGCTATGAAATGAATGATGATTGTCATAACTTATATTAATATAATAATTTCTTTCATATTTTCTCAGAGCTTCAACTTATCGTGACGCATAGATACGAAAGTGGCGTAAAACAGGCAGTAATCGACGCAGATAACCGTTACATTGTTTCTCTCGCGAATAATAAGGCCTTAGCTGTTCATTTCTTGCATGAAGAAAAATCACAACGTCGCGAGCTGCAGCACACGCCTGTACACCTAAGCCTTTTCAATAAAAGCACTAATATTATTACCATCATCGGCGAAAATGATAGTGAGCTATTTTTCTATTATTGTTACTATTTTCGTTACTGTTATAACCTGAATAATACAAAAATAATCAGTTTTTTATCTTTATCTTTTTTAATAACATGTTTTTTGATATTATCTTGTCTTCAAAAAAAATGTATTGGCTAAGAAATGCGTAATATGTGTATTATTTTGTAAACAAAAAAATATAAAGGGAATTTTTGCATATAATAAATATTTTATGTTGTAAATATGTATTTTTAAAAATAATATAAAATTATATATACTTTATCGAAACAGAAAACTATTTGGACCTGCAAGAAGATAAGAAAGTTAAAGAAGAAGCTATGGATTATAAGAAACAACGTGATGAACTTGTAAAATCATTAGAGTCGATACAGTCCCGAGTAGTTCACTTACTCGAAGAAAATCTCGCTGAATGTCCGCTTCACCAGCTTTCCCTGTCTGAATTCAACCTTCATGTTGAACATAAGAAAGAACGAATTAAACAGGTTATTAAAGATGATTGTTAAGTTATTAGAAACTAGCAACTCACCCTCGCTTCTAGCGACCCTGGGTTGCGTCCCCATACAAACTTTTATCCCCATTTTCAACCTCTAAAGGGATAATTTAGGGTATAAAAACTATCCTATGTCCTTCCCAGGGTCTCAAACTATCTTCTTACCAAACATCTAAATCATTTCAGTAGTTTCGGAGCCTATCCGGTACAAACAAATCTGCTTTTTTTAATATTAGTATAGACTACGCTCTATGAATCATGGAGCAAAGGATACAGTTAAAAACGGGGTAACAAACAGGAAAAAAAATCATAGAATACGTTCTTTTTCCTGTTTGCTACCCGTTTTAGATTTAACTACCGTAGGTATTCTTTAGTAGGTAGCTTTAGTTATAAATGTACAAACGGACAATGAAAAATTATGTTTTATAATGAACTTTTGAACATTTTATTTATGTATCGTAGGTATTTAAGATATGTGTACAATTTAAGCACTATATTTAGTACTTTTCCACAAATTATAGAACAAACGAAGTTAATGTTTTGATTTGGTAACATTTTAATTTGATTAAGAGATATCTAGTATGTTTATTTCATTGATCGAAGAGCTATGACATAATAAAAAAATAATAATTTATTAGGCGGAGAAAGAACGTGAACAAATTCGTCTCGAAACCGAAGCTCGTATCCGTGCGCAGGATAAAGTGACGGCGTGGATAAAAAGCCAGTGCTGGGACACAATGCTCTCCCCACGAGTTAAACTGTTTGCCATATTCAGTCATTATCAGGTACCTATATTCTTATTCACTATTATTATGTCTTAGTTCTTCTCCAACTACCTGAGTATTCTAACCTGCAGTATAATTCCATTAACGTATGATAAGCTGTTATTCTTTAATATACCAAACCGCTTTTGATTCATACTCTGATTATACATTTGATTCACTCATATTATTCTCAAAATCTTGTATCCACCGGAGAAAGTCCCATTCAATTCACACTAACTATTCCGTAGTTTAGGGGGTAATAAAATCAAACGACACTATTTTTTACAGTTTTATCATGACTAATTTTTTATATTTGAGGTTTGTATTTTAGTATCGTACAAAGAATTGCTGAGTACTTGCACATCCGTCTAATTTTGTATTTTTATATTGTAGATGTGGAAGAAATAAGCATCCTGAGATTAAACGTGTTATTTTCACTATTTAAATCCTGTCAGATGGATTAGTACTATACGTACATATGTATATAAATAATACAGGTAGAGAACTACGCGGTATTGCCGACTCAACGCGACAAGTGGCCAGAGTTGCAGCAGATAGAGGCTCTGCGTAGCGTTGAAATGGAAAACGCTGCTGACGTGTTCCGGCCGTGGGAGGAGCCTGTTGAACGACAGAGTGTGGAGGAGACTTCAATAAAGTAATATGATTTTTTATTTCTATTTAATCACTTCATTGCATAGTAAAATGCATATTGCACAGCATGTACGCACGAAAAAAGACATAATTAAAAAATGTGCAAAGGCGGCCTTATCACTGTAAGATATCTCTTACAGGCAACCGATAGAACCAAAGGATACAGAAAATATAAGAAAACAGCGGAAATGGTGCATAAATGAAAAATTAACTTTTTTTAAAACCTCCTAGAGTTACTCCTCGCTATGCTTCGATCGTCACTACACACCGTGGCAAAACTATCAATATTGCTGTCACCGTAAACATTGGATTTCTTTCCTCTTTCCGTGGTGAAAACAAGCCTATAATTATCTTTAAGGTTTTGCTTAAATTGATTTCAAGGAAAAGTAGACGAAAATAATTATTTAACGATTTTGGGCTTTGCATAAAGAATAAACTAACTATACATAGAGTGGCGAATAGTCACTAAATTTTTCCGCATTCCTAAAAGTTATTAAGCTCCCTCTCACAAACATATTGTACATTTTAATATTATATTTATTATAGAATCGGGCCGGCGTCATCAATATCATTAAAGGAAGTCCGCAAAAGTTTGGAGAGTCAAATGATGGCGGAAGTGTTGGAGCAAGATGATTCAGTGGAAGGAGAACCCTACGTTCTTGCAGGCTCTAATGCACATCGCTTCATCGAGATACCAACGTTCATGATCCCGCAGACTATGGCATTTAGCTTTCTGCAGATGAACTGGTTGCAGCATATTGTTAAAGTAATATGTTATTTTTGTATGTGGAATGGAATTATTATTATTTACCTATCCATCGCACAAAGTATTAAAAATGATGTTCTGTTACAGTTAAAGGTTCAAAATATGAGACTATGGTTTAACAAGCAATTTGACGATTTGATGGGTCAGAAAAAACGAGAGGTTGGTCTCGTAGAGGAGAGAAATGCTCGCCTTCGTTTCATAATAGATGGTAAAGTTGTGTTTTATTACCAAGGTATTTTTTGGATGTATAGTTTAACACATTCTTATTTAATATTTTACATGTTATTTAGAATTGAACAAACTCTCGGATTTACGTGGAAGCTTTCATCATCTAGCTATAGAGATCCGTAGTCCCGACTGGCGACAGGAGGAGCAACCACAAAAACTAATTAAAGTTGATCCTGAAGAGGTATATAAAACATGTTAATGTATTAATTATATAAATAAAGAACGTAAATACATTTCAAACATGTGACTCAATTGCGGGTAAAAATCAGTTAGCAGTAAAGTAGGAAATTCTTTTAATTTTTTTTTTATAAAAATGGTTTAATATTGTACTATAAGGTATAACCGTTACTTTAGCAAAAAATTGTATGTAATATAATATACAGTGTAGCATCGAGCCATACGTGAGTCCAAGCCAAGTGGTGATCCCGCCGCCGGAGCCCAAACCCAAGGATGATTTCCGCGAGCGAGCGCTCATGTACATGATGGACGGCGTACTAGAGAAACTCTGGCACGAGGAGATAAAAAAGCCTATACCAATGCCACTTTGTATGGTGAGCATAAAACAAAATATACAGTTTTCATCAGTACCTATCCTTATCCAACTTATTCTATTCGGGGAACAGTAAGAAGCATGTGTTAAATATTAAATTATATTCCATATCACTTGTTAATTAATTCTAAATATAAAATAGTAAAAAAGAACAAATATTTATCAATTATCATTTAATTCTGAATGCCAAAAGTGGAAAACAAGCAATAGGTAGGTACATTTTATTGCGTGTAAATTATTCTAATTATACCGCCAGTTGGAGAAAGATCCCGAACACTTTAATGAAGATGACTTACGGCTGGTATTTGAGTATGAAGCAAAAGTCGCTGCCAGAAATGAAGAGAGAGACAAATATCGCAAAATGCTCCATGCAGAATACGCGAAGCTGTCACAAGTTCTTAATGAAGGAGTTGTAAAATTTAATCAAAAAGTAAGCCTTTAACTTAAAAACTCTAATTATTAAAAAATAAGTATAAGGTTTTTACCATGTACTTTTACTATATTTTTTGGTTCTCAGGTGAAAGAAATGTGGTTAACAAAATTAAAAGTTGACTCAGTGATTGGTCAAGAAAATCTAAATTTAATGCGTTTACGCAGAACCAATTTAGACCGTGTTGAGATGGCAGAAAAATTAGAAGAAATGAGGTAAAGTATACCATGAATATATTATAACAAAATATATTAGGCCTATATACAACTATTTATAAGAAATTATTATACGTATCAAAGCTTTATATTTAGAAAATGGTGCCTGTTCTTTTTAATTCATTGCATATTTTAGGGATGATATAAAAAAATATGAAGGAGAAGTGGAAATATTACAAAAAGAACTCCATTTAATACAAGAGCAAAGCGAAGAGTGTCAGGCGACTTATGATAGTCTTACGCAAAAGGACAAGTACCTAGATCGTACCTTTAAGAATCACTTTGCTGATCTCTCGCCGATTATTGTGGATCAATGTTATAAATTTTTTAAGTAAGTTCCAAAAAACATTTCATTACTTACGTCAAGGTGCTTTTCAATCGAGTTAGAGCTTATAAATATATTTTACTCTTTTATATAGGAAAAGACCAAAATGGCACCAACGTGCCACAATGATTCCGGTGGTTCTCTACGATTTAGCGAATGCCGTACTTACCGGTGTCCGTCCACCGCTTCTACATACAGACTGTGTGGAGTTCTTTAAGGGGTAAATTGTCATTAATCCTACACTTTACATACACCAAAATAGTTAATTTAATAAACAAACTTACATTCCCTGTCTCGTAGGATTCGTATTATTTCACAAGATCGTCGTCGTCGTTGATGAACCTATATATTCTTTAACAAATTTCATTCATATAGATAATAGAGCTAATATATAGAACTAAACTATAAACTTACACCTCAAGGATTAGTGTACCTAAATAGATTTTAATTATTTATTATTCAAATAGGGTTGAAGTGTTGGATCAAATGAGCAACATGCCACCTGTAATGGATGAAGGACTCTGGATAACGATGTGTAAACTTCGACGTGCTAAAATTGAGAACGAAATAAGGGTAATCATTTGAGTTATTATTTATGTTACCTTTCCTCATCATTATTTGTTTCAGAGCTGACTTTAAACTTTTTTAAAGCTAACTTTATATAAGAGTATCTGTCACGCCGGTGTCCATAAATTCGGCAGCTTCATAAAGCTTCGCAAAACTTTACACGGCTCTAATATGCCCTACATATAATCCCACAATGACCTCATATGAGACGGAACAGAGCCTGATATGATATCTGTACCATATCAGGCTCTGTATTGCCTTATTGAGGCACTGTATCACATCTGATACGGTTTCTCCATAAGGCAATCTAATGGCGATTAAGTGAGCTACTTATATTTACCTATTACTAGTTAATATCCATTATAACTTTTCTGTTGTACATTTTAATGTATAGATGCGGGCGATAGCACAGGAGATGTCATACGTGGAGTGCGCGGCGGCCACGTGGCGCGCCGCCGCCGCCGCGCGAAGGCAGCGCCTGGCGCGCGCCACCGACCTCGTCGCGCAACACCGGGAACAAGTTGAATTGACTGCTCGGAACAATACTATTCAGGTTTTTGAAACCCTTACTGATATCGCAGTACATTTATGAAATTAAATCAATTAATAGGCTAAGGCTTTTAATCTTAAGAGAAATCCCACCGAATGCCAGGATCGTCAAAAATACCAAATAACAATTAAACAACCGGTTTCGAAGTTAAAGCGTCGCAGTACCATCTCGTGGCCAGTTACAGTTGTACCTGTTAACTAACTAACTAAACCGTTTCCCGAATGTCATTAAAAATACATAGGGAATTGGGGGCACCTCATTCACATTGCACTTCAAGTAGTCTCTGTAGGAAGATGTATTACGTAGTAGTAAATGGAAAATAAATATACGTTTTCAACAATATTATAGTTGGTACTGCCAGCGGGACAAGTGGAGATAATAACGACAGGCCACATGGAGGATTATGAAGATGCCACACTTATACTACGCGAAGAGATAGAAAAAGTTAATAATGTCATACTGGTATGATAATACAATTATAACATAGTGATAACTCATTTTATGTATTTACATATTTCTATATTACACTAATGAGTACAATTAAATATAGAAAGTAGGTGATTGGAAACTGAAAATGATGAAAAAGCAGATAGAGTTCCGTAAAGGAATCCTATCAAAAGAATGGGAACATGCGCAGATGAAAATGAAATTGCGTCATATGGAACAAGAGCTGTACTCTTATCAAAGACTAAAGGTATAATCAATATTTTTTTAACAATAACATACTCGTATATGTAAGTTTCATAAACCAACTAAAAATTTTCTTAGGTACCAAAAGAATTGCAAAGCTATCTTAAGAATAAGGAACTTGGTTACACCGATGAGCAAGATTATGTTAAAATGGAGAAAGAAATGGAAGCATCAAAAATATCAGTCAACAAGATCCTTAATGAACAAATACGCCAAGTTGAGGAGCTGGAGGTATGCTTAACTGTATTGCTAGCTAGCTTTTACCCGCATCTTCTTTCGTCTAGTTTATTTGTGTCATTTCTTTTCTCTTAATGTCCATATACTCGTAGCCTGACTTTGCTCAATTAATAGGCTAAAATGCAAAGAATTAGCATCTGGCGGACTTAGAAATCCTTCAGCTTTTTAAAATTGGTATTTATATGGCTTAAGTATCATATAAACTTTATGTTCAGTTGAAAATGAACGAATTAGAAGCGCAAGCGCAACAGCTGGAGAAGTTAATAGTAGCGCTCAATGTTAAAGTATCGGAAAAGAAGCTTAACGAAGACCCACTGGAACCGATCCGAATCAGACGCATCTTCAAGAAGCGGTATGTACCCTCGATTATATCTCTATTTAATAAAATATTCCATGTACAAAATTGTGAATTCTCATTTTAATTGGCTATTTCCTTGTGCATTACACCAAGTAGATAGTGACATATGACATTTCTTGTGCCTTCGCCATTCTACGTGACATTCGCGAAGTAATCTGTGCTCAATTGGCACACTTTGAAAACATTAACAAATTAATTGAATTTGATGATGTGAAATTTTCTTTGTTTGTATTAATTTTAAAATTTACATGTGCGTATGAGAAATTGAAGCCGCTATCTCTGTCGATTCAAAAACTAATATAATTAATAACTTTAACTGCCTCGAAGTCTAGTAGTTACCATGTATGGCCGCAGATTCATAGGTTCTGGGTTGAGCCAAGTACAGATATTGAGTTCTTCTGTTTAGAAATTCTCAGTAACAGCCTCGAGTTGGGAAGTTGGAGTGTTTCACCCCCGTGTCAGTGCCGAAAGCACGTAAAGTCGTCGGTCCTGCGCTTTAACTCTCACCGATCGTGTCTCGTGTCGTCCCACCGGAGTATGAGAGAGTGCACGTTGTGTCTGCGGGTACACGCGCTGCACTATAATAACTCCTGCGCAGATGGCTAGACTCAATGAGATTGGCCGCCGTGGCATTATTAAGTTATAACATAAAAGTAAATTATTATAACATACTAACATCATCGTCTACTCAAACAGCATGGAGACTCTCGTACAGCGCAGCCAGCTGATCCGCGAGGTGCAGAGCAACCACACGCGCGTGGTGCTGCTGCAGACCGAGCTCGAGCTGCTGCGGCTGAAGACCTACCCCACGCTAGCCAGCTTCCGAACTATTACCTAGCCTAATGTTAGGTTTCATTCATATATTGATGTTTTGCTTGTCTTCACTTTTATTTAGATCGTAATAATAAATGTAAATATTTAATAATAAATTGTCTGTTTGACAAGGGCCTTTTAAGCCAAAGTCCTCGACCGTAGGCCCGTAAAGCAAATGTGGGTTTGTGGAGCTGTGGGCTTGAAAACTAGTTCGATTCTGTCAGGATTCAATAAAGATATTTTTCTTTACCATATTATAAGTTAGAATTGAGATTCAAAATTGAAAATCTCAAAGGTTCGAATTTCGAGTTTTTCGCTTCCCCGATTCCGGACACCCATGGATATATCTTTAAGTAATAATAATATGTTGGGACATTAATACACAGCACCATCTAGTTCCATGGTAAGCTACGAGGCTTGTGTTATGGATACCAGATAGTTGATACACTACATACATATAACTTTAAATACATACATATTATAAATATTAACACCCATGACTGGAGTACGAACATTCGTGTTCATCACACAAATGAATGCCCCAGGCGGGACTCGAACCCACGACCGTTGGCACAACAAGTAGGGTTACTACAAACTGAGCCAACGTGTCGTCGAAAGTAGTGTAGTAATTAATCATTTTACCGCTTCAAATGTGATAACTGATAATAAATGTTGCTTAGCACTCGTAGTACTTAAAAGTAGTGAGTCATGTCACGTGTATGTATACAGTAGCCTCACCACATATAATGAATATTTTGTTTCTTTCAAAAGCGAAATAAGAAGTATATTTAATTTTAACTTTTTTAGAGAACTGATAGTGATGATTATTGATTATAAAAATTCTTAGGTTAATTATTAGTAAAATAAAAGTTTTTTTTTAATATGAAAATTTTTATTTCATTACAAAAAACATGTACATAGATAAAATTCGTCAAGATAGAGCAAAATAACTAGTGGCTAACAAAACTAGTATGGAGCTGGCTGTTGAGCTTAAAATGTTAGATTTGATCTGTATCCATAGTTGAGCGTGTACTGTTACTAAGAGAGCTATACGCTCGTTTTAAAACCATTCTTGCATGACGCCTATTTACCAAAAATAGAAGGTATGTAAGACTGGCTTGAAAACCTTAAAATATTAAAATTATCTATATATCTATACCAAATATAAAGAGCCAAGTGGAGAACAACAACATATATTTTGAATACACAACAGCGACGAAGTATCTATCAGCGCCATCGATCAAAAAAATACAAGATACATAATGCCATTTAAAATTTCTCTTAAAATTGTCACCAATTGTGTTTAGGTAATTATTCTAGTTGAAATAAATATACAACAATGTAAATAGAACCTTAAATGCAATTTTAAAAGTTGTTTTCATAAAAAAAAATTATTAAAACCGCGCTCAAATGTCAAATGAGCGCACATTGTATGAGGACTTTTTTGTCGCTGATTGTGTATCTAGTACTTTTTTGATCGATGATCAGTGCAACCATTCAGAGGCTCAGCACTAACCTTTAATGCGTTCCATTAAAAGACATCAACGATTATAAACTATGTTATAAAAATCTATTTAAGAATGTATATTAAAATGGCTGCACGTAAAAGTCTACGCTACGAGTCAAGCCCTATGCTAGAGGGACGCACGGTACAGTCGCGTACACACTATAATATTCCGACAACATGGCAACATTTAATATTTAACTAAGCGCTTAATATATTTCAAAATTCGATACTAAACGTCACTCTGACTGTGCAGGGACGAGTAAACCTTCTCAAAACCTTACATTTCGACTAACTATTATATGCTTTACATCTATTACAATAAATACTAAAATTGATTAGCTTTAAAAACAGACAAAGTAACACGACTGACAATTCTTTGATTCTAGCTTTATTAATATTATTATTATCTTTGCTTTTAAGTTTCTTTTTTTAGTTATTTACCATTTAATGTCAAAATTTTGCCATCATGTTAACATTTGCTTTACAATTACGCTAACGACTGTACGCGATCGTACACGAAAATCCTATAAACATTTGAATTAGGCCACAATTTCGTTATTAAATTATATCACATGATCAACAATCACATCATTGCCAATTTTCACAATTTCTCTTAAAAAAAATATTACCGTCTAAATTTTCTATGGCATTATTTTAAATGTGCGTTATCGTGACAGACAGACTGACAGTTACATATTACAAATCTAAACTGATATGTTGTTGAGATGCTATATTGTAATGATCCTCAACGATCTACAGATATTCAAGTATATAGTATTATAAGACAGGAAGATGCTATGGAAGGACTTCAACTAACTAGCTCTACAGTAAACAATTCACTTTTATATTGTCATCAGGCGAATGCTTGATATATTTATCATAATATCCATTATATTATTAAAAACTTATCAAACGTCTTTTCTAGAACATTACACCATTTTCGTTATTTTTCATAAAAAATATTAAATTTTATATATAAGCTTTAAAATGTTTTAGTTCCGTTAGTATACGAGTGACCCATTTTTCATTGCCCAATAATTTGGTCCTCTGTATATATTTAAAATTCTCCCAAAATTTATCTTATTTGGTCTTTATTTCACACACCGACGAGCTTTCGAGATCACACCCCGAATTTACAACAACATTAAGATTAGGCAAGCGATTAGGATGACGCTTATTTTCCAAATAAGTCGTGCACAGTCTCAATATTTAAAAATATCCGCGGGTTTTTTCCTTCCATTAAAGCGTGAAGAAGCTTTAAGGGAACTATATTAGATCAAGGCGGCAAATCGTTGGACTAATTCGTTAACTTGCCAAGTCCGTTTTTGAGCAATTTTACCTTTTATGCCGGTCAAAAAGTTCAAACGATGACATGAATAACGACGATATCAATATAAAAAGGTTAGAAATATATCAAGGAAAGAAGTAGGGGCCAACGGTAAGTATTTTCATAATTTTAATTTCTTAAAATGAAACAATACAATTAAATTTTTTTTGTAAATTATGCAGAAGTACACTTAGTAGGTTAACGAATTAGACCGACGAAATATATTACAACTATGTCATATTACATGGTAGAGAATATGGTATCCACCGGGGCAATCCGCTAATATTAGTTGCCAATTGATAATACTTAATTATACTATTATTATAGCGGATAACACTCAGATGAATTCAGTAAGAGTTCTAATATAGATGATCGCTAAAGCTGGTATCAAACTTTAATATTGTCAATTTCTGAAATAGCAGTTATTCCTCGACAATCTAACTAGATGAAAACGCGGCATTAGTTACATACTCAGCATTAACTCGCTTATACTTATAAAAAAATTAAAGAACGAAAATCCCGAAAGACACAAACATCGTAAAACAAACTACCTACAACAAGAACGTTAAGTAACCACAATTCAAAAAAACAAAATCGGTCAAACCACGTTTGTGAGAAAACATATTATACACGAAAAAATACATACAGACTTATATAGGTCACCGTGAGCTCAGAGCGCGGTGCGCTGGTCGTACACGATGACGGCGTCGGCGTCGAGGAACTGGCTGTGCGACTTGCTCAGCGCGATGATGGCGGCGTGCTCGCTGCGCATGCGGTTCTTGTACTTCTTGCTTAAATTTACCTGGCCGATTATTTCATTTATTAAGTGATTATATGTGTTTTTTTTATTCATAATATATAAATAATATCTTTTTTGGAAAACCCCTTTTGGAAATGTATTTACGCATACCACCTGTATACATTTGTTTACTGTTAAGTACTGTTAATATTTTAAACTTATCGAATAAATTTCAAAATGGATACTTTACAATACAAATATGAGCACATACTTTAGCGTACAGCTGGTGCAGGTCGTCCTCGGTGGAGAGCGGGCGCGGCTTGGGCCGCAGGAAGGCGGGCAGCGACCGCGTCTTCAGCGCGTCGATGCTCGCCGCGCCCTCCATCTCGTCCAGCACTGATTTACATACACATTTATTTATTTATTAGCTTTTCAACAGAAACAGTACAATATATAAGTACATTATAAAACAAATATAATTTATTTATTTTAATTTATTATTTATAATTAAAAAAATATAACTGAATAATATTTATAAAAGTATTTATGCAGTTAAAAGTAATATTATAAATACAAACTCTAGCGAAACTGACAATTATTATTAATAGATTAAGTTTTACAATATATATTTTTGTAACTATTATATTTAAGGTGGAAGATATGTAATTCACTTATATATTACTAGCATTGCCCGCGGCTCCGCCCGCGTTCAGATGACCAAAAACCAAATTCTTGTTTCTCATATTAGTACCTACTTACCTTTACTCTTACATTGCAGTTTTTATATTTTTCCTCAGAAATGAGACATTTTACCGCGGTAAAAGGTATCCTATATGTTGACCCGGATAACCAGCTATCATCATACCAAATTTCATCAAAATTCCTCCAGTGGTTTTCCTGTGATGCGGTAACAGACAGACAGATAGACAGACAGACAAAAATTCTAAAAACTATAGATTCGGCCTCTGTACCGATAATAATGTTTATTTCAATAAGATTTTCCAAAAAATATTTAATGTACAGATTCAGGTTAGTTACAATTTTATTATATGTATAGATTTACTTTATATATAAATTATACGTACATATACACAAATAAGAAACGTTGTTTATTGTTTAGTATGTAAGTTTAGTCAAATTCGTATAGAGACCCAGTAGAGCAATTTATTTCATACTAGCGATTCACCCTCGCTTCGCTCGGGGTCGTCCCTGGTGAATGACAAAAAGAAATATATCCCACGGGAACCCTACATTTTTCCGGGATAAAAAGTAACCTATTCCTATTCCAGACAAATTTATTTCTGTGCGTTGCATCCAGATCCGTTCAGCCGTTCTGACGTGATAGAGTAACGAACATCCAAACTATCGCATTTATAATATTAATAAGATTTTTACTAACACTAAATACTTCTATAAAGATACCATATAAAAATTTAAATTCATAAAAACATTTATTTCTAGTTACTACATATTTCAAAAACAAATAAGCTATCAATAGATTACAAACAAAATGATAATATCGAGTTGATCCGATGATAAAGCCAATTAGGTTTATAGTCCAATTCAAATCAAATTTGAACTTATTTATGTCGTTTTAACGAAATCCAATACGATTTGGTAAAAATCAAGATATTTTTTATCTTAATTAATCTCAATTATCTACTAGTTTATCAGTTCTTGCTCCATTCATCACTCACTAATCAAATTTTGATAGCATATTGAGTCTAAGTGGCAATTTATTTGAGTGGTAATTAGACACATAAAATGGATTATCTATACATATAAATAAAAAATGAATATTCGTATGTTTGTCTAATATGCGTTCCTAAACCATAGATCCGATTGTGATGAAACTCTGGTGGGTCATCCTGTATATGTGAAGGTTCCTGGTATTAAAAATAATGATTTTTTCTTTGGACATTTGTTTTTTATGCGTTACTAAACAATTAAAGCTTAGGAACGCATTTGATTGAACTGAGGGTAAGTAGCTAGTTGTAATCAAATTGTAACCAAGCCGAATCTGTACAATAAATATATTTTGGAAAATCTTATTGAAATAGATACCTATTATTATCGATACAGAGGCCGAATCTATAGTTTTTAGAGTTTTTGTGTCTGTTAGTCTGTGACCGCATCACGGTAAAACCACTGGAAGGATTTTTATGAAATTTTGGTATAACGATAGCTGGTTATCCGGGGCAATATATAGAATACTTTTTAGTGCGCGATAATATCTTATCTCTGAGTAGGTAATCTATACTAATTGTTAAAACGTAAGTAGGGACGAAGTGTAGTATAAGCTAAAGTATGACATAATATGTATACACTGACTGCCACTGGAGGCGTACTGCAGCTGCGCGTCGCGCGGCGCGTCGGGCACGCGGTTGACGTAGCCGTGCGCGCGCGGCGGCGGCCGGCACTCCGCGTCGCCCGCGTAGCTGGCCGGCCGCGCGTGCCGCTGCACTTGCACCTACGTCCATCACGTTCACCGTATAAACAACCTTTGCCTATCGGGCTTGTTTATTCAAACGACCAATTTATCGAAAGAATTTTTAATACAGAATTATTGACTTTTAAATGTCAATTCTATTGGTATAAAATACACATTTTACTTTATAAAACCCAAAAATGTGTTTTATCTATAACTAGCGGTTTGCAATGGCGCATGGGTCAGCTCTGTCTCTTTCACAAGGCACGATGTCATACGTTTTTTTATCAAATCGCAACCATTGTCCACCTCTGTTCTGACCATAGTCCACCACGCTGGCCAAGTGCGGGTTGGCGGATTTTACGCTTCTTTGGAAAACTTGCTAGACTCTCACATATCATCTTGCTAGAAATGCAGGGATTTGAACCCGTTCACTCGGTTTCCCAAGCAAGCATGTTATTACTGAGCTACCATTGCCATTCATTTTTTGAGTTAAATATTAAATATTTTTATAAATATAAATAATAATTTTATGACAGACAAATATTAAAATTGTACCTCTGTGTGTTTTATTCTATAATTTTCTTGATTTGTATATCCATGACCTTCTTTTATAGTGTAATGTTCTTTAAGATATTGTTCATCTAAAAAAATAGTTATTGTTGAGTTAATTGTTGTCTTACTGATAATAAACTATAAAAATAAAGAGCTTACCGAAAGATTTCTGGTGGCGCGGCATTAGGCGGCAGTAACATATAATAATCAACAAAATAACAACGCCACAAATACCTCCAATAAGCCAAGACAACCAAACAATTATAACACGACCCTACAAATAAAAAAGACAAAAATGAAAAACAAGTCTTTCTAAAGTATCGATTATATTTATAATTCATACCTGCAAAAACATTTCAATTTTTACCAAGTAGGCAAAATTCGCCTCTTTTTGATCCCCTGTTAGATTTATTACCTAACATTTTACCTTTTTATTTATTCAACTCCTACTTAAATCTAAATTATTTAAGATAAAAAATAATAAAACCCTAGCCTATTTTTTCATTTTTGACTTATTTGAAAACTATCGCGCTTGCGCGCATTTTTCGTCTGTATTGCTAGCATAAACTAATAAAATCAATAATTATAATTGTTTATAAATAACTATCAAATTGGTAAATAAAATAAACTTCTATAATAAATAATAGCAAAAAATTTAAGATAGTATTTATTAAGCTAAGTGAAAACAATTTATTGTTATTTATTTGATTACTTCAGAACGCAAAATGTCAATGGCCTTAGAAGTACACTCCATTATACGCATGGATGACAAATAAAAATTATACGGCCGTCGGCCAAAATAACAGCATTATTAAAAATAATTAATAAACTATTATAGGCCTGCATGCCATGCATGCTTCTGCAGTCTGCTCTTTAAATTTTTATTTGACAACTCTTTACTCTACTAAAAATATCTTCTAACCATAGTGAAATGATTTGAAAATATATTAAAATAAAAAAAATGTATAGCTAAAACGGAACGGTAGAAGAGCAATTCATTCTATTAACTATTTATCGCTCAAGCATTAAAAGTAGTTTTTAAATAAAACCAAAACAACTTTGTAATAATTGTAAACATATTTCTCAGCTGATTGCCCGAAGCTCGCGGCTGTTATCATTTTAAGCCTCACGAGTCGACTCATGTTATTAATTATTATTTATAAATCGTACGATATTAACGTCACTGCAGTAAAGATGTTATTATTAAATATTGCGTAAAAAAGCGGAAATCGTCGTAAATAAAGTTTATTCTTTGCGCAGGGCAGACGCGTGCTGTAACTATATAAATTATTTATATTAAAAAAATTATTAAGTATGTCACATATTAAAAGCTATTTTTTAATAGTGTTAGCCTTCAATTTAGTAGCTCAAAACTCCTTGGGATTATCGCCGGTTATTTTTAGTAAGTACTAATTGCATTAAACTACTGTTATTATTAGCCACAACTGTTCTAGAATGTAATAGTTAGTGAAAAAAAAGCAGTACAATTATTAAGTTTATTTTCTATACCTATAAAAAGATTGTAACTAAGCCGAATCTGTACATTAAATACTTATTTTTTGGAAAATCTTATTGAAATAAACATTATTATCGATACAGAGGCCGAATCTATAGTTTTTAGAATTTTTGTGTCTGTCTGTTACTGCATCACGGAAAACTCACTAGAGGGAATTTGATGAAATTTGGTATGGTGATAGCTAGTCATCCGGGTCAACATATAGGATACTTTTTACCGCGGGAAAATGTATCATTTCTGAGAAAAAATACAAAAAGTGCAATGTAAGAGTACTAATCTTACATAATATATTTTTAATATTTTGATTAATAAACTATTAAGTATTTTATAATTTTTACTTTATACTCTAATTTATATGAGTATATTTATTTGTGAATGCTAAATTTATTATTTTATCTTAAAAACTCAACAGTTCCGGGTGATGGTGGAAGTCAATTGGAGGCAAAAATTAATAAAACAAGTGTAGTGCATTATATATGTGAGAAAACATCACAGGACTTTTATAATATATGGCTAAATTTGGAACTATTAGTACCTTTTGTTATTGATTGTTGGGTTGACAATCTGAAGCTGGAATATGACAATGTTACAAGAACAACTAAATATCCTGCTGGAGTTGAAATTAGAGTGCCAGGGTGGGGCAGTCCAGAACCTGTGGAATGGTTGGACCCTTCTCATGACTCTGCTGGAGCATATTTCAACACTATAGGTGATGCTCTGGTCAAAATAGGATATGTTAGAAATATATCACTAAGAGGGGCCCCATATGATTTTAGAAGAGCACCAAGTAAGTGTTTGTTTTATTGTATAACATGATTTAAAGATCCAAACGAAAAACAAAGAATTTAAAATAAGTTGTAAGGTGTAATAATATTAAATCTTTATTTCAGATGAAAATGCAGAGTTTTTTGTTAAGTTAAAATCTCTTGTAGAAGAGACTTATATCATGAATAATAAGTCAGCGGTAACACTTTTAGTGCACAGTATGGGGGGGAAAATGGGTCAACATTTCCTTGGGCTGCAAAGTCAGGCTTGGAAGGACCAGTATATAAGACGCATGATTTCTCTATCTACCCCTTGGGGAGGAGCTATGAAAGCCCTTAAAGTTTTTGCTATTGGTAAGTCATTTTGTTATACATATTTAAATAAAAAGTTACGAACAGCTTAGAGGAGGGATTGGTTGATAGCTATTATATTACTTATTACAATCAACTTGGTACAAAATATGTGCAACAAAAACAAATACATAATACAATATTCTATAACAAACAGTATGCAATGAAAAAAAAAATTGGCCTTTAAATATTTCATGCCTTTGCATCATACTAAACTTTGTTTATAAACACAACTTAGTTACAAAAATATATGTCAAAGACAATCAAAACATCTTATCTGCCATTAAGGTTTAGTTATCTATACATATAATAAAACTGTAGAAGTTGAATGTCTGTACATAGAAAAAAATGCTAAAAACTGAGTCAGGAGGATATGTAAGAAGATAAATAGAACAAATCCAGATTTTTTAGAAAATTCTTGTTTCTCTGTGTGTTTGTACGGGGTAATTTTCGAAATTGTTGGACCGATTCGAATAAAATTTTGCATGGTGGTACCAACATTTTAGATACTTTTCATCCCAGAAAAGTGCTTTTCGCTGCTAGTCTGAAATAATAATACTATTATTATTTAATATTTATCAGATTTAATGTCCTTCATTAGCATTCTTGATCTTAGAGACAACTTCAATGTTCAAATAGGACTTTATCTTATATTAATAAACATATGCTGTTATATTTTTCTCAAGAATACCATTTTAATTTTATTCTGTATCAATTAAGATATAAAAAGGACAATTAAAATAACATGACAAAGATAAGTTACGCATATAACTGAATAAGTTGTTCAAGTGGTTATACTCGTATTATATGGCTGTAAAAATAATTTTAATGAACCAAGACACCATCCCGTATTATATGACTTATTGTTTTCTTTTAAGTTGAACTACCTATTTGCCTGTAAAAAACATTACTCAGAATTTTTCCTTGTAAAACTAGAATTATGAATCTTTAAGTCATAATGACGCAGCATTCTTAGTATTAAAAGGAAAATATTTTTTATATTCCTAGGTTTAGTCTCTTCTTATGTCTTGTTTTTATGTACATACCTATATAGTTTATACCTAATACTTTCTTAGATTTACGCAAATGTTTGACATTTTAAATAAAACTATCTTTTTGGATTATTTCACGGATTTATTTTGATTTTTGGTTCCCGACGTATGAAATGCTCATCGGTCATGGTCACGGGAGACACTAAGGCTTTAGACATCTCAAAGGCGTTATATACTTGTTACAGACAAATTATTTTTGTATATATTTTTTTGTTTTACGGTGTACATTGTACAATAAAGGGTTTTATTACTATTATTTTTAACTTTAGGCGACGACTTGGGCTCTCTAATGTTGAGCCAGAGCACGCTGCGCGCAGAGCAGATCACGTGCCCGTCGCTCGCGTGGCTGCTGCCCTCGCCCAACTTCTGGAAGCCCTCAGAGGTGTTGGTGCAGACGGACAAGTTCAACTATACAATTAATGATCTGCAGAAATTGTTTACGTAAGTATTGTATATACTATATATGTATGTAGTATTCCTTATAATATTATCCCTTCATATACAAAAAAAATAATTTAGAAAAATAAAAAAAAAACCGACTACGTAAAAAGCGACCTAAAAAGATAAGAATAAGTTGACGAAGGAATATATTATGTAGTCGGAGACATGTACCTATTAATGAAATAAAATAACGCACTAGCCTTTATAAGATTAATATAGTTTTGTGTGATGCTTATTTGCTTTGGCATCCATAATATTTTAATAATCGAAATCTTTGTATTTTTTATAAATCCTAATTATTTAATACTATAGTATTCCATTTTTCTTATATTTTTTTCCTACATTGCGGTCAAATTTTATACTGTTAATTAAAAATAATGCCGTAATTAGCACCCTTCATACGCCTGGTGCGAGCTTCTATAACTGCACCCTTGAAAAATGTTCTAATCGTACGCGGCTCTAGCAATAAAATGGACAATGTCTATAAAAAAGATTGATTGTCCAAAAACTAAATTTTAACTAAACTAGTAAGTATGTTACTGACTACCATGCATGACTCAAAACATGATTCTGGTCTGGTCGCTTTTCCGCCCTTCTAGGGTTTACGCCCTGTGTCTGGGCCCCGCCCTAGATACGACACTGATTATGAATTAAACTGAAACATAGTAAATAATCTATCCTTTCGGATTATTTCGCGATTTATTTAAGATTTTTTGTTTTCGACGTTTCGAATGCTGAGTCTCTCCCGGAAGCGTGATTGCTGTAAAGCACTTTCTGAGGAATAATTAAAAATAGCATATTCTTATAAAAATCGTATTTATGTAATAATATTTACTCTACCGTTACAAGCTGCTCGTTGTAGTCGATATAATAATCTAAGTCTAGGTATTATGCATAAGTGCCTACGCTCACTTTGTTTACCCCGCAATGGCGCAATGGATATTACGTAAAGTTATACGTATGTTTGAATTATACAAGCTACAATAAACAACTAGCAAATTATCCCCCTTCGTTCGGGTGCATCCCTAGGTGCCTTTGTATAAATAATACTAGCATCTCACCCTCACTTCGCTCGGGTTCGTCCCTAGTGAAAAACAAATCTATCCAACGGGAATCGTACATTTTTCCGGGATAAAAAACAATCTATGTGCTATTCCAGGCTGCAATCTATCTGTATGCTAAATTTCATTTAGATCCGTTCTGGCGTGATTAAGTAACAAACATCTAACCAAACTTTCGCATTTATAATATTAATATAAATGGATAATCCCATGTAGGCACCGCTACTTTTTTGTAACTATCTCCAAATCCGTTCATGCGTTTCATCGTGAGGGAAATAACAAACAAACACACACATACAAATATTTTCATTTAAAATAGTACCTAGTTCGATCTAGTACGAACAGTCCATCACAGCGCAAAGTGGTGAATCACTATAAGTACAACGTTTTGAAGGAACAATTGAAGGAAAATAAAACCTTGATTAAGAAATGCGAATCGTATTTCGTATCGTTCACTATGTTACTACTATGTATATATATATATATATATATATATATATATATATATATATATATATATATATCACATATGCAAAGAAAACAGGATTAGATAAGTTATAACATGAGTCCAACGTTTTTTTACATATTATGCCTTCATACAATAGTCTTTATTATGTATAGCACACGTTATATAATTAAATTACTATATTAATTATATACATACTATATGAATTATTTTCTTTACATTTATACAATCTAACTTAAAACCGGACAAAAATTCCAAATATTTCATATTGTTAATCCAACAATAACCGGTACAAAACTCTATCCCCAATCTCTTGTTTTATTACAGTGACATGGAAGTGCCAAACGCGTGGGAGATGCGCAAGGACACACTGAAGTACTCGCAGGACTTCAACGCCCCCGGCGTCGAGCTGCACTGCATCTATGGATACAACATTTCCACCGTGGAAAGGTGAGGTCTTCACTTGTCTTGATTCCGGTGAGAATTTCTCGGTTAACTGTTGCTCGCTTAGTTCTGATCGTCTTTCAACAAGTGCGAGTCGAATTCGCACACGAAGGGTTCCGTACCATCATATATGTACTTGTATCGTTTTCGTGATGTCATCGCCAATTGTAAACTGACTTAAATGATTTTCATAAAAGTTTTAAGAGGAAATGTAACTTTTCAGGATAGGATAATTAAATACATTTAGGTTTACAATCGGTATAATTTGTTACTTGATGTGGAAGTTTGTATGTATGTGTGTATTGTTATTTCTGAATGCTGAACGACTGAATAGTTGAATGTTTAGTACCCAGATAGACCATGACCTGGAGTAACACAATGCGCATGAGCTACAATGGACCAAAACTAGTCGACGTAGCTAGGGCCGACCTTGGCACCACACCCAACATAAATAATAATAATAACACAAGTTACTGCTAGTAACTACAAGTACGTTCAGGTACGTACGGTCGTCGGAAGCAGGTCTTCCTTGGCAAGCAGCCGTCGTGATCCTCGGCGCCCCAATATGACCGGGAAGGTTTTCATTGGGTTTTAGTGAGTAGTACTCCATATAACCACCGGTATATATGCAGATGGAATGCGTAAACACAATCCCAATTTTCATACGTTAACCAAAAACTAGGGACGCCCTCGAGAAAAGCGGTCTAAGTCGCTAGCAATGATACAAATGTAACTCGATAGTTATATACGCAGGTTGGTGTACAAGCCGGGCACGTGGCTGGACGGCACGCCGGCGCTGGCGGCGGGCGACGGCGACGGCACCGTCAACCTGCGCTCGCTCAGCGCCTGCGCGCGCTGGGCCGCGCCCGCGCCGCGCTACGCCCGCTACTTGTACGACAGGTACGACGTCGACAACAGCGTAGATAATAACATACACAAATACACACTGAACGGACGACCGATCAAAACCCTACCCCTAAAATCTGCGGAACATCTAAAGATCTTACAGGATAAGAGAGTCATCGATTATATTACTACGGTTCTGAGCAATGATTGAAGTTTTGGTGATAGGCAACGATTGTAATTGGTAACGTAACGTCAGTAGTTGCGTTTGCTGCCAATAATTAATATTTTTCATGTTTCAATGCAATAATTAGTAGGTATTACAATTTTACATCAATTAGTGCAATCATATGAAAATCACAAGTAAGAAAGAGATGTATAAAATTCTGATACTTTGTACATATTATATGAGTACTAGATAGTGCTAAAAATGTATATCTTGCCACATTAATTTTAAATTTCTATTATTAATTACATGATTTCAATATATAAATTTAGTATTAAATTTTATGTATATTATAGGTGATACATAAAAGCATCTAACGAGTATTTTTTGTGTTAATAGTATTGTCACAGTATAAAAATCCATACAGTAGGCAATCGCACATTAATTTTAAGAACTTAGCTAACCTTTGAGAGCATATTACATATATTTTTTTAGATTTTAGAATTACAACCCTTTTAAAAAAATAAAATAATTATTATTTTGGTGTTCCTTGAGACTTACAATCACAGAAATAAACAATAATATATGTTATATTAACTATTTGATATACCTACACTAATACTCGTCCCGCACTATTTCCCTTGTCTAGATGCCTCCGTTACCCGTTCCGTCTCCGTTACGACTGTATGGATTAGTAGACTGTGGTATTGCTACAAGTCAAGAACTTAAATACAATACCAAATTGTGATTTCACATCTTAAGATATATATATATATATATATATATATATATATATATATATATATATATATATATATATTTACTTTTATGTAAAGAGAACTGAGTTGTTTTTTTTGTTTATATTTTTTATGTTTGTGTTTTATATTAATGGTTAAAATAAGCTCTCTGTGCAAGAATTTAAATACAATACCAAGTGTGATTTCACATCTAAAGTTACTTTTATGTAAAGAGAAGTTCGGTTGTTTTTCGTTTAATATTTTGTTATTATGGTTGTATTTTACATAAATGATTGCATAAGCTCTCTATTTTACCCGGTGTTAGTTCTTAAGATTTCTATAGAAACGAAAGTAACATATTATATTAGCTGTATGTTGTTCATATAAATTTAAATGTGCTGGACAATGTAAGGGGCTAACGGAAGCTATTTATTTAGGATTATAATATGATGTTTGCTCATATTGACTTGTTCTAATTTTTTTTACAATTCAAAAGTATCCAGTATATACATAATATATAATACATACATAATATGGTAAATACATAATATATAATGTGAAATGTAGCGTCATTGCTTCCACATATTATTCTGTTCACTATAATATTTGAATGAATTTTATGTAATATATTTGATTGAAGAATTGAGTCTACAAGAAATACGTAAAGAAAATACTCTTTTAATTTAATTTGTTAAATTATTTTTAGTAAAAATATTTTATATATTTTACATTCTTCCGTTCGAATGCTTAAATGAAATTGCAAGCGGGAACTAATTTGATCAAATAAAATTTGTTTCCTACTTAATTAAATATGGTAGAAAAATTCAAAATTTATGCATAGTTTAAATTAAGTAATAAAATATTATTTATATATAATTTCTAAAGATAATTTTTGACATTAATAAAAATACATATAAATTGACATTAATAAAATTATGGGGTTTACTTAAAATACCTTTCTTAGCGATTACAAAATCTATACTAATATTATAAAGAGGAAAGTTTTGTTTGTTTGTCCCGAATAAGTTCCGAAACTACTAAACCGATTTAGATGAAATTTGTTAAGATAGTTTGAGAAGGACCTGGGTATGGCATAGGATAGTTTATATACTGGAAATCATCTCTTAAGGGGGTGAAAATGGGGATGAACAGGAGGAATGGAGCTGACGCTTTTGCCAGTCAAATTCAATAGTATAATCTGGTCTTTCCTAAATAAGACAGGGCAAAAAAAAAACATATATATGTACGTAAATAAATTATATAAGAAAATTAGTGAGTAATGAAGAAATGTACCGCTTCAAGTAGAAGTTTACCACAAACTGTTAGAGCCGTTACACCTCTAATAAAACTTAGCTTTACGGCTGTGATAAAACTCGAGTCTCAATTAAAATGTTTAAGAAACACAGACTATGTAGAGACTAGTATTTAGATGTAGTAAAATTATATTTAATTATCGTAATTACGATTAAAAACTTTTTTTATCATGTCAAACATAATAGAGAAGTAAATTAAAAGAAAATAAACAACAAAACATGTTATTTTATTGCCACCCTACAACAGGTCATAACTCGGGACTGTCCTCGCGCGTCCTGTAAAAGTATACATTATTATTTAGAACACTGATGGTAAGTTGACAGAAAAGTAAGTAAGAATAGGTAAGATGTTATTAATTGAAAAAAATATTTTCTTTTGTCATATATAACAGAAAGTATAACATGGAAGTTAGAGAGCAAAGAGAACGATCGTCATATGCTGCTGACAAAGGATCCGCGTTTTAAAAATATTTTTTTAGCCAACAGTTTTGTTGTCGTCTCCAATATCTTAGAAGAATTTATATAACTAAATAGTGTGCGAACTATTAAAAAACAGTTTTTATATATTTAACTAATATAGAATAATAATAATAAAGTAACTTAGATATATAATATGACATGTCTGTATGTTATTATACCCGAGTATGGCCAAGGCGGAACCACTAGTTCTCCACAAATATGTCACATTTCTGTACTGCAACCGTTCTCCTTCTCTCTAACCTCCATGGTTGAAATGAAGTCCATGCTATAAATATCAGTAAGATCAATAAAACACAAACTTGTAATAAATATGTAATATAGAAACTGCCAGCGACACACATCACTTAACTTGCACCTTGTTAAATCTTAATACACTATCTATAAGTATCATTGAAAGCCTAATCTAAAACCAATACTAATTTTATGTAGCTTTTAAAATCGTTTTGTTTTTAATGTTGGTCTTAAAGTTTGTTTCAATGATGTAGAGCTTTATCTATATAGAATTGCATATGCAATTTAACTTTTCTACTAATTTACTCTATTCTTGCTCAGCTTAAATAAGTATTTTAGTTCTTTTTATTACAACGACTTTAATATAAAAACTTTTTTTTTTCTTAGAATTAGGTACTTTAAATGTCAAGACCAAGTTACATATTATATTCTTGTTTATCTACACTCAATCAGCTTTAAATACAATCAGCCTTTATACTATATACATTGTAAAATATTGTAAAATGTAATAAATTGATGGGTTTGATTTAATTTGAAGTTTATTTTCTTCTTTTTAGAGCATTTCAATAAAAGCTTATTTAAAAAAATGTTTTTTTACTATTCGTTTATAATTTTTTAATATCCATATCATGGGGGTGAATAAAAAAAACATAGTCCACCATCTTTTGAAGTCCGCCATATTGGATTTATAAAAACGTCACGTCTAAGCATGCACTGTCATCCAAACTAAACGTGGATACAAAATTTCAGCTCGATCGTTTGAGGATAACTGCTTTAAAATTCAGTTGCAAGATTTGAGCAAAACCCAACAAAACCTCATATTCTTTAAAGAAAGTAACAACTGTACGGCGATATCGAGAATAGCATAAACAACAAATCTCGCTACTATTTTTGACTTTTATATATATTTTGGCGTCTATATAATTCATTACTCTTGAGTACCTGCTATACCTTTCAATATTTTATATTACACTCATATATTATCAAAGAGGGTTGATGTCAGGCAGGTGGCCGGTCGTAAATTTTTTGCCAAATCCCAATATGGAAGATGTACTACGCCGACCTCAAATGACTGGGAAATGAGCAGAGAGATGTTATGACGCATGTTGTGTCGTCACTTACAGCTAACTTCACAGACGCATTAAGTTTTGCTTGAATTATACGTGTAGTTAATTTTTATAACTACCAGTACCAGTTACCATTTATTTTTCGAACATCTAAAATCTAAAACGTAATAAATCAAAGCTCGTTAAATATTTGATCACGTAATATTCTCTTTAGAAGTATTATAATTACTAAATACCTTCATGCATGTCCATTAAGATTTTTATTTAATTTTAGTTTAAAATTAAAAATAATAGTCATTTTTATTTAATATATAAACAGTATCGTATATTATATCATAATATAATAATATAACAATACTAAACAAAGTGCCGTCTACACATACACACGTTAAGATTCAAAAATCACAAATTGTTTTCATCAAAGAAATCGCAAACAAACATTCAAAACATAATTCATAAATAACAAAACTTCCCAAACCTATATAATGAAGTAATATTTACAAATGAAAATAGTTTAATTTGTTACTTAAATACAAAATATGGATAAATAATTCAGTTATTGTGCCCTAGACCATAAACGATGCGACTTTATCCTTTTAACTTAACGCCAAAACATAAAGTATAAGTACAATTATATATAAATCAATAAATGCGAATATCTCATAATCCTTTAACGAATCGACCTACAAAAACTTATGTATAATCTATTCATTGTTTAAAGGATACATTGTTAGCGTTAAAATTGTTAAGGAGGATTACACACTAAATTGATTGTATTGATCAAATTAATGATTTCTTAAATTACTCTCAACAAAATGTACAGTGTGTAGCTGTCCTAAATATTAAAAGTATTAAAATCTACTTCTATAAAATTATAATACATTTAAAATTCTATTCTTAAGCAGATATTGGACAGATTTTGATGAAACTTTCAATTTCGTGTTTTTTATTTCTAAAATTTGTCAACTTATGCTACGTGCATTCAACATACATAATCTAAAAAAAGTTATACTTAAAAAAAAACAATGTTTTTTTTTAAATCGCAAAGGTCTAACGATCAACTAACAGGGAATGAATGAAATGAACGATATTAAAAATAACTTCAAACGAAATATCACAATTCCATAATGACAAAACATAATATATAGACAAAAAATCAATAAATAATTTAAATCATGGAAAGCTAATCCATAGTAAATTAACATTCTCTTCCTATTTAAAACTTACACAATATTTTTGTCTGTTGATGACATCGATCAAAATGGTACTAAGTACACAATCCCATGCAAAAGTTCTCTTAAAACTGTCACGAATTGTGTTTAGGTAATTATGGTAGTTGTAATAAATATATAACAATGTAAATTGAACCTTAAATGCAATGCTTAAAGTTGCTTTCACAAAAAAATTATTAAACGCGCTCAAATGTTCAAATGAACGTTCATTCGGTGAGGACATCTTTGTGTATCTAATATTTTTTTGATCGATGGTTGATGAGTAAGAGATCAAAGTGTATGAAAAAAATGAGAGTATATAGTTAAAACAACTCTGATTCTTGTGCTAATTCCCACTTAATGGTCTAACTATTTGTACTTAACATATAAATTGACTTGATTATGCTAAATAAAGCCGACCCTATACACATATACTAACAAAATTCTAAATACTGCTAATGAATAACAATTGAACAAAATTATTTCATCAAATACACAAAATTTTAAATTTTACACAAAATTCCGTTATATTTACTTTTTAACACTCATCATTTAGCTTTATTTAGATTTAAAATATAAATCTTATTCCATACATTTCATACAGTTATTATAATTTAAATATATCATTAACCATACATAGTCTGGTTTATGTTATATAGATATGACAATATGGAGAAAATGTTAAAATAAACTAAATATGTGTATATCACCGTACATGTATAGTACAGATTGACTAATTTTTCTTTAAAATATGTTTATTATTATTATTATTGTATTTAGTTCATTTTAACATCACACTGATTAAATTACTTCTATTTTTTTTCAGTTTTTTATGGCAGAAACTCATAATTGTATATTGTACTTCCTATAGTTATTTTGATTTTCTCTCAAGAACTTTTTACTATTTGATTATCCAAGCTCAAACTCTTGAGGGTCCTCCATTAAAGTATTATTATTATCATAAATAAAACATGTTGTCATATCTCTTTGAAACCAGACCCTATTTTAATCCGAATCAACACAAGCTACACCGCTAGTAAAGGCAGTTGGTTTTAATTTGCTCTATTATCCATTCACATTTATTAAAACTATACAAAACATCGCAGTCTATATCGTGCATAATATACTACAATATTAATATTCAGCGTTAATAATTACAAATCCACTACACTGTTATATATAGTCCAGGAGACAATTGTTTCGAAATGCAGGTTATTTGTTTTAATAGCCAAATGAACATTTCGAACTCATCTCTTGGAGTATCTCTAAATCCAAACTTTTCCAATTAAATTTTATTATGAAATACACATGTGTTATACAATATAATAGCAATTTAGTACAAATTGTACTTCTATCAGTCCGTCCGTCTACTTCAAGCTTGCCCGAATACCGTTGTAAAGCGATACTTCAACCCAAATGAAAATGTAAAAATAAAAAAAAATATGGCGTGTTTATAATAACGAGTGTATGTAGAGAAGAAAAGCCTGTTATATTTTGTTGATGATTCATTATCATCGTGCTAGTGATCATTCGCTAATATAATGGTGAGATATCACCATGAAAATTGATGCTTGTGTGGTCTTTTATACAAGTCTTGTATAGATCTGATAATCATTCCTAATATGGTTATTTAGACCAATGGCGGTAAACCGAATTGAAATATTTATAATCTGTGTAAAATTTGATTGTGATTAGTAACAATTTTGGAATTATTCAATCGCAATAATGGTCATATAAAAAAAAACACTAAAACAATAAAAAATATGAAAAACAAGATAACTCAAAAGAAAAACAAAACTGTCAGACAAACAAAACCAAACGCGTGTAACTAAACTACAAAACAACGATCTTTAGTGATAAGCTTCACTACTAAATGGAAATCTAAAGTTTGGAAGCGTATCTCCAAATTACAAAACCGCGATCCTTAGCTAAGCGACATTGCACACCTAACTACAAAATGATTTCATAGAAATGAAGCATATTACCAAACTACTGATCCCGATCTACAGCATTGAAGCGAGTGAAGGAAACGTCTCAGGGGAAATCTATTGATTAAGTGAGCTTAAAAGGGGGAGGGGGGTTTAAAAAAAGGGGGGGTAAAAATCTCATTTAATTGAAAATCTCACGTGAACATATGCAGGTAATAAAAAAAAATATTAAATTTTTATTTTGTTTCCTTTGTAAGACCCATTTTGCCTGCTCAAAAAATCTCATTTATAAATAACATTTACTTCGAGAGTACCTGAACTTTTGTATTGTTTTTAACAACTGCAGGGTAAATCTCACTAAACTTTACCAAGGGAGGCGTCCACATTATGAGAAAAACAGTTCACGTAATTAATAGATGTCCCTTTACCAAACTACTAATCTCCACTCGAATGTGAAAGCTCTTTACCAAACGGTATACACAACACGTGTACCATAACTTTTTGAATTTTCGCATTCTATAATATTACACAATAATGACACTACGGGATTTAAACGCAAGAATTCGTAGGTGACTAAACACCGCTCACGACTGGGTCGCACCGGCCGTGGTCACGGGCAGACCACGAGCTCGATCGGAGTACGCCATTAACTAATTAACGCGTTTAAGTCCTGTGATATGATTATCATATAACCCTCGTACCGCGTGGGCGGCGCGCGGGCGCGGCTAGAAGCGGAAGAGGACGAACTGATAGGCGTGGCGCTACCTGAAGAGGTCGGGGCGGTAGTAGACGTACACGGCGAGCAGCGCGGCGGCCACGGCCAGCGCGGCGCGGCGGGCGGCGGGCGCGCGCAGCGCCGCCCAGCGCCGCGGCGCCGGCCGCCGCGCCGCCGCGCGCGCGCGCATGCGCTCCTCGTCCAACTTGCGCTGCTCCTCTCTGTGGACAAAACAGGTCCCTCCGTAAAAATAAAAGGATTCTTTCCCGGGATAGTCATTTTTGTAGTAATCAATCCTTTCAAACGTAATGCTTCCTTAGATTTACGCGAATAGAATATATAGAAAAAAGATAGTTTTATTTAAAATGTCATTAAATAAAACTATCTTTTCGAATTATTTCACGAATTTATTTTGATTTTTGGTTCCCTACGTTCGAATGCTTTACAGCAATCACGGTCACGGGAGAGACTAAGGTATTAGACGTCTCAAAGATATTACGAATATACAGTTATTACGGGCAGCCTTTTATATAAATATATAAATTTTAAAAGGAGACTACTCGATAAACCTTAAGAAAACGGTACTAGACAGCTGTATACTGCCTTGTCTACTGTATGGCTGCCAAACTTGGATATACACAACAAAAGCAAAACAAAGGATTACAACAACACAAAGAGCTATGGAGAGAAGTATCCTTAACATAAGAAAAATACAAAAAGTCAGGAGCAAAGTAATCAGACAGAAAACAAAGATAACAGATGCCCTCACACAAGCTCTAAAATTGAAATGGCAGTGGGCAGGTCATGTATCGAGATACACAGACAACAGGTGGACAATTAATATTACAAGGTGGGAAGGGCCAATTGGCAAAAGAAGGGTAGGGAGACCGAAAAGACAATGGGCTGACGATATAACCGAATTAATAGGAAAAGACTGGCAAACTATCGGCAAGGACAGAGATAAGTGGAAAGGACTGGAAGAGGCCTTCACCCGAGGAGGGGTTCTTATCCAATAGCAAAAACTAACTATTACTAACATTTAGACAATAAGCAAAACATTAATAACTAACTAAACACTAACAAACAAATACCAACATTTGAAATGGAAATTAAGGATAAGGAAATACAGGCTTTTTTATTTTTTTATTTATTTTTATTACGGGCAGCCTTCCTACAAATAACAAAACAAATTCAAAAAATTGATAAATGTCACTAAAATACCTTACAATATTTTCCAATGTTAAACATTTTTATAATTTCAATTAGTTTTATAATTGAAAATGGAATATTATTTAATTTTAGCTGTTACTATTTTTTTTTTAAATCTAATATAATAATTTTAAAACCTTTCAAACGTCTGCCTGCCGAGCACGGGCCTCCCATCAATACGATCAAGCCATAATCCACCACGCTGGCCAAGTGCGGGTTGGCGGACTTCACATGTCTTTCGAAAACTTGCTAAGTTCTCTCCAACACGTTCCACTTTCATCCGATGCGCAATGAATGCGCCGACGGTGCGTGTTGTGTCATTATGAATGCACACACACACGCACGTACATACTTATGCATACATACACATATCCGCAAACAAACTTTCACAATACTAGTAGTAGGACAAGCACAAGAAAATTAAGAACTATCCTTTATGGCGAATGCAGAGAAATATCAATATTCCTAATTTGCTGGTTTTGGCATTTTAAAATAAAGAAAAGCTTCAGCAACTTACTCTCTTTTCTCCAAGGCGGCGACTTCGGCCTCGAGATCAGTCGGATCGTTTTCTTCATATAATTTTTTCGCTGTAACCAAGATGTCTTCAAATGGTAAGTCATCCGGTAACTGAAAAAAAAGATTCCGACGAATTGAGAACCCTCTCCTTTTTGGAAGTCGGTTAAAAATGGGTCCATTTAATATAAAAAAGATCAAAATGAAAATTACCTTTGCGATTATATATACGTGGGGCATTATTAATATTACTATTATTTAATAAAATAAATTACTTATCATCTTCCTATGTTTATCTAGATAATTATCAAATATTGATGACATATAATTTTGAGAACGACATTCTCTAAGAGATAAAAAAAAATACTTAGTTATCTTTACTCATTGTATATTACATATAATAATTTTTAACAAAGTAAAAATTTGAAAAATATTAATTGATAATTAACTATCAAAGTTAAAATATCATGATATTTATCAAGTGCTAAATAAAGGCGCTGGACCCAGGTCTTAATTTACCATAGACAACAAGCGATGCATCATGCATCATCACCATCTTACAATCTCAATTAAACTAATCAAAGGTGTTGCAGCCCAATGACCGCCCTGATGTCAGAGTCAAAGAGATCTTATTCATAAATAGTCATTACTCCGGTACATTAGCTAGATCCCGTGGGATGTTGGTCTACAGTCTAAACTCACCCTAGATAACAAGCAGTGCATCATCGCCATATCACAGTCGCAGTTGAGCACGTCGCAAGCACGCTGCAGCACGATGGCCGCCGTCACGTACACGGGGAAGAGTGGCGGCGCGCACAAGAAGTAGTCATAGAGACGCACCACGTCCGCGTAACGGTTCAGGCTGTGTCCGAACCACGTCAGGTACCAGGGCAGCGCGAACATTGTGCCCACGCCAGATCTGTGCAGTGACACAGGAAACGCCTCGGTAACGACGGTTATTGGTACGATACAATTTATTTACTGTTGATATGTTCGTCTAGCTAGTAGTAACATATTAAATATACAAAACTTACTTATCCAAGCACTCGGCTAATCTATGATCAGCTCTACGTAGTACTGGCAGCATGTAGTTTAGCAAGTGCTGTGTGGGCTGCATGGTAGCTTGCATGAACGGCGCGAGGGGAGCCTTTGGACCGTACGACAGGCGACACAGGAGAGGAAACGACGCTTTGTCCCCACAAACCAATAGCAATGTGATCGCAACGTCATGGTAACCCTAAGAATGGAAAAAAATATATAAGTTATAGAATATACATTCATTCTAATTGAATAAAACCTTATGAATATCATAACAAAGTATTTTTTTCAGAAATATATTATATATAATATTATATATGTCTAATACATACATATTACTTCCAAGAAAAAAGGATTCCCCTTACAAGATCTATACTAACTGGAATACATATAAGATTAAAAATCATCCTCGGTTTGTTCAAGTGCATCACCCTAGGGACAATTTTGTTTACAATTTCATTGGTTTTAATTTTTTTGCAAGGAAACCTAATTCTTTTTCTAAAACATAAGTTACTTCCTCCCTATAACATAAGCTATTTGCCAGTGAAAGACAAAAATCAGTCCAGCCGTTTCGGAGATTAGCCAGAACAAACAAACAGACAGACTGATAAAACTTTAAAAATTTGATTTCTTTTATAAATACTGTATATACTTTCATATGCATTTAGTAAGAAGCTAATAATATATTGACATTACACACTTCAATTTTATTTATTTGTATTGACAGAATTCTGTAATGTACTTTATATATATAATCTTTGCAAGGGCAAGGCACTTTTAGTAATTTTTATATAAAACAAAAATAGGAAAAATTGCGTTGTAACAATTGCAAAGTAGCCAGTATAGGTTTTATAAAAATATTATTTTTTTATTTTTTAGAAAAGACCTTTCCATTAGTTTTAAAAATTCGTCCATTATAGCAATATATTTAGCAATGGAATGTACTTCTTTAATAGCACTTTTAAAAACATACTAATATATGAAAAATAACTAAATATATACCAATAATGCACAAATTTGTCAAATTCAACAAATAAAAAATATTAAATAAAAAAAAACATCTCCCAACCTACAGAACTTCTTTTTTATAGTGTAAAAGCAATCACTAAAATGCAAGACATTTTTAAGATAAAGGATTTTTATTAATTAACTATTCAATCATGAATAAATACTATTTATTATATATACTAGCGACTCATCCTCGCTTCACTCAGTTTCGTCCCTAGTTATGTTTTAAGGTTTAGTATAGATTTCTCAAAGATGAGATATTTTCCTTGCTTTTGATATTTGACCTGCATAACAGGCCATAATCATACCAAATTTCATCAAAATCTTTCAAGTGGTTTTCTCTTGATGCATTCCCAGACAGACAAAAATTCTAAAAGCTATAGGTTCGGCCTATGAATAGATAATGACTATTTTACTAAGATTTTCCAGAATGATATGTATAGATTATAGTTTATCAGTGTAAATGTATTTTATACTGCACACATAATGAGTTTTGTTTTGCTTCCATTAAATATAGATAGTAAACAAGTACCTACTTATCAAACAGCAAACAATAATACCTACTATATGTTTATTCCAAACAAATACACTTCGTCTTATTTAACGTACACTTTTTATATTATTTAGGCTTTTAAATCAGATTAGATTATTTTAGAAACAAGAATTAACATATTTTTTAATTGATTTGTGTAAATTAATTTTAAAACATTGTTTATATTATTAGTAAAAAGTAATCATATATTTTTTAATATTGTATAAGCTATGGATATTTAAGTAATGTTTTATTTTTTAAAAGTACAAAATGTACACGGTCACATGTTTTTTATGTAAATATAATAAAGATGACGGTATTATTATTTATATGTACACAAAATGGATATAAAGTTACAAAGTAATCATATACAAAACTAACTTGGTAATATTTCAAATGTGGGTACTTCATAATGACCCTGAGTATGAGGACTGTGAGCTGATCCTGCAGCGCCACTCTTTGTTCATATGGAATGCCTGGTGGAAACCTCTTTAAAGATCTGTTGACATCTAATACTACCTGTAAAAATTAAGTCTATAGACAACAATTTATTGTTCATACAACTTATATTAAAATAATATTATACCTAGTAAAAATTTTATACTGCAAAAAAATGATGTTAAAAATACCTGATTGTACTCTGCGTGAGTAGATAGTTCATCAAGTGATGGAGGCTCCGTCATCTCTTCCTTTGTCACTCCTACTAAAAGTGGCCATATTTTTCTCCTATATTCATCTACAAAAAATATTGAAACTTTATTAGATGACTTATAAAATAACTAAGAGATATAAATAAAATTCTTGAAAGTATTAATATTTTAAGTGTTTAAAGTGAAAGTACAATGACGTGACAAATGTTATTGCAGTGTATCTTATGTAAATTTAAATCAAAACTTACCAGAAATTAAGCCACTTTTACTTTTTGCAAAATTCTCCCATTGTTCTAAATTGACTACATCAGGGTTCATAAGGCATTTTTCCAATTCTTTTCGCTTCTCGGTGACATCAGGGTCCTCGAACTCAAAGTCTAAATAAACAAAAATGGTAATGACGGGAAATCAACAACAGCTATTAATAAAGAGGAAGCAATAAAAATATCCATTTATTCGTCATCACATTTACCGTCCCTCGTAAGAGCAATGTAATAGGAAACTGGTCGAAGTCATAATAATTGTTTACAATACCTTCATCGAATTTTAATTCTGAAGGCGTAGAGATGTCATCAATATTTTTCGAGTGATTTAAACTTGTGGAGTCATTATTAAATGCTGGTGAGCAGTCCCCATTGATAGCACATTTATCACTTCTCTCAGCATCAGGACTAGTAGATTCCATTGTAAGGAAAAAGAAAATTAACCAAGCGAAAACATTACACCATCCTTCTCTCGAGAATGACAATGTGATGACATTTTGTATTTCTCCAACTTCCAAGTGTCAAGTGCAGAAATCTTAAATCATACAAATACTGGTAATAAGTATTTCTGATATTTCATGAATATTATACAACTATTATCATTTTATAATAACATACTCATCATAAATTTAATAATTTTCTGATAGATATATTTAAAAATGTTTCAGTATTAAAAAATATTATGTAAGGAATTTAATGTATTAATGAACGCACACTTACGTTTCAACATACGCAATAATTAAAAAATATATAAATTATATAACGTTTAGTATGAAATGAAAAACAGTTTTTTTATTTGAAGTTAAAAATAACGTTAAAATTAAATTTTATAAAATCTAATAAAACTTTGAGGACAAAATGAAATTATACCAATTTTTAAATATTTTAGGACAATAATGGATGTCATAAAACCAACCTGATGTGGTAAATAAATAATTACAAAAAATTTTTTGGTGTAGTTAAGTCTTACAAGTTATATTTATGGATATAAATATCGAATCACAAGACATGCAAATAAGAAAAATTGAAGATATTATAGATATTCAAAAAGCTAACGGTAAATTTCGACAAGTTGCTTTCAAATTACCGTCAAAGACTGATAGTAGTGTATCTGCGAGTTTGGCTAAAAGCTTAGAAAGTGGATTATCCAAAGTCAAACAAGAACAAGGTAAGAAAAAGAGTAAAAGGTCTAAGAACCATAAACACTGCATGTCAGATGTAATATCATGGCCAAGCGATTCTGACATCACCGTGCTAAGAATGAAGATATGCTCCAAAAACGATATGAAAGATAAAATGGGTAACGTTGCTTTGGGAGATGGTCTTCATCATCCTGATAGCTCTTCAATGGTAAATTTAGCAACACTTATTTTGCAATCACAGCCTCCGTCAAAACATAGCTTGAACGTTGAAGAGTATTTATTACCCTTAAGTTCTTGGGAACACGGCATAGATCCACAGGTTAGAAAAGTGAGTCTTGGAACGCCAAATTTTATAGAAATGGATGAAATCAAATCTTACAGCTCTAGTCGTAAAGATGATCAATCGCTAAGGGGTAGTGAATATAGCACAGAGTCTAGTACAAAATCTAAAGTGGCCAGATTTCTACGCCTTTATTTTTGTCCCTGTTGCTCATGCTTGTATAACTTAGAAAAAGTTCCAAAGAAGCAATCAGTTTATTTTAGGAAATACTAAGGCGAGAAAACATATTATTTGTTTATTTATAACCTTCACTAGTCAAAACGTTTTTTTTTCATATGTAAATTAGTATGATGGTATAATGCCTCGACATTAAAAATAGCAATTCTTAAACGGTCTTATTTATTGAATTAAAATATCTTCAGACCACTTAAATTTTTAATATTTATACGTAAGTTTTATTTTTGTCTGATTTATTTTTTATTACATTGAATTCCCTATAAAATTAAAGAATCCATCCTTGTGTTTCGATCTTGCTGTTTCTTGCGGCGTTGCTCATTTCACTATCATAAGATGGTAGGTATCTCACTGGTAAAACTCTGTCCAATGTGACTTCTATCAAAGAAATCAATCGGATGAATTCATCAAAAGTGTCATGAACACTGTTATTATTCTATGTTTCAAAAATTTTATTCGACCAAAATAAGAAAAAGCTATGGCCAAGCGGAAAGCGAGTCCAAAAGATGTAGGCATTAATGAAATATTATAAAATTACTAGAGATAACGGACCAGACTAATTTTCGAAGACATTTTATTCAATCTTGACAAAGATTTTTGACAAATAGCATGACATAAATAAATGCAGTGCAGTGATGAACTTGAGTCATCCCACTGCACCTATCATTTTGGTCCTTTCGTATCACGTTTTTTTAGTATTTTTATCTAAAAGGCGATTTGAGTAAATATACATAATAAGTAATAATTTGTCCAGTTTTTTAAAGACTGATACAGTATATTTTACGTAGAAATTCGTATTAATTTTTATCCATTACGCTCGTTGTCGTTCGTTACGGTGAAGGAAAACATCGTGAGGAAACCTGCATGTCTGAGAGAACCTAGCAAGTATTAGAAAGACGTGAAGTCTACCAACCCGCATTTGGCCAGCGTGGTGGACTATGGCCTGATCTCCCTCGTATCGAAGGCAGGCACATGTCCAGTAGTGGTAAAAAGGGTTACATACTCTATGGCAGTGGGACTTTAAAAAAGGGCTGAGTAATAAATTCCTAAATATGGATGAATGAATAAAAGAATGAATCCTTTAATGAAATCTATTCAGTAGTTCCTGCAAAAAAAATCAACTCTTTGCACTATTTCTTGTGAAACCCGATGTTCCTGTGCAATAGTAGATAAGCAATTTTACTCTGAGCTGACGTTTTATTCGTTGCTTAAAATTAAGTTTAGTTAATTTAGCCCGTCGTGGTCGAGTCCGTAAGCGATCCTGCGATGTCCCATTAAGACGCGGGAGGTTCCGTTTAGTAGGTATTACTGCTTTTTTGGCCGTTAAGTCTCACATAGCCGCCTATACATCCATACAAATGGTATGCATGAATGCATTTCTCAACGTTTAAAAAATGGTTGATTTAGTTCAATTATACACTCAATATGAGCAACTTTGTTTTAGTAGTAGGTATTTTTGTGTAAATCCATAAGTGAGGCAGGTTTACGTGCCGATAATCGCTAAAGGCACTTTCGGAAAGGAAACAATCTCGAATAATAACAGATGGGACTGGTTATTAGATAATTTGCTAATTTTTGCATTTACATAAAGTAAAGTAGGTTTCGATTTCCCGTTTGTTAATATTAATTAATTTTATTATATCTACAATCTACATATTATAGACTACATGTATCATTTGGATGGGTAATGTCGATTAAAAGTTACAAAATGTATAATTTTAACGTGTAAACTACAGTCACAGACAATATAACTTATGTCTGTGACTACAGGTAATATAGAAAGATACTTGTAATAAAGCTATAATTTTAACTATTTCATATAGCTATTCATTCTTTTGTATCGTCTTCTTCGTCTCCCACTCCCTGCCCATTTCCCAATCAGTTGGGGTCGGTGCAGTACATCTTCTGTACTGCTGATAAGATTTGGCAAAAGTTTTACGACCTGCCTGTCGTAAACCCTCCTTGAGAATGCTATTGATTAATTCTTGTATCGTATCGATGTTTATCCGTAGGTATGTATTATTGTATATGTATTCGATATACTATGTTATATGCCTACACATAAAATGTTATTAAGTACATATATAAATAAATACATTAGCAAATTAATGAATCTATCAAAATATAATTTATTATATTACCTGTAAAAAGGTACACTGAATTTATTCTGCTGTGTTTGCGAATAAAAATGTTAAAAGTGACACTTTTAGAGTTTTGTATAGTATAATACCCAAATTTTTACCTCCGTAAATCTTTAAATTATCATTTTATTTATAGGATCAAATGAGAGAATATCGTCCTTTACATCTATGCATATAATAAAATTGTAACTAAGCCGAATCTGTATGTTAAGTATTTTTTGAAAAATCTCATTGAAGTAGACCTTATTATTGATACAGAGGCCGAATATCTATAGTTTTTAGAATTTTTGTCTGTCTGTTTATTTGTTACCGCATCACATAAAAACCACTGGAGGGATTTTGATGAAATTTGGTATGGTGATATCTGGTTATCCGGGTCAACGTATAGGTACTTTTTACCGCGGGAAAACGTCTCATTTCTGAGAAAAAAATACTAAAACTGCAATGTAAGAGGAGTACACTAATATGTAAAACCTAAGAATTTGGTTTTTGGTTATCTGAACTTGGGCGGAGCCGCGGGCAATGCTAGTTAACAATATATTTCTTTAAAAAAATATCTATGTTAACATTTATAGGCATATTAAATGTTCAAGATTTAAAGTTTGACGTTACATATAAAAAAGTATTATAAAACTAAAGAGATCATTTTTACTTTGTTTGAACGCATTAGGTAATATCTGTAACTGATAGGAGCAGAGTATACATATATGATGTAGGTACGGGAGCGGAACCTCAAACCAAAGTTTGTGTAAGCAAAATCTACAGTTTTCTACATTCTGTCGGTGAAATTGTGACTCTCTTTATAACTGCTGGAAGATTTTTAATGGTTCAACTTTTTTTTATTCTGACATGTTTTAATTTCGATAAATACCTGGAGGTGATATATACACTAAGAAATTAATTAAATTTTTAAGAAATCTATTGTTAACTGACACGCCGGCGTGTCCGCGGTCGTGGAGGGAATATTATACATTTTAACTTTGTTAATACGCTTTTCTTAGCTACGCGTCTTGTAACTACTTAACTGACATAACTATGTAATACTAATAACATATTGGAAATCGATTTTAACCTACTTCTAAATACCGTATCGATTTGAAACTTTGTATATTGCACGTATAATCTGGATGACAAAACATTAAATTTATACCATCGAGCTAATCTGATTATAGATCTAGGAGAAGATAGTGGAACTCCTTAATGACTACTAGCTATAGTATTATATGATCTGTGCTTCTAGTAAAACCTTCTAAACGCACATTTGATTCATTTTGCCGAGCCCCATACATTATACTCGTTTAAAAGGGTTCTTTTTAGTTTTTAACATTAAATAGCTCAAATCGTAATAGATCTTTCGGCTTGTAGCACGAGTAATATGAATATACATATATAAAAAACTTAAAAAAATATATATAAAACCGACTTCCAGACACTAAAATGTGAAAAATAAATAAACGGGGGCACCGACTTCAAAATATCGGAATAGTGATTAGGTATCTAATCTAAATGAAAACCCCCGTTTAGTTATTTTTTTACATTTTAGTGCCTGGAAGTCGGTTTCTTTTAAGTTTTTATTAATCCATTTTTAGTATAGACGTAATAAGCAGGTAATTTGTTACAAGAAACTTTTTTAATTACATGTTCGATTAAGCAATTTATTTAAAAAAAAATATTTGTTGATTTAAAAAAAAACTGCTTGACCGATTTCTATAAAACCTGGGAAGTATATATACCCTTTGAAACAAAAAAAAATTATTTCCAAATCGGTTCAGGCGTCTTCGAGTAATCGGTGAACATACATAAAAAAAGGTTCCGACGAATTGAGAACCTCCGACTTTTTGGAAATCGGTTAAAATATATACATATCATATGATGTTAGTAAGAAATCATTCGTTCCTAAGGGTTGCTACTAAGCCTCTCTGTCATTTGCCATATTTAAATAAGTAAATATTGATAGTGAGGTACTCTCAATATTTATGTGAAAGATCAAATGCTGTATAAGTGAACGAACCGTTCCGCTTCTACAATAAGCCGTAAAATGACTATTTGAAGCATAAAATATAAACCCAATTTTTACAGCACAAAGTAATTACATTAGTTTAAAGCTATTTAAGTTGAGATTATATAATATTATTGAATAAGACTAATTTTATTATAACTTTCAAATTTTAGTGTCACTTCATTTTTGGTAAGTTACAATCTGTAGCTGATGAATTTATAATTTATAAATTATTTTTGTTATGCTTCACGCTTTTTCTCTAAACAGTAAGGAAGGAGAAATGTATGTGCATTCTTATAAGATTTTTAATGTAAATAACATTTAACTTAAGCTCTATTTAAGTAAAGCTGGGTAAATATTTTTAGAGCTTAGAGTTCGAACTTACAAACTTCCAGTACTACGCGTCAAATATCCACATCAAAGTTAAAATTTGTATAAACTACCTCGACTAAATACAAGTACTTAATATAATTCGAAGAGAAGGTATCAAAAAATTGAGAATTTGTTCTTATAAGTACTTTAAATATGTTTAATATATAATTACAGATTATTATTTAATTATTTTAACTTATATTTACCCTTGTATACACGCTCGTAGATTTAATGTAAAACTTTCTTTCTAGCGAAAAGATACTAACAAAATTAACATAATATTATCTCATTAGAACAATTAATGAAAACAGATTTTTTGTGGCTAATTCGTTCATGTTTTTGTCATATTTATAGGGGTTGCTTTAATGTTATTATTTTGTACATATAGGTATAATAAATATTATGTATAATATGTATTGTGAAGAATCATTACTGAATTTGAATAAGAGGTTAAAATCTCCTAAGCGTTGAAATTTCGATAAAATAAATTTAGTGAAACGCTTATTATTTTTAAAATATATACAAATATTCTTTCCACTCCTTCCATTAGTTTGAACTGTGCTATTATCGTTAATTATTACTTATTAGTGTTCTTTTTATTTCATTTTGTCTACAAATATAAAACTTAATATATTTAATACTATGATTTTTTACCCTGGCACGATTTGAAGCCATTAACATAAAAAATGAATAGATTTTTTTACCAATAATAATAAAATCAATAACAATCATTTTATTATAATAATAAAATTAATATTATACTTACATTATATATTTTTACACAAACCTCATTATAATAGCGATATTATCGTCTAATTATCAAAGTAAATTGACCAAATAGGCAAAGTTTGGGGCAGATGGTAGTTAAGAGTATTTTTCCGAATCGCTCGGATTCGCGTCATGTTGCCAAACGGTTGCATTTCTTCGGGCCGGCTCCGGCGATGCTTATATATGAGGGTGAGAGTCCGAGCGCTGCAGTACTTCCCCGCGGTCCGTGCGTTCCGACTCTGGTCTTGTGTGGTGTATTTTGTGCGAAATAATGGAAATTAGGTAATTATACACTTTTTCGTTAAGTGCTTCTTTGTTCTATAACATAGTTATGTCGGCATCGGATTTTGATACGGTTTAATTTTGTTTTGGAATATTTAATTATTTACTCTTACTTACATCGTATCGTATCAAACCATGTATAATAGCTGATATAAGATTTTAAAGATCATATTTACTTTCCTCGATCACGCTAAAACTGCGAACCAAAACAAAAAAATCATATTAAGCGGAAAAAATATATGAACATTTAATATTAATAGTTTGTAGGTATGTAAATAACAGCTTTCTCTATTTGCACTTGATAATTAAAACGGTGGCATCTAAACTGCATAATATCCTGTCTAATTTCCAACGAATATGTGAAATTAATCGCTTTCTCTCCAACCTATGAGAAGTAGAAGTCGCAAAGTAAAAATCTTTTTTCTATAAAATATTTGCCAAATCGAAGTTTGTTTTTTAATAAAAAAATACTTTAAGGTAAATATCTATCTCATTAAGTTAGAGAATTAAAAAATAATATATTTCTTTATAAGTGAGGTCGTAAACCTCTTGATAATATCTTGACATTGGTCACGATATATTACTCCACATAATTATCGGCGTGATTTATATCTATTACATTGTTTATAAAAATATAAAACAATAATAGAATATTATAATAATAATGTATACTTCTTAATTATAAAAAATACGAAATATAATAAATATTAATTATTTGCAATAAAATATAAATGTATAATAAAAGCTTATTACACAATTGTTTTAATATTTCATTGAATGTTATAATTCCATATTAAATGTACATCATTTTTTAATCACTGTGCTAAAAGTTACATAATTTAACAATTTTGTTCAATACTTACGTTTTTTTAATAAAACTAAAATAATTACTTAATATACATATGTCCAATAAAATATACACTAGCGGGAATCGATCCGCAACCACCATCATAGTAGGTAGAGTCAAATACGATATCACTGACAATTAAAATAAAAATGAATTATTTTGATTATAATAAAGTTGTTGATATAAATTAAATCAAAATGAAAGTAGCTCTAACTTAAATTCCGATGCAACAAGAATGCCCGATTATCTATAAGTGAAAGTTCTATTTAAATCGATATAACAGCCATTAAATATTGCGAGTACGATACAAGAATGGCAATTTAATCTACAATTTTATCTACTTTACATATTTTTTATTTTTTATCAAAGAATTATTACAAATTTACATTGAGTTGCTAATGATTTAATCGAAATCGAATCGGTTACTTAATAATTAGTATACTTGTACGTTTAAAAGAGTTCAACGAGCTTAAGGCTCATACGCATACTTTGTTAATGGAATAAGTTCTTCTATATATTATGTATGTGTATAAAAATAAATTGCCGTTCGTTAGTCTCGCTAAAACTCAAAAAACGGTTGAATCGATTTGAATTATTCTTTTTTAACTGTTTACTTTGTATCTATGCATGTATATAAAATATATAGTCTATCAGCTATTCCATCCTAACCGTTAAAACGTACCTACTTAGGGATGAACCCGAGCAGAGCAAGAGTGATTCGCTAGTATAATATATTATAGTTATTTTCTTGAAATTCTTTCTGTAAAGAACCTTTTAATTTTTATGGCCTAAATAAGTAGATGATGAATTTAGGTACACGTATAAGTTTGGAATGGTAGTAATTTTTGTTTAACAATTTTGACAGTTTTAAGGGAAAAAAAGTTTCTTTCTAAAATAATATTAGGGTGCAGTTTCAAGTTTTGTTTTGAAAGCGAAACTTTGTAATCTATATTTAGAACAAGTGTAGGTGAGACGTCGAGTCAAAATGTTGAAGGACACTGGCGGTCAGATGTAAAATATTATACGTAACACTATACTCGTACAAGCCCGAAGGTAGACTTAATGAAAAATATTACCGTTCTATATCGGTATTCATATTTAATAATAAAATTTAAAACTACAATAACATATTACAAACAAATATACAATAGCTTTTTATATAGTGGATTCCAATAAACATAATAAACTCTTTAGTATAGTAAATAAAAATAATTTGGAAAATTAATTTTATGTGGAAGCCGCATAAAAATTTATTATAATGACTTTTTAGGTAATATGCTGGCTTAATTAGATATTTTACATTTTATTGAAAATAGATCAAATATATGATCAGAGTCCATATAAGAGCGAAGTAACGAGGCCTATTTCAAATTATTAACATAAAGTATACACGTGATTAAATCATGTGGAGTTTTGCAATAAGCCAGTCAGTACAAGTGCGACAATACAAAAACTTGCTTGAAAAATTGGTCTGAAATATAGGAAATATAAAAGGCAGTAAGCTGTGTTTAAAAGTATCGTAATATTCAGTAGCTAGATTGTTAAAATTAATGTTTTTTTTATTTTTACATAGTATGCATTACGTATGTATTTACATATAAACTTTAGCATATTTGAAAGAAAAACTTATACTTATTTTTGTTTCAAATTATTATCTTTTTTAATTATTACAGACTATAATAAATATTTAAAATAGTCCACCTTTTATGAAAAAATAAACTTAAAGCTGTTATAATTTAGGAGTAGGTAAGGCAGTTAGAATGGCAATATACGTTGATAAAAAAAACTTACTTCCTCACTCGCTGATCCACTCACATGGTATGTATGTAAATGTATATAGAACTTCAGGATATGCTGATAGCTCTATTGAAAACAGCCAAACTTTCGTCAAATACAAATTTTCGTCTTTATGCGTCTTATTAGTGTGATATATCATACATAATATAGACAAGTTAATTCGATTACTTGTAAATTCAATCTGTTCCGTCACTCTATTATAATTACAATACATTACTTCCTCCGTTTTCTACTTTACACTTGGCTATTACAACGATTGGAAACGTGACACGCGTGTGGTTGAAAATGACACACATGAAAACACACGATTTGCCAGCGGCTTACTTTGAGAAGCATGTGAAGAAATTTAATTAATGCCTTTGAATAAACTTCAGTTATTATTTATGTAAACATATCTTTTTATATAATAGTAAGTGTGTTTAGTTCCATTTCACGCTTCAAATTTGTATTAATTTTTTAATTACGTTATGTAACTGGCAGAAAAATATGTACGCAGTATGCATACATGATATTTCTTTATTTATCTCTAAACTCTGATATTATTGACAACAAATTAAATAAAAAATATTATCGTAGTATTATCATAGTAGCTTTATTTTTGAAGTATTATTTTTTATTGATAAACATAATTTAAATTGTAATTGATGTTTTTCATTAAAATCTATGATGCATTTAAAAAGCATCATAATTCATATAACGCAATAACAACATAATAACACAAAATTATAGTTATATATAATTGTCTTGTTTATTATGTATGTAGTTGTAGAAAAAATTATGTAAATCCAAAATGGAGAAGGTTCTATGTTCGTCTGTATGTATTTTTTTACTTATCAGGAGTGTAATATATCTTGTCACTTATGGCAACGTCCAAGTTTTCACACGTAGCCGCAGGTGGGTATTGCGAAACTTATCAAGTGTACTTACTGGCTACGGGCCCGGTTAGTTGCGAGAAGCTAACATACATAGAGATACTATGCAACTTTAAACTTTATAGTTTTGTTTAGAGTAAATATAGTCAATTTAGAGCTAGAATTAGCGTGTACTTAGAATTAGAAGTTAAGATCATAGGCTAATTAAAGATGATATAAATACCCATTCGCCAAACGTAGTCTTATTACCTAATCTATATATTATATAGCAACTACATTAATACTCTATAACTTATCCTAAAAACAGCCACGACCATAAGAAAACGTTCTAGAATTTTATTTTTGGAATGAAATCTTTACTAATATTATAAAAAATTTACGTGGCAAAAGGTTAAAGGTTTGATATAACTTTGCGCAAAGACAGTTTATGAATTTAGTCTATACAAACGTAAAAAAATACATGACTGGATATGGAAAATTAATCGTGAACACCTTCGCTATTTTACAATAATATCAATAAAAAAGGAAAACAATATATATTACTTTGTTTCTATTAACGTCAGTAATTACTGGCAAAAAAGTTTAAAATTTGCTTAATTATAAGTAAAACATTGGAATCCCGGTGCATTCGGGAAGGAAATTGTTAAACGCACACCGTTTATGCAATTATAATTTTTATTCGTACACCAACTCACGATATCACGTCGCGTGTAGGAACCAATTAACCGGTCTTTGAATTAAGTAAACAATATTACGCGGGAACTCATAATATGTTAAATCATTTTAATTGTACACTTGACTCTTCCGGTGACTCTACTTACAATTTTGTAGAGACTTGAAGTGTAATTTTCTATTTAAAATACTTAGATACGTACATAAATTTAGATATAAGTAATATTCATATATTCATTATATCATCATCACAATCAACCTGCTTTTGTCCACCGCTGGACATAGGCCTCATAGGCCGCCACTGAACTCACATCTTCAGTCCTACGCATCCAACCGCAGCCAACCACTTTACGCATATCATTGATCGACCTAGTAGGAGATCGTCCTACTCTACGTTTGCTGAGCCATAATGCCCACTTTATTCATAAAATTCAATATATACATATGAAAAATATGACGTTTTATTAAAATTTTATACGGTTGTAATAACAGGCTAGAAGAGAGTTTCAAAAATTTCACTTACCTTAACTATTATATTGTTATTTTGTATTCACTAAAACTTGTTAATAATTATACATCTTCGTCAACTACACAAGACTACTTAGATCAGATATTATTTTAGATCTGATGTTGTTCAAAAAATTGATTTAATTATTAAAAACCATGTCTTGATTTTGGTAGAAAGATTTTTCTAAAGCTGGTAATAGAGTCTAATCATCCATACAAAATTTTACAATAACACAAATTCGTGGATATTTAACTAATAATAATCAATCCATTTCGTGAAGGATATTGATTATTTTGTTTTCCGGTTATTACTTCCGAAAATATTCAAACTGTGTTACTTACTTTTAGCTAATTGCACAGAACAATTCTGAAATGATATGGAAATTACAATATGAATTCTGTTATTACATTTAAGAGTTTAATTATTGGGAAATGTCTATAATTGACAGCGTAATTAAAAGGTATAAAAATTAGTTATCTTTTACGAGTTTCTAACATGTCCGTGCATCATGCGACGTAGCAACAAAACTCTAATGGAAATCAAAACGGTGATTTCAATATATTCAGATCTCATATAAGGATACGTAGTTCAATATTCTATCTAAAGCAGTTTTATGAACTAAAAACTACATCGTCCTCCATATAGCTCTTCAAATAAACAAGGCAACGAATCCTTTTATCGTAAAACTTATGCAATTCAGCGCCACAATATCATGGATACATTCACATGTACATGTCAATAGAATTGACGATTACGAAAACAAATTGAGGGTCGTTACCCAACACGCGTGACAATAAACCACTATTCATTGATAGCAAGACACATTTATCTTTTAGACATTCTTAATTTAATTAATGAGACCTTGAATGCGTAGATCTCGTCCACTGATCTAGATCATTTTAAAGAGAGCAATTTCATGTTTGTTTCTACATTCTTAGGCAAAACCTTAAATAACTGAAATAAAAAAATGTGAAAAAGATATTCTGCCATTATAAAAAAGAAGGCCGCAACTTCATCAAAGTTGATTTCGAGATATTTGAAGTTTTGTCTTACTATTTAGTAGGAGTTTTGACGTAGTTACGATGAAAATGGTTATGGTATCTCCGGATTTATAAGATATAGAGCTTTATGAGTGAGACTATCAAGTAGCATTTTTTTTACCGATTATTTTTGACCAAATTGTTAGTTAGGACCTTTTTTATTCTTTATGATTGCAGTATTTTGTATCCACAGTTTGAATTTATTGGTCTTTGTCACCACTTATGAGTACTTTAACAATTAGGATTGCCACATCGATTCATGATCCGTCTGAGACAATAGCGTATAGCTCTACACTCGGGGCCAATCTCAATAGACGTTAAATGATGTCAATGTCTTCACTTACCACTACTAAGTAAGCACTAGTAAGTTTCTTCTAAGTGCGACCTTCACGATCCAGATTTTCTAATCAGATCATGATTCATACTATAATTATATAATTATATATTATTATTCAATTATAAATATTAAATTCTTTTCCTCTATGAATATTTATAGTCATTATTCTTGGCTATGAAAAATATAAACAATGCTAAGATTACTTGTGGAAAACATTGGAGCAATTAACAAGACTGAATTATCTATACTAATATAAAAAAAGATTCTTTCACTAATAGCTACATTAACCCTGACGGACATAGGCTATATTTTTTTTTTGATTTAAAAAACTTTTTAGTTTTAAATTTTAATATTTGCAAATCAAGTCAGAGGAAAATGCGCTAAATAGCCGCTTTACCGTCCTGTACTGGCCAAATTGTTGCCTGTGTATGAAAATAATATTTATAATACGGGTAAGTCCCTAATTTAATATACGATACCGGTATATATATATATATATATATATATATATATATATATATATACATACCGGTATCGTTTAAATAAATCATTAAATTATATCAGGTAAACTGGATTGGAAACTTTGATAATTTTCAAAGTAATCGACTCTCGAAAGATGCATCTTTCTCAAACTCTGTAAGCTTCTCTTAAGCACTATTAACTAAACACGTCTGATCCAAAATTATAGATTGTTTTCCGAAGAAAACCAATGTAGTATCGCGTTATGTAATAGTGGAAAGTGAAATCGGAAGATAATGTCACATCGACACGCGAGTGTTGCGCACTGCGCGGTCAACGAGAACACCGCTGAGATGATTTGCTACTTGCCACTTGCACTTATTATTGTATTATAATAGCGATTTTTTTACTGTTTTATGTCATTAATTTTAGCCTTAAAATAACAAGTCACTATGTATCCGCAATATATAGTGATAAAAATAATAAAGCCAGTAATATTCTATTGAAAATCATACTTGGATAAGTCTGATACATAATACGTGGATGAAACTAATATGTTATACTTAGTATATTTTAAAATATAGGGTTTAGACGTAGCGTACAATGTAGGTACCTACTTGCCATATGAACATTACCTAAGTACGAACGTGTTTGGCTTCTATTTCTATACTTATGTAAAGTATAAACTTTTAAATAGTTAAGACAATTTTGGTATACATATAAATTTTGAGCAGCGCAGTGAGATGAATTCACTATCTCCAAGACTAGTGGCGCTCAATATATTTGTATGTAATTTTCGTTAGCTTAACCTTGTTAAGTAGCTTTAAGCTTTAGAGCTACTATATATAAATACTAGCAACTTATCCACGCTTATGTGTATATTATAATTATTCAATTTCTTTAAATGCCGAGGAACAGAGAGAGAGAATGTGTTTTACTTTCTTAGTGCAAAAATTTTTTCTTTAAGAGCTGCTAGTAAATATTTTTTTATTATTGTATAACTCGCAGGAGTATTTTAAAAAACCGAGGTCATATTATTTTATAGATCAAGAAACATTTATGATGGAGACAATTAACCTTTATGTTATAAATATCTCTTCATCACGAGTAGTCAAATAGTACTTACAGTCATTGGATTTTATTGTCTTGCAGTCAAGTGAGTCATGCTGCAACATTTAAATATTGAATTAAATAATTAGTGTAAATCATACTAAGAAGGATTTCCTTATGAATCACATCGGTTGTTCTATTTAATATGTTAATACCCATATTCAAGAGTATTGATTGTAGATACGTAACAAATAGTGTCTTTGAATTATAGGTACTTGTTTACAAATGCTAATAAATTAATGGAAAAGAAAAATAATACGGCACTTATATAGTAAATACTAAAACGCGAATATTTTTAAATTGAAATTCCTACGCTTAAGATTGATAAATTTATCCTTCAATAGAAAATCTAATTTGTCTCCGATTTCTATCTGATCTAACTCATATACTACCAGTTACAAGTAGATTGCTACTATAGACATATAGAGTGGACTGAGTGCTTCTTGCCAGCCGTCGCGGAAAAATGACGGACAAGCGCGACAGAGACAAAACGAATGTGCGGTCAAAAGTCTTCTGTATTAATTGACATACGATTAATGAAGATAGATATTTATAATCAGTTTATATTCCATATTACAATTTTCAATTATATTATATTTTTTTACATTCCATTTATGAATTCAAATGGGAATAAAAAGACAGGTATTGGCCGCACGTTCGCTTTCTCTCTTTCTAAAGAGTGGTCGAATACATGAGATTATTGCTCAGTCCATTCTCTAGGTCTATGCCTGCGATCAACAATATCTATTTTAAACGATCAACAAGTAATTTTTACAGTTTTCATTAATTCCATTTCATTGTCAAACGAAGAAACTCGAGGTCGTCTATAATTAAGTTTGAGCAACGTACTGAATCTAATTTGCCTATTTTCCTTAAACAATCTATTTTTTACTTACTTTTATTGATTATATTAACATTTTATTGAATTATATTTTTAGTTTTTAGTCAGTTATAAACCTTGGGATTTCTTATTTAAATTTCACGGTTCTCGTTAATAAATATCGTGTTAATAATATTTGAAGTGCACTATTGCATGCTATTACAATATTTTGGCCAGTAGAGTCGTTGAAATTAAATACAAAATTATATTTGATTGTTTTTTAATAATTTATACGCTAATTTCAGCTTTATTAAAAAGTTTTGCTTTATACTACAACCATGATGACTATGTACACTATGTATACGTATATATAGACTATGTATACGACCCATAGTATGACTAGAACAAATATATACGGTTAGAATCATATTATTCTAGATTTATAGCACAGAAGCTAACTTGAAGGCAAGAAATCAAAAATCATACTTTTACTTGCAAACTTAAACAAGTAACCACAATCTAATCTAAAATTCTCTAAAGTTACAAATTTCCCTAATAATTTATCTAATTAAAAGTCTTAAATATCGAAGTGAATATTTAAGAAGAGTCTTACTCATACAATAAGGTATGCAACAATGTCGTAACTCGTAATATGAATAATTATAATGCAGTTGACCAAGTTATTTAGGACGAATACTGTAAAGCCGAAACATATTGAATTTGATTTGTTTCTAAGAATATCTATGTGTGGAAACAAATAGGCTATAAGATTTTAGTACATATCTAGGAATTCTATTTCCATTTTAGACACTAAGTTATTCTTTACATTACTATAGGTTAAAAATATTTTTCTTTTTTTTCTTTTAGGCCAAATGGTTTAATTGCCTACTTGATTTTTCTTGAACATTTTGTCGGAACAAAAAGTAACCAGTTTCTTCTTAACGTTACTACTCTGTGTTATGCAACATGTTGTTTTAATGTTATTGAATCCACTTTAATGTAGTTTTTTATAGTGAGTACTAGCATTGCCCGCGGCTCCACCCGCCGTTCAGATGACCAAAAACCAAATTCTTCGATTTTACATATTAGTTTACTCTTATATTGCAGTTTTTGTATTTTTCTCAGAAATGAGATATTTTCCCGTGGTACAAAGTCAATCAGCTATCATCATACTAAATTTCATTAAAATCCCTCCAGTGGTTTTTTCGTGATGCGGTAACAGACAGATAGACAGACAGACAATATTTCTAAAAACTATAGATTCGGCCTCTGTTTCGATAATAATGTCTATATCAATAAGATTTTCCAATAAAATAATAATGTACAGATGCGGCTTAGTTACAATTTTATTATATGTATAGACGTAATGACGTAGCATAAAATGTATGAATTATGAAGTCATCTCAAGACACATACGAGTATATATCATATTATATACATAAATAAAACTATAATCTATATTTATGTAAAGATTAAACTTGATTAATTGGACAAGTATTCAGTAAATATATTAAGGTAGTTAGAACCTTATAGATAAACGAGTAATCTCACCTCGCATCAGTAGCGTTCCACAGGCACTGGTCCGGTGTAGGAACAATAAGCGCACGCAAGACAGTTTCACGACTCGGTAGCTGTAGTAGAAAGTGCTATATACCTTAAAATTAATGTTCTACATATTATTTTAACTATATAGTTGGTCTCGTGGCTTACGACTGCTTTTTATAAGATGTGTTGACTTTTCTATCAAAGAATACTAATCAGCCACCTTAGACTAATTGTACCTAAGTGATTTTCTACGATATCGCTAATAGAAAACAACAAATATGTACGGGATTGACAAATTATAACTATTAAACATAACGCTTCCATATGTCATTCCCATATAAAATTATTATCTTTCCTATTAGCGTTAGCGTTATTGTAGAATGTCATCTTATTTTAACCCGTTGTGGCCTGTAAAATTATTCAGTGTTCAATGTCTCTAAGCATTATGTAAAAAAATTTGTTCTAAACCTTATCTATATATTCAACTAAATCGTCAGAATGTTACTTAATTGAAGAAAGAATTATACTTGTACATTTTTTATGTACCTAGTTCTTGAACTAGAGCGAAAATAGAAAATAGAAATTAATTATGTTAGAGTCTCAAATACGTAGTTACGTAAATGTATTATATAATGTATATTAATGTACATATGTATATCATAATATTATTATAACATGGAATAGAAACCATGAATTTAGAAATATATGGTAATTTAGCTTAAGTACTGAAAATCCATTAAAATTTATAATTTTCTCTCAATAATAGAGTACGTTTCATTAGAATGATGGAGACAAAAGACAGTTTTTCATTAGGAAATATAATACACTTAGCGGTTCACCCTCGCTTCGCTCGAGTTCGCCTCTAAAAAGACGAAAACTTATCAATATCACGAGATACGTACATTTTTCCGAGATAAAAAGCCTATGTGCTATTCCAGAATATAATTTATCTCTATGCCAAATTTCCTCCAGATTCGTTTAGCCGTTCTGACGTGATCGAGAAAAATAATACAAAAAAAACAAACATTTAAACATCCATCAAAACTTTCACATTTATAATATAAATATTATAAATGTGTAAGTTTACCAGAGGTAAAAAATTACACTACATTATTTTGTACTTGCGATGTTTTTCTAAGAAACAAAAATATATAAATATACAAAAGAGTACTTAATTTAAAGTTAATATTTTCATCTATACGAGTCATTTCCACGTGGTATACTGGAAAAAATGCTAGTTGCATGCCCCCGTTGAAGTAATTAGGTACATACAATGCGATTTTTAACAAGACTATGTGATAAAAAATTATCTACGCTACATAAACAAAACAATTATAGTATGACTTAAGGTATTTCAAAACTTCAGTGCCACCAAAAAACATTTTAAAAGCTACAAAATATTTAAAATTGTTTCCCATACAGAAACAACGTTATGTACACAAAATTTTTTTTTGACAAAAGTACTTTATCATGAATACCGTATCCGTAAACCTCGTTAAAATTACCAAGAAGCTCGTTTTTATCATCAAGCAGATACGCAAAGACATGCAAGTCAACACGTTAAACAACTTAAATCAACACCGACAGACGTAACCTGTACCTCCTTTTAAAGCACAAAAAAACAATTTCTAAAGGTCATTACGTAATTTTAATATGAACATAAATAAAACGAGTAGTATTAAATTTTAAATCATGTAACAGCTTTCTTCAAACCTAATTACAGCCATAAGTAAATACCTTGCCTGATGCCACACCCATGGACAGCGGGTCAATCTTGTAATGCAATACGTAACCCACATCGATGCACTGGTTGGACTATTAAACTACATTTTCTTTTGCAATTGTGATCTCATCTATAAATTAAAACTTAGAGTAAATATCTTATAAGTATGTAAGTGTAGGTATTTTAGGTATACACAATATATGATGGAAATGAAAATTATCTCAAAAGAACTTGTGTTATATTTTCAGGGCTATTTATTTTATGAAAAAATAGAAAAAAAAACTAAAATGTAATTTAACTCTATGCTTTTCATTCAAGGACTGAGTATACTTATTAATAAAAACAAAAAAAAACCTAAAAGTTATAAGTCAACAAAATAATGCAAACCTCGTTATAATTTTAATTTTATTATTTACATACACAAATTATCTTCGACATACAAACAAACATATTCAAACTCTTTATAATAATTTAAATGAGATAGTTTAGGCATAGTTAAACTAATTTTGTATAATTGATCTATGATAACTATAAACAAATGATTAATAACGTCTTAGTGAGATAAACTTTATAGTAACATCTATAAAGGGCCTAAACAGAATTAAGAAATGTTTATTTAATGCTGCCATTGCATCTGAAAGTATTCTGCGCAAGCGCAACGCATTATTGCTGTGGTTACAGCCGTTGGTTACGATACGGTTGCCAATGAGAGCAGCTAAGCCTAATGAACGTTGCAACCAAAATACAACGAATGCAAACCTTACTTTTATTATAAATGTAAAAGTTTTTTTTTTTGGCGTTTTTGATTTAATAGCTTAGAAGAAGTTTAGGGGCTCAAAAATGTCTTAGAAACTTTTTGATTTATAATTTTGATGCAAAGCCTTAGCAGAGCTAAGCACATCCTTTTAGATAAAGGCAAAGGATGGTGTAGATATTATATAATATAAGTAATAATATAAGATAGTATATAATATATACATTGAATGTTTTTGGGTAATTTGTTTTCGGGTAACTTTTAAGCGACATGAACATCGATTTACTTATCTATTTAAATAACAAAATAATTTGGTTTCTTAAAGATTTGTGTTTTTAAAGGTTTTTGAGTCGTGTCTTTTAAAGTGAACTCATGTTTAGCTTTTATGTTATAATAATTCATACTCATTGTTAGTTTGAACCGTTTATTTTGAACCAAAAAATTTACCACCTACTTATTTACTTACTAAAGACTTAGTGACTGCAATAATTGAGATTTGAGTATCGACTGAGATTGAAATTGTAATACTGCTTTATCAAGTTATATTATTGCGTAATAAGAAACTGTGAAATTATGGTAATAATTATCTTACCATATTTTATCTTATAGTGACTAATATTTATTTTACTTACACTCATTACAAATTCAGGTCCACACATCACGCGAGTCACTGTCCGCTCTGTTTACGTAGTATTTTCAAATATATTTCAAAAACAGTAGAAAGTTGATTCTAAACACGTAATCGTGCTACCGCATTTGGACGAAAGTGCTACAATAGTAAATATTTGATTCATCATGTCTCGACATGCTTCCCTGTTACGTGAGAAGTACTTTCTATAATAATTAATTATTATGAACTTTAGAAGATAGAAATAGATAAAGAAACACTACGAAAATATGTATATATTTTACACTAGACCCATTGATATACAAAAACTTTTATGGCCGATTTCACCAACGTCACCTAAGTTTAAGGGATCCCCTAAGCATGTTTAGGGGGCTGTTAGGGGACAGTTTCTGTTTCACCGACAGCTAGGTGTCACCTAAATGTTAAAATGCCACCTAAATATAGGTACTAGAAATACGGGCTCTGACGATGTTAAACGAAATTTAATTTAGGGGCTAGTTTAGGGGAACTTTTAAGCTAGGGATCCCATATGTAGGTGGTAGTTTATGGGTTGTTGGTGAAATCGGACATTAAACTCTTAAAATCAATGATGAGACCGTATTTGTAGAGGCTGGCACTTTGAGATTAGTGTGATTAATAGATGAATATAAATGATTAATGTACTATTGTAAGTCTTTAAGATTTCGTTTTCACTAACATTATTTTTATAACGTGACTCTGGATAGTTTTAACACTTCTTATACCAGTGTCACATAATAAAAATAAGTTTATTTTTAATTATTTCTTATTTATTTCAGTTAAAATTACAATTTATTTATTTATTTACATTACAAATGAATGAATACATATAATAGCTAATTATAATTCTCCTTGAATTAAAAAGTAATAATATTATGTTTACATAAGTATAGAGACTTCACCGATGTCAACGGTTTTCCCTTTATTCTTCAGGTGGAGTCTGTTCATAGCGCTCCTGCTGCTTGGGGCTGCAGTCGCGTCTGAAGAAGAAGATGAAGTTCCTGATGCAGGAGTTGAAGAAGATGATGAACTGGCATTAAATCAAGAGGTATATAGCTTTTGTAGTCTTTAGCTTATACCTACTATTTTTTAATTTGAGATATAACGCTTTTTTATCGAGTGATATTTACTATTCTGATATGAGTCTATTGATTGATATTTTCGGCTATACTAAGGCGTAACGCCAATATTAAGATTGTCCAAAAATAGATCTCGATTCGGTTACATGGTAGTGAAACGCAATATATTTAATGTAATATATGTAAAAACTAAACTTAAAATTATGCTCTACATTTTTCAAGCACAAATCACACTATTACAGCTCAAATCATTTTAGCACACGGACATTTAATCCGTTACCGTTTGCGCTCATGTAAAATAATATATCTTATTTCATAATAGATATTAGGTATTTCGATAATCGCAAGGCTTCCGTCAGACCGCACCTGTTGCTGTGCCGTTAACACGTTTTACTTTCATTCGCTGTAATGATTATCTTCTGATGTAAGTCAGCGGGAAACTCAAAGGGAATTTCTATACTATATAACTAGTTTTTGACCTATGATCATAATTGATTCTTGTTATACGTAATCTTATTGTATACTAGCGACTCACTCTCGCTTCGCTCGGGTTCGTCCCTAGCTTGCTTCCCGATACAAACTTTCACCCCCTTAAGGGATGATTTCCGAGATAACAAGTACCCTATGTCCTTCCCAGGGTATCAAACTATCTTCTTACCAAATTTCATCTAAATCAGTTCAGTAGATCCAGAGATTACCCCCTACAACGTCACAAACTCACAAACTTTACCTCTACAATATTAGTATAGATTTAAAACAAAGATTTAAATTATGATAAGGGAACATTCTAAATGTATGTATAATGTATCAAACGAATGAAAGTGGAATAATTTTATGTTCTATGTATGTATATGTGTATATTCATTGCTACTGACCACAGCACCAGAAGTCACAAGTTTGATTTCCGAACAATAAAATTTATTATTCGTCTGGTTATGACAATTGTTTATATAATCCACTATCCGTATCCAGTAATAAGCCTAATATTAAAATAAGTAAAATGTCATTCACATTCAAATGTTCTACTTTTGCTTCTTAAATTATTCAATATCAGTGAAATAAGATCTAAGTTAAAATTCTCTCAAAAAATTGTATTATACATTTTTAATTATTTTAATACAAAAAAATAAACGCAAAAAGATTGTGGTAACATAACGACTTACAGATAATATTGAGAGTGCAATTTTATTGTATCGACGAGCGTTGCAACTGGCAGTGAAAGTCGAAAGTTCATTTGTTGGTTTTATATTTTTTGTCAATTTATAAGATCGAAAGTTAGAACTACTTTCATTGAATTAATAAAATACTATCAGTATTGATTGAACGTAAAAAATAATAATTGTGATGCAATTTCTCCTTTTTAGATTTATAATTGCTTACTTGCCTTTCTCTTTTGTAAGTAATAAAGCTCTAAGCTCCCTTAAAAGGTAAGAGAAGAGAATGTAAAATATACCTCTTTTCTGCACATTTACATCCTAAATTGGAACTTTAAATATATTGTAAACAAAGACTCTACATAATACTTTCTTAGATTTACGCGAATGTTTGACATTATTAAATAAAACTATCTTTTCGGATTCTTTCGCGGATTTATTTTGATTTTTGGTTCCCGACGTTTCGAATGCTTTACAGCATCCATGGTCGCGGGAGAGACTTAGGTGTTACATGTCTTGAATGTATAGTTGTTACAGACAGCCTACCCACAATTAACAAACACTTCAGTCTCTCCCGTGACCATGATTGCTGTAAAGCATTCGAAACGTCGGGAACCAAAAATCAAAATAAATCCGCGAAATAATCCGAAAAGATAGTTTTATTTAATAAAGACTCTACAATTTTTTTTTCTTTGCATAATAATTAACTATTGCTCAAAATTACTATTCATTATTCATTAATTGTTGTGAAAAGTAACTCGTACAGTAAATCCATTAGCTATTGTTTCTGTCCAAGACATGGTAAAACACGAAATAAATTAAACTCTCCCGTTATATACCCCAATTCTCTAGCTATCTCATTTTTCTCTAATATATTATACGTATAACTTTAACGTCTATTAAGTTTTGAAAGTAATCTATATTCTATACAATTGCTGTTTTGGTTTCAATTTTCTTCATTTTAATAGTACGTACAAAGTTCTAATATTAATACTGCCATGTTTTTATGGAAAAAGGTAAGATATTAGTTTTAATGTACAATGGTAACGATTAAGATATTTTAAATAAAACTATCTTTTCGGATTTTGTCGCGGATTTATTTGTATTTTTGTTTCCCGACGTTTATATTAAGATGTTCAACAAGTGATTGAAATCTCGACTATAATCATTTTTTTATTAATCGATTTATCCCTAAAGCTTGTCATAGCTACTAAACAAAAAAAACAAAATCAGTCTGATAAAGAAGAAAAAAGTATTTAATTGTCTTTGCCTATTTATCTTATAATATTAAATGAACAATTCTTGTAACAGAATCTCGGAAACGACTCTAAGGATTTGGATCAAATCGTTAGGTTTTCCTTTTTAAGTTTATAATATATACCTATGTCTTTCCCAAAAAAAAAAAAAATCCGAGTGAAGTTCGGTTGCTCAGATACTATAGATATACTAGCGACTCACCCTCGCTCCGCTCGGGTTCGTCCCTACTGAAAATTTAGGTTTGTATGTATTTTTTAATGCCGAATCATAACATTTTTTTTGATGTTGACCACCCTTATCACTTAGGGGTATGGAAAATAGATAGTAGCCAATTCTCAGACCTACTGAATACGCATATAAAATTTAGTAAAAATCGGTAAAGCCGTTTCGGAGGAGTACGGTAACTAACATTGTGACATGGAAATTTTATATATTAGATTATATGTAATAGTAGTAACATGTGTAACATGTGTCTTTTAAGCTGAGAAATTACTTAACATGTAGAATGTGTACGTCGCTTACATAATAAGCAATAACATACTTGTTTTCATGCTCTTAGTAGTAAAAAGTGCGAGCAATTCATTAGTGTCATCGCATGGGAAAATGCTAATGCATGGCTTCGGCGGGCGCTGCTCTCGGTACTTTCGCAAGTTTTCTTTATTTATGAAGTTAATCTATGTTTTACATAACATTGCACAAGAAAAACGGGATATTTTGACATTTTAAAAATAATAAATTACTATGTAGCAAATAAATTGTACTAATTAATCGTAATAAAATATAAATTAGGCGTGTTTTATATATAAAATGAAACGTGTTGAGTAGTTATTGTAATTGATTTTTCACAAGTGGTTACTAGTGGGTATCTAGCGACTTATCCTCGTTTCCAGTTACCCTCGAGTTTACCCCTAGGCTATAGGTACATTTTGTAATACTCTGTACAGACGGCGCCACCTTTTGGCAAATTTCATTACTAATAGTAATAATAAAGTTTTAATTAATTCCATACGGTTTTTTTAAAACATTTAACACTTTGTATGGACTCCGTTCGAGTAACAGCCTCCCCCAAGGAATGCCACAATTCTCTATCCTTAGCCGTGTCCAGCCAACTTCCAGCCGCCATCGCTACTATTTGTTCTGCCCATCTGGCCCTTGATCGACCTCTTCTCTCGATCTAAGTTTAATCCAAATCCATGCAACCATTTCAACGTTAAAGAATATCAGATATACCCACACAGATACGCACAAGACATTTAAGAACGTTCATATTAATGATAGTACCTACTTAGTGTACTTTTTCGAGCAATGACTTAATCAGCAAAATCTGAAATGGCTGAATTCGAAAACCGCATACAATTATTAGCAATATTATGTTCACCAAAAGCAGTTATATTCTAAAAATATTATATTTAAGCCTACTATGATATAATTTAACAAAAAAAACAGTCGTCGCGCACGAACGGTTACAATATGCAACGAAATAAATCATTTTTTATTTTTTTATTTTTCCGGCGCACACGACTATCATTGTGTCGCGTGTTATGGAATAGCTACATCGAAACCTTTTATCCAATAGATCAATTTTGCAATTATTAAGAAGTGATTGACGTTTTTATCGTTTAAAGTTTTCCTTTTAAATCTACAGCCTTTCATTTTTTTAACGAAATTATTCACCGGAAAGTGTGAGATAGTTTTGTAAGGTATTTAATTTTACTTTCGATTAAATTTATTTAAACTATTTTGAGTAATCTAAATAATCAGATATTTGAGTAAAGCAGCATCGTTATATGTATGTATATTTATGACGATATTTATAATACTCTATCACAAATGAGACTCTAGTTTATCAATAAAAGTTTTATTAATTACTAAAAATAAAGTATAAGTATAATGGTATCCTTAAAATGAAGAAATAACAGAGCTCACCAAATTATAAGAATACTAATTTACAAGAAATTAAATTAAATATTTAAAAAATCGCCAACACAATAACCCTTAATGTATAAGGCCATTTCAATGAGCTTAAACACGATATCTCTGCAGTATTTTAGTAAGTGCAGTAGTTGAGTATCTTGCAGATTCCAGCTGACGCTGCAGCATCAGGCAATGATTATCATACCGTAATGTCATTGAAGTAATGGGATGCTAAGTTTGGAATGGATTAGATCTGTTGAAGTTGTTCATATCCTTTTACCATCTAGAAAAGAGTTGATAGTCTACAGACGGCTAAACGGATTGTCTTGATTTATAGCTACAGTCTCGATTAAATTACCTTTCGAACAAAAACTAACTAAATTAAAATCGGTTCAGCCGTTTGGGTGCTGCGATACCACAGACAGACACACATATACACAGATATACACGTTAAACTAAAAGCAACCCTCTTTTTGTGTCGAGGTTTAAATAATTAAAATTATGACTGATTTGAACCCCACACTCCTACTATTCATTTTAACTATAACGATAAATCATGTTAATTATATATTGTATTTTAAATTTTATAATACACCTACATACAGAAGAGAATAGATCTAATAGAGTGGATGAAGAGACTAAGATAAGAACACTAATTATTATCTGTATAATCTTTTTTTTTTATTATGACATTCGGTGCAATAAGCACCTAAGTAACTCTCGTGAGATCTCCAGTGACTATCGACCTTTAGTTTTAATGATAGTGTTCAAATCTCGCAATGATTTATAATCCTCTGCGCGTATCATATACGTGGGATGTGTGTTAACTCAGACAATGGCCACCCACAGTGTTTTGTAATTTCTACTATTTATTTAGACTAACCTTTAACAAGTTATGATTTATTTTTATTAACAATTAGTACATACATCGTTTAATGCGTGAATACTCACATTTATTGAGTAAATAGAATGAATCAGAAGAATAGACCGATATCCAATGTTTTCCGAAAATTTCTTTAATAATATTATTTTCTAAAATAATATGAAATATGAAAGTGTGAGATCTGTACGCTTGTAAGTTACGCCTCAATTAATTTAAAAATTTGGGAAAGCAATACATTTTAGAAAACACAGTCTTAAATAAATAAGCTCGGCATCTTAGGACTAGAAAGTCCTTTTACATTATTAAGATTAATGGCTGCATCAAAAGTTGAAACATTCCTTCACTATGTAATGATGATGTTCTCCTGACCGATTCCGGCCACGGCGGCCAATCTCATTGAGACTAGCCAACTGCGCAGGAGATATTATAAAGCACAAGTGCACTCTCTATTCCTGTCACTCTCATACTCCGGTGGGACGATTGCTCGACACGACCGGTGAGAGTTAAGGCGCAGGACCGACGGCTTTACGTGCTCTCCGAGGCACGGGGGTGAAACACCGCCAACTTCCCAACTCCGGGCTGTTACTGAGACTTACTATACAGAAAGATTCAATAACTAAACTGGGCCCGATCCGGCACCCGAACTCAGGATTCTTCAGGATAACTTCAGGATCTGACTTTGCAGCTGTACATACTAGCCACTACACCACCGAGGCAGTTAACTACTATGTAATTAATCTTATATAAGTAAGTAATCTTATAGGAATTTCTTTATTTGTCCCCAGGAAACACGTAACCTCAGACCACGTGCGTATACACAAGCTGCTTATTCAAACACCTTACCGAGTGGTTTTCGACCCACTCCTTCTCTGGCCGAACTGGCGGGATATCAAAGACAGCAAGAGCAACAGGAATATGAAATACCAACCAGACCTCAGGTTTATGAAGAGGAGCAGACTCAACAAGTGAGGGCACCTCATAGGAAGGTAAAGATAGATTTTTATGGCACTAAGTAAAGTTTGCCAATCCGCACCTGGCTATCATGGTGGACTATGGCTTGATCCCTCTCGTATTGAAGGAAGGCCCGTGCCCAGCAGTGGGACGTTAAATAGGGCTAAATACAAGTAAAAGATGAAAACTAGAAATTGTATTTTTCACTTTACTAAAAGCAATTTATCGTAAACTTCTATTTTCATTAAATATGAACAGATCATAAGCGTTTTGTAGATTTCTTCCCAGAATAATTATAGTCATTTATTGAAATACTTAACCATATCCCATCAATAATTAATAAGATAATATTAACATAATTTATTAATTTTTTTATAGCCTCAAGGGACTCGCCCAACAAAAACTAAACAGCAGCTTCTAGACGAAGAAGAAATAGTAGAAGATAGAGAAGAACCCGACCGTCTCTCCACATTATTGCAACAGTCTAAGTTCGATTGTGTAAACAAGAACACTGGATACTACGCCGATCAGGAGCTAAATTGTGAAGTGTTCCACTATTGCCAGGATAATGTGAAGCATTCCTGGATCTGCCCTGAAGGTTTTAGTTTCCATCAGGTAATATTTACACCTAAAGCTTTTTAAATCATAATTAATTAACTGACAATGATAATTGTTTGTTTCTGCAGTAAAAATAATTTACAATATCTTTACTTGAAATTAAAACAATGAACAAAAAATACGATATTTCATATCAAATTCTCAGGTCCATCTAATTTGCATGCCGCCAACTCACGACAACATCTGCCAAAAATCTCAGAAATACCATTTCATCAACGACTACCTCTATCGTCCCATTAACGAGGAAGAAGTTGAGAGGAAGCCTAATGTATCACTCAAATACTCTGACCGCTACTACCCCTCTGAGGTGTACAGGGATGACCGTTATGAACAAGAGGAAGAGGTAATTTTATTTCAATTAAATTAAGTTTTGTTCTTGAAATCGAAGTATTATTGAAATAACAAATTGTAGATAAGTTAAAAATAATTCTAATTAACGTAAATACATTATAATGAAAAAATCTTACCTTATAGGAAGAAGAACCACGCAGACCTCCTCCCGCACAACAAGCGAGACCAGCGCGTCCTCAATACCAGCCCCAAGTATTCCGATCAGCTGAAGAAGTCAACATACCCTTAGTCCAGAGACGTCCTCAACGCCCTTACGATTACGAAAACTAATTTTAGAGGATAAGACTATTTAAATTTTCGTACAGTATTCTAGCTCAGCTTTGTAATTTGCCAAATAACTGTTATTGCATACTGTTGTCATTGACCGATCTTAAGCTCACATTTAATAGTTTTGATGCCTATGTTAAATGATAGGTTCCGAAATTGATTATTTAAGTGTTATTTTAACGAATTTATTTATACTGTACAATAATCTGTTGTAATAAGTTACAAATTAGTTGTAAGCTAGTCTTTGTGTAAAATAAGAAAATAAAAAATACATAATTTACAAGTAAGTTTTATTGTTCCAACAAACCTTTCGAGATATTTAAACGAACACAAAACTATCTGCTCAGGTTTCAGATTCCTTTTTTTTTATTTAATCAACGATATATCATATTATAGTAACATTATTACAGATTTACTAAGGTTCATCGCGTATTATTTTTTAAATTATTAAATTAAATAAATAAATTGATTATATTACTAAGACCTACATATTTGAATATTTTTAATTTTTATTGATTTTAGGAACTAAAACATAAAAATTTAATTTGTGCATTTAATACTTTCTTAGATTTACGCGAATATTTGACATTTTAAATAAAACTATCTTTTCGGATTTTGTCGCGGATTTATTTGTATTTTTGTTTCCCGACGTTTCTCTCCCGTGACCATGGATGCTGTAAAGCATTCGAAACGTCGGGAAACAAAAATACAAATAAATCCGCGACAAAATCCGAAAAGATAGTTTTATTTAAATTGTGCATTTAAATTAGGTTTCACGTTGTGTTAAAATAATTCTGTACAATCAGTAGATATAATATGTATATTAGGTTCTTAAAAGATAGGTTTCTGTTACACATTTCACAGCGTCTATAATACATCTTAACAAAAAAGCTTCTATTACACATTTCACAGTGTTTTTAATGCATATTATCTAAAGAAATTCGTGATATTTCTATGAAAAAAAGGCTTTTTGGCAATTAGCTAAACGGTAGGTAAAATTTAAAAGGTCCATGTATTATTGTAAAACTTAAATTATAGAATTTAATATAGGAATAATTAGAAAGACTTCCTTAACTGAAAATTGTTTTTGGAAAAATCTTATTAAATAAAAATGTGTTAATCTGAAGTATACCGAAAGGGATACGTTTAGTAGGCAACAGTATGTCCCCTCTACTTTTTTCAATCTTTCAATTCGCACTTTTCAATCGGGCAAGAGCAGCACTTTACGAATATAAGTGGTCCACGCCACGCTACATCCGCGTCGGGTACATTTTTAGGTTTTGGTTCCTAAAATATTGGCTTATAAAATTAATTTTCAATCAGAGCTATCGTTTTTGGCGGCACCAGTTGGAGCCACTGGCGAGTATGGTCCTATCGCTGTCGTCAAAAAAGTATTTATTGTTATGGCGATTAGTACCCTCAAAGAGGTAGGTACTTTCTAAAGCGTACTTCTCGTTTATGGCTTGACCGAAATGCTTGAAAAGTCCTCCTAACTTCCACCTTCCATAGATTTTATGAAAGTTCATATTGTGTATTTCTGTCTCTGTCCTTCTCGTTGAGAAGTCTATAAGAAGGATACGCTCAGATATATTGTAAAGTTCATTTAAATACAATTGCTCCATGCTTGTTATTGCTCGCAGCACGAACAATCAAAAAATTGTCAAATTTGACAGCTGACACTGACGTTCTTCAGTAATCAGTTACAGTTTATTTTTAATTATTACAAAACATAGCTTTTAAATTAAATTATTTATTAAATGTCTTCCTTTTTAAATGTGTATAAATAATATTTGTTAATATTAATAAATAAATGCCAACCCGCACTTGGCCAGCCTGGTGGACTATGGCCTGATTCCTCTCGTACTGAAGGGAGGCCGGTGCCCAGCTGTGGGACGTTAAAAAAGGCATATAATAAATAAATACACAAACATGAATTCATCGGAATATAAGAAGTACCATGAGTCATTCATGCAAAATAACCATGGTTCGACGCCATTTCATACATTTATGTGCATATTTTTCACCCTACAATTGACATTGGTGTGTGCGGTTAGACAAGAAAAAAATAATTCAGTTAAATATTTCCAGGAATATTTCTTTATTATTTTAACTATGATTCTGGCCCATACAGTTTTGTCGGACTATATGTTTGGATTAAATCTGGGTGCTTCCTGTTTTTTAATGGTTGAAATAAGAAATAACTATAATTCTTTAGACATAATCAATGTGATGGAATCCAAAAATGTATTTGAAAATGGTAGAATACATTCTATAACATGTTTAAGAGGTTTAACATATCTTATAACTGCACTCTGTATATTAGCAGTTGACTTTGCTGACTTTCCAAGGCACTTAGCAAAAACTGAAAATTATGGATATAGCTTAATGGACACTGGTGTTGGACTTTTCATTCTTATGAGTGGTCTTGTGCACAAAAATGTTACTAAGAATAATTATAAAGAAATATTAAAAGGAAATACAAAGTTTATATCAATATTATTGTTTCTTGGTGTGGCGAGATATTTCACAGTGAAACAATTAGACTATCAGGAGCATGTAACTGAATATGGTGTACATTGGAATTTTTTTTTCACACTTGCAGTTTGTAAATTAATTTCAAGCATTTTGTTGATGTTAACAAACAATGCCTTGCTATTAAGTATTTTTGTAATAATTACTCATGAATTTTTATTGTATAATGGACTACAACACTGGGTTTTCTGTGATCAGCCAAGACTCACTTTTATAGATGCAAATAGAGAAGGTATCAGTTCGAGCTTGGGATATGTGGCTCTATATTTATTTGCTGTAAATTTAAAACAAGTGTACAGCAATAACACTATTTCAAGATATCGTGTGCTTAAAAATTTTTTCATAATATATGTGATACTATATCTGATCTTATATATTACCACAAAATATAGTCCAACATCAAGAACATTAGCAAATGCCGGATATTGCAGCTTCATATGCATAGTTTTAGTGACTTGTGCTACTCTTACGTATACATTAGAAGTTAATTTTTCAATTAAAAATAGAAATTTAAATTTTGATGTTCCTTTAATATTACAAGCTATCAATGAAAATGGCTTACTTTACTTCTTAATATGTAATTTGAGCACTGGCATCATTAATTTATCATTTAGAACTTTGTTATTGCCTTCAATTACAACATTTATAATTTTAAATGCTTACATGATTGTTACAATTGGTCTAACTATTTATTTAAATAAAAAAGGTATTAAGTTATAAATAAAAAGTCATTGTTCAATAAATTTATTCATTTTTGTAATAATACGTAGTTCAATATTAACATTTATTATTTTAATAAATAAACAACAACATAAATATGTAAATTAAGTTCAAAATAATCCTATATTATAATACAATTAATTATATATTAAATTTATAAGAAGTTATTGCTTTAATATACTAGTTCTCTAAAACTTAAAAGATTATATCAACATTTAAAAAAATTGTACTTATATAAAAATTTTCATCTCTAGTCAACATTTCATCTTACATTAATTTGTATATAATTTTGCAAATTTAAATATATGTTTTATAGTGTATAATCTACAATATTTTTATTAATTAATGTAAATACTATATAATATATAGGTTCTTTTGAAGTAAAACTTCTTTAGGCTTTACTAAGGGTGTCACAGAAGTTAAAGTTTATCATTAATAATTAAAAAAAAAAAAATATTTTTTATGATAATTATTATTTATGAACATATATATTTATTATTAATAGTTTTATACATTTATATTTTGATTTGTTTTAATTAACATTAACTGCCACAGCACCAAAGAGGTTTTTCTTCAATAGCACATATAGGTTTACACACACTCATTTTTTTTAATAATTAGGTTTTACCTCAAGGTAATATAAATTTCAACAAAAGATCACCGGGTACAAGTGGACTTAAGAAAATACTTTTAAATTGATTTTGGAAGTCTAATTTTATTCTCAAGTATACTAAAAAGTAAATAGGTATAATAATCTACCTAGATCTTGCTAAATTACAAAAACAATTGGCTACCCAATGGTCCCTATAAACTACAAAATATATTATCTATGGTTTATCCGAACAGTCTTTACATTGGCACATACCTTCTATAAATAGCATAGAAGTATTGTTAGGTAGACTATGAAATATATTAAAATTCTATTATATATTACTATAAACAACTAATAAGGATAAACTATAAGGGATGAAATTTTGTAATAGATGAGAATTTTGTAATTCAAAAGGAATTTGAGCTAATACATTTAATTACATACCAATTGTCACTTTTTTTACAATACTGTTACAATATATTCGTTCATATTCTTTCATAATAATATTATAGGTACTAAATGAAAATTATTGGTCTAGTAAATTTCAAAATAGAAATTATAGGAGAATGGATTATTTCAATTTTTTTTAATAGATGAGTATAAAAATATATAAATATTGTCTTCAAATATTCAGAGTACTTTTTCATCCTTCATAATCAATAAGAGGATAATAAAGTAGACTTAAATATATAACACACCATAATGAAACATCTAATATTTAAAATATATCTTTAAATATCTAATATTTATTGCCAATAATTTACATATTAAGTAGAAAATTCGTAATTTAGCAATGTCACGTTCAAGTTTTCGACGTGAAACATCTATAGGCGCGCCTTGGCAGTAAAACCGACTGGTGTTATTACGGCAAACGGTGGAGTTTATTTATGTAACAATATACTCTATGCGGTGGAGTGACGAAAAACCAAATTCTTAGGTTTTACATATTGGTATACTCTTACAATGCAGTTTTTGTATTTTTTCTCAGAAATGAGATATTTTCCCGCGGTAAAAAGTATCCTATATGTTGACCCGAATAACCAGCTATCACCATACCAAATTTTATCATAATCTGTCCAGTGGTTTTCTTGTGATGCGGTAACAGACAGACAAAAATTCTAAAAACTATAGATTCGGACTCTGTATCGATAATAATGTCTATTTCAATAAGATTTTCCAAAAAATATTTAATGTACAGATTCGGCTTAATTACAATTTTATTATATGTATGAATTCTTATATTTCCATAGATGTTTCACATCTGCCGGGCGTCCCGGTGATTTAGAGTGAACGACGCAAGGTACACTTGATACATAAATACCACGGGTTATCATGGTAACGCGTAAATAACCGAAAACGTGACCACTATTATTGTGCAACGGATCTAGATGTAAAAATCTTTGGATGTGTCCAAATAATAATTGATAAAGCAAGAAATTTAGAAGAGAAACGAACTATTTTATAACAAAATTCAAATCTACAATTTAAATTATTGAAGTGAAACATCTTTGGGCACGCCATCAGAGGGAAAAAAGCATTGGCGTTACGAATTACGATTATTGTAACGGAAACGGTGGAAGTGAAACTCCTTTTTTTTAAATAAGCGATGGAATCATATCAAATGAAAATTGGTAAAAAAATATTTGAAATATTTTTTATACATTATAAATTTTTTTTCACTAAAAAATTTGCGTCCCTGTATTGTTGTTTATTTTATTGGAATATATAATTTTTTGAATCATTACAACATTGATTGAAAATTAAACTTTATCTTACCACCATCTATCTACATATTATGTGAATAATAAAATATTGTTTTTCTTTTTAAATCGATAAAAAATATTTTTTTAGTATCTGTCCTATCCTAATTTTTTAAAACATAAATTAAATTTCATAAAAAAAGTACCAATAACCTAAAAAAGTTTCACTTGGGCGTGTACACAATACACATTGATACACACTCTTTCTTTTTTTTCATCTATGATCGATGTAGAAGAGGTAGAATATCATCGCTCTTGGCTACTATCTGTCTAGAGAGCAAGCGTACACAACCAAAGACACAAATATAAAACAATATTATTATTAATATAAATAAATAGGCAAATAAATGGGGGAACCTTTGTGAAGACCAAAATACAGTATATTTCACGTTCTGATTTTCTGAAACAATTTATTTTCAATTATATAAAGTATTATAATAAATATATTATTATCTATTATATAAAACATAGTCGGGTTTGTACAATACTTATAAGTCGAGAACTGCTGAACCTATTTTTATGATCTTTGTTTTATTGGATTGCTTGTCACCCCGAATAGCAGAATAACATTTAAAACATCACAATCTATTCCATACTAAGCGTTAAAATGTATTTAGGGACGAACCTGGGCGAAGCGAGGGTGAGTCGCTAGTTGTTAATAAAAATTATAAACCTGACAGCGTAAAAGAGAACTAGAAAGATGTAAACATGTTGACAAAGGAGCATAGCAATAAGCAGAATTTGCTAAATTACGTACTAAAGCAGTTAGGGCTGACTGAATTTGTTGGTCATAGGCTCATCTCAGAAACCATTGTACATATTTTCATAAGGTATTTACAATAGAAAAAGGTATTATTTATGGAGGCCTTGGGATATAATTTATAAATATATTGCAAAAAAAATCTAATCTAATCTGATTCGCACACCATGGGTTTTGTATTGTTATGGTACAGTTTGACATTAAAATAAGTTTATAATCGCAATTACTAACAATGACTAGTGCTATAAGACATTGCTTCTTCCCTATTTAATTCTAGGTCAATGGAAGTATCTTACAGGTATTGATCCCCTTGCGAATGTCAAAATATCCACCACGTGGTGCAGAGAAAAAGGGTCTTGATAGACCGACAGAAAGATGGATAATAAAGTGAATCTATAAGGGTTAATTTTTTACTTTTGAAGTATGGAGCCCTAAAAATTATCCTTTTTTAGAGTTTCCAGCATCAAGAGATGCTTGTATATTATAATTTAAGACCCCTTACCAACAACAGCAGCTCCATATCCAATTTTACTAGTTCCCATCCTGTAGGAGCATGTAGGCACAAATATCTCGTACAGCCAATCATCATCCAACTGAATATTCAATACTGGGTCATTAGATTTTAATGAAAATGTTTCTTTAGACTCAAAGTTCTTCTTTTGGCGTACATATTTTGATAAATGTTCGTGTCCACAAAAATATATATCAGCATGTATTGCTTTGTTAACCTAGAACATACATTGGAATAATAAGTATATTTATAATATCAGGAACTACTAGTCCCATTTGAAAAAATCTTTTTGCAATAGAATTCCCGTTTATTGAGGAAGGCTATAGAATCCATGTTTTCCAATTACAGAGCATAATGCCGTACAAATTCACGAACAACTCGAAAAAACACTCCTTATATTTTCTGCTACCGAGTGGTCTCACAAAGCAGTACTTTTTTAAGTGCTTGATTGTGTGGAGCGTTGCTGTAGTTGAAAAATTCGATGTTGAGAGCATTATGCCCCATAATGCGCTTTAGTGCTGTAATTGGAAAACTACCTATATATATTCATACTACTACGCAGGGGAGCAGAGCAGTAAACATAAATATCAACAAATTGGGCAGACTTCCATACATTATTGTAAAGGGAAGGGAAAGGAGAGTTTGCTTTTTTTGTACTTTGAACGCGGGCGAAGCCGCGGGTTTTGCTAGTGTCTAAATAAAGCAGTCTCTGTTTTGGACTGTCTGTTTTTCCATTCACTTCTTTTAAACTACGTAACGGTTTCTGATACTGTTTTCACTAGCTGGATCTTATGAGATACGAGCAAAATAATGTACTAAAGAATTGATAATTTCAATTAAAGTTATTTAATTTTTGACAGTAAACCCATTTTTATCAGAATAAAAAAAAAACAGATTCCATTCAACTGCCTCGGTGGTCTCATCCACAGATCCGGAGCGACTGGATTCGAGTCCCAGGTCAGACCAAATTTAATTACTAAGATTTTTTGTTAAGATTTTCGTTGGAGAAGCAAAGTTGGCAGTATTACACCTCTGGAGTCGGAGAGTATGCGTCACGCCGGTCCTGCGCCTCAAAATTAAATCTCACCGTGAGTGTCAAAGTATCGTCCCATCGGATGTACAAGAGTAAACTACAATATCAGTGAACTAGAAGAGATCATCATATATCAGAGAACATAACTCAGTGAAGTTGGCCACCTGGCCAAGGTCGGTCAGGAGGACATTAATATTGTAGATTCCAATAAGTGGAAGAATTTTCACAATCTGATAATTGGTGGTCAGTTTCAAAGATTATGCCATACATACAAAATGTACCTCTTTATAATATTAGTGTAGATGTAATTACCTGTCTTCCAAAGAAACCCTTTGAAGCAACAGGATAATGTGAAACACCTATTTTTACATTTAAGTCTGGGTCGTCTGGTCCTGTAGGCACTTTATACATAACTGAATTTATTTTGTAGAAAGTGATATTTTTGAAACTTATTACAGATTGCTGATTGAAAACATTATTAAATTCTACAACTTTATCATGTCTTATAGGTTCATTTTCACCACCTATGTCATTGTCACCAGGAAGCCATATTTGCTGTAAAACAGAAAAAAATATACACTTAATTAAAACTGATATTATAAAACTGTAAAATAAAAAAATATTTTGGGGAGCAATTATATAATAACTTAAATTAAATGCTTTTTTTTAAATCAATTTACTTATGCATGCATTCTGTCATATTTTTATAAAAAAACAATAGTAACATGATGCAGAAAATTATTAAAAATATATTAATATTATAGTACCGCAATTGGATAGTAAACATTAAATATATTAGCGAGCCTTTTCACATAGCCATGGAACTCTGCCATAGTGGAGATAGAGCCTTCATCCATTAAGTCACCTAGGTATACTAGAGCGTCTGGATTGAAATGTCTTATTGCTACTGAAAATGTTGACCTTAGATACCTGTAAATATCAAGATATAAAATTTATTATTTTAACTAGCATCTTGTACTCGATTCACTTGGATGCATCCCTAGGTATATTTTAAATACATCGAACAATTTTGTGTGTACCTTAGGTGATACAGTAGAAAAAGTATCCTAAATATTGATCTTTTTAGTTATTACTATACAAAATTTAGTTAAAATCCCTGCAGTAGTTTTTGCATGAAATGCACACACAATGTATATCTATACAGAAAAACAGACAAAAATTTCAACTACTATTATTTTGAGGCCTACATTCTGTACAAAATATGTAACGGTCATTGTTTTTAAAAAATACTAGCGACTCATCCTCGCTTCGCTCGGGTTCGTCTCTAGGTACATTTTTTCATTTAATTTATTTTAGCATAACCTTAATTCTTTTACTGAAATAAAAGTAGCCTAAGTTACACCATATAACATTAACTACCTATCAGTTAAAGTCCCGTCAAAATCGGCTGAGCCGATTCGGAGATTAGCCAGAACAAACAGACAAAAAATTAAATTGTATTTTTCTTATAAATACTGTATATAATTCCATATGCATTTAGTAAAAAGCTGTTATTTTGACAACAAACAAACACTTCAATTGTATTTATCTGTATAAATGTAAAGATTTCACTTTATTACTATTTTTTATTATATGTATAACATTTATTGATTATATAAATAATAATAAAATAAATAATCAAATATAAATCACACACATAATTTACATCTGAGAGCAAATTAAATGACTAACCTATCACTATCCCAATTGAAAAGTGAACTCAAAGGCGGAGGTACAGCTTGTTCTCCCTGTATTTGGGGATCTGCTATAAACAGTATCTTTGTACATTTCGAGGGTTGACTGCATACAAGCTCTTGCCAAAAAAGAGGCTGTACAACATATACAAGCCATTCACAATAAAATGCTACAGCTAATGGAGCCGCTACGAGGTATTTCAAAGTGGTACTGAAAAGTTAAAATAATGTTACAAGAATTCTAAATGAAATCTATAATATAATGATTAAATAAAAAAAAATTAAAACCTTCTTCGTAAATACATGAGTCTCGTTTATGAACATTTCAATCAAAATGAAATATTATCTTATCAAAAAGATCTGTGAAATCATTTAGAGTATTCAAGATGTAAATATTATTATTTTAGTAAAAAAAATAGAATTTTGACAGTTGGGATTACAGAATATAAATAACAGCGTTGCGATTCATTATGCGTTGTTTATTTATGAATGTAGCTAAACTAAAGCCCCTACACATTAAAAAAATCATTTCAAGGCTTTTATTAACTCTTACAATGTTTTAAGAGATTATTATATCAATTAAAGTTAAATAATGATAATTTAAAGATCAGAGATAACTGTCATTAATTATGTGACATATCTAGAACGCTACATATTTTATAGTTATTTACACTGTTTCGAACGTTTCTATTGCGGCGGTTTGACAGGTCAGCTTCGAGCCTCTTTTTAGCTTTCCGAGTAGCGTATTTTCATTTTATTTTACGTTATGTTTTTATTTTCGCGTTAAAAGTAATATTAATGTAGTCATTATAGTAGTATACTTCATGTATTAGATCGAATCCAAGTGCACTTACAGTGTTACATAAACACTAACGTAGAGCGCTAATCGTATCGGCAGTTCATATGCATATAACTACACGATACGTCAGTTGATGAATGTTGGCTAAAAGATAATGGATGTGGATACTCCTAACATACTAAAAAGGTGCAGTAGTGCACCTCTTATCAATGAAGCGGCGTCTACAGCAGCCACATCGCCTACGACCAACACGGCGCCCAGGTAATACCTAGATCAATCGACACGCCTCCCACAGGCCCCGAATCGGTTGTCGCTACGTACCTGCCTATTTTTGACAGCTACTGAGGTCGCCAGTGGGTGCCGTGCACGCATTTAGCACTATTTTTTACACTTAATAAATGCATGTTGGACTTATTATTTTATAATAAGATTTACTAGAAATATATTGTTATCAAAACTATAGTGTTATGATAAACATGGATGTGATGAATTATTAAGGTGAGAATAGCTTAAATTTGATATTTAACCGCTATTAATATAATTCATATTTAGGATTTAAATAGTTAGTATTTAGTGACTTCCCTATGCCAAAGTAGTTGATTGCTTTATTGAATACAAGTAGGGTCTACACTCATTTAAAAAAAAACATAAATAATATAATTGTATTATTGTCAATAATAAAATTAATTAAATGGTCAAAACAATTTAAAAAATCAAATAATTAATTTTATAGATTACAATAAGTTCAAAATGCATATTATACATGTTTAACTGTTAATAATGTACTAAAAAAGAAGCAGAGATAATACATACCACCAATATAATATGTATGATGCTAGTTTATGTTGATAGTCCACCCTTTTGTGTACTATTTATTATTTTATTCTACTAAAACTATATATGTTAGGTAATCTTATTCTTATATGAAAGCTCGTATAATGAAGAGTTCATGCTGTATTGTTTAATCCAGACAATCCATTAAAATTAAAAATAGCAATATATTTTATGCGGAATGCAGAAATGTGTCCAGTTATCTTCAATTTTTGTAATTGTACATTATTGTTCTATTTCTATGTGATATCATCTTTAAAAATGCATCATATACTAGTTTAAATTGAATTAGCATTATTATATATTAATATTAAGAAAGTAAATGTCTAATAATAAATACAGAGAGTGAATAAGTATTAATCCACTACCATATTTAAAGTTGCAATTTATTGTTAAATAATATAATAAATATGCAATATATGTGTAGTGTACCCAACAAAAATATTAAAATATCATGATTGAAGATGAAGTATTTTTAAGCAAAATTTATAAAGAAATCCAAAGAGAACTGGCATTTTGCATACAATTGGCAAAGAAATTTTAAATAAAACTATCTTTTCAGATTATTTTGCTGATTTATTTTGATTTTACGTTCCTTATGTTTCGAATGCTTACAGTAATCATGGCCACAGGAGAGACTGATTGGCAAAGAATTAAATTATATTCCCAGAAAAATTATGAATAACATGATTTTATCATAAATCAGTTCTTTTTGAACCTATTGACATGACTTCATATGTCAAACTAGCAATAAAATTCACATACATACTTTAAGTATGAGACATATCACCTAATAATTATATTTTTTTAATAAAGTAAAAGATTATTATTTATATGCAAGGTTAGCGTTCTGCACATTACCATGTTTTTAAAAATTTATGCTTATCTATTACCATGGGGTCTCGTCACAAGTAAAGAAAAATTAGTTCAAATAATTGTCAATAGATGACGTTACATGTATCGATTTGTTATTAAAGTTGTGTTAAATTAACAAAAGATAAAAATTAGACCCAAAAAACGTATATTATTGTTTTAAAAATATTGTTAGTGAAGGGAAAAGAAACAATGCACCCGTAAATCATATTGCCGTAATTTTACTGATTATTGAAATATCAGTATTGAATTGTTTATCATGGTTAAAAATTCTTAAAGTCACTGAATTAGAAAATAAAACAGTTTAACTCATAAATGTGTGAATCAACAACATCTATTCAAGCAAACAAAAATTGACCGAAGAACAGCTCAAATTAGTGCTGTCCAATTTTTTGTATGGGATGAGGCATCTGCACTAGTATAGTATTATATAATCTCTGGTATTATTCTGTAAGCTATATTACTGTACAATTTCATCAAAATCTGTTCAGTAGTTTTTGCATGACAGAATAACAAACATCAATCCTCACAAACTTTCACATTTATATTATGAATATATTATGAAATATATATATATCAAGAATGGTATCTTTCATTGTATGAATATGAAAGATACCACTCTTGATAAATATTGTTTTTGATTATATTTCTAGGTACAATATATATTTATATCTTAATGCAAGTTAAGGCTACAATATTTTCTTCTGAGACTTAATAATTTAAAGTACCCATATTATCATCTCAATCTGCATTTTAACTTTTTAATAAATATTTTTAGAATCTATTCAGTTGTTCCGAAGTTTAATGAGTTAAAACAAATATACAACACACTTTGAAGCCGTTAACAAGAAAATTGAATTGAAAACAAACATACATTTTTTATCATTATTTGGATTTCTTATTGTGTCATAAGGTAGCTATTTCAAAACAGACAGATACTTTATTTATAATTATAGTAGATTTCAAGTATACTCAAAGATTGCTTATAAACTACATATATTATTGTTTCAATAAACATTGTATAAAAACATTGAGCTCTTTATGGTATTGTTATATAAATAAATATATAGGGACATTAACACACAGCACCATCTAGTTCCATGGTAAGCTACGAGGTTTGTGTTATTGATACCAGATAGTTGATACACTACACATATATTATATAACTTTAAATACATACATATTATAAATATAAACACCCATGACTGGAGTACACACATTCGTGCTCATCACACAAATGAATGCTTCTAGCGGGACTCGAACCCGCGACCGCTGGCACAGCATGTAGGGTCACTACAAACTGAGCCAAACGTGTCGTCAAAGTATACAGTATGTAATTGAAAGGTGAACGAAAAGTAATATAAATCTTGCTGTGTTTAGAGTTGTGAAATATGTTTCGTATTTAGGTTAACACAAATATATAGTAAGCATTTGTGGTAGGTATGTAGGTACCGACTGCAAGTGTGTGGGGAATGCAATTCTTTGTCTTTAGATTTTTATACTGGGAATAATATATATATTATTATACTTCCGCGGTGGTGTAGTGGCTAGCATGTACGGCTGCACACTCGGAGGTCCTGGGTTCGAATCCGAGGTCGGGCCAAGTTTAGTTATTGAGTCTTTCGTGACAGGAATAGAGAGTGCACTTGTGTCTGCACGTACACTTGTGCACTATAATATCTCCTACGCAGTTGGCTAGTCTCAATGAAATTGGCCGCCGTGGCCGGATTCGGTCAGGAGAACATTATTACTCACCCTACCACGCAGAGTTTTTGTTTGTTCGGATTCATCTCAGAAACTACTGTATAGATATTCATACGGTTTTTACTAATAGAAATAGAGAAGGTTATAGGCAAAGGCGGACCCAGTCCTCAAAAAAGGCAGTGGTCACAGACATCTGGAAAATGGCTAAGTGGGTATAGGCGTAGCGATTTACTCATGATCAATATATTTCATATCTAAAAAGGTTCTTTACTTTGCGTAAAATAGAAAACAAAGCGACAGTATTATTAAAAAAGCTGCTTTTTTTTTCATTTATTTATTAAGGCATTCATACAACATCAGTCTATCGACCTCAATTATTAGGATGGGCATTTCCACCGTGCTTATAACTCTGGATTCGCTCTTGGTTATAACTTATAAGGCTTTTTTATGCACATTTTGCAAAAAGCTACTGATATCATAATATTCACAAATTAAGTCTGTAAAACTCGTCCCTTCTGAGAGCTTCCGTTATTAGAAATGCGAGATGTATCTTAAGATGACTGGAATACGATAATGTTCTCATTATAACCATGAAAAGCTCTTTGAAACTTCTGTTATTGTTTTTAAACGACGTCATAAATACGGAAGTTTTCAATTTGGTTGCATATTTTTTTGTGAATGTGATGCAATATCGTCGTGATTGTGAACCAATTTTTATGATTTGTTTACGTATATGTATGAATATATTGAGTATGCTTTACCTCGTTGGTTATATTGAATAGAAATGTTTGTAATTAGTTCTTTTAAATAAAGCTGGTCTTAATAATTTATACCAGTAGAGCCCTAAAAGTATGTTTTTAATAATCTTTTTAAATAAAACTATCTTTTTGGGTTTTTTAGCGAATTTATTTAGATTTTTGGTTCCCGACGTTTCGAATGCTTTACAGCCTTAGAATTATTATTCTAAGTTTATAGAAATCATGCTCACGGATGAAAAGATAGTTTTTTTTTAAATGTCAAATATTCGCGTAAATATAAATAAAAATGTTTTTTGGTTAAAAATGGTTGTATAATCTATAGTGAATGTCTGGTGGTGGAATTATTTTCTCATTTTTCCCGTTTCATCAAGTTATAAGCTTCGTATTTCCCAGTTATGTTACTAATATTTTCGGTTTGTTCCAGAAGCACAACGTTTTTCGGAATGTTCACCAACAACAGTCTTCCACGCACTCGCAGCAACAGTATCAGCTGCAGTCCCCTGTCGGCGGCCGTCAATATACCTGCTAGCCTCCAAGTCAGTGTAACTTCTCTTCATTGTAAACTAAGTTATACACACCACTACTACTATCCATACTAATATTATAAATGTGAAAGTGTGTTTGTTTGTTCTTTTACGTCGAAACAGATTGACAGATGGCGGAATTTTTTGTGTAGAAATAGTTGGAGGGCTGGAGAGTGACATAGGGTCCTCACAACCACAGCAACTCATCATACCTATGTATATACCTAATATATATAGTTTATCTATTTCATACTAACCGATAAAACGAACTCGAACGCGAACGAAGCGAATAAGTTAAAAAAATAATTATTTAAATAATCATAAAAATATTAATAAGTAACTAATCCAAGAAAATGTACAAATAAAATGCATGTAATCAAATGCAACTTCTTCCATCCAGTGATAAGATTTACTGCTTGATATTATTACTTTTTTATCGACTGGTAGAACAATTAAAAATTTTTATGTGTATTCTTGTGTGTGCATGGTTTTATGTTATGCATTTCTGAGCTATACCTACTCCAAATCGCCAGAGTTTTATCGTAATCGAATGAACGTTTTAGAAACATGTAAGGTAGTGTAGGAAGCAGCGCGAAATTTACATGAATTTATTGTTAAAAAATTGCCATGAAATTGATTTCGTCGTGCAAATCGATTTTGAAATACTAGTATATTTTTAGGGATCCGTACCTCCATAAGGAAAAAAAAGAAATCCTTATAGAATCACTTCGTTGTCCGTCTGTCTGTATGTTTAGACCCTTTTTCTCAAGAACACGTGGAGATATCAAGGTGAAATTAATATCAATTACGCAGGTTTGTGATCCCTTAGAGCTGTGAAAAAATCTAACTTATAAGTCAACGTAATCAAAAGATACGATTTTTAGGCTGCATATTTTAACATTTGCGAGGGAATCAAAACCAATATGTTACTTCCTGTTGAACTAGAATCATGAAATGATGGGATGAAGCCAATGTCTTTTAGTTAGCATAAGTAAAGGGATATATCCGAAAACCACAAATTTGTAGTTGCATCACAATTTTTTTTGCTACGGAAATGTTACGGAACCCTCGATGTGCGAGTCAGACTCCCACATGTCCGTTTTTTTTAATATGGTTGCTGAGTACAATTTTATTGCTGAGTATTTTACATTAAATTGATTTTGTTCAGCTTGATTCTGATAAAACACAGTTCCATACAGTACATTAATATTAAGATAGCAGCGAAATTTTTCAAATTATTTATGATAAACTTCGAATCGATATCTAAACAGGAATTTGTTGGTGTAAAACGATTGTATATGTTTTTTTTAATTCGATTCTAATACCAGCTTTATTTATAGGTATTAGTAGTACTTAAATATTATTACGTATTTGAAAAAAAAATAAGTTAAATAAAACAAACTTGTTTAAATATTTTTTTATTTATATCAAAAAATTACAACGTCTTATGTTTTTCAATTTTTACGCAATTGTGATTTTTCTTTTTGTAATCTATCTATTTAATTACATAAGTGTATTAAAATTCTGAGTCGAATCTGTTTGTTTTTTCTGGGAAATCTTATTGAAATAGTCATTATTATCGATACAGAGGCCGGATCTACAGTTTTTGTCTCTCTGTCTATCTATCTATCTGGAAACGTATCACGAGAAAACCACTGAACAGATTTTGATGAAATTTGTTGTGATGATAGCTTAGCTTAGGTTATCCGAGTCAATGTGGAGCAACCCCATGGTTGTGGTGGTCTGCTTCGGCAGACCTGCCGTCGGGGCGTCGTAGTTGAATGCGTAAGCGATCCTGCGACGCCCCATTAAGACGGGGGAAGGTTTTGTTGGGTTTTACTGGCTGTATTACGCCGGTGAGTCCCACACGTCGTGCGTAAATGCATTTCCCAACGTTAAAAAAAAAAAAAAAGAATAAAGGTTATCCGAGTCAACATAAAGAGTACTTTTTACTGCTGGAAAAGATCTCATCTGTGAGAAATCTATACCTACTAATCGTATACTCCAAGATAACAATAAAATATGAACAAATTCCTGTGTAGATATCGGCATAGTTTTTAAAATTTTTAAAATTTATCTTGATATCAAGATGACAACTGTGAGCTTCAAAGTTGTTTTCAGCAACAATATCAATATTATGAAGACTAATTCCCACATAATTTGTTTTATTTTTTTTTTATTTTGTGCTCATTTACCGCCATATATAAGCTACAGGAATGGTTACTGTAGTCTGTACTGTACTGTATGTACACAAAGATATTGGACTCGCTCAATGACGGCATGTCCTTAGTTACTTAGCGACACTCGTAACATATTACTTAATATTATAAATATATTACATAACCATAATATAATATATTCCACATAAAAACTTTTATCCCCATTTTCAACCACTTTAGGGATGATTTCCGGGATAAAAAGTATCCTGTGTCCTTCCCAGTGTCTTAAACTATCTTCTTACCAAATTTCATCTAAATCGGTTCAGTAGATCCAGAGATTACCCCCTACAACGTCACAAACTCACGAACTTTACCTCTTTATAATATTAGTTTATATTTCTTTTATTATGAGACATATTGTGTCACTAATTAGCTGCTGCGATAATAACAAAAAGTTGGAAATCAATCAGCGAAGCGTTCAACTAATTACAATTTGAAGAGTAATATTTTATCTTTGTAAAAAAAAAATGAAGGATAATTAATATATTATTTTATCTTTATATCGGAAAAAAGTAAGAATAAACATACGAGTATGTTTAATTAAAGAGTCTACATACACGATGGTGCGCGTTTCATAAACGCGCTAATGAACGATTCATTCAGACAAATAACAACGGTTACTATGGCAACAATTAATCATGTATTCTATCTCATTCTCTCGCCGGCTTAATACTATATATTTATGTGTTTGTCTCTTTCTCGTGTCGCGTTTTCGGTTTCATCGAGTTTCAAATTGCAACGATTCTAAAGAAGTTTCACTTCAAAAGCTGTACACTTACGTTTATATTGATTGACAAACTTGTGACAGGCGCGCGAAGACAGCGCGTTAAAGAGCCATCGTGTGTAAAAGCCCTAATCTTTACACGGATAAATCTAATATTCCAGAGCACTTGTGGTCGCAGACTGACGCCTCGGGTTAACCAGCTAAGAGCAGAAGAGTGTGCGGATGTCAGCAACACGAGGGAGGTCGCGCACGAGAGGGAAGTGCACACTGCAATGCAAATGGGTCAGTCGTACGAGGACCTGACGATAGTCGGCCTGGCCAACTCACCCACGAGGGTGCCTAGGTGAGGTTTATTAGATTTAATTACTATTTTGTTAATTTATCCGACTGTGCAAGCGTGTATTTTGGGGTGGGATAGTTATGGTATTTAGGTCTTATTAAAGGTTAAAAGAGTAATATTTAACTATAACCCCTAAAAATAAGTTCAAACAAAGGGATTGTTAAAACGAATGAATCAAAACTTGAAAGTTTTACTTGTAAATAGTAGCCATTGAAGAGTTCCACTACCCTTCTCCTGGCTCACCTAACGAATGTATGTTTGTATATAAATTGTTTAGAAATTATTGTCTTGATGCAAGTTTAAAACCACCTCTCAGATTTCAGTAACATCGTACGATTTTTTTATCGCTTATTGATTCATTGATTGATTGATTGATTGCGAAGTGTACTGGAGTTATGATGGAATTATATACGTACACTTCAATTTATTAATAACTAGCATTGCCCGCGGCCAGATGACCAAAACTACTCTTACATTGCAGTTTTTGTATTTTTTCTCAGAAATGAAACATTTTTCCGCTGTAAAAAGTATTCTATATGTTGACCCGGATAACCAGCTATCACCATACCAAGTTTCATCAAAATCCCTCCAGTGGTTTTTCTGTGATGCGGTAACAGACAGACAGACAGACAAAATTCTAAAAACTATAGATTCGGCCTCTGTATCGATAATAATGCTTATTTCAATAAGTTTTACCAAAAAATATTTAATGTACAGATTCGACTTAGTTAGAATTTTATTATATGTATACAAGTAACTGTACTGTAAGTGTAATGGACATAATAAATATATAATTATTAATTTTATTAGAACTGCCGCATTACATGGAATAATATTAATATTTATAATAATAATAATAAATCTTTAATTCAGGCAAAAACCCATAATTACACAGAAAAAAGAAGTTAAAACGAAAACACATACAATTTATCTATTCTAAGAGTTAGTAATACAAAATACTTACTTCTACTTTTGCATCATCTATGTTTATTGATAGAATTGTTTCTAAGTGCCGCCTTTGAACACTATGCAGTGGCGATATGAAAAGCATTTCATTAGATTGAGTGCCATGTAACATGTTTATATTTATCAAACATCATGAGTAAGATTATTATACAAATATCATTGATATATGTACATAGATACACATACCCTAACCAATATCTCTAAAAAAAATGGCGTCGACATGTGACATGTCTAGACACAAATTCGAACTTACGTACACCGCCTATAGTACCTTTTTAAACGACACAACGTGCGTTTTCATTTTGTATTTCTAAAAGTAATGAACAAAAATTAAAAAATCGATTTTTTTTTTCTTTTTGAGGACGCTTTTGAGACGCTAATTGTGTTTCTTGAGTTTTTCTATATCAATTACTAATATTTATTTATTTTTTATAAATATTATTATGATTCATTTCAAATCAATGTCTAAACAAAAAATAGATCTGTAATTACAACTGTTAATTTACAATGTATAAGTTTTCTATAATAGATTTTAAATGACTTATCTCTCAGTTAGCTTTTGCCCTGGAGCCTGGGCTTCTCATTGTTCTTATCTATACATATAATAAAATTCTGAGTCGAATCTGTACATTAAATATTTTTTGGAAAATCTTATTGAAATAGTCATTATTATCGATATAAAGACCGAATCTATAGTTTTTAGAATTTTTGCGTGTCTGTCTGTCTGGGAACGTGTCACGAGAAAACCACTGGACAGATTTTGATGAAATTTGGTGTGATGATAGCTGGTTATCCGGGTCAACACATATATCTCATCTCTGAGAAATCTATACTAATCGCTAAAACGCATCTAGATACGCACCCAAGCTGGCGAGGGTGAGGCGCCAGTTTTCAATATAATTTTAACATAATAGTCATAACATGATTACCATTAAGTTATCTCCCATATATCGATGGGAGGCCTTTTAGTGAGACGTTATTAGTTTCAGTAAAAAAAAAAAACAAAACCGGTTTATCCGTTTGAAAGCTACAATGCCATAGACAGGCAACCAGACCTACCCTTTTATTACGAGTTAAAATGGGGTAAATAAAAAAAAATCATCAATACACAGAAGTTTCTCACCCACTTCTGTCTTCATTTCTAAAGATATAATGTAGATGTGGTTGTATTGACAAAACATATTTCTGTTTCAGGTTTTCGCCTGTAGTGTCACCATCACCCACACGGAAATTCACAACTCGGCGGAGTTTATCTCCAATCGCCCTACGAGCGTCCTCCTTCAGTCCGGTTAGACCCAACGTGTTAGTGGGCAAGCGACGGTGCGACGACGGGGATTCCTCTATATCAAAACGTATGTGCACAGACAGACTTACACCTTCTACCCCCGGAACACCAGACTCTGATTCTCTAGAATGCACCTTCAGACCAGTTTCTCCGAGAGCCCAACCAATGAATGAGTCTCCGCATGAGTCTCAAGACATACAAGAAAACAACAAATCACCAAGCCCCAGCTAATATTAAGGTGGTGTGACAACGGTCAAGGAAATGTATGGACATTCAATTTCGTTCGGGGATATGAAGTTATGCATCGGCATCTGTATTCGACTATCATATACCCGTGGAATTCTGGATTTATTTGCAAGCATATACTCTGATTGGTAATGTTTGTTGTTGATATTTATTCAGATTTAACAATTTTTTAAGATGTCCAGATTATGTAGAACTATCCCACACTAGTCGGGCTGGAAGCCAAAGTTTCAGGATAGATTGGTCGATACATTAATGGGTGTCCGGATCGGACTGGCAGTGTTAGTGACTTGTGTTAAGTTCTGTGAGACAATTTGTAATGAAACCAATAATATGCTGTTACAATAATAGTAATTAGTATAGAAAGACAATATATTGGTACCAAATATAAAATTATTGATGCCTAATAAGGAGTTGAATGGGTTCGACTAATGGATATGTGTAGTGTAATACGAACCCATCTGAAATTATTCAGGTGCATAAAGTAGCCTATGGCGTTAGTTCCTAATAGCGAACTTGATATATTATCATAGTGTAGACATAAAGCGAGTGCCCTTCTAATAGCCAAAGCATCAAAACTTTAATGTAAATATGTTAACACGTTTGTTGTATAAGAACGTATTGTATATAGACTAGATGTAAGCAATCCATTTATGTAAGCTCATCTAAGGAGCATCGCTCCTTTCATCCCGCCTTTTTTGTTTATATTATAATAAGTCCCATTTGCAATGTTTTTTTTTTTTTTTAATTAATATATAAGAAATTTCAGAATTTGAAAATGACTCGGCAGCTGTGATTTCTATGTAAAAATTATAAATCATTGACTAATAGATGTTCCGAGGATTTTTTTTTTCAATTGACATTCATTATATTGTGTTCATTATTCACTTTGAATATAACTTTGGTTGTACCATATTGGTAGTCCATTGAATGTTTGTATGTTTTTTTTTGTTTACCGGTAACTTGCCAATTTTTTTGATAAATATATTATAACAGTCTAGTACAGGGTACGTTTTCTTTGATATGACACGGATAATATTTAATGCAATCGTTTGGACTTTTGTTTTATATATGTTGAGTACATAAAAAATAGGTGTGTGTTCTCATGTACGCACAAAGTTATACTTATTTGGCGTAACAGAACAAAAATAGCTTAAGATTTCTGCCGTATGTCACAACTCTCTGTTTGTAAAAGGAAAGCAGCTAATGTCGCTTTTTGGCTGTCGGTGTGCGCGCACATCGTAAAAATTTTACTCCCATATTGTTTTCCAAACGTGTCAAAACAATTATAACTTCAAAAATATATCTCACTACTGATAGGAATAGTGACAAAAGTTTTATATACATACGGAGTAAGTCTTGAACATTTCGTCTAAATATTTTCGCGTTTATTTGAAGAGTAATAAAATTATTCTGGTTTTAGAAAACAAAAAATCTTTTCTAACTGTATGTTTCATACGTTTTTGGTCTAAACAAATGAAATGAGCCCAAGCTTGAAGGTTTTACTAGAAGCCACTGAATAGTACCACTAACCGCTACTGTCTCGTACCGTATAGCTCTTTAAAGGATTTGACAAAAATACTTGAAAGTTTTACTTTGACGACAGTTTGGCTCAGTTTGTAGTGACCCGGCTTGCTGTGCCACCGGTCGCGGGTTCGAGTCGCTGGGCGCATTCATTTGTGTGATGAGCATGAATGTTTGTACTCCAGTCATGGGTGTTTATATTTATAATATGTATGTATTAAAAGTTATATATGTGTAGTGTATCAACTATCTGGTATTCACAACACAAGCCTCGAAGCTTACCATGGAACTAGATGGTGCTGTGTGTTAGTGTCCCAACATATTTATTTTTTTATTTTACTTTACTTTTTACGTACTAGGATCACATAATAATATAATCATTGTCTGGTCTTGGGTCAGCTTTGCAGGGAAAATTGGCTTCTTCGGCTCTTCAAGCAATATAATTGGCGACATTGCTGCAAATTTTTTTAAACCCTTATTTTTTTAAATTATAATAAAATAATGACTCGATGAAATTAAATATAACTTATAACTTCGTTATAATTTAAAATTTTAGTCATTCTATTGATTTGATTTCAGATTATTGTGATTTCGTTTTAAGTCAAATTTTTAATCGCCATTTAAAAATGAAATAAGGATATTAAATACAATTTATAATAGCGTGCTTATTGCGATGTTATAATAATAATATTATATATATATATATATATATATATATATATATATATATATATATATATATATATATATATTAATAATTTTTATTCACGATCTCATACGTAAATCAATGTTATTAGATCTACGAAACGGCTTAGGACAGATGATAAATATGTATGCGTAGGAGATATTATAGTGAGGGTCTGCGTAATGATATATGTATATACATATATGTATATTAACCATGGCTCGAAAACCCATTCGGTCATTAGGACCCCGAACCAAAAGGCTTTTCGATTTAATGTTTCGGTTACGTTCTTTAACCGGTTAAATCCCGGAGAATTTTGAAGTATGAAAGTTTTATTATCAAAATTAACCGGTTAAAATAAGTTTTTGTGCGTTTAATTTCAGCGAATTTTTACATGCGAATTGTTTAGTAGAACTAGAAGGATATTAGGACACATGTACGTTTCTTATTTTATGAATAAAATAACCAGTTTATTTCGGTTCCAAAACCGAAATACAACCTTTTTCTAAGAATAACCGCTAACCATAAATAAAAACCGTTATTTTTCATTGACCGGTTCCGAACCCTGATAGCAGCTATAATATCTATAACGCATAATCTATAGTATACCGGTTTCGACACAATAAGTAAGAAATACAGTGGTCTTCACACAAGTAGAACTCTGCCCACTTCCCAACCAGGGAAACTTGAGGAGTTTGGGAACTGATTGGACTAATGGTTTTTTGCAAAAAACCTAAATTATACTAAGTCAGACGTGGGTCTCAAATATCTTTATTCTAAGTCTATACTTAGATGTAAAAGTTAAAAAGAGGTAAAGTTTGTGAGGTAGTAGGGGGTAATCTCTGGATCTACTGAATCAACTTGGATGAAATTTGCTATGAAGATAGCTTGAGATCATGGAAAGAACATAGGATAGTTTTTATCCCGGATATCCCTTATGGTGGTGAAAATGGGAATGAAAGTTTGTGTGGGGAATCAACTTAAGGACGAACCCGAGCGAAGCAAGGGTGCGTCGCTAGTAGGTCAATAATGCTAATATAAGAGACGCCATTACAAGCGCAATAATCAGTAAAGGAAAAAAAAACAAGCGCTTTAAGATAATTGCACAACTGTTCTTCTGCACCACTAAGCCACTGTCATATCAAAGTTTTTACAGACAGACAAATACAACATTCAATGGAAATTTTTATAATTAACATGTAGATTAATTAAATTTAAAAACATTATTTTTATAATTCATATAATCTCAAATATGGAATTTGAATGGTAAAATACCTCAAATACATATTATGTATTATTTGTTACGGTATGCATTTTTTATAGCTTGTGATTAAGTTATAATGATTAAAAGCTCTGGGTGATAGTTGAATATGCACAAGTCTTCAATAGTTTAGATATAAGGTTTCGATTCATTTGTTATTTTATCAATTTTCATTGTTATTTATCGATACAGATGAGCTTTGAGATTCTGATTTGCTGAGAATGAATTGTAGGATATAAAATGTAACAGTCATTCAAAATCTCGACGTTTTCTTTCTATTGAGTTGCAACCTTTCAATGGCATGAAATCAATTTGATATATTCTAAATACTTTCTTAAATTTACGCGAATATTTGACGTTTTAAATAAAACTATCTTTTCGGATTATTACGCGACTCATGAATTCATTTTGTAATTTTGTGGGTATGCTGTTATATGTAACCTACCGTGAAATAATCTGAAAGAAATAGTTTTATTTAAAATAATATAAACCCTCTTCCTGGAGCTCTTTGCTTGTCAAGCATTGTACCTACTACATAGGCAGTTTTGTAACTTTTGTATGTGTCATAAAGACTTCTTAAAATATTGTTTAAAGTGTGATTAAATCACAACATGGAGTATACATTTTTTTCATTTAACCAACTAAGAAAAAATAGAGTTACCAAACCAAAATCACTTTTATTTACACATCAGTTTACATGAACCTTGTATAATTAAGACAAATGATGAGAAAACAGTTTTTAAAAATTAATTAATCTAAAACTTACCACAAAATGAACAACATTATTTATAACATTCCAATATTTTGTACTCTTTTAAAATGCGATAAATTACAAAACATACGACGATGCAAATCTCACAATATTTACTATGTAAATTATTTAAAATGATACAAAATCCATTTAATAATAATAATAATTATAATTAAAACGGTAGCAAAGTGCCGATAAAAAACAGTCTGTCGGTAGCGAGTTGTCGACAGCCGCCTTACAATTAAAATAAGCTACAATTTTATATATATTTATTATACTTCAATACAGTACCGATTGGGACAAAACAGACGGAACGTTTGTGTCTTGCTATTACAACTGTCACTCCAACCAATGATATTGATTCTGTATATCAATGATAATTAAATAATAATTTTTTATCTTCATTTATAAAAGAATTTATAACTTTCTTAGATTTACGCGAATATTTGATATTTTAAATAAAACTATTTTTCTGGATTTTTTGCGATTCAGAAATTTAATTCATTTTGTAATGTTTTGGGTAGGTACTGTCTGTAACAACTATATAATGACCTGAGACGCCTATAACCTCAGTCTCTCCCGTGACTATGATTGCTGTAAAGCATTCGAAACGTCGGGAGCCAAATATCAAAATAAATCCGCGAAATAATCCGGAAAAGATAGTTTTACTTAGAATCTAAAACGACAAATCAAACAATTGTTTACAACATCAAATCAACCTTTGACCCGAGTGACAATAATAATTGCAAGTTCACAACGCACAGATCAATTATTCATATATTACAGGAAAATTAACTTAAACAGAATAAGCGTTTGGTTTTTTTTTTAAACCAGTAATATTAAATGCAAATCCATATGTATCTAATAAATTAATTTCTAATAAGCCTATTTATTGATACACTGCAGCCGAGTGGTACACGAGCACAAATTAAAAATACTTTTTACAACGAACCGCCGTCAAATTTGGTCTCTGTTTTGTAAATAACAAGTGATTTCTTGTAAAATTTTATACTATAAATAGCTAATAAGGCAAATTTCACATAAATTTAATCTGATAAAAATGAATTAATCACCTTTTTTTGACGACGGTTAACAAAACTTATAATAGTATCGCTAAATAAGTTGACACTATCCTATAATTGACTATAGGAAGACATTTACTACAAAAATCGTGACTACCATGAGACATGCTCGATACTCGCTAGCGAGCGCGTTAAATAAACGCAAGAAAAAACGCCCGTATCGATGTGTCTACACTATCTAATCAATACGTTGGTGACTATAGTAAGTAACGTAAGTTTACGATAGCAACTCATGGCAGATGCCGATTGTATCGGACGTACGTATCTATCGAAGTTGTGTTGGAAAGTGAGAATTTGGCGTGGTTTTGGTTTATTTTTAAACAAAACTATCAAAGATCAGTGAAAAGAAACTTAGTTTCATTTCCATAGCTTGGAGGGTAAACGCCTCAAGTCTTATCGGTGGTACGGAATATACAAAATAAGATTATTTTAAACGACAAAAAAATCGCATATATTATCTATTATTTATCAATACATCGGCAATCTCGACATTGTTAGCGATCGCTATTTTATAGATTCCTACCGCTAAATCGCAATCGTCAATGAATAATACATCGAAATCATTCATGATTACGATTTCGCGGCACGAATCAAATAGCGATCGCTAACTATGTCGAGATAGCTGGCATTGTTGTACGCACTATCTATGAAGAACAATTTTAATAAGCTTACAGGTTGAAAAACAAAGAAAACGTTCCAAAATCAAACATAATAAACAATATATGTCAATACAATCTGTTTAAAATAATGTTATTTGATATTGTGTTCCAACAAATAAAATATAATTGGAACCAATTTGCCAAATAATGGCATAGATTTCAAAGGCAATACACATATCAGCTTACCTATAAACACCGCGTCATTTCAGTCTTTTTTTGTGGCTGTATTGGAAATTCAAATTATAATATATTCTTAATAATTATAGACAAAAATGTAGTGTCAAAGTACGTAAGTACAGGTTGGTTTTAGTTTTAAGGTCACCAGTAAATATTAAACGTTATACGTTACGACTGCTCATACATAGTTAACCTACTAAATTAAATTCTATTATAACGAAATGAGAATTTTTCCTAAGTCAATAGAGCCGGGTGGCACTTTACATTAATGTCTTACAAACTTCACTAAGCCCGATACCATCACTCTTGATAAAATTACCTATCATATATCAAAACACTGTGAAAAAGTTAACAAATTGAGTTTACATTACTTGATGGTAAAAAATAATAATAATATCGTTAATAGAATAAAATCGAAATACATTTAATTTGGTTATTGGAAAAAAAGGTGTAAAAAAGGTTTAAGGTTATTTACTTTTTCACAGCAAAACTCACTGTAGGATTGCAATTTTTAAGTATATTTTATACAACAGTGATGAAAACAACGCTTAATGTGTCTTAACAATTTAAATATAAACTATTTTACATCAGAACAATGCACTGGCATTTTCAACAACTATAAGGCTTAAGTTACATAGCTCCATTTGGCTGTGTATGAAAGTTATAATTTCCCATAAACTCGCACTCCATTATTAAAAGAAAATATAAATAAAATAACAATAAGAAAATATATAATTTAACATTCCGATACACAGAACGTTTCGTTATCAATATATCGTCTATTAAAAAGAAAAGTGACACAGATTAAAAAAAATGTATTTCTATTTTCAATAATATTATAGGCATATTGTAACTATTTTAATTAATATTACATACTCTTCTTTGGTTTGCGGCTTTGTCGTTCGCTATTGCAATTATTTTTTACTGTGACATTTTTCTTTCGAATAGACTTTTCTTATAGATTCAAAATAATTTCTAATTTTAACAGGGAGTTAGTCAATTTTTCTACATAAAAAGAAAGACATTTTAACAGTATCTTAAGCCTTACTTCACAAAATATCTATAATTTCGACCCACCGTCATGCAAAGTGCCATAATGTTGCTCAACTGCTCAGTACCGAGTCGTCTATGAGGGGAACTTTGGCCACTTCAAAGAAAATTGTATGCGAATACTTGTTCCTTACGGTACTGATAGCAGATTTTGGTTTCTTGTGAAGGGTAGCGTTTTGGGCGAGCGCTATTGGAAGGATTTGTTTTAGGCTGTAACCTGGAAAGTGAAAATTTTCCATCTTGGCATAAAATTTAAATTAGAAATTATATAGATAAATAAATATAATAATGCTAGTATTGTAAACAAATAGTTTTCAATAAAATCATAAATTTCTCAAAATTATATAGTTATGAGAACACTAAAACAAAATAAGACAAGTATTGGTCTGAATCCTGTACAGAACGTCTGAATTGACAAAGCATACTTTAAAATGAAATATGCTGTGCCTTTATCACTTACAATTAATTCATTTATACCTCAGTTACTAGGACTAGTGGCTTACCCTTCTCGCTTTGCTTCGTGTTCATCCTTAGGTATGTTTTAATGGTTAGTATGGAATAGATAGACTATATATTAATTATAATACTGCTCCGCTCCCTTGGGTAGTGCCGTGATGACATATAGCCTATAAGCCTTCCTCAATAAACGGGCTTTGTAATGCAAAAATAATTTTTCAAATCGAATAAATAGTTCCTGAGATTAGCACGTCTAATGAACAAACTCTGCTTCTTTATACTATTATTATATAATAGTTCTGCTATCCCTACTTTTTTTACTTAATAACCTTACAACATTGTACAGCAGTTCAAATCTACCATGTCACAGCTGTATAGAATCAAATCTCCAAATAAAATGGCTGTGACAAACAAAGAGATGGTTGGTTCTGATGGACACAATGAATGCATAAAATTCCACTTCTCCCTGGTTACATAATCACAAAAACTATTAAAATAGCAAAATAAATATAAACTCACCTGTATAATACTGAAGGGTGGGCGTCCAGCTGCCGAGCGACTTCATCCTGAGCGCGACGTACAGCGCCGCGGCCGCCATCTTGCTGTCCGAGTGGCTCAGCAGGCCGTACTCCAACAGGCACTGCTCCAGCACGAACCGCGCTAACGTCAGCGTGGGCATCGACACTCGGGCGCACTGGGAGAAATAGCATACAGGATAAAACAAATCTTTATTTACATGACACATCTTTGTATTTATACATACATACATATAATAAAATTGTAACTATGCCGAATCTGTACATAAAATATTTTTTTGGAAAATCTAACCGAAATAGACATTATATTATCAATACAGTGGCCCAACCAATAGTTTTTAGAATTTTTGTCTGTCTGTGACCGCATCACGGAAAAACTACTGGAGTTATTTTGATGAAATTTGGTGTGATGATAGCTAATTATCCGGGACTACATATAACATACTTTTTATTATGAAATATCTCATCTCTGAGAAATCTACACTAAACGTTAAAACGTAAGTAGGAATAAATCCGAGCGGAGCATGGGGGAGTCGCTAGTACTAGATATAACTAACGACTCACCCTCGCTCCGCTCGGGTTCGTCTCTAGAGTATGTATACAACTTCCCTATTTGAATTGGATAGTTTTAAATTTTTCATTGGTTTTAAATTTTTTTCGTGGGACCCTATATTTTATTCTAAAATAAAAGTAGCCTAAGTTACTCCTTATTACATCAGCTATCTGCAAGTGAAAGTTCCGACAAAATCGGTCCAGCCATTTCAAAGATTAGCCGGAACAAACCGCAAGACAGACAAAAATTGTAAAAAATATTGTTTTGGTATATGTACCGTGTATATACATCCTATGTATTTAGTAAAAAGCTGTTATTTTGACATTACAAACAGAAACTTCAATTTTATTTATCTGTATAGATAATATAATTTGGCCAATCATTTTCGTAAAAAGAAAGCAGACAAAGTATATTATAAAACACTCGCAATTTATGCTAACTTCGCTCAGGTATGTCACCAGGTGTATAACTAGCCTATGTATTAAAATCCGTATAATCATTTCAGCATGAAGAAGTAACAAATAAAAATAATACACACACAGAGACAGACACACACAAACATACAAAAAAAAGCAGTCATGAGGACTGCCGGCAGAAGTGAAAACTTAAAACTATCAACAATTCTTTTTAGATATTCAAATTGATTGATCTTAAATTAAAACTGTTTACATTTATTTGGTTTTAACATCTATCAGCACTCTGAGTGTTAGCGTTAACATGTCACATGACATGTCGATGACGACTTGCATGAATTTATTCCCCATCCAAACCTGCCTATAGAAGTTTTTACTTTAAAAAAAGTCTACCAACCTACACTTGGCCAGCGTGGTGGACTATGGTCTGATCCCCCTCGCATTGAAGGCAGGCCGTTAAAAGGGACTGGATCCACAAATGATAATAATGTCTCAAATAACCGAAATGACTCACTCTGGCGTATCTCCTGAGGAAGCGGTAGGAGAGCGGCACGCCCAGGTCGAAGTCTATAACACGTAGAATGTTCATCTCCATCTTGAGCAACTGGCTGAGGGTGTAGGCGCCGTCGCATATGTAGAGGAAATCGTCAACTAGAGGAGGGATTCGTTCCTGAAATGGTTTACATTATTTATTATTTTTTAATAGCTTAAATGCTTTAGGAATGGATAAAAGACAAACGTCCAAAGAAAAATTATTTATTTGTGTCAGAAACTTTTTCAGGTGTATACAGAATAACCCACCAAAGCTTGATCATAATAGGATCAACGGATTAGCAACGCATAGAAGCTCACTTGCAAAATGAGCGTATATTTCGATTAGTTCTATTGAAACACTGCCAACGTAAACACGTTCACAATGCCGCAATATTTATTTAAAAGTTGCAAAAATAACGCGCGAAGAAGAAACTTTTGAGACGGAGTGTCATATTTTCGGAAAATACATGTACATTAAGATTAAGATTTAACCTGCGAAATCTCACAAAGAAGCAACGGGAAAAAGTGCTTTATGTTTTTTAAAATATAAGGTTGATTTTACAATAAAGATTATAAAACTTACGAAATGATCGTAAGTGTGTGACGATAATTTGAAAATTTGTGACTCTATTACAAGGTGGTATGGTGTTGATTAGGTTGAAAATAAAACTATTATAAGAATTTGTCTTGGTTCGTTAGTATACAAATGTAGCTGTATAAGTACATATTCGCGCGGACAGAATTTAGCTTTGATTTTGTATGTGACACATTATCTGTATTGTTGATCAAAGCATCTGATCATTTAATAATTTTTGTTTATAGATAAAATTTGCAAAAATACACAAGATGAAAACAAAAAATACAAAATAAAAGAATAAAACAAAAATTTACAATAAACTCAAAACAGATTAAAAATTTACTCACATCAAACTTGGATGCAATGAATAGTGCCGAAGCACCTAGTAACTGAAGTTCTTCCTTCGTCAGCTGCTCCCTCTCTGGCAGGGTCTTGCTTGACCGGGTCAGGTACAAGTCCACGAGCTTCACGGCCAGATACAGGGTCTCATGGTTCAGCTCAAAGCTTTCCTGGACTTCCACCATCCAGTCCACTAGGAGAGCCCTCATCCAGGATGTGATGCCTTTCATCCTTTGGAGGTAGTCGTCGATGATGAATAACCGCTAAAGTGGTTTAAAATAGAGTTGTATTAGTGTTTTTTAAATAAATTTATCTATTTTTTATTACTGAATAGTTAATACACGTCTGTGTAAAAAGTTGCTATGTGTTCTCTGGTATACCTATAAAGCGTGAGTCTCTGTCGTAAAATGTACATACACACAACGTTGCTACACTTTTATAGATATTTTTAAGAGAAATAATTACGTAATACATTATTTTCATATTTATAACTATTGGTTTACGCGGCTTACACCAAAAAAGCTCCAAGTCGGCATGCTTTATTTTGGCGACATCTTCAACAATCATCGGCATATTTCAGCCAATGTACATAAAACCGTAATGAATAATACATATAAACCTTCTCCATTGATGAAACTCCGTATGAAAATCCGTTCGGTAGTTTTTGAGTCTATCGCGTTCAGACAGACAGACAGACGCGGCGGGGAACTTGTTTTATTTTATAATATGTAATGGTCTCCCACATTGAGTCAGAGTCAAGACTAACTCTCAAACATTTGCATCTATATTATAATTTTTGTGATCAAATATTTGATCACACATACATAATATGTTACACCTAGAAAATCTAATACTAATATAAACACTTAAGTTTCTGAAGACGATGTCTCTGATAGAGCAAAATGGAAATGTAAATGTGAATATGTTGGGATAAATTTATTAACACACAGAACCATCCAGTTTCATGGTAAGCTACGAGGCCTGTGTTATGGATACCAGATAGTCGATTATATACACATATATTACATTAAATACATTCATATTATAAATATAAACACCCATAACTGGAGTACAAGCATTCGTGCTCATCACACAAATGAATGCGCCCAGCGACTCGAACCCGCGACCGCTGGCACAGCAAGTAGGGTCACTGCAAACTGAGCCAAACGTGTTGTGTACATGTACATAGAATAAAACCAAAAAATTATGAATATACCTACCTCTCTACTTTTCAAATAGTTGAAGATGTCCATAGCATAGTTGGCGACTTGGAAGGGGTCATTCCAGTTCTCTTTGTCGAAGTCGGTCACGTTCTCTGGGACTTGGTGAGGCGTTTCCGTCTCGTCATCCAAAGACTTATTGATGGTATCATCCAAGTTGACTTTGTCGAGCTTCTCGCTTATCACTTTGTATTCTTCCTTTGCGGCATCACTTGGACTGCTGCAAAATTGTTGGTTAAATGTATATGTTTTGGTTATTATATTAATAGCAATCTCCTTTTGACCTATTTCGACCACGGCGTTATATCTCACTGAGACTAACCATCTGCGCAGAAGATATTGTGCTGTGCGTGTGTCGGTGTACGCGCAGACACGTGCACTCTATACCTTTTACTCTCAAAGTCCGATGGGACCATATTTTGATGCTCGGGTGTGAGTTAAGTCGTAGGACGCGACACGTGCTCTCCGAGGCACGGGGGTGGAACATGATCAACTTTTCAACAGTAATTAAAACACACAAACACCCAGTTCCTTAGCATTTGCAGCATTAAATGCTAGCCACTAGTCCACTGATATAGTTATATTATATAGCTAATGCTCTGTAGTTATATCTGACATGGAAACCTTTATTGATATACCTGTTTATAAAGTGCTCTAAGGCAGTAAGTCCCACGCAAGTACGTCTGTTCACTAACAGGGAAACCGTAGAATCGGCGAGTGAATAATGGGTAGAAATCCAATATACACATTTTCGAATCAAAAGAAAAAGAAAAAACGATTTTTTTTTCTTCAATAAATTACCCTTTGCAAATTAAAAACTATATTAACCTCCCCGTTTCTACCTAGAAATGATTTAATTTTGATTTTATATTTTGTCTTGTAAGAACCTCAAAGCCCATTTAATTTTATATTCATATTCTTTAACGGAACTATTGCAGTAAACAATGGATAAGGTTGCCTTTTTTTTCATGCGTGTGTTAATTCTAAAATGTAAGCAAAGTATATCAAAAATATGAAAAAATTATTAATATAACTCAGCAAATGAAAAAGTTATAAAACTATAAGTTGCACTTGTAAGAATAATTTCATGACGTCACATGACTTTGACCGGAAATTTCAAAAAAATCACTGATTTCTTAGTTAGGATCTATATTATGATTCCATTGCGTTAAAAATTATATTATCAAAATCAAGAAACTTTTCCATTCGCGAACAATCGCCAATATCGTGTAGCATAAAAAAAAAGTTAAATACAGAACCTTTTTAGAAATATGAAAGTCGGTTAAAAGCCTGTTTTAAAGTCATCATAAAAATTAAAAGCTCATCACGAATCAAGTTGTTTTGTTATTGCATATTGTAAAAGATTTCATCGAAATAGATTTAGTATTACTTCTAAGTAAAACCAATAGCCTTAAATAATAATAAAGCCTTTGTATCGAGTATCGGTTTACCTACCGATACTCGAAAACAAAACCAGGCCATTATGGCCTATGGTGTAATAATTTGAATACCTGCGTACACTTTCGGTTGTTCCCGCTTGGGATCGACTCGTTAAGTATTTCGTGCCGTCTTGTTATTTATCTACGTCCATCATCTCTATAATAGACAATTAATTTCTAAACCCCACATAACTACAGTCTTAAAATATAACCATAAACAGATAAATAAACTAGAAGTGTCTGTTTGCAATGTCAAAATATAAAGTTTTTACTAAATAAATGCATATGAAATTATATAGCTACGGTAATTATAAAAAAGCACAATTTTGTAAATTTTTTGTGTACCTGTGTCTGTTTGTTCAGGCTAATCACCGAAACGGGTGGACTGATTTTGACAGGACTTTCACTAGCAGATAGTTGATGATATATGGAGTAACTTATGCTACTTTTATTTTAGAAAAAGAATTAGGGTTCCCCATTTAAAAAAAAAACGATAGTAAATATAAAATAATATTAAATATCCAATCCAATGAAGATATAAATAATTCGACACATTTTAGTTATTCTTTTGGATAAAAAGTTAGTATTTAAAACTAGTGTTTTAAGCGGCGATGGTGTTGCAAACGTCACTCTTGTGACTCGTCTCTCAATCAGTAATCAGTCTGGCCGTGATCACGGATTATCATGCTCGCGTCCGATTTAAGAAAAAATAAAAATATTTACGTAAAATGTAAACATGTGAGTAAATCTCTGCTGAGAGCTGTGAATTGATGATTTGTGTATGAAAAACGTCTATATGTGGAAGGATTTATATGTTGTATGTTTGATACATTACTATAACTCTTATTTCGATTTATGTTAAACGAGAATAATTAGGTTTCTGCTAGATAGTAAAAGTGGTGAAAATTAAAATAAACATGTACAAAAGTTAGATATTTCTGTTGAAAGACGCGAGTTTCTTGAATACACACTGATATGCATATTGGACATGTGTATTTATAACTTTTTTAAATGTATGTATATATTTTAGAGTAATATATCAATTATCTATCAAATAAATTATAATTTAATAACTCACTAAATGTAAGTGAAACTATCTACTTTAGTTGTTTAAAATCTATGTATATTAAACACTTAAGAAAACTTGTATAAAATAAGATACCTAATTATAATATCTTTATTTAATAAAAAGATAAAACTATTTTACTTTTAATACTCAATAAGGGCAAGGTAAAGTCATATAAAATTATATAATATACTATCCTATCTCTGTTATTAACTAATAAAAAAACCCTAGTCTCTCCCGTGACCATGATTGCTGTAAAGGTTTCAAAACATCGGGAACCAAAAATCAAAATAAATCCACAACAAAACTGAAAAGATTACTATACACACTTCAAAATCTGAAGATTTTGCAGAAACATATACAAAAAAATTTAGTAATTGGTTACCTCCTATAAAAAGTGTAAATAAAAAAATATTCTTACATATTTTCTAATGCTGTTACATACAATGAGGGTTCTCCAGAAACATCACTTCTAATAGATTTGGCTGAATTTTGACTTTGATTCTGATTTTCTTTGCCAAGAGACTTTTCTTTCCTTTCAATATTCTTGAGGATGCCATTCTGGGCTCTAGTTGCAACCGGTTTGGGTGGATCTTTGGCAAAATGCTTCTGTACTGATTCTAAGGCATTTGTTGCTGCCTTCTGAAATTGCTTTGTTTTGGATGTCTTGCCATTTAGAGTTGCCTGTGGTTTGATATTCTAAAAAAGTTGATATAGTTAAATATTTTTTGTTATAAGTATGTAATGTTGAAACTTAAAGTTTTTAAAATTAAGTTTATAAAATGTTATTATTTGCAAAAAATAATTATTTTTAGATTTACATTTTAAGTATTACAAGAAACCTGTTATTTTTTTGATTAAATATAAAATTATCAAAAATCACTACTTAGAAATTGACTTAAGTTAAGACAATGAAATTGAATACTACTACTTTAGCAAGGATGAATGTAAATTTTTCAAGAAGTATTTAAGTAATTTCTTAGATGTATGTTATTTAATAGATAATAGAATATCATAAATATTTCAAACTGAATAGCTTTATTTTAATATATATATTTAAAGAAATAAAGATTTTAAAACATCCTTTTACTAAAGTTAACCTAGGCAAAAATGTATGAAAACATTTTGGAGGGAAAGTTCAATGACCCATGCAAAATGCTGATTTGGCCAAAATATTGCAATTTTTTTCGTTTATAGCAATATACAACATACGCTTTTGTTTTTTTTTCTAAAGGGTATTTTTTATGAATTAAAGAAATTACCCTCCACTTTAATCATAATGCTATAGATAATTAAAATGTTAACCTTTACTGTTGGTAGCATTTTGCTCTCTACTGTGACTTTCTTTAGCGCCATGCCTTTGTCTTTATCATTATTTGCGCAGGATTTATTGAAGGCATTAGTGATATCCCCAAAGGCCGCCCGTTTAGCAGTCATGTCTTTTAGGGGACTGTCAGCTTTTCTCTTATTTGGCGCCTTAAGGCTATCTTTGGAGGTCTTCAGAGAAGCTAATTGCTTACTCCTTGTCGTGATACCATGGCTCATGATGCCGTTTAGGTTCTCATTGGCACCGATCGGCTTTGATGCCAACCTTGTTGGCGCCATTGTAGCTTACTGAAAATAATTTGATTCTATCACGTGTACTTAAATTACAACACTCGTTACACCATAGAAGATTCGTTACAAGCATTTATAAATAATAAAAGTTTAAAACAGTTTCAAATAATCATGCAATAACGACCAAAAATGGAGGCAAAACAACTGAACGTCTGACCACAGTGAGCGTCATTACAATATATACACAATTAAAACTACTCACAATAATTAGACGGCAGCAGCCGCTTTGGATAGTTATTAATAAATTTTGAAAGTCACAAGAACAGTTTTAAAAACTAAAGTTAAATGATGTCTGAATTTTCGTTATTTCAACTCGCAACCGAACAGAGCTATCTACAAAAACCGTTGCTCGCTGCTTTGAATTTCTATTGGCGAGGAGACTGACCAATGACAATGAGCTTTGAATGGCGTTTCGTTCTACATATTATGTAATGCATAGATAAGGATAAATATTGTAATTATTTTTCATATATTATGTTCATTTATATATTTTGTACAAACTTTTGAACAATAGAAAATAATTATTTAGGGGTTTTTTCAAGCATACAAAAATTTAATATTATATTTAAATGCCGTATTATACATTTTATGATATGAAGAATATTTGTTCTCATTTAAGAAAAATATTTATTCTAAAAATTTGCAAATAATTTCTTATTAATTCAGTTCTTTAATAATACTTTGTATTTTTCTTAAACTTACCTAAAAAAGTGTAAACAGAACGTGATATGGAGTATTCAGTATTTTATGCGATATGTCATTGTCAAAACTTAATTATCATTTTATCAGTGTTTTTTCCTGAAAATATACATTTATCATAAATAGAAATCTTTTTATAAAAATAAATCTGCTATTATTTTAAATATCTCCGAGTATTTAAAATTATTAAAGTATATAACTAAATGGCTTAGAAACTTTATCTACAACTATTTTTTATAATGTTTGGTGGTGTAAGATTAAAAGTTTCTTTTACTCATGAAAGATCTTGTTTTGCGTACATAAATCCAAAGTATAGTTCCAAGAATGAACAGGTATTCATTTAAAACCTTACGACGACTATACATTACATCTACAATAATCTTTCTTAATTTTTTTGAGGTTATGCTTTTGTTATTATTTACTTTCTCTTGATTAGTGTTACATTTTAGTAATTTTATTCTTTTCAGTCTCTGTGTGTACAAGTCCTGTCTAAGGAAAAACAGATATTACTTTGGGTGGTTTTCAACAATAGTGTTCAAGAAGGCCATTTAGCATGCAATCCTATTTATAGCAAATTATTAGGCTTTGAAGAGGGTTTAGAGGTATTTGTGGTACCTTATGGAGATGTTAAGATATTAGATGAGTTGTATGTTGACACTGATAGTCCAGATGACCAAGAGATTTTGGTAAGGAATACTATATCATGTTTCTGATTAAAATAACTTTTATATTATAAATATTGTTTATTTCCTTTCTAGGAACATAATGCTGAAATTTTACAACTTAGAATATTAGATCAACTTAGACTTGTGGTCGCTAATCAAAAAGCTGTTGTTTGGATATCAACATCCTTACCTATAGTTTTCATACCAAAACAAACTGGTCTATTAGTCAATCACAGTAGAATTATAGTTAAAGTTGATGCTTTCAATAGCTATAAAGGAGGCCTTAGTAATTCTTATGTACAAGTACCTAAAGAAACAGATAATAAATTTAATAATATTGGTACTATAAATAGTGGTATGCTTCAGCCTTATTTAAATACACCACAGAGGTTAGTATTAAGAGCTCTTCCAATTGATAGTGATGGTAAAAAGAACTTAATACATCCATACACAGTGTTCATTCATGAAGATTTATTGGATACCAAACTAAAAGATATTATGGTCATTCTGGCTACTATGAGTAATATACCTACAATTATAACAGAAAATATAGAAGAAAATGTTGAAAATAAAAATCAAATTGATGGTTTGTGTGTTGAAATAGTGCCCATTGACAATGTGGTTTATAGAAGTCTTTGTAGAGAAGTATACAATAGGAATATACCAACAGTACTTATACCTAAATCGTTAAATCTGATAATAAATATTGAGAATGGAATGAAAATAATTTTTAATATAATTGGAGATAAAGTGGAACATCCAGATCATATTGATGTTATTACATATACAGAAAAAATTCAAACAGAAATAGATGTAATAGACAAGTTCAAGAAGTGTGTGGTAGAAAATACTCACTCGGGTAAACAGTTTTTGATTAACGATGGAATGGTGAAACAAAATGTACATATAAGCAATGGATTTTTGAAATTCAAATTGAAGCCTGAAAAGTTAAAATATACGATGTTGAATTCTGAATCATTTAGAAATTGTACTGTCGCAGCAAAATGCTTTTCTGATACAGATCTGGAAATGCCCAAAGTGGTGGCTTCAAAGCTAGAATATGATTATAAAAACTATTGTAGAACAATAAGATCTGTTCAAAATTTGGTGGAAAAAGTGATATCTCATGTTAACTTTGAAGTACAAAGAGAGGCCAGTTTTAAGGGTATGTCGGAAATAAAAAGCAATGTGTTGATTACTGGTAAGTTGTATTTGAAAAATAATAATTTGTGTTAATTAAAGACCTTTATTATATAAACTAAAATTATATTATTTTAGCTTTTGATGCATATTTCTAGCAATTAAAAAAAATAAAGGTTTCACTTTGACTTTGGTGTAGTGGCTAGCATATATGATTGCACATCTGGGAGTTCCTGGGTTCAAGTCCCGCGTCAGGCCAAGTTTAGTTATTAAGTCTTTCTATTTAGAAAGACTCAGTAATAACCCAAAATTGGGAAGTTGGCGGTGCTTCACCCCCGTGTCTCGGAGAGCACGTAAAGCCGTCGGTCCTGCGCCTTAACTCTCACTGGTCGTGTCGAGTAGTCATCCCACCGGTGTATAAGAGTGACAGGAATGGAGAGTGCACTTGTGTCTGCGCGCACAACTGTGCACAATAATATCTCCTGTGCAAGTATGGCTAGTCTCATTGAGATTGGCCTCCATGGTCAAAATCGGTCAGGAAGGACATTACAGTATTTACACTAACATAGCATTTTTTTTTTGTAATACATTTTGATTCAATTTATGAAGTCTAAATAATATTCAATATTTCTATTTATTTCAGGTCAAAGTGGATCTGGAAAATCGTCAATCTGTCACATAGTACAAAAAGAACTGACTTTATGGTCTCATATACTTCACTGCCGATCCCTCAAAGGACGCAAAGATGTAACTGAAGTGATAGGAAAAGCAATATTAATGTGTCAAGAACATAGTCCATCAGTACTGATATGTGACGATGTGGATGCACTGGTTCCGCCAAACACAGAGGGAGCATCGCCACAAGATATTGCATATTATCAAAGGTACATATTGTAATTTGGATGGCTTTGAAAATAATATCTAATGTAGATTCTTATTATTATAGGGAAGTACGTGCCCAGCTGTAGGATGTTAAAAAAAGGTTGAATGCACATATAATTAATCTTATAATAAAAAAGTCAACAAATTTTTGCATGTTTTATATGTATACTAGCGGACCCGACAGACGTTGTCCTGTCTACACGTCTTTAATTTGAAAATTTCAAACTTTTTTTAATAATTTTTTTGATGAAAATTATTATTCAAATTGTGAATCTAAACCATTCCCAGATCCCCTTGAACACACCCAAAAAATTTCATCAAAATCGGTCCAGTCGTTTGAGAGAAGTTCAGTGACATACACACTCACAGAAGAATTATATATATAAAGATGTCGTTTTACTATTGGTAATGCTAAATTTTAATTCAATAAATTGAAAGGTTTGTGTGCAAGTAGCTGTGTGTATAGAGTAAATTATATCTGCATATTGTATATTTAAAAACATAAGTAAATCTTGAGATGATAGATAAAACATAATATATACTTGACTTCTTTTCTTGACCTCCTTTTTATTTGTGTCAGTCACATCAGGTTCATTTAAAGTAAATATAATAAAAAAAATTAAGTACCGTACTTGATAACATAAAATTAACATAATATTATATTTAAATATTTCAGATTGGCAGTTATAATCAAACATATGCTGCAGACTTGTGCGGGTGTGTGTGTTTTGATGATGTCACTAAGTATGAAGAGTCTGCATCCAACGTTACGGCAGTTCAATGGAAAACCAATGTTTACAGCGCACTTTGATATACCAGAACTGAAACAAGTAAATAAATAGATATTAATAGAATACTAGCAATTTCGTCTCGTTGTTGCAGAATTTGTTTTTTTTCATTCTTTTAAGGTTTACATTTTTAGATTTAACTGCTAAAAATCCTTTTTCATTGATTAGTGACAACGTTTTTTTTTGTATTATTATGTATAATATATAGAAGTTTACATGTTTCTTTTTATTAAATTTAACAGCTATAATAAATTAAATTATTACCATATTAAGTTATTAATCTTACTACTATATATGTAAATGTGAAAGTTTGGAAATATAGATGTTTGTTTCAATCATGTTAGAACCACTGAATGGATCTGGATGAAATTTGGCATAGTGATAGATTATAGTCTGAAATAACACATAGGCCACTTTTTATTTCGAAAAAATGTACGGTTCCCGTGGGATAGGTTTGTTTTTAAAATGAAATGAAACTATTCAAATAGACTTATCACTAGGGACGAACCCGAGCGAAGCGATGATGAACCGCTAGTTTATTTTACAAATACTATGTATAGATGACAAATATTTTATGCACATATATATTTCATTAATTTATTAACATTTAAGGAAGATAGAGTGGAACTGTTCAAACATTTGATAAATGACAAGATCCGGGAGTCGTTTCTGGTGGAAGACGATGACGTCACGCGCCTGGCGATGGATACGTCAGGATGCAATGTCAGAGAACTTGTCGATTATTTGAATAAGAAGATATTTAAAGGTGTTAAAAAGAAAAGTGAGTATATGTTATTATTTTGGTACATTTCTTCGGACCTAGATAGACAGCTGGTTAAACAAGGCCGTGTATGGGACTTTGTAATGTAGATGTTTCTAGGTGTAAATTTTGATTTAAGTTTACATAGAAATAAAATTGAAGTGTTTGTCTGTCTGTTATTTTAAAATTACTGTTTTCTCCAGGATATAAAGTTATCTATATGAGATCAATTCAGTAACTAAGCAATCCATACCTTTTTGAAGTTTTTGTCTGTCTGTCCATGTCTTTGTTTGTCCGCGGCAATTTTTGTGACGGCTCAACCGATTATAATTACACTTTCATTGAAAGATAGGAGAAATTGTAGGGCTACGTATAGGGTATGTTTTATTGTGGAAATATGAAATTTAAGGTTAAGCCTAAACATTATAAAATTATGCAAATTTCGAATTTATAATTTTACGAAAAAGTTCGTGTTAGCATATTATGTCTATCTCTTTAGGTACATTCGCAATAACTATTTTTATCTATTGAAAACGTAACTGGGGAAGCAATAAATCTTCTGTACCTACTGCTGATAGGATTTGGCAAAAGTTTTACGACCGGCCGCCTGCCTGATGTCAACCCTCTTTGGGAATGGAGGTAAATATATATATAAAGTAATATATACCTATATATCTTTTTTTATATTTGTAGAAGTAATCGGAACAGACAAACCACGTCTCATAGAAGAAACGGCAAAGGATGAAGAGAAAACCCGGGCGTTCGACATCTGGGGCGAGCTGGGCGGCATGCATGATGTCAAGCAAAAAATTACCGAGAGTATATTTTGGCCACTTATGGTATGTTATGTCATATATTATCTTTCCTCATATTTGCATAGAATTCTATTTTTTAAATTATACTTAATTATATTCTATCCAACCTTAAGTCTGAGCTGAATAAGAAATTGGACGGGATGTGAATTGATTGAAGCTCTAAACGGTATTATAATTAGATGCTTATAATACTACCATTTACTTTGCTTAAGGGGGCACCGAGCTTTTGGCGCTAATTGATTTTAGTAGAACGAAAGCAAACGGCTGGGAGGAGTGGGAGGGGGGGGGGGCTATGGCTAGGATGGTCGGAACGCGTTCGAATTTAGATATTTCCTTCGTATTATTATAACAAATGCAACACATTTTGAAAATGTAACATGTATAACGTTGTAAAAAACGTATAGTTTTGTTATTATTAAAAAACTGATGTACTTCCTTGAATTATTTACGCCGCACTAATGGTTTGGTTTGTTTTTTAGAGATTTTGGACGTTTTTTTCTATCCAGGAAACTACGAGTAATCGTGTTTCTAAAGTGTACGATTTATAGGATAAATCCTTAAATATCCTACATATTAAATGCATAATTAAAGTTTTAGTAATAACAATACAGCAAGGGATCAAACGAACGAAAATATTTCTTAATTACGTTTTATTACCTCGGTGCGCTCTTAAAGTTAGTGCATTGATAAGCGAAATTTGGATAAGTAGGTACGAATCTTACTTTAGAAAGGTAGAGGGAGAGAGAACATTAAGCATTCATTCACTCCCAGTATCCAGGCCTGTTCCCATCCCAGTCCGCGGGTATCCTGCTGTACGGGCCGCCGGGCACGGGCAAGTCGCACGTGGGCTCGTGCCTGGCGCGCCTCGCCGGCGTGCGCCTCGTCGCGGTCAAGGGGCCCGAGCTGCTCTCCAAGTACATTGGGCAGAGTGAGAAGGCCGTGAGGGATGTGTTTGATAAGTGAGTGACGCTTTTCATTGGGTTTAGGTTTTATTTAATTAAGGGTTTTGGGTTTTTTAGAGTAACGCGTAGGTGATAGGTAACTTAACTATTCGATTCGATGCTCTTTTTAATGGCTTCAAACGTGCCAGTTGAGCACGCGCACGTAGCGCGAGAAGAAACGAAAGAGATTGATCGGTTAATTTAATTAAATTTACTCTTTAGAGTATGAAATGCCAGTAAAATATCAGTGTTCTAGAAAATCTGACTGAAGTTACTGGAGATTAGTACGATCAAACAAACAACCAAAAGAAAAAAAGAAAGTAGTTTAAGAAGACAGGATTTAGATTTATAATAAAACACAACACAATGTTAACTATTATATATATACTTATGTTAATATTTATATTATATTAATATAAATATTAACATAAGTATGTCTTATGCAATAAATTAACTTATGTCTTATGGAATAAATTAAATTTCAATTTGTCAAAATGGAGTCAGAAGAGATGAATAGTAGAGAATTGTTGAATAGCTACTTGTATAATTTTCGAGTTTAAGCTTGTTTGATTCGTTTTAACGAGCTTTATATATTACAATGTATAAAAATATGTTTATTTTTGGTTTTTAAGTATGATTTTTTTTTTTGATAGAGCCGATATGCAACGTCCGTGCATTCTATTCTTCGACGAATTCGACAGTCTCGCGCCCAAGTAAGTTAAATATTGTAAGTACTTACGCTTTACATGTCATTCATCATCGCTCTTCATTCATTACTTATGGCTTTAAAATGCGTCTATCTAATAAGTATTTACAGCTTACATTAAAAATTAAATGCTTATGATTTAATATTTTTCTAAAAATAATATTATAAGTTTATAATATAAAGTATGTATTAATATTATAAATGCGAAAGTTTGTGTTAGATGTATGAATGTTTGGTACTCTCTCAAGCGAAAACTACTGAATGGATTTTAATGAAACCTTACGATAATATAGCTCATACATCAGAATAACACATCGGCTGCTTTACACCATTTCCTTTTTTTAGAGAGAAATTCTTTCAAAGATATTATTATACTTATTGAAAGTAAAGAAAACTTAATGTTATCAAGTCGTCAAACGAAGTAAGCGCGAATCGTAATATTTTAAATCAGCGATTTACTCTCGCTTCTTCCGGGTGGTTTTTTTGGTGCGGATGGTTCTTTGTTTCTAGGTGCCTTTAATTATATAAAGGGAACCCAATATTTTGGTAAATTTTATTACTAGTAGAAGCCTATGTGGTAGTTCATAGCCTATCTGCGTACTAAAACCAAACTCGTGAAACCGATATAGCAACAAGGGTAACAAACATACACAAACTAAATTTCAGGTTTACATTAGTAGACAGATAATGTGAATTGTGATGTAATAGGCTCGTATTGGCGCACCCAAGTGGAGCATATACATATATACATATACGAGGGTGGCCCAAAAAAAAACTTTTTTTTTCGAGATTCTTACGAAAATATGCTAGTTATCATGTTTTAGGAGCCACCTCCAAAGCGCAGTTAAAAAAAATTCAAAATTGATTTTTAAAAATTTCCAAAATCGAGTCGTAGCAAATCGATTTTTTAATTATTTTTTTCTCGTTATTTCACTATTTTCTACTATAATAATGATTAGGATTCTAAAATTTTCAAGTCGATATTTTAATATTTACAGGTCGCTCAAGATTTTTTAGTTTCCAATTAGTGTACCTTAGACCTTTTCGAGCGATTTCTTTTTCTTTGTCCCGCTATCACGTAAATACTACTAAACGTATCAGTACGGGACTTTGACGAATCGACGCGATTTATTTTTTGAAATTCATACACAAAGCGGCTGACTATACTAAATACTACCATCAAACTGAATACTAGGTGTATTGATACATTTTGTACACATGACGATCAGACGCGGCCACGACTCCACGGGCGTGACGGACCGCGTGGTGAACCAGCTGCTGGCGCGGCTGGACGGCGCGGAGGGCGGCGCGGCGGGCGCCGTGCTGGCCGCCACCTCGCGCCCCGACCTCGTGGACCCCGCGCTGCTGCGGCCGGGCCGGCTGCAGCTGCACGTCTACTGTGCCCTGCCTGATCTGGTTAGAATGGTCACTTTTAAAAGAATAAAAACTTAAAAATAAACCGCTTACCAGACACTGAAATGTAAAAAATAACTAAACTTGGGTTTTCATTTAGAATAGATGCCTAAAAAAATTTTTTACATTTTAGTGCCTGGAAGTCGGTTTTTATTTATTTTTTAAGTTTTTATTTTTCCATTTTTAATGTAGACGTAATAAGCAGGTAATTTGTAAGAATAAAGTTTTTTAATAACATATTTGATTAAGCAATTTATTTAAAAAAATAATTTATTGTAAATTTAAAAAAAAACCGTTCGCTCGACTTCGATTGCTCACAGTAATATTTGATTATCCATATCACAGACCGGTCGCTACGAAGTGCTGAAGACCCTCACGCAAAGCGTATCGATATCTGAGGAGGTGGACCTCCAGGAGTTGGCGGAGAAGACCGACGGCTTCTCGCCCGCTGATCTCAAATCATTGCTCGTCACCGCCCAGTTGGGGAGATTGGAACGACTTTTGGTAAGAGATTTTATCTACTCTATTTTAACTAGTTTTTGTTCGCAGCTTCGCTTGCATTGTAAGTGGGGTGGATAAATGTAACTAAATGTACCATGTCCATGATGTCTATATTTTTGTAAAGTTCAATTAAAATCTGTTTAGTTGTTTAAGCGTGAAAATGTAAGAGACAGACAGATTTACTTTTAAATTTATCAAATTGATTTTTAGATGTTATTAAACTAATATAGCAAAGAGCATAATATCTGAGTAATAGTGGATTTATTTATTTCTTTTTGCGTGCGAAACGCATTTCTTGCGAAATTGGCGCATATTTATGTTAAACTTTATTTAGTATTGGTATAAATTATCATTTATTATCTGTGAGATAAGCTCTTATATGAGATTTGTCTGAATGTTTACGAAACTGCTAAGATTTAATTATGTCTGTTCGATCATTACTTGGTCAGATATAAAAGCAGATCAATATTTTTTTTAATAATTTCATGTTTTGTTATAGGTTAGCAATGGCGACAAGAACTTGGAGTCAGTTGTGGTTTACAAGGAAGATATACTGAGCGCGTTGGAAGAGACCAAGCCTTCGTTGTCAAAGGAACAAAGATTGTTTTATGATATGATGTGAGTTTTTTATGTTGGTTTTTAATACTTTAATATGACAGTCTTGTTTGTTTTATATGGTTTCAGGGAGAGGTTCTGGGTTCGAATCCCGGGTTCACGGTTCAGACTTAGTGTTGTTTTGGGTATTTATTTGAAGGTTTTCAGTAGGACGGCCCAATGTGGTAAGTTAGCGGTCTTCATGCTGACGTAGAACATATTTTTATTTATATAGAAAGTGCGTTTAAAAACGTATATTTGACAATTAGATGAACCGTAAAGCTGTTCCAATAACCTACCTATCTCGCCAGCTCTTCTCGGCAGAACTTCTTTCCAAGCCGGTGATAGCTTCCACATAGACATATATACTGACAATTATTAAAAAATTAAGTTGATATTGCTAAGTACCGAATATAAGAATATATGCAAGGTATATCTCGGAAGTTTTATTAGTGTCATAAATATAATAAAATTCTGAATCGAATCTGTACATCAAATATTTTTTGGAAAATCTTATGGAAATAATCATTATTATCGATACAGAGGCCGAATCTGGTTTTTAGAATTTTTGTCTGTTTGTCTGTCGGTTTGTGAACGCATCACTAGGAAACCACTGGACAAATTTTGATAAAATTTGGTATGACGATAGCTGGTTATCCGGATCAACATATAGGATAGTTTTGACTGCGGGAAAATATCTCATCTCTGAGAAATCTATACTAAACCTTAAAACGTTCCTACGTAAGTATATAAAAACTGTACAATTATTGTTTCTTTACAGATATAAAAGGTTTAGAGGCGAGACACTGTCGCCAGAAGAGAAGCTGATATCACAACTAATGCAAAAGCAAAGAGTGACTTTAGCTTAAAAATATTAATTAAATATAGCCATTGCTATTTTGTTGATGAATACATTCCATACTCATATAAAAATAAAATCTTACACGGTTTTAGTAGGTGTTTGCGGTTATTACTTATGTTTTGGCATATTTATATATGTATATTTGGTTGAAAGACAGTTGTATAATAAGACTTAGTTACCAATTAAAATACTTTTATTCCATCACTATTATTATTAGGGATGTGTAGATACGCACTTCTACCGATACGATACCGATATCGATATTTGTATAAAATTATCGCTGATACCATCGATCGAAAAAGCGCTAGATACACAATCCCATGCAAAAGTTCTCTTAAAACTCACCAATTGTATTTAGGTAATTATTCTAGTTGAAATAAATATACTAAAATGTAAATTGAACCTTAAATGCAATGCTTAATTTAGTTGTTTTCACAAAAAAAAGCCCGCTGAAATGTTCAAATGAGCGCTCATTCGGTGAGGACATTTTTTGGTTGCTGATTGTGTATCTAGTACTTTTTTGATTGACTGCCGATACCGATACGGACACTGCAGGCTTCAAATGGTATAAAAAGTGCAAAAGTCTAGGTTTTGAATAAAAAAAAAAAACAGAAACAAATGGTATTACACACGTAATATATAAGTAATAGTTATTTAGAATGTTAATTCGCGTTTGGAAATTGTAATTAACAGAATATTAGTTATTTAAAAAAAAAATAAAAAAAGCTATATAATAATAAAGTTCAGATTAGACATTAATATAGAAAATTCACATTTATGAGATTTTTATTCAGAAAACACAATTAAATTATTAAAAATATATCAGTGTATCGGCAAAGTAATATCACCGATACCGATGTATCGATAAAACTGACGATATCGAAGTTATATTGGTATCGGTATCAGATGCATCCTTAATAGAAAAAACTTGCTATGTCCTGACAAAGGTATCTTGGCTTTTGGTTCTTTGAAGTATATTTTTTCTATCTCTCTCTCTCTTTAGCGTGATAAAATTCCGAAATATATAAGCTCGCTAAATCATCTTAATTTTTATGTATTGACACGTTGTGAAATTCTATTTTTTGTTTTATAAAGTAAATTAAAAATTAAATTTAATTATTATTAAAAGTAACTGAATTACTGTTCTTCTGAACAATGTCTCTTTAAATTAAGATGACGATTCTAAATTGCAAAAAATCTAGTTGAACAAAATATATTTTGATTATTTGACTTTAAAGTTTAAATGTTATTTATCAATTTTGTTTAAGACGAGCGACATACGAGTCAATACTTCATAAGAACTTCGATTTAATGGTAGTGGAAGTTTTAAATAAAACTATCTTTTCGGATTTTTCCGCGGATTTATTTTGATCTTTGGATCCCGATGTTTCGAATGCTTTACAGCAATCATGGTCACGGGAGAGACCATATTAAAATAAATCCGCGAAAAATTCGAAAAGATAGTTTTATTTAAAACGTCATATATTTGCGTAAATCTAAGAAACTAGATGAAATCACTATAACGAGCTTAAATGACATCGCGCGTTAAATGTAGTGTTAAAATTGGTGCTATGCTTGTATATGATAACTTTGTGTTTGTACCAAAAATATTTATTAACAGTCAGTGCAAAAGTGGCCTAACTTACATAAACCGGATAATTGGTAAAATAATTGTGCAATTTTTATATGGAAATGACTTAATATTTTTTTATGGTTGTTATTTATTTCGAAGGTGGAATTTTAAAATAGGTATCGTCATAAATTAAAATTCAATAGTCTATAAAGATAAATAAAATTGATGTGTCTGTTTGTAATGTCAAAATAACAACTTTTACTAAATGCATATGAAATTATACGTATAAGCAAAACACATTATTTTAATTTTTTGTCTATCTTTCTGTCTGTTCTGTTCCGTCTAATCGAAACGGCTGGACTGAATAAACTGAATTGAATTCTTAATAATATTTTTATATAGAATTTAAAAATGTATGTGGTATGGTACCTATGTATTTTTAATCTCTACATAACAAGTTATTTTCATGGGATTTTAATATGTAAAGTTACTAAGAACATCTAAGTGAAAGAAAAGTTGGCCTTATTTATATTTAAAAACTTCCGAATTTTTTATTAAGTACTAGGCCACTTACATACTGACAGCTTCAAATACAGAGCTTCACGATACGTGAATGCCATGTGCTTGTGGAACACGCATAGAGAATATTTATGCACTTATACTAATGTATTTCTCCGTAGTCTGTAATTCTCCTATGGATTTTAATATAAAATATAAAAATTGGTGAAGGCATCCATAATTTTGTATTCCCCTAAACCAAAAAATAAGAAAACTGTGTGTAGTTTAGTCTTAAGTAAAGTCTTAGTTGTAAACAAAATCAAATCAATATTTAAATAATATATGCACTCTCAAATAAAAGAACCTTGTAATTTGATATTTTTTGGCAAATTAACTTATAGAGAAAAAAAACTGAGAACGGTAGATATACTAATGTTTAAAACACTAAAATCATGGTCAAGGGAGAATCGCTGTGAAGCATTCTAAACGTAGGTAACCAAAAATCTAAATAAATCTGAGAAACAATTCGAAAAGTTTAATTTAAAATGTCAAATATTAGCGTAAATAAAAAAATATATGAAATAAGACCGTGAAATTGGCCATAATAATTAATCGAGTGAAGTCATTCGAAAAATTCTATGAGATTCTCACTATATGCAGAGCTTTTTTCAAGCTTTTTCCTATGCTGTAGGTTTGGCGTTCTCGGAACATTACATTAGTGATTTATATTTAATTAATTATAGCTGTGCATATATCTGTTTGTTATTTTTTATGGATTTTAAAAATATGTTTGAAAATAAAATGGTTACAGAAAATTTGTTTTTGTTTTTTTAATTAATTATAACCTTATATTTGCATGAAAAGTCAATTGAATTACATCTTAAGAATATTTTAGAACATTTATTAGGTATTTAGAGGAAACGTTCTATGAAGATGATGTTTACCAAAAATTATCATGTTGTCGTTTATACTGATTACCTCGACTACAATATTATAGCTAATATATAAAAAAAATTAACAGTTCATGTATCAATGTGTACACGCGCAAGAAGTGAAATGTCTACGTCTGTACGTTATCAGTAATTTTTATGAAATTCAATTTATGTTATAACATCTCCAGGTAAATTTCTAAGAAATCAATTAAAATTCTAAGAAATCTATTGTTAACTGACACGCCGGCGTGTCCGCGGTCGTGGAGGGATTAAATAATTAGGATAGGAAGATACTACAAAAATAACACACGCAAAATAGCCGCATAGTCGTCGAGTTGCGGAAAATAGCCCGAATATGATAAATAAATCATGTGCATTCACCATTTCTTTTAAGTAACATTTGTTTAAGATGTCCTCGACCGCAATCACGTAATTTGTCATTATTTTATCTACCTAGAATAACAACTAATTATGCACGTAATAGCTTTATATACCGTTCTTGCAGATTGCATAATGAAATATTTAATGACATAGATTTATTTTCCCTTTCTTTAAATAAGTTCAAAATTTTAACCAGAAGTGTCTGTTCGTGATTTCCCCGTTTTTTTTGTTATATACTTTAATTTTTAATTGTAATAAGCTAACATATACCTACCTTAAGAATGTGTAAACAGTGAAGACTTAATTGGTGTATGTAATTTTTTTATTTCTTTTGTTTATAATATGTAACATAATACTGTTTGTCTTCCAAATAAATAAATAAATAAATATACCATACCATACTACAAAAATATTTTTTTATCGATTTAAAAAGGAAAACAATATTTTACTATTCACGTAGTACAGATGGTGTTAAGAAGTTAAAATTTAATTTTCAATATAATGATTCGATAAATTATATACTCTAATAAAATAAACAGTAAAACAGGGATACAAATTTTTTTATGAAAAAAATATATATTGTATAAGAAATTATTTCAAGTAAATAATTTAAACGATATTTATTTGATATGATTCCATTGCTCATTTAGAAATAAAAGATAGAAGTATTTTCTTAAAATTAATTGACTATTTATTCACTTCCGTAACAACCGTTTCCGTTACAAAATTCGTAACGCCAATTATTTTTTTCCCTCTCATGGCGCGTCTAAAGAAGTTTCACTTCAATAAAAAAATAATTATAAATATAAAAATACTCGACTACGTTTTAAATAAAACTTTCAGATCATTTAGGTGATTTATTTAGATTTTTTGTTTCCGACGTTTCAACGTCGACGTTCGTTAAAGTAGAATTACTTTTAGTACCTACCCAACAATAAATCATTGTATTTCATACTAGCGGCTCTGCCCGCGTTCAGATGACCATATTTCATATTAGTATACTCTCTGTATAAATGAGATATTTTCCCGCGCTAAAAAGCATCCTATATGTTGTCCTGGATAACCAGCTATCACCATACCAAATTTCATCAAAATCCCTCCAGTAGTTTTTCTGTAATGCGGTAACAGACAGACTGACAAACAGACAAAAATTCTAAAAACTGTAGATTCGGCCTCTGTATTGATAATAATGTCTATTTCAATACGATTTTCCAAAAATATTTCATGTACAGATTCGGCTCAGTTAGAATTTTATTATTGTTTTTCATATTTCATATTAGTGTTTCAAATGATCGAAATACTGTATTTATAGGTACTGATATCATCTGCTATCCATTACCACATTAATCTACAATTGAGTTGTTTTAAATCCAGCATATTATGTACGCGTACTGCGGATATTATAGACATTATTTACACCAACTTATCTCGCGAGCTCAGCGAAGCAGTTCAGCTAATTCATTAGCAACTCATTACGACGTGTTAAGCTATTAACCCAACACAAGTTTGAGATGTTTGTACAGATGTAAGTGGACTGGAAGAGATCGATTTTGTTCGAATGTTGGTCTTATATAATATTTTGCGTTAATATAATTTAATATGTAATGTATTTTTAAAATATGGAAAGACAATGATAATTCAAACAACAAGTATTTGTTACTTAATAAATACGAGCAATTACTCGGTGCAGGAAATCACCTGTAGATCACGGACGCTACATAGGGAAATTGCAAAAGTATTACATAATTTTTTTATGTAGGGATGGATGGATACTAAATTAATTATACTATGTTGGAATCCATAGCGATTTTCTATGATTTTTTTATTGTTACGATATTGTATGAACGGTGTATTTCAAACTTACATCAAAGTGTAAAATAAATGTATAAATAAACAATTTTTTTCGGATTTAGTCGGTTTTATTAGGCTAGGTTTTTCCGCGACCATGTTTGCTGTAAAGTATTCGAACCGTCGGAAACTAGAAATTACAATAAAACCTCGATGGAATTCGAAAAAAATAGTTTGATTAAAACTGTCAAAATTCGCGTAAACCAAAGAAAATATTACCTACATAACTGTATTTGCTAAGTTTTTTTAGCCAGTTCTTTTCAGGACTGAGGCTTTTTTCTTCCGAACTTGTGGAAGACTCATCAGACGTGCAGTAAAAAAATGTAATCAAGCATAAAATCTGTACATATAATAAAATTCTAACGAAGCCGAATCTGTACATTAAATATTTTTTGAAAAATCTAATTTAAATAGACATTATTATCGATATAGAGTCCGAATCAAGTTTTTAGAATTTTTGTCTGTCTGCCTGTCTGTTACCGCATCACGAGAAACCCACTAGACAGATTTTGATGAAATTTGGTATGATGATAGCTGGTTATCCGGATCAACATACAGGATACTTTTTTCTGTGGGAAAATATCTCGTTTCTGAGAAAAAATACAAAAAATTCGTTGTAAGAGTATACTAATATGTAAAACCTAAGAATTTACTTTTTGGTCACCTGAACGCGGGCGGAGCCACGGGCAATGCTAGTGCTGAATAAAGTAGTCTAATTTGACGTTTATTAATGTATCCTTTAACTTTAAACCGCGTAAAATGTTTGTCTTGAGTAAATATTAATAATTTTTTTAAAGTTGCACATCTAGTATAATTATTTTCAAAACTCACGTTCCATGTACCGCCATTCGCGACTCGCGACTGCAAGGCGCGGTGTTTCATCGCTCAATCTAAATTATTGTACAAGTTGCGAACTAAACTTAATCAGCCGCAGTAAAGTTTTTCAATAAAACATGATTATCTCGCGAAATAACTAGACACTTCGACTTAATTTATATGAAATTTTAGATTAATTAAAATGTGAGCAAAATTCAAGATAATTTATTAAGTTATTATAATTTATTTGGTATTAGGAAAATATTTTAATATACATTAATATATTACTATAGACTTACCTTGGCGTCGCTCGGGTGCTGGGATGACGTAGACGTTAATAAGGGCTGAATACAATATATACAAGAAGGTCACAATACGACCCTTCAAGTATGGAATCCTACTTATGCTTAGATAATACAATATATTTTATCATTGACAAAAATAATAAATATATAGCAAATCGTCATTAATAGATACTACACATATAAAGGTACATAACCAAAGGAGATACCTAGACTAGATCTCGACACAGAGAAACTGCTAATTAGCTAGCGCTTGATGAGTAAACTTTAACCATTCCGCCTTACAACGCGTAATTACGCGGCCGACGTCTCACAGGAGATTGGACGAGATACCATCTACTGATAAATTTAATGATTTTGCTTGATTTATTGTAAATTGTATAAATATTGACAGTATTGGCTGTGGATTGTAATTAATTATTTATAACATATCATCGAATAATCGATTTAGAACTACTAATCGATTGACATATAGTATTTATTAACTGTGAATAATGTAATGTGATCTCGTTAAAAATATACCAATAAAAATTGATTTACTTAATATTTAGTAAAATGTCTAGTTGAGACGAGAATCAAACTTAGTACTAACGTAGAACTCTACCTGCCAATCTGTATGTTCAAAATAATATTAAAAAATGTTTTTTTTTTTTTAACTTTATATCAGAAATATAAAATATCTGTCCATTCAGTTAATAAATCCAAGATAAGAAGTTTACTGGTAAATAAAAAAGAAAAATGCTCCAGATTTTTGTAAGTATAAATTTTTTACACCGGAAGAGCAAAAGCGAGTTGGAACTTTCAATATTATAATGACAAACATTACTTGACTACTCCGCTATGAAGACTCTAAATGAAGCGCATTGAAGGCCCCATTTGAATTTTATATTTAACTTTTAAATAGCAATAGCACATTTCGATAAATGATTTTTTTTTATTTAGCATTAAATATTTACGTTTGATAAGCTTTTATTAGGATAAAGATGGGAGTTTGTAAAAATAACAGTATTTCAGAAGATTTAAGTAAATAATATTTCTATTGCTTCACTTTAATTATAAAAAGGCAGTGGTAGCCCAGTGGTAGCACGCTCGCTTGGGAAACCGAGTGAAGCAGGTTCAAATCCTGGGATTCGCACCTCTGATATTTTCATGTGCGATTCATTTTCAAGATAATTAGTAACCTGCATGTCTGAGAGAACTTAGCAAGTTTTCGAAAAAATTAAAAACATGTGTAATCAGCCATGGCCAGCGTGGTGGGCTATGGCCTGATCTCCCTCGTATTGAATGGAGGCCCATGCCCAGCAGTGGGACGTTAAAAAAGGGCTGAATACATACTTTAATTATAACTATACTCAATAATGTATTAACTTTTTGCATGTCTCGTTGGTCTATATAGTTACCTAGTAGCTAGCATGTACGGTTGCAGATGCAGAAGTTTTGAGTACGACTTCTGGGTCGAGTCAAGTATAGTTAGATTGAGTTTTTCTATCAAGAAATTGTTAGTAATAGCCACGAGTTGAAAAGTTAGTACGTTTCATACACATTCTTTGAGAGCATATAAAGCCTTTTACAGTTTTCCCGACCTTCTCAATTTTCTGGACAACACTTCCAATTTTTTTTCCAAGAACCCTTTACAGACCTTTAAAAAATATCCCAAATCTATTCAGCCGTTCTCAAGTAACGCGGCTACCAACGGACAGCATTTTTTTTTATATATAGATGATCTTGTGAACCAGGAAGGATTTAAAGACAAAAGTAGAGTGTCCGTCTCAAAAGAAAATTGAGTGGGTGTGAAGATGAAATTAGGTGCCTTGTCCGGAGAGGGCCAGAGAAAGCAGTTTTTATTCGACTTAAAGTAATTATTGTATTTTTGTGAAAGAGTTTGTTAGCGAGCCATTCACGGAGGAGGACACGGACGCTGTGTTGGTACAGGCACGGATTGAGATCGTTAGAATATATAAAGATTATAAATATCGCTACTGTAATTCAATAAAGCACCTTTTGAAGAGTATATTATGTCAGCAACAGGTAAAACAAGTTAATGAAAGAAATTTTAGAATTAGTCCTATAGTTTTAGAAATTATCCCTTGAATTGCAACGAGGGTAGAACACGTTTAAAAAAATATTGCTAGAAGATATAGGCAATTATAAAAAAATCATCCATTATTTTTTTATACACGTAGTGTGTTTGATTAAGCGATTATGTTATCTATACATACAGATAAATAAAATTGATGTGTCTGTTTGTAATGTCAAAATAAAAGCTTTTTACTAAATGCATATGGAATTATATACGGTATTTATAAGAAAACACCATTTTTAAAAATTTTGTCTGTCTGTCTGTTTCTTTCGGCTAATCTTCGAAACGGCAGGGGCCGATTTTAACGGAGCTTTCACTGGCAGATAGTGAATGTTGTAAGGAGTAACTTAGGCTACTTTTATTTCAGTAAAAGAATTAGGGTTCCACTCAAAAAAATTAAAATGTACCTAAGGACGAACCCAAGCAAAGCGAGAGTGAGCCGCTAGTTATAAGTATAAATCATATCAATACAAATAGTATAAAGTACTAAATTGTAAGACTGGCGCATTCTTATAAGATTTTTAAAGGCACTACGGCGCTACGAAGTACTACGAAATACGTAGCCCGTCTACAAATTATATTAATCAAAAAATTGGTAAATAGAATAAAAATATCAAGATGATATAAATATTGATATTATTATAGAAATTTAATTACCTATTGTTAAATTTAAAATTTTAGCTGTTTAATTTAATATGTATTAAGTATATTAACTTAACGATTATTCGTGGCTTGGTTCGCCATTATTAAAAAACTTTTTAGTTATAATATCTGTAGAGTCAAAAACATTCTTCACACATTCGTTTTTTTTCTTTGAGCAGTTTAGGATAAGCGCTGATATATCATCAAAATCTATATACATATAATAAAATTCTAACTAAGTTAAATCTGTACATTAAATATTTTTTGGAAAATCTTATTGAAATAGTCATTATTATCGATACATAGGCCAAATCTATAGTTTTTAGAATTTTTGTCTGTCTGTCTGTCTGTTACCGCATCACGGAAAAACCACTGGAGAGATTTTGATGAAATTTGCTATGGTGATAGCTGGTTATCCAGGTCAACATATAGGATACTTTTTACCACGAGAAAATATCTCATTTCTGAGAAAAAGTGCAAAAACTGCAATGTAACAGTATACTAATCTGTAAAACCTAAGAATTTGGTGTTTGGCAATGCTAGTAGTTTATATTTATAAAATAAATTACTTACATTTATATCGCTTATTATGATAAGTAGTATAATGAAATATGTTACATGTACCAAATACGTCCCTGCGACGCGTGAAGTATTCTTGTTTTTCCGAGTTTTCTTAGCTTTTCTTCGCGTTTTCTTTCGCCGGGCTTAATTAGCTCATTCATCGTCGCCCCCATTCGCCCTACCGTTTGTTTATTGAAAGCACTTTTATATTTCATTTTCATGGGTTCAATGGTGTATTAAGTAACCAGTTAGTTAAAACGTTAAGTGCGAAGCGAGGCCTAAATCACCCCTGATGCAACTTCCCTGTGGTGCGGCAAGCAAAAAAGTGAATTTCTCTGTCGTGCGAATGGCATAGCTTTGGTTTGGTCCAGTGTAGGAAAGAGATAAATATATATTTGAGATCACTAATGGTTCCGGACTCGGTGGTGTACCTACCTTGGTACCGGATGTCTTAGGCCTCGTGCCGCACTGAATTAATATAATTTTAATGCAGTGCGGAACGAGGCTAAAACGTCCCATATCCCCCCTGACCTCGTACCGCACTCAACGCGAGCTTCCCGCGACCAGTGTTGTGCATCACGTCGATTGGAGAGCACGTCCTTTTACAGCGCCGAACATGTCTAAACGATGTCGGAAGAAGTTATTACCAAAAACTACGCGCATTTTTACCATCTCGTGAAGCTGATAAAAAATCCATAAAGATTTTGACTCAGTGCACTCAGTGCAAAAAATCTTATTGTCTACCCTGTTTCAATGAAAAACACTCATAAATAAGTACAACATATATATTGAGATTTTTATAAAAAAAGTATATTGATACTGATTTTTTAATGTTAATTCAAGTTCTAATAATTGTATTTTTAAAGCCCGAGGCAGAATAAAGAGGACAGTTTCTTTTCTACTTCTGGTTGCCTTTTTTTTCTATTCTGTGAACCGCATTAAGATTTTCATATACAAATAGAAAGATAAACCTTATGCATAAACCGTAATCCATTATTTTCCAATAATAAGTCTGTAATAGGTGCCTCTTAATGGTATAGAATGGAACGCTTCGTGCGCGAGTCCGACTCGCACTTGGCCGGTTTTTTTTTCTTTATGGCGCCTTCAAGCACAATTTAGATTATTTAAAAAAAAAATGTATCCTTTGATAGCTTTGTGTTGTTTTGCCAGGTTTTGCCCTTAAAACGATCTAATGAGATATAATTGATCAAAATCGGTCAAGTCGTTGCGTAGTTAAGACAGTTTAAAAACGTCGATATTATTTTTCCCATCACTAATCGCAGCGAAAATTTGCCCTATTTCAGTGCGTTACGAGGTGTATAAGATCCCATATTTTGTTTTGCTAATAATTCCTAAACTAGCCATCAGATCCCGGGGCGACGGTGGATTAGGGTTCATCAATTCACTGTCTATATCAATAAGGACCAAAATTCTCATTTATCTTTGATTTCGCGCCAGAAAATGGATTTTAGTCTGTAAAAGGAGGTGGGGTCTAATAGACCGCGTGTCGCCCTAACGTCTGGTCACGGTACGGGCCGATTATACCTCGTGCCGCAGGAACGGAAAGTATGCAAAAATTGGTGCCGCAGCTAACGTGTTAAAGATACAACCCCCGAACATTTAACCTTTGTAAGCAATGGAGATTATATGGAAAATATAATATAGATTTTTTTAAAGGTTAGTGTATTATAACTGTAATAGTTGTAATTTATGAAAAATAATAAGTTACTCACGATTCGTGTAATATTACCGTCTTCATGTACTTTTCCCATTTATAATATTGTGATCCTAAAATTGCTTAATTAATCATATATTACGATGGGTTTTCCATGGGAATGAGATATTTTATCTCGTTATAAAGCAGCTTGTCACTCTCCAGACTTTTATTTCCATTCAAACATCACATCCGTCGTCATTCCCTTTCGTTATAAAAGAAGAACAAACAAATACAGTTTTATTAATATTATATTAGTATGATTATTTATAAATATGGACCGGGATAAAGAGGGTTGAAGATCTGTTCAGGCTAGCCTTGAACAAAGAAGAATTTAGGAGGATGACTGCCGACTTTCAGTAAAGGAGAGGCTCTTAAATTATAAGCAACTTTGTATTGTTTGTACATTGTGTGATTAATTTAAAAACGTTCGTATAAATAAATATTGTAACTTACGAAATATTTTACCATTTACAAAGAAGAAAATATTAAGAAATAAGAAACAAAACACGTAACACTATCTTCACCTGAGCCGCCCAGACGTGACCGTTAAAGAAAAAGGGGCGAAGTCTCGGAAGCGTTCTCTGATAAGCCACCATAATGGCGCCCGCTGATAACGCGCCCGCCTTTTTCTCCCGCCAAAATACCGCGCCATTGTCACAGAGGCTACAGTACAAAGCCATTCTGCCAGCACAATGCCGCTTCTACACGAAATGCCCATAAATTTTTTATACTGAATTTACACCTTTATATCATTTTGTATACATTTTTATTATAATTACATGATAGTACATTACAGGTCATTTGAAATTTGATTAATTAAAGGTTAAAGAATTAATTTTATACTAAAATATAACCATCTCAGTGGTTGGTGTCTTGTTAGTAGATTACGTAAATTAAAAATACAACATTCATTATACATTATACATATATATTATCAATTTAACACAATTATATAACAAAGTACCTATACGTTTTGTACGTATTAGAGTTGTTTTAATTTATAATATACTTTTGATTACCATCCATATTTATGCCTTTTAAAATACAATTTCCTAAATTTAATTTTCGTATATTCACACCATAATATGATTTTTATAACATTTTTAACATCAAAATAGCTTTCTTAACGTCGTATATTAATTTCCAACAAAATCACATCATAATAAAGTGCCTTATAATGAACTAGATGCTTCATAAAATATTTATTAAAATATTAACATACTCGAGTGGTAAAATTGAGATTTTAATAAAATTTTAATTGACACATATTAGGTTTTTCAAGTAAATTACAAAGGAGGCGCGCCTTCACCTCACCCCGAACATTAGCGTCCGGGGGTGGGAGCGCGACAATTTTTTGTTTTTCTCTCGTGGTTGAGAGAGCGATTTTGTTCCTTAGGTTAGAGCGGGACGAATGTACATGCACACATTGCCTTTGTTAAAGAGCAAAAATAATAGAGAGAACGGTCGTTTATCTCTTTTTATAGCTGGAGCGGTATCTTGCCTCCGCTATTATGGAAGACAATTTTGGCGCGAAAGAAAACTGCTTATTACTCCTTATTCTTGAGAGCGGTTATGTACGTTCTATACTGGAATGGAGTTGGGATAGCATTTTAAAGTAGGTTTTATATTGTTTTTCAATATTTTGGATTCTCTTTTTTTTTTAATTATTTTGAAATATATTTTATAATTTTTAAGTTAAAAAGTATACAATATTTTTGTTATGTTTATTATATAAAATTCAATATTACATGGATATTCCTTGAGTTTAAGGGTTACAGAGACAATGGAAATTAAAGTCTTCATCGGTTCGTTAACACCACTTGACCGCATTTTAAATAGGTAGGTACTTAATAAAATAGATCAAGTGCGAAACAGACTCGTGAAATATCTAGTTTCATACATTTTGAGTAATTAAAATAATTTGATACATTTTTGCCATAAACCATGACTTATGATATTTTAATCAGTCATCATCCATTTAACAATAATAAAAACATTAAAAAGCAATGTAAAATCAATGCGAAAATCGAGATCAAAATCGTATTTTAAATAGAAACAATTTACGACGTAATCCATTGTTATATCTACATTCAATTCGTAAAACGACCGAGGATTAGACCCGCAACGAATAACGTTAAGTATTTATTTATCACTTAATCTAAGATCAACGGACACACAGACGGAAAATTATACGCTTTGTTAGGGCGGCGTGTTTGTTTTGTGGGAGAGATAATTGTTTGGGGTTGATGTGTTAACTGTTGACTTGTGTTTATAGATTTAGTGTTAGTTTTTAGTTTATGGTATAAGTAGTTAATTTTTTATCAATCAATCAATCTATCTATTTATTCTAAAAGTTGGCTACTACCTATTCATAATAATACTAGTTTATTCATTATAATATTAGTTTAGTGTAGTAGGTACTTCGATGAAAAATAGCTGATGTGTTAATTCATGATATTATAAGCTATTTCTATTACGAATTTCGCTTAAATTCATTATAGTGTAAGGAACTGACTAACAATCAGTCGCTGATATTTTCACAAGCTTTCACATTTTTTTTTATTAGTAGTGAGATTGAAACAAAGGTCTGTATTGAAATATTCACACAAAAAGAGTTCGATAAAATTTTTGGTATAGAGATAGTTTATGATCCGGAAAGTGATATACTAATTTTAATTCCGTTCTTTTTAGTAGATTTTTTCTCTTTCTAATTCTCGTGGCTATCTCGTAGAAAAATATTTAAGATGTTAGAAGCGTAGCTAAGAACAAGGAAAATCGTGGGCCAGATTTTCGTTTAAAATAATTTTAGCGGCATGGTTAGGTAAAATAAAAAAAAACAATTTACAATAAGAACAACACTATTAAATACGTAGTCAGAATTTTAAGGTAATAATATATTCAATTACTATATGTATTCAGTACTTTTGTTCAGTAGGCGGACTTCACGTGTCTTTCGACAACTTGAATGTTCTATCAGACGTGTAGGTCTACTCACGATGTTTTCCTTCACCATAAGGCAAGTGCTAATCATGTTTGAAATAATCTGCCCATGAAAATTTCGGAGGTACGCCGTGCGACACCAAGGTAGCGAACCCGCTCCACTTGCTTTTTCAAGCGAGGACGTCACCACTGGGATACCGCAATTTTTATATATACTGTCTAGTGCCTTATATATACTATATGTATAAATATAACCATATACCTACCTATATTTTTTAAACTGATAGATTGTTATTTTATTTGTTAGTAAGTAGTTGAAAATAACAAATCAAAAATAATTTCGTAAATCCAGTCCAGATTGAATATTAGTTTCCAAGGTTTCTATATTATTTATCTGTGTGTTATTAAAAAAGTGTAATAATTTTTTCATACTATCGTAACAAGCAAATCCATCGTAAAATGTAAGTATATTAATTACTTTATATCTCCCACTTTATACCAAGCCTGTTGACACGTTCAAGGGCTATCTGCAATAAGGCATTTGCTCGCAATTTATTCCACAATCAACTTTTTAATCCCAATAATCTCGATTCTAACACTGTTTACTTTTATAAATTAATCGTTTAATTTATTATTATACCGGTCTGATTGATCTTGTGTTTGGTTAAGAGACGAACTCTACGAAATACACAAATATTTACTTATAGGTAGGTACCACAGATCACATAAAATTATATTCTTATATATACACAATATTATGTTTTAGAATTTACACATGCAATGTATATAACATAAGATTGAAATAAAATTCAAATTTTCTTGAGGTAAACAAAAAATGATGCTTATCCATATATTTTCAGTTGGATTTTCTCCTCCGGCCATAGTCAACCACGTTAGCCAATATATGGACTTGTGAGCTTCATACGTCTTGCAAGCAGCAAGATGTTAGATTCTCTCAGATATGCAGATCTCCTCACGATGTTTTCCTTCAGTCTTAGTGAAAATTATTCACTCATGAACAAAGAACATCACACTGGTGCACAGACCCGAGTGTGAACCCACATCACTTGACTTTCCAAGCAAACGTGTTACTAATGGTTTATCGCCAATCACTCAAAAATACTTACACACAATATATTTTATCCATCTAAAAACTATTTATTCTAATCAAAATAGTTACGAGTATATCTCTACCTAACACAAGTATTCTAACTTGATTTCAATTGACAAAAAGGTCACATAATAAAAACTATCCTGAAATATCGACGGCCCGCTTCCCGACGAAGAATGTGAAACATAAATAAACGCAGTAAATAAGAGTAAAATATTGAAAACTGTCATGGTGGGCAGAAAGGCGCGCGAAACTGAATATCCTCAGGTTTCCGGTCGCCCGCGCGCCAAAATGGCAGAACGGATATTCGTATCGACTATGCCATAGTGCAGTGAATAAACATCTATAGACAATGTGTGACAAAAGTATTGAATTTGTTTTAGTTTATTAATGAATTATTTATGCAATATATGCATACGCAGCAGAATGGTAGTATATTCTTATTATGTTATGTCATATTTAGTTTGTGACAATAGGTATATGCGAAAATTGAACCTACGACCTTTGGCTTGGGGGCAAATAAGGCAGTTAGCCAAACATGTAGCTATGCTTATTTCTAGGAAAATAAATCAGTGTTAATATTTAATTCTGATATAGAAATATAAATATTTTCAGATGCATATATAGAATATTTTTACCCTATATGTTTTAATATATACAGTTTACGTTTAAAAAATCACTCTCGAAATTGGTAATGCTTAGACTTTGCGGGTAAATGGTTCACCCCTATCCGCTGCGGCCCTATCGATTTCTTTCCCTTTCTTTTTCTGACCAGCAAGCAACAAGCTTTTTATTCTTATTTGTGTCTATTCAAAGCTGGTCTATCCAAATATCGTTTGGATGAAAATCTCATGTGAGAAGCTTACGCTCAAAGTTTGATGAGAGCGACGAAATTTTAATTAAAAACGTGACTTAAAACTTAAAGGAAGATTTTATGCCTTATGCAATGTACTCGTACATATTACAGTTTCAGAAAAAAAAACAAAGTGATATTTATGACCCGTTGGTGTCCGGAGGGGAGCGCGGAAGATTTGAAATTGGAACCAAATAGGCGTTAAATGGCGGCGTGCGCTGTCATAACGTCATTTGGCGTTCATCAACGGGCGAAACAGCATCTCCGTTTGGTGCACGTTTTATTAGCGTAAGGAATAGCGGGGCACAGTGACTCGGAAATTCAGATTTGCATCAGCGAATATAGCGGTGATTGCATTTTCTTTGCAACTACGCCGTCATTTAATTTGCCTTGAAGGCTTACACAGCTTGGTCTGGCTAAATTGTGCCTGACTGTTAGTTACGGCGCACTATAAATTAAATGGCCTGCCCCATATTGGATTATGACCCTGTCAAGTTTATATGCATGGCCTAATTTAATTCTATACAACAGAATATGGACTAACCTGGACACAATATTGATTCAAAGTAAAATCTTTATATTATATCTTTATATTTAAATATTATTATTTGGTCGGTAATGTAATAGATTTATTTACATATTACATACCTACTTTAAGGCCATTTATGAATGAATATATACCTATGCATATGATTCTGATTATATTATACATATATGATTCTGATTGGTCCAAAATATCTATTAACCTTTTTTGATCGATTTCAATGAAGGAGGTTTCATTTGTCTTTACTTTTCAAGAATTTATTTTAATACGAGAAAACTCTGGTATGAGTACAGAGTTAAAGTAGGTATATAATATACTTATAGAACGACTGCAGACAGCTAAAATTTATTAAGTTTGGCCGCAGCTTCACTTGCATTAATCTTCATCAGTATTATAAAAATATAACTATAATACGTGCTAGTCTCTGGACGTTTTTACCCAACTGCGGCAAAGTCCAAAGAGGGTTATGTATTTGACTTGTATGTATGTATGTATGTTCAATTCAAGGTCGTCTCGTAACTACTAAACGTCTTAATCTATTTTGATAATTCATACGTAGTTAAATTCGTCTTAATAACGCGAGTGTCATAGAAAAAATAAAAAAATAGCAAGAATCTAGTTTTATTAGTAATACCTACTATGTTCCTTCGTCCACTTGTTACAATTTTTTTAATTTGCTTTTTTTGCAGTCGGTTTTACATTATTTATATGTTATACATTATTTAATGATAAAGGTCCGGTACCGGTCATTTTGACAAAACAACCTCAATAATATTCTCAATTAATAAATTAAAGTCGACTTCCGACCACGGAGCGATCCCTGGTCTATTAAAAGCTTAAAAAAAATTGCTCCAATATTATTTGGATGATACATCAGATACGTTTAGTTAAATATTAAGGTATATAAACAATAAACAAAATGAAATCAGTCTAGACGATTTATTGTTATTTTCAATCATATTTGGCAGTAAATAGCTTTTAAAATGGAATTACTATTGGCGTCATAAAGTCGAGATCCATCAGCCAAGCCATCATTCAACGTTCCGCATATCGCGTACCGTTTACTTATAAATTTCATTTCGATTCAATCGATTCTTTGCTTTCAATCCCCTGTAAATCAACCTTTCGCGTTCGGAGCTTCAATTTAGTACGCTTTAGTGCATGTGATAAATGTTATTCTTTAATAATTTTCAGGTGTTATGTTATATCTTGTTTTGTTGATAAATAACCTTTAATTTTTTTTATAGTTAGAAGGTATTTCGCTTTTATATGAAACAGCTTTAAAGAATTTTATATAAGACTGGTGACTCACACTCGCTCCGCTCGGGTTCGTCCCTAGGAACGTTTTAACGGTTAGTATAGATTCTCAGAGGCGAGATATTTTCCCATAGTAAAAAGTATCCTATATGTTAAATTTCATCAAAATCTGTTCAGTGGTTGTCGTGATGCGTTCCTAGACAGACAGACAAAAATTCTAAAAACTATACATTCGGCCTCTGTATCAAGGATAATGACTATTTCAATAAGATTTTCCAAACAGTATTTAAAGTACAGATTCAACTCTGAATTTTATTACATGTATAGAAAAATAATTATATTTTAAAAAACTAAAATAAAATGCTTTTGATGAATTAAAATGGACTCGTGATTACGAATCATATGACTACAAACTGGAGGGGTTAACTAGCACCCACCTATCAGCAAGAGTTCCACTATCCGCTTTGTTGCTCCATCATCAGATCAGCTCGAAGATACTAAATTATAATATTGTCCTCTTAACTCATATCATATAGAAATAATTTTATTTCGATACGACAATTAGAATTAAAATTAATGTCCTAGATTTGATTACTTGTTAGTTAAAAATGAAGCTATATGTATAAAGCTATACATATATTTAAAAATCATTAAAATCGATTCTCACTTAGCGAAGACATCACTTTCACAAAAGCAAGAAAATTGACATACTGACTTGAGTACCTTTTGCTTAATGAAAGCAGCCTTTATGAAAGAAACCTAATTCATAAAATAATATTACTATTATTAATTTAAAGAACATCGTCTGTACACAGTTTGTATTATAAGTATTGAAAAATTGCTATTCTCTTTGAAGGCAAATAGAAGGCTTCCCCGCGGCTGGCCGATTGTCACAAAGCCCGAGCTTATAAGCATACGATCCTAATCGGATGAGCGAATAAAAGTCGCGTCCATACTCAGTACATCCCGTTGTACGAACGAAGATGTCGAACATTTTGTTGTTACATATTTCTTTAAAGGAAAAATGAATTAAAATTAATATAGTATAGTGCCATAGAAGCTAGCAGATACAGCTACAGCCGACAGATTCGGAGATCCTGGGCTTGGTCGAGGCACGTAAGGATATTATAACTATGGTTTATATATATATATATAACCTATGGTTTTTCTGTCCTCAGTAGCAGCCCGAATTTGGAAAGTTGGCGATGTTACGTCCCAATGTGTCTGAGAGCGCGTTGTGCCGTCGGTCCCGCGCGTCTTATAGAATTTAAGGAAATAGTTCAATTAAATAGCCGGCAATAAGTGTACTTATACCCATGATAGATTAAGTAAATCGAATTTAAATCTTAAGTAGGAACAATTTTCAACATGATTTCCAGTAGCCTTACTGTGAAGGAAAACATAGGAATTGGAACGCTGTAAAACCCTGCTGTCTGAAAGAATCTGGCAAGTGTTCGAAAGACGTGTGATGTCCACCAACTCACCCTTGGCCAGCGTTCCCGTGTCCAGCAGTGGAATGTTGAAAAAGGGCTGAATACAATACAATTAGTAGTTGGGTTTTAGTAATAGTATCTAATTGTAATAGCTTTGAATGCTTTAAAATAAAATACAATGAATACACTCTAATTTAGAACTAAACCAATGTGGTTGTGAAAATATTTGACATAATTGCTATTGACTCATCGATTTTGTTCACCACTAATTTTATATACACAAGTATTAACATTAGTGATGAACAAAATCGATTACAGTTAGCGAGATAAATTGATTAATATGAATTTTGGGACACCAAAAATTAAAAAAAAATACAATATCTTTTCGGTACCAAGATAGTTGCAGTAAGTTTTTTTAACGTTGGGAAATGTATTTACGCATGTCATCTATGTACCTATAATCTTTTAAAATAAATAATAAGTATATATAATTATTAATTATTAAGTTTTTAAATTATATCGCTTTCTAAGTTATGTTTAATAACATTTTAGCAAATTTAGGCGCCGTAGGATCACTTACAAATTTATACACGGAGGTCGACTAAATACTGTAAAATAATATGTACAAGTATTTCTGCTGTAAAACGTAAACCTAAAATGAGATGACAAGTGATAAATTGGGGGAGTTTCGACCTGACTTAAATCAAAAGGACGAAACATACGAGTTTTCATACTCTTAGCTATTCCAGTATTTCTCCACATCGCTGTGTCACGCTGAATGACGCTGTATAAAGTGGCCGGCACGGTTTGCTGCATATGAAAGGGTCTATCTGAACATAAAGCCGTCTCTCCCAGATGGCTTTGAAGAATCCTATGAATGAATTAAAAAAAAAGATCTCTACATGTGTTAGATGCTTACATAATTCGTACGCGATCTGTAGTGGGATATTGTAAGATGAAGTAGTTTTATAATAATTATAAATAATTGTTATGAATAATTTGAATTTATACGAGTATAACTTTTGTTAGCAGTGTTTACTGAGAAACGATATTTATTTTGTCAATCGACTTCTGGTACTCACGATATAGGCTTTACCCAGTGTACCTATATGTATGTATTTAAAGCGGCATTTTTTGGCAATAAAGATTTTATTATTAATTCCATACAAGTAACTTAATTTCATATCTTGCTGGCTGTCCTTATTTTTGTTTATTTTCAATTCAATACCAGCTAACGAAGTCTTAGAAAATAGCTACGACACCGGCATAACCCATCTTACTCGTATCATCTCATCAACAATTTATTAATAAGCACACACCGATTATTATTATTTTTTTTGTTAAGTATTATTATTAATTTTCAACAAAATACATAATAACATAAATCTTAAGCAATATTAAATAATTATAAATAAATCGTAGGTATGTCTTGTTGTATTTTTGCTCTGCAACGAAAGAGACTTTTTAAAACTAGCAACCCTGCAGCTCATCCTAAAAATACTTGTAAATTTTTAATTTCTTTAAGACAATTTAAATTAGCTACTTAGTACCAAAATCAAAGAGCAAACAGTAAGCAGAAGTAACAAAACAAAGTAATTGAATCACTCCCACAATTGATAATAAAAGCGAGTTTATTGAATTATAGCGTTTTGCGCCCCGCCATTATGCGAAGAATCGTCACAAACGAACCATTGTTAAGTACACTAGCGTCCATTGTGTGGTGTTATCGCCCCACGTCGGTTTTTGCTATTCTTCACAGCAATGATTTGTAATGCAGATGTGGATTTTTGTATTGAGACGTTCAAATTATAATTATTTTTTTAACTTACACAAATCCGCTTTTCACCCTTCATCTTTCGCTATTGAAGATCCGGCTTTAACTTATATTAAACTATAATATCTTTTTTAAATATAATCTGACGTTTATAAAACATTGTCCAAACATTTATTTAAATATAAATAAAGGAAATAGCAAAATATTTATTTATTATATACGTATTTGTAATTTTTATTACTTTTATATCGTGAAGAAAATCGTGTAAATTTTAATATTTAAAATGTTCGAAGAAAGAAAAATAAAACGTATATTGTATTTAATTATTAAAGTTTTGCTGTTCTATTTCCAGTAGGTCCGCACTCATATTGTATAATATGCGCCGAGAATTGATCCCGCTATATACTAATTAAAATAAAAAATCTTTATAAAAAATCGATAATTTACATAAACATACTTATTCATTATATAATTTTGTAAAATTTTGTGTTAATTTATATATTTCTAAGACAGCGTTTACAAATTATTATACTAATCAAAGTAAGCCCTCGGAGAGGTTATAGATGACTAGGCAGTAAATTTACCTTATTCATAATTTGTAAGATCAACTTACATTCGTTATTGACTCGACCTCGCGCCCTTACAAAAACGTTATCGCTATATTTATTCAGTTTTTATTTTCACTGCGACACCTAGACAAACATTGCTGTAGATTATGTATTATTTACCATCTTATACCATACATAATAAGGTTGAAAGTAGAGTAAAATTTTCTTTTGTAATAGAAAATGTAATGTGGTCTTTTATATCCAGAGTCGGAGCGGAAATAAACTTCTTTGTGACACTATCGCATCGGATCGTCAACCGCTTCCTTTCCAAAGATTATTGTAGACGTAAGTGCAAATAAAACTTATCAAAGGTTTTGTGACTTTAGCTCATACTGAATGTGAGACAATCGAAATTTGTTGCTATTAATTTGCATTTGTAGGATGCAAAGAAAGTATGATTTAGAAAATAAAAGCCTTTAGTGGATTTGGATAGAAAAGGTAGTGAGAATTAATGTCTGAAGCCTGAGTATCTTTATATGTATCATAGGTATTATTTAACTTCTGCATTCCATTTTCATTTATAATATATGTATGTTTTGTACAAATAACGATTATTTAAACTCGTGGTTTTGTTAAAATGAAAAAAGGCCCAACTCACCGTGGTTACTTGTGGATATTAATAACTTTATTAATTGATCGACTTATAAACTGAAGGAGGTGTATATATATATATATATATATATATATATATATATATATATGTATATATATATGTATATATATATGTATATATATTAGTGTATGCTATGCTATCTTCACCAATTGTAAACCGTTTTTGTATTCCTTTTTTTTAAGATTTTGTAATACTTCACAGATTTTTTCTATAGTATATTATGTAAATCTATATTAAATAAATTTAAAGAAAATCACCTCTAAAAATAAAATTACTTTTAAATTGATTTTGAGATCGTCTATATCGTATATTTTTACAATTACTATGATAATGTACAATTAAAATTATTAAATTATTATACAATTCCAACAAATGTGACAATATGTATCTTATATAAACGCTATTCATTAAAAAACCATATTTATGCAGAGTTTCCATTATAGTATTTGACAGTTTTAATTCATCTAATTAATCAACAATATGAAAAGTTTCGTAATAATGCATCATAACATGTGAAAGCCAATTACCTCAATAATACCAATAATAATTAATGTATGGTAATGTAACACGACGAGGCATTCAACAAAGCTACCATCGAAATAATAGACACTTATATTGTGTTGAAATATGCATGTAATTTATATTATGGCTAACAACTCACCTTCGCTCCGCTCGGGTTCGTCCCTACTTATGTTTTAACGTCAGTATAGATTTCTCAGAAATGAGATATTTTTTTGCAGTAAAAAGTATCCTATATGTTGACCCGGATAACCAGCTATCACTATATCAAATTTCATTAAAATCGCTCTAGTGGTTTTACCGTGATGCGGTGACAAACAGACAGATAGAAAGCCAGACAGACTGACCAACATTCTAAAAACTATAGATTCGGGCTGTGTATTGATAATAATGACTATTTCAATAAGATTTTCCAAAAAATATTTAATGTGCAGATTCGGCTTAGTTACAATTTAATTATACGTATAGATAATATTCAAATTAATATTAGGGTTAATCGGATATATACATATCGGATGACTTAAAGAACTACTTGCTATGTCCTTAGCTCTAAGATAACTGCAAAAAAAACTTAAAAGATAAATGTAACTGATGCTCCAAGCTTTTAAATTCTTTTGAATTTACATCATACATGGAACTCACTATCTACCCCTTACAGTTTGTTCCATAATTTATTGATATTTCTTTCATATACTTAAAAATTTTACTATTGTAGCAAAATAAATAAGGAAAATAGATAGTTTTTACAAGTTTCATTTAATATACCTATGTATTTCTATGAATGTAAATAATAATAATTAATGAATAATATTAATTATTTGTTTATATTTTTACACGTCTGCGGTGAAGCTCATAGGAGGGTTATTTGTTTGACCTGTATGTATATATGTAACAAATGTCATACTTATGTAATAATATTTTAATCCAATAAGCCTTTAAAGGCCCCCTATTGTCAACCTCACCTGCTCGTGGTACATCCTGCTTTGTGGGCAGCAGCGCCACCAGTGAAATATTCCAGCAACTGCGGTCACCAACCCGTCTGCCAAGCGTGGTGACTAAGGCAAATACCCCCTAATGAGAGACAACTCAGATTTAAGGCCCCCAGTTCCCGGTAGTCGCACTATTCCTGGCCACGGTACCGGCCATGGTAACGGTGCGACTGGGGGTGCTAAGAATCCCCGGGCTACGGCAGGGTACCACAAACGACTGCACTTGGCTACGTTCAATGGACGCACTTTAAGGCTGAATGAACACCTTGCCGAACTGGAAGAAGAGTTAAGTCATATTAACTGGCAAATAGTGGGTCTATCGGAAATCCGAAGACAGGGTGAGGAGACGATAGTACTAGATGCTGGCCACTTACTCTTCTTCCGAGAAGGACACCAACCATCCCAAGGTGGTGTCGGATTTTTGATCCATAAGTCACTCAAGAACAATGTCGTAGAGGTTGGCAGTGTGTCGACGAGAGTAGCGTACCTTGTAATCAAAATAACCGAAAGATACTCCTTGAAGGTTATACAAGTGTACGCCCCTACGTCCACATACCCTGACGTAGAGGTCGAAGCCATGTACGAAGACATAGTAAAAGCTATGTCTCGTACCAACACCTACTACACAGTTGTCATGGGTGACTTCAATGCCAAAGTGGGAGTACAAGAAGATGGTGAATCGAGAGTAGGAGCATTTGGCTATGGGCGTAGAAATCATCGTGGGCAAATGTTAGTAAACTTTCTTGAGGCTCAGGGGCTGTTTCTGATGAACTCATTTTTCCAGAAAAAGCCTCAAAGAAAGTGGACCTGGCAAAGCCCCGATAACACTACAAAGAACGAGATCGACTTCATTATATCCAACAAGCGCCACATATTCAGGGATGTCTCAGTGATTAACAGGGTTAAAACCGGTAGTGATCACCGACTTGTAAGGGGAGCCCTGAATATCAACATTAAAATGGAACGAGCGCGGCTAATGAAGTCGACTCTTAGACCAACACCGCCCCAGATGCAAGCTGGTTGCGAAAGCTTCCAGCTAGAGCTACAGAATAGATTCGCCATGTTGGAAACCACTCAGGACATTGACGACACCACCAACAGTCTGATGCGTGTAATCCGTGAGGTGGGCCAAAAACATTTTCGACCGAGGAGAGATGGACAGAAGTCAAAGCTCTCAGGCGAGACTCTGGACGAGATGTCGAAGAGACGCAATATGATAAATACCACTCAGTTTAAGCGTCAGGTACTTGACAGGAAGGTAAAACATCTAATAAGGCGTGATTTAAGACAAGCGAATACCCGAAGTATTGAGGACGCTATAGAACTCAATAGGGGCTCGAAAGTCTTTGCTGAATCCCACACCTCCTGTTGTCACCTGACTAAGCTTAGAACTGCACAGGGTACAACCGTCACCTCGAAATCAGAGATTCTTGCCGAAGTCGAAAAATTTTATGGGGATCTTTACTCCTCACAAACATTTCCACCTGAGTCCCACCACGCGGATGATCCACGTGCCAGACTGGTACGCCACCATACAGACGAGCTTCCCGAAATCGACGTGGGCGAGATTAGGATAGCTCTTGGACAACTAGGAAACAACAAAGCTCCGGGTGAGGACGGAATTACTGCGGAGCTTCTTAAAGCGGGAGGAACACCTGTTCTATCAGAGCTCGCAAAGCTGTTTAATTCTGTTCTTCACAATGGCATTACACCGCAGGCATGGAGCGGGGGTGTGGTGGTATTATTCTTTAAGAAGGGGGATAAAGCCCTTTTGAAGAATTACCGACCCATATCACTCCTGAGCCATGTGTATAAGTTGTTTTCAAGGGTTATCACGAACCGTCTCGCCCAAAAATTCGATGAATTTCAACCCATCGAGCAGGCCGGGTTTCGAAAAGGCTTCAGTACCGTAGACCACATACACACACTAAGGCAAATAATTCAAAAGACCGAGGAATATAATCAGCCTCTATGCCTAGCGTTTGTGGACTACGAGAAAGCCTTCGACACCATCGAGACCTGGGCCGTTCTACAATCCATGCAGAGATGCCTTATTGACTATCGGTACATCCAAGTACTAAGGTGTTTGTACGAAGCCGCAACAATGACCATCCAAGTACAAGGTCAGAGCACAAGGCCAATCCAATTGCACCGCGGGGTAAGACAGGGGGATGTTATATCCCCGAAACTGTTTACCTGTGCATTGGAGGACGTCTTCAAGACGCTCGATTGGAACGGATGCGGTATAAATATCAACGGAAAATATATGACACACCTGCGATTCGCCGATGATATAGTCATCATGGCAGAGACTCTGCAGGATTTGGAAGAAATGCTAAACAGCCTAGGCGATTCTTCGAGGCGGGTGGGTCTTGGGATGAATCTCGACAAGACCAAGATCATGTCGAATTGTCATGTATCCCCGAGACCAGTAATCGTGAATGGCGCTGTCCTTGAAGTTGTGCAGGAATACATATATCTTGGCCAAACTATACAACTCGGCCGGCACAACTTTGAGAAGGAGGCCAACAGAAGAATACGCTTGGGCTGGGCGGCTTTTGGGAAGCTTCGTCATATTCTAGAGTCATCTATCCCACAATCCCTTAAGACCAGGGTATTTAACCAGTGCGTCCTACCCGTAATGACATACGGAGCCGAAACGTGGACACTCACCGCAGGGCTGGTTCACAAATTCAAAGTCACTCAGCGAGCAATGGAACGCGCGATGCTTGGAGTTTCTCTGGCAGACAGAATTCGAAATGAAGTCATTCGCCAGAGAACTAAAGTAACCGACATCGCGCACAGAATAAGCTCGCTGAAGTGGAAGTGGGCTGGTCATGTCTCCAGACGTACGGATGGCCGATGGAGCCGAAGCGTGCTAGAGTGGAGACCACGTTTAGGCCAGCGTAGTGTAGGACGCCCTGCAGCACGATGGACAGATGATCTAAGAAAGGTGGCTGGCAGTGGATGGATGCAGGCTGCCCAAGACCGGGATGGTTGGCGCTCTTTGGGGGAGGCCTTTGTTCAGCAGTGGACGGCGATAGGCTGATTGATGAAGCCTTTAAGATTGATAGCATTCCAACGTTAGTTATAAAAGGAAAACCTACCAACTACTACATATATATATTTTTTTAATCGTGTTCAGTGGCAAACGAGCAGGCAAACCACCTGATGGAAAGCGGTACCTGTCGCCCATAACACCTACGGTTCATGCATTTAGGTTTAATATAACAAAAATGCAGAACCGTAGGTGCGTTGTCACTGTGAGGACTAATATGAAGTGCCTCTTGGCTGTGTAATTGTGCTGGCTACCTTATCCTTCAAACCGGAACACAACAATGTAATCATTGTTGCTTGACGGAAGAAATAGATAAAGGGGTGGTACCCATCCAGTCGGACTCCTCAGGCTTGACAGCGTCCTACCACCGCTTACCGGCACTAGACCACTCTATTAAAATTTTAGTTTTATTTTTTGCTTAGTAAATTTTCTGTACTAGAAACCTTGGAATTGATTCCATGGTTTCTAGTACTTGAGGGCTAAGAAATTTTTACATGAAAACATCTAGTGCTAGCTCGTCTGCTGGTGACAAGAGGGTTGCCTCTATATTACCCAAAAGAATCGACATTGTGATTCAGTAGAAAAATGCAGCAAGTATTATACCACTGTTCCGTGAGAACATGACTTATGAAGTAAATATTTATATTTTAATCTTTATTATTTTTATGTACATATTTAATTTTACATATGTAGATTAATTTTCATTTCATCTTTTGATGTATTTTTTTTGTTATTTATTAACATCCGTTATAGCAACAGAATACACTTTCTAAAGCAAAGCAGAAGCAAAAAGAGAATGCGAATTTTTTATAATTTGCTACCATAACATCTAATTGTACATATAGTACTCACATCAAACTCTACAATAGAGCTCTTCAAGCAATCTTGTCCAAATCAACTTATCAAAACTTCTTCCAAACAACAAAAACTGTCCAACAAAGGTGTCATCGCGCCCGGGGCGATCTATAATGGCAATTTTTCGCATCCAGCCTGTGAATGCGATGAATGCTAGATGTCGCGTAAACGGGCCGCGGCGTGCAAATTTAACTCCTTTGTGTCGCGACGCCGTGCGTGTCCAGCATTCGATACTAGCTCTGATTACCGGGAGGGTATTTTGCAAACACGTTTCGTTTATATGTACGAGTATGTAGTGTTCTTTTAGGTTTTTAGGGGTTATTTAAATATATATTAGGAGTTATAAATATATATATATATATATATATATATATATATATATATATATATATATATATCGTGTTTTTTTATCATTTTCTTAGTTTAAGGTAGTTTTAATTATTTGTTATTTTTCATTTCAGAAATAAGTGCTTGCGTATATATATATATTTAAGTCTTTTTATTATTTCTATATATATATAGTTTCGAATTAATTCATATTTATTAAATTAAAAAAGTGACACGTTCTAAAAGCAGTAAAAGTTAAAACTAAATAAATTTCATAAAGTTTGTTAAACTTATTATTCAATATTTTATTTAACTACTTACTGTCGCTTGCAGCGCTTTCTGTTCGTTCCGCGGGAACGGCTCTCTTTTCTTCATCAAAAGAAAAATTAACTTAAATTTGATTCAACTTAATTATATTACAACTAAAAAAAATATTTTTTTAATTATACAATTGAATTTCTGGTATTCTATATGTATGAAACTCTACTACTAATATTGATCGTCTGTCATGTCACGTATCTCCTTTCAATCACGCTATATCTGAAGTGACTTTGTGAAGTTATTTGTTTGTGGGCCGTGCCCCGGGCGGACTATGGCGACGGAATCTGAATGATACTGCCTATAACTAAGGCCTTTTTTGTTGCTTTATATGAGGATTAGTGTATTTAAAAGATATTGTAAAGTAAAAATTATATATCTTAATAATATGTTATTTATATGTTTATGTTATTTAATGTGAATTGTAAAAAAAATATCTAAGATTAGTGAAAGTTTGTACAATATTTTAAGTTCAAATATTTAAGTTTGATTATTTTTTTGAATAGTAATAGCCCTTTTATGTTATTTTTTATGGCGATGTTACGTCAAACAATGACATCATCCAAAAAAATGGAGAAGTCAATTATAACTACAATAAATTGTACAAAAATATAATAATATTTATACATATAATAAAATTGTAACTAAGCCGAATCTGTACATTAAATATTTTGTTGGAAAATCTTGTTGAAATAGACATTATTATCGATACAGAGGCCGAATCAATAGTTTTTAGAATTTTTGTCTGTCTATCTGTCTGTCTGTTACCGCATCACAGAAAAACCAGTGGATGGATTTTGATAAAATTTGGTATGGTGATAGCTGGTTATCCGGGTCAACATATAAGATACTTTTTACCGCGGGAAAATGTCTCATTTCTGAGAAAAAATACAAAAACTGCAATGTAAGAGTATACTAATATGTATAACCTAGGAATTTTGGTTTTGGGTCTTCTGACGCGGGCGGAGCCGCGGGCAATGCTAGTTATTAATATTTATGCTATTAGGTACTATTTTGGGATAGGTAGGTACTCTGCGTGCAGTTTTCATAAGTCAACTTCTTAAAAAAATAACATAATATTAGAGTTATTATTACTTATATTTCAAAAATATAAGGACTAAAAATTTGAAATAAAAATATCTTTTCGAAATTTTTTCGCGGATTTATTTTGATCTTTGGTTCCCGACTATTCAAATACTTTACAGCAGAAATTATAAGAAAGTATTAAATGTATAAGGACTAACTCAAATATTTCTTATGTAGTTTTATTTATATCCATCAACTAGCCACTCGCCCTTGCTTCGCTTGGGTTCGTCCCTAGGTACGTTTTCACGGTTACTATGAAATACATATCTTTGAATTTCTCGGCTTCTCTGTACTGTAATATGTATGTATTATACATATAAACCTTCCTATTGATTCTCTCTTTATATTAAAAAACCACATCAAAATACCTACGTTGCGTGGTTTTAAAGATCTAAGGATACATAGGGACAGACAGACAGCGGGACGTGACTTTTATACTATCTATCTATATTTAAAATTATAAAATTAAAATTATATATAAAAATGAATCCCTATTTCCCTTGATCACACCATCACGTGTGAACGGCTGGACCGAATTAACAATTTTTTTTGTGTTTGTTATTGTCAGGACCTTTCTTATGAAAGAAAAAAATTAAAAAATTGCGCGGAAAATTATAAAATTTAAGAATACTTATAATTTTGATAAGAAGATAGTTTGAGACCCTGGGAAGGACATTGGATACTTTTTATCCCGGAAATCATCCCTTAAGGGGGTGAAAACGGGGATGAAAGTTTGTATGGGAAATCAAGCTACAGACGTCGTGATAAATGAAAATCTTAAATAGATAATCTTAAAATACCTACCTACTTTTCAGCAACTTAAGAGACGTTTCATTACTAAATAGTTAAGGTAAATAAGTTTAAAATTTCATTTCATAAAGATCTCCATCACTTTGCACTTGTAGATAGAAATGAATCGTTCACTCTTTCTACAATTTACAGTTTTCATATTTAAAGGAATCACAGAGTCAGACAAATCACAGACTTATTTACTATACTTAAAATTAAAAAAAAATAGTAGGTAGAAAATTGAAAGCTTTTTTGAAATTTTTTGTAAATTTTGTATTGCAGATTAATTTTGTTATTAATATGTAATTATAAAATTATGTTCATAAGTGCCTTTGCGAGTAGAAGATTTCTTTTAAAAGTTTAAATAACAGACCAAATAATTAAATATGGCGTACATACAAAAAATATGGTGATTCTAAATAATATTTTCATTGAAATCTGTTACTTTTTACTCTGAACATACAAAAAGTTCCACTATATTTCCATATAGCACAGTATTATTAAAAACAATATGTATTCTCCATCAATATGGAAGATGGTCAATCATAAAATGCATACAGAATGTCCAATATTCGGGTAAGCGGGCAAATGACAGCGATCGAACCAAATTACTGTCATTGTGATCGCACATCCGTGCCTCGGATTTACATGAAATTGTTTCATATAGAATACGATATTATATATTGTATAGTTTAACTTTCCATACAAACAAAAAATTTAAAGACGCGCAATTAGATATGAAATTATAGACCTATTTGTCCGACTTAAAAAAAAGAAGATGTACTTAATTCTAGTGTTTTTATTAGTTTAATTGTTACTGTTAAAGTAGACTTAGCGTAACTTTTTAGTTATTTAAATGTTATTATAACGATCTTTTCTTATCTACTTATTCCTCGTCAAGATGCTTGAAACGCTCTTTAGTAATCATTCTCATTTGGAAATAGCTTTTATTCGAGTTACCTTACTTGTATAATTTCCATAGTAAATTACATTTGTTCCATACGGGAGTCGGGAACTCGTTGCTAACTTCATACTTAGAAGTGCCTGGTCATTTTTGTTGATAAGTTGTAATTTTATATGCATATTGGTATGGCTTCATAAATTTATATAAAACCTTCATAATTACAATAATAGACAAAAAAATGTTTTTTTTAAGATTTTTTTTATCTATAAAATAGGTACTTTTTAGGTATTCAACTGTTATTAAAACCCAAAGAGCGCGTATTACTTTTATTGTAGTGAAAAGTTTGTTCAATATTTAAAGTATAAATATTTAAGTGTAATTAATTTTTTTAATAGTAATATCACTTTTAAAATTCAAAATAATAAAAATGAATGTTCGTATGTTTGTCCTCTATGAGTTCCTAAATCATTGATCCGATTGTGATGAAACTGATTATTCTGTATACGCCTGCGAAGGTTTCTGGCGTAAAACAAAAATCTTTGGACATTTTTATTTTATATTTTCCTACACCGCTCAAGCTCAGGGATGGAGGTCGTTAGTAGTAAATTTGTTACGTTGAACAATGACATTTCAAAAAAAATGGTATATTACAAGACGCAATGTTTGATGTCATATGTTAGAACTTTTTACTTTATGTGTCTTTTTAAATACTTGCTGGGTTGATTATCGACAATAACAGACGTTTAGTATAAAATCTATATATAATAAAATTCTAGCTGAGTCGAATCTGTACTATTTTATTGCGGGAATATATCTCACCTCTGAGAAATCTATACTAAAAAATATTTTATAAATGTTAAAACGTAACGACAAATCCAAGCGGAGTGAGTGTGAATTGCTAGTCAACAGATAAAATTTTACAATTTAAGATAGCTCTTAAAATATTATGTACCATCGGCATGAGAGTATAGTCTCGATCAGACCATTCTGTTATGATTTATTAAAAATATTGCCTTTAATATGATCTATATTTGACAATTTTTAAATTAAAATAATCCATTACATACGAGTACCTCACAGTAAGTACAATAGGTACAACAAAACAAAATGGCGCGATTGTGTGAATATGTCAAACCACAAACGTTTTCACATAAAAGCGTCTATTTAGTCAGCATACAGCAAATGTTGCCAAAATGAAATATATTATAATTAATTGACCGATGAAATATCGTTTTTGAAATATTATTATAAACAGATATTAACCTTATTACGGTGTAAATTTCAATTTGTCCGTCTGTGACCGCGGGCGATTTCAATTAGGGCGGCAGATTTACTCGCTTACTGTTTTATTTTTTAATCTCTCTTCACTTATATCTTGGATGTTATTATTTGTAATTACGTTTGCAAAATTTTTATGTAAATATTTTTAGTAGACTTAGTTGTTAGTTTATATTTTTGTAATGAAAACGGGACCAATGAAATCGAATCAGAATATAGTTTATTTAAATGTACTTTTACAACTAAATATTTTTCATTCGTATATTTTACATACTGCAGTAAATTTAGATGTAGGTATCTATATTTAGTCGTCGTTAGATTACTCGGTAAGTTCTACTTCTTATTATGCGATACCTATTCCTATATCTTTAAAATAGAATATTGTATAGGATATGAATAAAAATTTTTTAATTGAAATCTGTTTCAATATTATCATTTCTTGAGTAATGCGCGATCAAATAAGCAAAGAAATAAACTAAAGTATGTCGATTTTACTTAAATTTATTTAAAATAATTAATGAATAATTTATTAATTAATATATTAATGACTCCATTAATAATTTATGGCACCGGCAGAAATATTTATAGTTTTCGTTAAGTGTAAGAAGATTTACTTAGCACATTTTTTTATCATTTAGCAAACGTATGATATATGAAAGTATGACGATGTTGTGTTTAAAGCGAAAAAAACGTACTTCACGGCGTAAAATTGGTAGCGCTTAATAATGTATATCAAACATACATATATGGGAGGTATAATCATAAATATAGTATAAATTTGTTTTGTTTGCATTTGTATCTTAAGAATCAAAGTTTTACAAAGTATAATAACCAAAAATCGAGCTGGTGCATATTTGTATATATTGTAAGAAGTTATATAAATCAGGTTATCCCCAGATCCCAGAGTGTAATAAAAGCGATCGCTCGCCACCTCTACAATTAGACGCTAAAGGGTGTTTGTTTGAAGGGAGTAAGCTAGAGTGGCCATGATCAAACCACATTATTTGAACTCTGTTATGAGTTTGTCTTTACAATAAGTTTCGGTTTTATTTGCTTTTCTTTTTATTTGCATTCGCTTAACATCCTTCCTGCACTTTAATAGCTAATATTCGCCCAGTGGTTGAAATTCGACCATATCATCTTTTTGATAACGTTAAAGCTCACCAATAGATACTAATCAAATCAAATCGAAAATCTAACAAACAGAAGAGAAAAGTATTGCACTGTTTTGTTTTTGCCTATTTTTATATATATTTAGATACCAAGACAAGCATATTTATTGTAGTTTCATTTCGTATACTATCTCAAACCGAGACCACCAGACGTATGGAAATAATATGTTACACTTTGTGGAAATGAACATTAAAAAATAATTTTTAAATAACCACAAATCCATATGATTGCTACAGTCGAGGTGATATTGTAATCGTAAATACTTTTTATATGTTAAACACTTTAACAACACAGTTTTTGGTTAATTTTGAAAAAAAAAATATTTTTACATAGGTATAACAGTAAATATTATTACAGTAAAATTTTTCTTCCTCACTAACATTACGCCATGGTCACCCTACGACAGGGTGCGATCTGCCGCAGGCGTCATCGCTAATCGCGCTAAGCGGGGCCGAACCGAGCACTACATAAACTGCGATTATTGTTTTTTTTATCGGCAACAATAAAATGTTGATGAGAAGTCAAGTGACTTCGCATTTATAACCAAAAGGTGGCAAGTTATTGCGTATTTGAATTTCGATTTTTTATTCGTGCTGTTTCATTTATGGGGAGTGTTAAAATTAATCTATGTATTTCTATAAAATTTTATCTTCAACAGGAAATTTTTCTTGAGTTAAGAGCCTTAATGAATGTTATAATATAGATAATAGGTATATAAAAACCCAGTAAATACATCCCAAATAATATAAATTAATATATGTATAAAAATATTTCTTTATTTAATCTTATATTTTTTTTTGATATTTGTGACAGAAAAAAGGTTGCTTTGATGAGAGAGCTCTTGTATAGAGTCACTTACATCTTGAGAGCAATAAAAAAGTAATTTACCTTTATTTTAATATACCTAATTGCTATTCATTTCGTGGGGGTTAAAGAATTACAGTGGTTTTGTCTAAATCTGAAATATTGTGCATATTGTACAAATACGCCAATTTTAGGGTTCCATAGCTTAATATTTACAATCATTCCATAAAATAACTTGTTAAATAAATGCATGACAAAATTATACAATGAAAAAAAATAATCTTAAAAATGTATATTTCAACTCAGAATAGATTTCTAAACGGTCTTTATAACCAAAATTTGATTTGACTTTTTGATTTGATAATTTTTTTTTAATATTTTATACATCTTAGTATAATATTAATATATTCTACTAACATGTTCTTATAATATTAAATAGTACCTGTAGTATACTCGGTATTGCCTCGCACATTTAAAATGACACATAATTAGCTTAGCTATTATAGCTTTCTTAGGTCTGAATGCGATGAGATGATGGTATCTAAAGCCTACTCATTGAGCGAAACCAAACTTAGCTATGTTTTTAATTCAGAATTTTAAAATATAGAACAGCAAAAAAGTCCCATTAAAATCGAATATGTATAAAACAAATATCCCAAAATATTATATACATTTTCTTTAAAATATATAAACTTATTACAATTATTTTGTATATCTAACATTGGTTTTAACTTTCATATGTAGACTTGCTAAAATAAATAAATATGATTTATTTACAAGTTTTCCATTTAACACTGTAACATAAAAGTGTACAGTAGCCCTTATATTAGATAATATTTCTTTTATCCAAACATCTGCCCTATTATGCAGTGTTTATTCAATAATCGAGTGTGGATTACTTCCCCGTTGTTTCAGCGCGACTGACTGCTCGAGTGGCTCTCGAGATCCTCTCATTTAGTGTGCACATGTCGCTTTCTGTTAACTGTTTTAGTTTTAGTGGCACTACAAAAGAGTGCAATGTTGTAAAAAATATTTCTTTCGAAAATATTTTCATGGTTATATGTAATTTCTTATGTGGAATATACTCTTGTATTTGTAATTACTCTTGTAGTTTATTGGGATGAAAATTACACTATATCCGCTGTCCCGTTGTTAAAAACGAATTAAGATTTCATAAAATCGATAATACTACTAAGATTACTCTATAAATAAATATAAATATTTGTAAAGCAAGTTAACATTTTTCTTAAGACAACATTTCATTTAGATTGTCCTTAATAAAAACTATTTTTATTAGGTTTATTATTTATCTTCTATACATCTATTATTAGATTATTCCTTTTATGTCTAAACAAACAGATGCATGAAGGACTTCGTTGAGAGATACGAGTGCCTCTTCTAGTTTGCACAGTGCACATGTCATTTTCTTATATGTAGTTATTTTGTAAAGAAATTTTATAAGCCTTATATACCGCTCGGTCTTTTATTTTCGGCAATGCCAAAGCCTATTTAATAAACATTTTAAATTATGTCCGAAATAGATACTCCCTAGAGCAGGTCTCAGATTAGGGCCAATGAAATTTTGTTCAGTTCAACTCCTCTCTCTGGCTCTCCGTGTGTCTTGTTCTTGTATCATCTGTTCAATGGAGAGTGTTTTGATGAACTTTTTGGTCTGGATCCTCGGTCGTATCATCGCACCCTTCCACAGTATATTTATGTATATGTACATAGAAATACAAAAAAAATCATCCAAAAACCATTCATAAAATCTTTCATATAAACCTTGTCCTGACAATAATTTACGAAAACAACTAAAAGAAATAAGCCAAATCAGTCGAGCTATTTTAAATATACTCCGTCATACGTGTGGCGATTGATTTTTATATATATATTTGAGAAATATGACCATGTTGTATTTTAAATGATATTAGATTTTATTATATGTACATAACTATATAGATTTAGGGATTCATAAAATATTAGGTTCCCAAAATGTTATATATATATATATATATATATATATATATATACATATATATTCGTATTGTTCTATTGATTGTAAATTAAGCGAAATCATGAAAGCTTTTAATAATTGAGCTTACATCTATCAATTGAGTAGTAGGTAGGTACTAATCCTTTAACGAATAAGACGTGACACAAAAATAAAAATAATAATATTTTATTCTACAATAAAACGCAGTATATCGTAATATTCTTTTAATTAAAACTTAAAATTTGGTACAAAAAGTAGAAAACTTAAAATATTGACGCTCAGTATCGCTCTATGCGAAGAGACAATAGGTATGCACCCATGTTAAAACAACGAACGAATTATCACTAACAATAACATATAACAAAAACAAATCTTACAATTTATTTCTCAGACTAAGGGATAATATAGTTATAGAAGTCAAATAAAAATGTTTTAAAAAGTATATAGTATTTTAAAATATTACTGGAAAACTCATTTCTATGATAAGTAAATAAATGTTAATAAATATAAATAGTTTTTATTTAAAGAAAAAGCTAATATTATGATATCTCTCTTTCAAGAAGAAGAGAACAAATGCTTAAAAAAAAAGTATTTAAAGTTTTAAAATTTCCTATTAAAATTTTCTTTTCAAAGGTAGTAAATATATGACTGATATCTGTATAAAATTTCCCTTATTTTTTAAAGGAAGTAAACGATCTGTATGGCAAAATCGAGGGTAGTAGCATAAACAACAAATCACGCTACTATTTTTGACTTTACCTTTTTGCGGGCTCTATATAATTCGTTAGTCTGCGTATTACTTATAAATAAACAAAATTCGAGTAAAGATTAATATAAATTAGTTTTGGAACTTAAGTTTTTAATATAATTTGCATTTTGTTTCTAAAAGTTCATTTATACCAAGCCTGATACAATTTTAAAGACAATAACTGCTATGTATCGATTAATCGGTAGGCAAATATATTGTATGAAATATGATAGTAAATTCAGCTGTTAAAAAATATTCAAAATTTAAAAAAAATATTTTATAGAATAGACTAAAGAGAAAGACGATTTTAATATCTCATGGACAGTATTATATGATCTGTGGCATGGTGTAACTATTACAGCAATATATTAAACAAAAAATTCCCCGACGAATTGAGAACCTCCTCCTTTTTTTGAAGTCGGTTAAAAATAACAAGCCTTGTAAACGTGTATGCAATAATAGCATTAAAGCTAATGCTTACTATCTGTCTCGTAGACAAATATTTATTTTTGAATGTAATTATTGCATGCCATTTATTCCATACCATTATTGCTATACGGGTATCGTGAGAATGGGCTAAGGCCCATTCAGTGTAGTTACACTCAAAGTTTTGAGTTAGGTAATCGTTCAATTTTTTGTCAAACATGTGAATAAGCGTTCCATTGAAAGTTCTATTTTCTTGAAAATATAAACAAATTTTAATTACATTTAATAGCAAATTAAAAAAAAACATCTATACAAAAATCAAATATGAATATTTATTATAAAAAAAAACATAAACAACTAACTTTGATTAAATCTAACATTTTGTCATACCTCGCTCTCTTTCAAACGTAGTCAATTGCAGACAACAAATCATTATTATTGTTATTATAAATACATGTTTTAACATAATATAAAAAACATGGCATTGGATCAAAACTAATAACTATTATTAATGATTTTTTCAAAAAAAAATTATAACCAAGTACTTGCGATAAATTTCTTAAATTTGAGATGTCATATAATGCAACTACTTACCTGATCAATTTTATAAAAAAAAAATGTATATTTAAAATTAAAAAGTTTGTTTGGCAATTGAAAACAGATATCAGAAATCACAGATAAAAACGTGCTCAAAGTCTTAATGGAATACAACGTGGATATCTGGATCCTTATTAAAAAAAAATGGTTACAGGAATTAAGAAATCTATCACCAGTCTCCGGAAATACTACAATATAACAATGTTTTACCTAACTAATGTCTAAGTACATTTTGATAAAACTATGATATGTTATCTATTCGAGTTACCTCAAGAATTTACATTGCACTAGTGGGAATTGCACAGAACTATGTTACAAGTAGGCATATAGTATTTACACTTACAATACAAAATTAAAATATCGTAGGTTAAAAATAAAAGGAAGACGAAATAACAGCATTAGAATGATTTTTAACCACGTTTATATAGGAAATTCCTAATAATATTTACATTAATTTGGATATATTTCTAGCTTGAAACAAATATTTTTACAATTTATCGATAAATAAGATTAATTATTCGAAAAAAAAGAAAAATAAAATAAAAATTATAGTGACCACATTGCACTATCCGGCAAAATTTTTGCTTTTATAAGTCTGATTCTTCAAAAGGATTTTATTTTAGCGCTCACTTTGGTTCGTTCGTATGAAAAAGACACTCGTATATTTTAAAAACCGTAATAACAATAGTGAATGAAGGCTCATTACGCAGGTTTGTAAAACGTTACTGAAAAAATAATACTTGTCATCTAGTCTTTGTAACACCACTTATCACTCCGTCTATATACTATCAGGGGTGCTATCCCGTTCCGTGGACGTCGAGGGTCGCTCCCAATGCGGGTAAGGCCGCGCCGGGAGCGGGACCGGCCTTCATATGACGTGCTGAGGAGGCTCCTCATCACTTTTCATCAGGACGTATGCCACTGGACGTTTGACGTCTGGTGGAGGTGATGGAGACCGTCGTGGGGGACACCCACAAGGAGATAGTGCGCTGTTGTATAATGCTGAACTGTATAGCGCTCCCCCATATAGAGCCTGCGAAGAAAACAGGCTATGAATAAAAATACTGTCCTCTGCCTGCACTTGCCTACTGCTTTGCGCTTTAATAACAACTAACAGTCGATTTTACCGTGTGCGTCCCTAAGTAACGTTGGGAAATGCATTTACGCACGAAGTGTGGGACTCACCGGCGAAGCCAGTACTACCCACTAAAATCTTCCCCCGTCTTAATGGGGCGTCGCAGGATCGCTTACGCATTTAACTACGACGCCCCGACGGCAGGTCTGCCGAAGCAGACCACAGCAACCACGGGGTTGCTCCAAGGTCCACTCTGCTATCAGAGAAGTACCAGGAGCAACCCGCATGGTATACCGCCCTCCGAAGAGGGCCGCCTCCCACCGCCTACCGAAGCGGGCCACCTCCCTGTGCTTTTCTTGGCTTCGCGCCCAGGTGTATTGCCGGGCTCTACTGAGCCCCCCACCACGACAAGATGAACGCACGTTGGGGGGGCGTCCCCAAGTGCCTAGCATGAGCCTAAAATTTCATCCGCTTGAAGGAGTAATCTGTACTATACTTACCAATATTATAAAATGGTAGAGTTTATTTGTTTGTTTGTTTGAACGCGCTAATCTCAGGAACAACTCATCAGATTTGAAAAATTCTTTTTCCATTAGATAGCCCGTTTGTTAAGGAAGGTGATAAACTATATATCATCATGCTACTACTCATGTAGGCAGAGCAGTAATTATAAATGTCAACAAATCGGGCAGACTTCCATACATTAATGTAAACCTGATGTTTATAATACACAAACAATTATAACACGGGTGAAACCGTGGGGCACAACTAGTGACTAATAAACATACACACAAACATGCACAAATTTTCGCATTTATAACAGTTTAATTTCTGTTTATATATTTATTAGAAATAGACCATTTTTAACAAGACCACTGTGACAACCGTGATAAGTACACAGCATTCATATAACGACATGAGTAAGACAAAATATGTCTTTTTAAGTAATAATAATGTCACACTCTCTCTCTTTCTCCTCATCTAGTACAGATGTGTATGTATTTACATAAAATACGATTATGCACATAGATACGTAACAAAAATTAAACAAGTACCTGTAAATGCGCAAGTTCAGCAGCCAATTTCCCATCATCGGACGGAATCTTGAATGGATAAAACGGGTACGGTAGAGGTGGGAAGAGGGCTCTTCCCAAATCCGGTTTATCTTGTAACAGATGATGTGGTACCGGAAGCTGTGGTACCGGTTGCGGCAACGGTGTCACCAGCCTTGGTACCGGCGCCATTAGACCGGAAATGTTGAAGCTGAACTTAGGTTCCTTCTTGACTAGCGCTTTGGGTTTCCGTCGCGGACGGTATTTGTAGTCTGGATGTTCTTTCATGTGCAGCGCTCTGGATGAAAAGATTTATTTTGTAAATATTTCATCTAAAATTATCTAAGTTTTATTATATTTAAAAATTGCGTAATTGCTAGTAAAATTAGTAAAACGAGTAGTTAGCTACAAATGATTTGTTTAAGATGAGGTTTGGTTGGTATCTCATGTCAAGATTTTTTATAAATTTTTTTTATGCATAAGTTATCGTTTACAATTAAAAAATATTACACTTCTAATCTACCAGTGCTAAATTAATATGTATAATAAATCCAGATCCTATTAGTTTGTTTAAAATACTTTCATTCGCTTTATAATCGCATTCATGTATAAGTTTAGCAACAGCGCGCCACAATGAAACTTCACTGGGCAGAATAACATTATTATTTATGCAATAAAGCGTACAATTGTCGCGAACGCCCGCCGCCCTTAAAACAACAATGTCAATTCAACAATGCGCGGATTATTGCATTGTCCCCATCACAATCGATTGTTATTCCCACCCTGTATATATCACCGAAATCACTCAACCCATTTTAAACCTTAACGTACAGTATTATAGGTTAAATTTGTACATTTTTAGCGGTAGATAAGTCATTTAGTGATGTGCAACAGTCGACAGAGCGTCCGATTATGCCAGCTTTGTGATAGAATCGCGATTGTCAGCGAGTCGATTGTAATTATTCGAATGGACCAAGGGATGATAGTTCGTATGAGGTTTTTGAACGCTGTTTGCTGAACGAGCTTCCATATTAGTATAGGTTTGTACCGTGAAATTGGAGATAATCTACATATTTATAATAACTAGTTCATAATTGTGGTTTTATTCGTCTAAAAGTGGCATAACTTATTTTCTTTATATAAAATTCATTTTATTGAAAATATCAGTTACATGAAAATATTTAAATAAGTTTTCTTCGTTTTTAATCATTATTTTTCTTACTTTATATGTGGGATGTCTAAATTTAATAACATATTCTGACTGGCTGTCTATTGTAAAAGCCATGACCAAATCATTGAACTAAGCGACAGAAAGAGTATTCCAATTATGAAATAGACAATTATTTGTTAAAGAAGTGAAAAATGATTGCTAAGTTTATGTAAAAAATATTATATTTTAGGCAAATTTACTATTAACAAGCTTTTTTTAAATGATTTATTTTTTATACTTTTATATTTGGGTTGCTGATGTAACTAATTCAACTAGTATAGTATTATACGATCTGTGCTAATTCTAAGCCAAATAAATACATTAAACTCAGTGGCATTGGTAACGTGGTCGCTTGGCAAACCGAGTGAAGCTTTAAATCCCGGGCCACGCTCCTCTGACATTTACAGGTGCGAATCATTTCTAACATGATTACCATTTGCCTTACGCTGAAGGAGACCATGTCTTAAGGAACCTAGCAAGTTTTCAAAAAACATGCGAAGTCTACCAACTCGCACTTGGCCAGCCTGGTGCTCTATAGCCTGATCGCTCTCGTATTTATGGGAGGCCCGTGCCCAGCAGTGGCACGTTAAAAAAGACTGAATATACCATAAAACTAAATATTATTAACAGGAATAAACGAGTTATTATTCAGAAAATCTCTATCGGATATTAAGTTCATTCACAAATACTTACATATTTGTTCAATAAAAAATATTTTTGAGCTTAACAAAAATCGGGGTCGACGACCGTACACTATCAATTCCTTCATTACTGTTTGTGGACAAATAAAGAAGATAACAAAAACAGAGTATTGAGAAAAAAACTATCTTCTTATCAATGTTTCGATGTAAGAATATTTTTGTATTGAAAAAATAATTATGTTTTTACCTTTGCTTCGTTTTGGTGCGTCTCTAGGTGCATTTTGACCCTTTTGCTAGCGGTCGCGGGTTCGAGTCCCGCTGGGGGCATTCATTTGTTTGATGAGCACGAATGTTTGTACTTCAATCATGGATGTTTATATTTATAATATGTATATATTTAAAGTTATATATGTGTAGCATATCAACTATCTGGTATCCATAATACAAGCCTCGTAGCTTACCATGGAAGTAGATGGTGTCATAACAATGTCTTCAAACTTTTCCTTAATTTCTATAAATATTACTTATACAAGATATAAAACTTCCGGAAGAAATTGTTTACATGCTATTAAAAACCGTATCGAAATTAGTGGCGTAGATTAAAAAAATTAAGCGTACATATTTATGCGAATAGTAATTTTATTACTGATGATAATTTGTAAATTATGACGTGACCTGATATATACATATATCAGTGAATTACACCTCGTGTTTTTGTTCATATTCTATGGGAAACACGGGAATCAAAACAACCAATATAACGATATTGATAAACTATATGTAAAATAAATTATATCTATTACCAGGTAGGTACATGAAAAAGATATAACATTAAAGATTATGTTAAGTTTGTTAAATAGCGGATATCACACAAATACATATATAAAAAAAAGAGAAAGTGTGTTTTTGTTTGTTTGTTTGTTTGTTTGTTTGTTTGTTTGTTTGTTTGTTTGTTTGTTTGTTTGTTTGTTTGTTTGTTTGTTTGTTTGTTTGTTTGTCTGTCCTTCTTTCAATCAATCAAATCAATCAAGATCATTATCATGAACTGAACAATGAAATGAATGAATCAATAAAATGAATCACAATATTTTAGAGGTTTTTTTTGTAGTTTTATCTCGAGCGAAGCCGCGGGTTCTGCTAGTTTATATATGTATAAATGCGAAAGTTCGTGTGTGTGTGTGTTTGTTACGTACTTCTAATGAAACTACTGATCTAATTCTGAAAATTAAATAACAAAGAGCTACATTATTGTCGAGTGTGAAATGTGTTTAGTGTCAGATAGGTATATATCATAACTTTGATTGAAGTCCGAAAAATCTGGTTTAGATTTAGTTGCATTTTCAGTGTTCGCTGACTTACTGGTTTGAAACTAAGCACTAAAATGTATGGCAAAAGACAGGTGAAGAGAACGGGTGAAGGGTGTCTTAAAGGTTGAGGTATAGTTTATTTATAAGGCGTTGTGTATCTATACTAATCCATACTAATATTACAAAAGTAAAAGTTTGTGAGGATAGATGGATGGATAGATGGATGTTTTGCTATTCTTTCACGCCAGAACGGCTAAACGGATCTGGATGAAATTTGTCAAAGAAATAGATAATAATCTCAAATAGCACATAGATTACTTTTTTTATATTTTTTCCCGGAAAAATGTACGGTTCCCGTGGGATAGAGTTGTTTTTGTCTGGAGACAAACTAGAAGCGAAGCGAGGCATAGTCGCTAGTTAAATAATATATAGTTTTTCTCTTATAAAGAAAATAAAATAATATTTACAAATTATTAATGAATATAGATGCATAATATTAAAAAAATTATATTATAATAAATAATACAATAAACCTTTTAGAATTTAATTGATAATAATATATAACAAAACTAAAAAAATATTCGAAAAATCATCCCCATTTTATCTTAAATCGAACAAACTTTGTTTTGTTTCATTTGCAACCCAAAGTATAACTGAAGAAAATCGGTACATTATCATTTTTTGGATCAACAGTCTTAATCGACTTAAGTAAACTACACGATATGAAAGGTCTGTTTGTCGATATTGTTGGTACATATTGGTTTTATTGGAGGTTTTTTAAAGGTGAATTGTATTTGATTTATATTTGAAGGCAATGTACGTCGATCGTTACGCGTCCGGTCTAAGTTTTAATCGTCATAAGAGGAACAGTGGGAGGTTTTTGTAAAATTTCAGTCATATTTTTTATAAAAGCGAAGAAAAATATCCATTGCTAAAGATGAAATATATAATTAAAGTTATTTCAGATAGAGATTGTTCTTGTAAATTAAAAAACATCCTGTAAGATGGTTTTTTTTTAAGCTAAAAATCTTTATACCATATTCTTTATTACTTTAATTTTAATTAATCAAGTAGATCTAAAGTGAGCTTAGCTTGAGTTCTTTGCACTTTTACTCGTAAGGTGGACTTTGTTGTGAACTAAATATAAACATACGCGGATGGTATCACAGGTAGGTCAATATAATCGGCGCGAGATAATAATATGTAACCTCTGCAGTAAGAGTCTGTGTTGATTAGACACAATCTTTAATGTTATAAGTAATTGATTCCCCATACAAATTTATCCCAATTTCGACCCCTTGAAGGATGTTTTCTGGAATTAAAACTATCTTATGTCCATCGCAGGGTCTCAAACTATCGTCTTACCATATTTCATCTAAATTGTTTCAGTAGTTTCTGAGCTTATTCAGTACAAACAAACAAACAAACAAACAAACAAACAAAAAATCTTTTCTCTTTATAAATTAGTATAGATTAGCGGGCATGTTTTAAATTCTTTTGGGAAAATTGTATAACTTCATTTTCACAGCAAAACATATCTGAATATAATTTAAGTTTTATACATATCTATCTATATAACTTAGATACATATAATAAAATTGTAACTGAGCCGAATCTGTACATTTAATATTTTTTGAAAAATCTTATTGAAATAAACATTATTATCGAGAATAGAATTTTTGTCTGTTTGTCTGTTACCACATCACAGAAAAACCACTGGAGGGATTTTGATGAAATTTCGTATGGTGATAGCTGGTTATCCGGGTCAACATATAGGATGCTTTTTACTGCGGGAAAATATCTCATTTCTGAGAAAAATGCAAAAACTGCAATGTAAGAGTATACTTATCTGTAATATCTAAGAATTTGGTTTTTTGATATCTGAACGCGGGTGAAGCCGCGGGCAATGCTATTTAAATAAAGAATTTCATTCTTACACCGCAGTAGCTATATATACAAACCCAACTTCACGCTATATCTTTGTAAGGTGGGCAGAGAGAACTGTGTGCCAAGCGCTACCACATAAACTTTATAGCCCAAAATTTTAATTTCAATATAGGTACATATGATTAAAATATAAATATTAAATTTAAAATTTCATACCTACATATATAGATAGAAAAAGAGATACGAATCCAAAGTTCACAATATACCTATCAATAATAGTTTTTTATTGGTGAATTACAAAACAGCTTTTATATTATCTTTTATCCGGACAAATTTCGTAGATAACATGAAGACGTTCTTGTTTGCGATTGCATATCGATCAAATATATGATAAAAAATAAGTATGAATAAACAAACCGCGCCTTACAATTGTGTGAGTGTTGACCGATAGTGAAGAGCAAACAACGTCGAAATTAAGTTCTGGCTGCCCCTAGCTACTAGCACTATTGTCCAGAAAAAGAAAATAATATAGTACAGTGGGATATGGGTAGTGTTTCAATTAGTTTATGTTGCTTAGAAGACAGTACTATCACAGTAAGGGAAAAAAATAATAATTATATAAATAAACTAGCGAGTCAATTTCGTTCCACTCGGGTTCGTCCCTAAGTACGTTTTACGGTTAGTATATATTTTTCAGAGCTGTTAACCTAGAAATGTTGACCTGGATAACCACCTATCATCATGATAAATTTCATCAAAATCTGTCCAGATGTATTCTCGTGATGCATTCCCAGACAGACAGAGAGTCAAAAATTCTAAAAACTATAAATTCGGCCTCTGTATCGATAATGATTACTATTTCAATAATATTTTCTACTAAATCTTTAATATACAGATCCAATTTATTAGGTGTATGGTACGAGATAGATACATTAGATTTTATTTATAGCAATTTTCCAAAGTGAATTCTATTCTTTTGGGAAATATATGTCTTTAAACCAAAACTTAGATTTATTAACATTTATGTTTGTACAATGTACATTGTACGCATATTGGGTCTAAACTATTGCACCTTAAAAGCTGGCGATCGGAATATTATGATAATATAAGAAATAAATACTTGGAGAGCTTTTTGAAAATTACGTTTATAAATTATAGTTATAATTAAATATTAAGTAAGAATAGGTACATGTTTTTATGATATTTATTGGAGGAGTTAGTCAGGAATAGACAGAGGAAAAAAATAGCAACAAATGACAGTGGAGTTGTGGAAACGATCACTATTGATACGAAACAGATTTTTTATTTTCTTATTAATGAGTCTAATACTTTCTTAGATTTAGGCGAATATTTGTCTATCTGTTGGGATTTTTCGCGAATTTATTTTTTATTTGATTTTAGGTTTCCGATGTTTCGAATGCTTTACAGCAATCATAGTTACGGGAGAGACCAGCAGTCTCCAAAAAGATAATATATTTAAAACTAACGAGTCTAATCAGTGTCTTTTTTGGAAACTTTTAACTTAATAACTTAATTTAAATATATGTAAAGGTTACAAATGAGAAGACAAATTATGAATATTTTACTTGTAGTTTCGAAGAACACGATCAATCTCTTGGCTCTATTCAGCTTTGTGGTATCATTATTATAAGCATATTTCGGCAGTTCTCTCTAAACTAAGGTTTTTTCCGAACTGCTGTTAGAGTTTTTGACAAACAAAAAGTTTACTTCTGAAACACAATGTTGAACAAAGACATTTAAATATGATTTGGTTATCTGGATTTATATGCTTAAAAGTTAAAAAGTTTCAATTCAATATGGCAATTACAAATCCAACTTATTACAATATGACATAGGTAGGTATGTAGTTACCCAATAGAGCTAATTAAGGTAGGTTAATATTTGTACCTTTACATTGTAGATACAAATCTCTCCTCGACTCATATGTGATTGTGTAAATAAATACATTGAAAACTTACTAAGTTGACTTCATTTTTAACCCCCGAAGCAAAAAGAGGGGTGTTATAAGTTTGACGTCGATGTCTGTTAGTGTGTGTGTCTGTGGCATCGTAGCTCTCAAACGGATAGACCGATTTCGATGGGTTTTTTTTCATTTGTAAGCCAGTTTCCTTGCGGTGGTTTTTAGCTATGTTTGGTTTATATTGGTGAAGCAGTGTAAGAGTATCAGCTCTTTTCCAAAATGATGTAAGGCATTTTGGCGTATGATTACTCGATTGAGTGCTTCACGCGTGCCAGTGTCATCGTTAAATGACAATTAATTTGCATAGGGGATGTTTTAAATTTTTAATTTATAATCATAACTCAAATATCCCTGAATGAAAGTCACTTATTCCATTCTTAGGGCTACAGCTGTTTCTTTATATTTATATGGGGTTGATATATCATATATTCAAGTTAAATAAAAATATATTCTCCTTTTTTAATTTGGTAAAAACAATGAGCTCTTATTTAAATTATATAATGTAATATTAAACTAAATATATAATAAAAATATTTTTACCAAAACAAATATAAAAAAATATATAATTTTAATGATTTATTCGAACTAACACAGCGTGCAATCGAGAGAAATAAACTCTGTGGCCAAATTAACTTTCTTTCGCCTCTAGCTATTACTTACTGTGGTCGAGTCCAATAAAGGTTTATTGTCTAAGTGGATTCTAAAGAAAATCTAACATCTTTATATGTCTGCAATTTTCAAGGGTTCAATTCAGTTCTTTAAAATAAGTTTAAAAGTATCTAATTATATTATATCCATAAGGATGATTTTTTTTTAATTTACTGAACCATCTATGAGGTAGAAATATAAGGATCATGAAAATCCAGATCCAAAAGGAAATATAGCTGAGTTATCAACTTTTTGTAGTTATTATAAATAACAAATGTTTTTATTTATATACTATAGGTATATCTTTATGAGTAAGTATATCTACACAATATTTAATACACCGAAAGTTTTAACTACATATTGATGGAAAATTGGAAAGAAATGTTATAAACGGTGATTTAAGTAACTAAAGCCATGTAATGTGTAGTGGTTCTTTGAAGAATAACCGTAATGAAATCATTTTAAAAGTTATCATTTCAGAAAAGATTTTTTGACATTTTTGTTGATGAATTTTAAAGTTTTTTTTATTGCAGATACTAGTAATATTGCAATTCATTAAAAAAATACGAATATTTTAAATTTTAGCTTCATTTAGTAGATAACTGGCGACTTGATTGTTGCATAGATTTACATTGTGATAGTTCATGAGCCTTAGACATAGGAATAATATAGGTATAGTATAATGTTGTAAATAATTATAATATAAATATTTTTTTAAAATAAATAGGGCCACCACATGAGGAACCTTTTCTTGTTTTGTTGCCGATGAGAATTGTTTTAGTTAAGTTAGTTTATTAAAAATTATTACCGAAAAACTATATTTAATTAGGGTCTAACAAAAGCATCATTATTTTAGACAATCAAGTGAAACAAAAAATATTAAAAACTAGCATTGCCCGCGGCTCCGCCCGCATTCAGATCACCATAAACCAAATTCTTAGGTTTTACATATTAGTATACTCTTACATTGCAGTTTTTGTATTTATTCTCAGAAATTAGATATTTTCCGCAGTAAAAAGTATCCTATATGTTGACGTTAATTTCATTAAAATCCCTCCAGTGGTTTATCTGTTATGCGGTAATACACATACAGACAGACAAAAATTCTAAAAACTATAGATTCGGCCTATCGATAAAAATGTCTATTTCAATAAGGTTTATCAAAAAATATTTAATGTACAGATTCGGCTTGGTTACAATTTTATTATATGTATAGATGATATTTATTACGTTTGGCTCAGTTTGTAGTAACCCTACTTGCTGTGCCAGCGGTCGCGGGTTCGAATCCCGCTGGGGGCATTCATTTGTGTGATAAGCACGAATGTTTGTACTCCAGTCATGGGTGTTTATATTTATAATATGTATGTATTTAAAGTTATATATGTGTAGTATATCAACTATCAGGTATCCATAACACAAGCCTCGTAGCTTACCATGGAACTAGATGGTGCTGTGTCTTAATGTTCCATCATATTTATATTTATTTATATATACAACAAAAGAATACTATTATTGTTTATTAAAAAAGAAGTAAACAGTCCGAATAACAGTCTGAAACAGTACCAATATCCCGTTCCTAAGTGGAACTCAAACGCAAACGCGCGCGTATATCCGTATATCTTTTACAAAGAGCTAGACTGAAGGCATAAGCTTGTTTTTATAGCTCTGGCGCGCCCCGATAACGCTACGCCCTAACAATGCAAGATATTATTACAATGAGACCAGATAATTGTCTTCGGGGCTTTTTGAATTGATTTGTTACGGTGATTGAGGGTGATATTAATAAATAAATAAAATAAAAATAAAAAATTTTATTTTTTTTATTATAGATTAGCATTGACCGCGCCTCCGCCCGCGTTCAGATGGTCAAAAACCAAATTCTTAGGTTTTACATATTAGTATACTCTTACTATGCAGTTTTTGTATTTTTTCTCAGAAATGAGACATTTTCCCGCGGTAAAAAGTATCCTATATGTTGACCCGGATAACCAACTACCATCATACCAAATTTCATCAAAATCCCTCCAGTGGTTTTTCCGTGATGCGGTAACAGACAGACAGACAAAAATTCTAAAAACTATAGATTCGGACTCTGTATCGATAATAATGTCTATTTCAATTAGATTTTCCAAAATATATTTAATGTACAGATTCAACTGAGTTACAATTTTATTATATGTATAGATTTCTCGGAGATTAGATGTTTTCCCGCAGTAAAAAGTATCCTATATTTTGACACGGATAACCAGTTATTTCCAACCAAATTTCATCAAAATCTGTCCAGTGATTTTCTCGTGATGCGGTCACAGATAGACCGACAAAAATTCTATAAAGTATAGACTCGGCCTCTGTGTCCATAATAATGAGTATTACAATAAGATTTTCCAAAAAAAATGTACAAATTCGACTCAGAATTTTATTATATGTATCTAGGTATAGATTATTTTACTCGACGTACTCTTTGTTTCGGTGCGTTCTTAGGTGATTTTACTATTTATAATTTTATATATAGGCAACGCCTTGACGTACTCACATGGGAAACCAAGTGAAGCAGGTTCAAATCCTGAGACACTCGCACTTCTGATATTTTCATGTGCGAATAATTTCCCATATGATTACATTTACACTATTACTTGCCTTAGGGTGAAGGAAAACAACGTGAGGAAACCTTCATGTCTGAGAGATCTTAGCAAGTATTAAAAAGGCATGTAAAGTCCACACTAACCCGCACTTGGCCAGCGTGGTGGACTTTGGCCTCCTCACCTTCGTATTGAAGAGAACCCGTGCCCAGAATAAAAAGGGCTGAATACAATAACTATAGTTAGGTATAGCATATATTATGATGGTAGGGTTAAGCTTTCTATCAATGAAAATAAATAGACATAATAAAGACGTTTAAAAAAAAATTTGGGCACTAAAAACATTTTTGAGTAGAACCAGCCGATACAAAGCAAAGTAAACCGACTTCGAAAATATTTGATTAGGTATGGATAGTAAATGAAAACTACCAATCAGTTATTTTTTACTTTTTAGTGCTTTTTTTGAAATCGGTTTATATTTTTTTGTTATAAAGTTTTTATTTAAAACAAAAGTAGTTGATAACAATTGTAATGTGCACGTGATCAAAATATCATGGTTGGATGATCAATTAGATATCAGATGGATGAAGATAATTCATCCATCTAAAATTGGAAGTATCATTATTATTTATTGGGAACTTGACATAATATGTGTCTGCCAGACCAAAATACCTTTTTGGTACCTATTTTAAATAAAATGATCTTTTCGGTTTATTTTATTCGTTGTTTTTGTTTTTTTTTTGTTGATTTATTTTTGATTGAGAGTCTCTGCCGTGACCATGATTGCTCTAAATCATTCTAAGCGTCGAGAACCAAAAAAACAAAATAAATCCGCCAAAAAATCCGAAAATAAGAACTTATTTAAAATGTCAAATATTCACTTAAACCTAAGAAAGTATTATGTCTTTTTGGTACATAATTTGAGATTTAATGATTTTTTAACCGACTTCAAAAAAGTAGGAGGTTCTCAATTTGGATGTTTGTATTTTTCTTTATGCTCGGGCATAACTCCGTCATATATAAACGGATTTGCAAATTTTCATTTTTTGTTCGAAAGAGAGAAAACGTATTCCGAAATGATCGCGAATTTAAATTTGATAAAATAATTTACCCATAACTGTATAAAATAGGGGTGATTGCTTTTTAATCTACTGAATTTTTAACTACTTTCTTCTTATTTAGCTACTAGGTACTATGTCTACACTAAAAATGGAAAAAAATAAAATTAAAACCGACTTTTTAATAATATTGTTTAAACATTAAAATCTAATATAATTAAGATAAAGTGCAAACATCCGTCTACGTATTTGCTTTTTCCTTTCATCTTCTATCTCCAGCCTCCCGACTAAGTAATCTAACCACTTTTTGTCTCTCACTGATAACTAACAGGTGCCTTGTTTTCATCTGAATGTTAGTTTTGATAAGAAATTAAAATGATTATAAAGGATCTGATTAAACAGTCGACCTACAGGGGTTGTTTAAGTCCTTTTTGTGGAGTTGTATCTAATCTTATATCTATATATATATATCTTATATCTATTATATAGAATCTATATATATAAAAGAAAGTCGTGTTAGTTACACTATTTATAACTCAAGAACAGCTGAACCGATTTGGCTGAAAATTAGTGGGGAGGAAGTTTAGAACCAGGAGACGGATATAGGATACTTTTTATCCCGTTCGATTGCGTTCCCATGTGACGTGACATAAAACTCAAGAACGGCTAGACCAATTTTTATGATATTTGAATTTTTGGATTTCTTAGTTAGTCCGGAATAGGATAATGAATATTAAAACATCAAAAAAAATTACGAAAAAAAATTAAATTTGTATAGCTACCTCTGGCTAATAACTATTTATATCTATTTAAAACGTACCTAGCGACGAACCCGAGCGAAGCGTGGGTGAGCCGCTAGTATAATATAATAATAACGCTTAATACTCAATGTCACCATCTACTTATTCGGAGGTCTATGAAATATACACAGAACGACTCGAACCTACGACCTCGTAGTGTAGGGATAGCTAAGCCGACCACTATGCTAGTTGGTTGCTAAAATAATGAATATTATTCTTCAATACGCAACTTGCTATACATATTTTGTTAACTATTATAAATAGAACAGAACATTACTACAGAACAAATAAGATAGATTTATATAATTTAAATAGTACCTACATTAAATCACAATAGTAGGTACATGGAACGAATCTTTTTATAACAAAATTTTAAATAATTTCATGAATAAAAGATATTTTTTTAAATTAAATATAATTTTTAATAAATTAAGCGATATTTTCTATATAAATATCTTAAATATTGTGTATTGAGTATTTATCAGTAAAACAAAGTTAGTGTAGATACGTTGCAATAACCTATGCAGATTAAGAATACTTTATCTTAATATATACATATTAATTATATACATATATAATTCTTCTGTACATGTTTGTCACCTAACTCCTCCTAAACGGCTTGACCGATTTGGATGAAATTGTTTCTGTATATTTCAATGGGTTTCTGGATGGTTTGAAAATATAATTGGACCCGTTAGGTGACGCTGCAGTCATCAAACTTTCATGTAAGACTCCATTTTCCGTGCTATAAATACATTTAAATTGATGTTTTAATAAAATGAAAATAGATGTGTGTATGTATATTCCCTGTGGACTCCAAAACAGTGGGAGCGATTTTGATGAAATTTTCAGGCAATCTTTAGGTTAGCCCAGCGGTGATCCTGTTGGCGAGGCTGGCCCGCGGGGTACGGGCCGTCCGCAGGGGTGTTGCAGTGAATGCGCAAGCGATCCTGCACACCCCATTGCACTGCGGCGACGGGTTCCGCTGTGGGTTTTAGTGAGTAGGAGTCTCACAGTACCCTACCCATTGACGGCCGGTAGGGTCCCCATGATGGGTTTCCCCAGCGATAACAAAAAAAAAAAGCGGTGATCCTGTGAAAGGTAGCGATTGGAAGTTTGAGCATGGGCGAAGCCGCGGGTGGGTAGGTACCTACTGCTAGTTAGAAATTAAAAACCTATTAATATAGAGTTAAAAAAAATATTATATTTAAGTAATATGTTTTAGGGAGAAGAATAAAACTATTAAATTAATTTTAAAGCCGAAAAGTAGAAAATTACTACATAATTAACAATATTGTTTTTACTAATAAAGTAAAATGAGAATTGAGAATCATAAATATAGTCCACTTTTAGGAGTGGATTGTATTTTTTCGAGACCACTATTAAAATACCTACCTATTAATAAAAAAAAAACCGGTAATCGATTAACAGTTAGTAAAGATATCACATAGCATATACACAAAAAAGTACACCCGAATTGACTTTTTCCTGTTGAAGTTAGCCAAAAAACCCGAAGCAGTTGAGTGTTCCACTTTCGTTTCACTAGATTAATCTTTAGCCAACGTACGTTGATCACATTGTATGTCAAATACATTTGTTCCGTAAAGGGTTCGAACTTGGAACCCTTAGTCTTGGGACAGTTTTTTATGGTTTTAAGCTTAATAAAAGACTGTCCAAAATTTACTTTAAAATAATCCTTAACCTTACTTAATGCTCAATCAAATAAATAGTTTATAAGTTAGAAGTTACAAATATAAAAAAATAATATTATTTAAGCTTTAAACAAGATTGTTTACAAAAAATACTACTTTATCTAATATTTGAACTATATTAAGTAAGCGTTATATTTTTCACCACCCATGCATACCATATTAAGTGTGTATCATTGTTAGTACGAACAAGTGGTCAGTTGGATTCTTAAAATTCATAAAATGATTTCAAAGTTCATTATTTATATAGAAATATTACCAAACTTAGGCATATTATGTAAATATGAGTATATTTAAGTATTTATTTATTTATGCACTAAACGGATAATACACTCTTTATTAAACGTGCTAATTTTTAATTTCTATAAAAAATATTAGCTGACCCGGCAAACGTTGTTCTGCCATATAAACTTGTTCATACAAAAATACTAAAACCGTGATAAAAAATGGGGATGGGGCTAGGAAGGTGAAAAATACTATACGACCTATTCTCTCTCATACGTAGCAAAAAAAAAAACAAAAATGTATTAAAATTGGTCGAGTCGTTCCAGAGGAGTGCGACCACATACACCGTGACACGAGATATTTATATATTAGATTTACTATAAAAAATATTTTTTATTTTAAATTTTATAAAAAAAAAAAAGATTAGCGTACAAAAATAATATATTATATAATTATCGATTATTACTTGTAATGTTATATAAATAACTTTATATTAGCTATAGGTATCTATAGATATCTAATCGAAGCACTATGATACGAATACTGTAAAGTGAGTTTAAAGTACATACTTAGGACTTCCTTGTCCCTGTCTCCTTATCGATAAATCAAGTAATATTACACGAATATCGTATGTGAATACTTTCTTTAACCATACCCATATTATAAGTAGGTATATTTAGCTTCCTAAAGAGCGAATATTGATAATATTTTTAATATTTTTTTTCGAGATTTTTTTTATTAAATCTTTTTTTATTAAATTTATGAGAAATTTGTTTATTAACTAAATAAAATATAAGTAACAAGTACCTAAACTTTGAATTTGCACGTGAAATCATGAGATAGTATAGTCATTCACTTTTTAATTTTAACTTGAAGTTATATAATTAATCAAAAAAAATGTTTTTAGTCGAAACTGAGAAAACTTATAATTACCTATACATTATAATTTTAATGTACATACATACATATTGTAAACTTTATTTTCAAACTCACCTTAACCGTTTCGCTTCGTCAATAAACGGTCGCTTTTCCATCTCAGTGAGCAATTTCCACTCCGCGCCTAGCCTTTTTGATATTTCTGAGTTGTGCATCTTTGGGTTGTCTTGCGCCATTTTCCGCCGCTGTCCCCTGGACCATACCATAAACGCGTTCATCGGTCTCTTTATATGATCTGACGGTTGTTTTCCGAGTGACATTTTTATATATTAAATTTAACTCCCTAACAAAATTTATTAATTTATTTTCTGATATAAACACTCTTTATTTGTCATTTTAATTAAATGAATCTTAAATGTTATTTGTTTAAAATTTTCTATTTATGAATAAAAAAGCACTTAATAATAATATTTTATTATGACTATAATAATAATGAATGAATAATATATAACATAACACAAATCCAAAAATCGTGTTCGCGCGCGCCCGTGAAAAGCTTCCGAAAGCTCAATGCGGCGATTTTCTTGACAGTGTCATGTTTAACGCTTAGACTGTGCTCTGGGTCTCCCCCCTCCGGGCGGCCAGCCAATGGGGAGCGGGTATGGGCGGACTCTGGCCTCCCATTGGTCGAGAAGCTAAACGTCTCGCCAGCGACAACAGGTGTTGCGCGTTCTTGTTAGCATGTTTATTAGAGAGATTAAATTTCTTTTTTAAACCGCAACCTTGATTGAAAGAAATGTAATTGGATGAATTCGATTTGTAATGAGTTTGGGAATTGTGTTGCTCGTGTAAGGTAGATTTTTTATTTATTGCGTATTTTATTTTTGGTTTTGGTTGTAAGTTATTTTTATCCATATGCACTAAAATATTGTTTAACGTTTACATTAATTATTAAGGTCGCCTTATAATAATTTTTATGGTGATTAATATACAAAGTAAAAAATGAAGTAGAATATATACTGAAATCAAGTGTCCATTCATCAAGTTATTTCAAAACAATATAAAAAAAAATATTAAACAATATTAAAAAAAAGGTAAAGTTAAAATCTATATTTTATATAGATTTTAACTTTACCTTTTTTTTAATGGAAGTAATGTCAAAAAAATAAAATGAAAATATGTATTTTTTATTTGCGAAGTTTTATGTTTTAATACTTAATTATTATATTTTTTCTATTTTTTTCGTGTTATATATTTTTTTTAAGTATATTAAAATAGGAATATCTAACAATTTTTAAGAAAAGTATAGGTACAAGGTCTTTATGTAAGCAACTATATAATACAATTAGGTAAGCTGTTACAAAATCTAAAAAGCTATTACATGTACAAAATATAGCAATCAGTATAGAATAGCTGTGGTCGAGAATATGAATATGAATTAGCATGAGACGAGGCAGGAGGATCCAAACAATCAACCCTTAGTTGCTAATGGACGTTCTATTCACACTTGAAAGGGATTGGTACTATAGTTTTAGTTTACACCTTAGTAGTGCTTAATTGGTTAGAAATAAAATTATATGTAGTAAAATACTAACTAAAAATATTTGAAATAATAACGAATAAGTTAAATTTGAAACTGAGTCAAATGCAATTTGTAGTGATCCTACTTGCTGTGCCAGCGGTCGTGGGTTCGAGTCCCGCTGGGAGCATTCATTTGTGTGATGAGCACGAATGCTGGTACTCCAGTTATGGGTGTTTATATTTATAACATGTATGTATTTAAAGTTATATATGTGTAGTGTATCAACTGTGTGGTATCCATAACACAAGCCTCGTAGCTTATCATGGGACTAGATCGTGCTGTATGTTATTGTCCCAGCATATTTATTTAAATGTTTAATTATAGGTATTGTCAGACGATTATATGATTTTAATTACCTAATTATTATATATAATAGGCTTTTAGGGTCACGTGGCGTGTTAACGTTCATACTCAGAGTGTAGATGACTAAAAATGTAATGAAAAAATGTAAAAAAAAATGTAAGCAGTTTTAATTTTAATTTAAGACCAAACAATTAATTTGAATATACAAAAATAACAACTGTTAGTTTATAGTTTTAAGTTTTCACGTCTGTCGGCAGTCCTAATGACTGTTTTTTTTTTAATCTTATATTGGACATCCTTGATAGGCCTACAACTGGCAAAGATATCTAAAATATATCCATAAAAATATAGACGAAATGAGTACCTACCTCTTAATTTTTGATATCAGAAATCTCAAATATTGACACAGTCGTACATCTATACATATAATAAAATCGTAACTAAGCCGAATCTGTATATTGAATATTTTTTTGGAAAAATTTATTGAAATAGACTTTATTATCGATACAGAGGCCGAATCTATAGTTTTTAGAATTTTTGTCTGTCTTTCTGTCTGTCTGTTACCGCATCACGGAAAAACCACTGGAGGGACTTTGATGAAATTTGGTATGGTGATAGCTGGTTATCCAGGTCAACATATAGGATACTTTTTACCGCGGGAAGAGGTCTCATTTCTAAGAAAAAAAATTAAAACTGCAATGTAAGAGTATACTAATATGTAAAACCTAAGAATTAGGTTTTTCTCATTTGAACGCAGGCGGAGCTTGGGCAATGCTAGTAGAATATAATAATATAGATATGGAAATAATGTGTAGTATAGTGAGATAGTACATAAAACAATCCGTCGTGTTCATCCCAGCGTGCAGCTCTACAATATCGTGTTATGCACCGTTTTGCCGCTCTGTTGGCTCGCCGCAAGCGCTTTTAACACCAAACCATACAATATGACAAAAATAAATTATTGAAATACAAACCTTAAGTGGGATTATGTTAGAGTTCATTTTTAGTTGTTCTGTTTCTGAGATAAGCCTTTTCTCTTCTCACTCCTAATATTATTGTCCATTATGTAGACGTATCGAATATTACTTTATATTTAAGTATACTTTGAGATGAGGTTCTATAAATATAAGCTTATTTCATTTTGTATTGAATAGTTAAATTTTCAATTTTTTTTTCGTATTTTTTTAAATATAATAAAAAAAATGTAATAAAATGTGTAAAAAGATTTCTAAGAAAAGTTTTGAAATGCTTATAAATAAACTTATCGATATCTATTAAATATCACAATTTATTATTATTTAAAAAAAAAACTTTTTCTTTAATTTGTATACTTTTAACATTGTTTAACCGCACTTCATGTTCGTCACATTTTATAAAACAAAAATTGGTGAAAATGTATATTTTAGGATTTATTTTAAATCTTTTTTTTAATCATTAAATTTTATTTTAATTTAATAGAATATTTCATATGATATCTTCATGATTCCCACCATGTAAAGTTTTGTGTGAATTGTTCTTCGTAATATTACAGCGCGTAGAACATGGAGTTTAAATAATACCTTTAAAAATAGTAAATATCCGAAACGCAGCCTTCGAAATAATAATTAATCTACGAGTATACATATAATAAAATTCTGAGTCGAATCTGTACATTAAATATTAAAAAAAAAAAAACTTTTAATCTGAAATAGTCATTATTATCAATAAAAGACCGAATCTATAGTTTTTAGAATTTTTGTCTGTCCGTTTGTCTGGGAACGCATTACAAGAAAACCACTGGACAGATTTTGATGAAATTTTGTATGATGATAGCTGGTTGTCCGGGTCGACATTTAGAATCGTTTTTACTGTGAGAAAGTATCTCATCTTTGAGAAGTCTATACTAACCTTACGTAGGTACGAACCCGAGCGGAGCGAGGGTGAGTCGCTAGTATGACATAAGTATAGTAGATTTTACTTAACACAAACAAACATCAATTATAAATAAAATATTAAATATTAACAATTTAAGTTAATACTCAGTTCGTATGACAAAATAGCTTGCTGCTATAACATTTTTAAACGTAGCGTCGATACCGGTATGGAATTGGTGTTTTCAGGGTGTCACGGTCGACAGGCTAACATTGTTATACAAACTGCGTTACGAACGTATTTCGACGTGTAGTACTGCGTTCATTATTTTTGCTCGAAATTGTACACTTTTACCGCATGACTGAATATTTTTGTACCTACTTTTATTTTAAATCTCTTAAAGTGTGTGTTAATGAAAGTACTCATATAAATATAGTAGCGACTTACCCGGTTTGGTTCGGGTGTGTTGTCAGTTGTCTTTTACGACTTGGTAAAAAATACTTTTTATATGTACCTATAGGTAATATAATAAAATATGTATATATGCCTTTTGGTAAACTATCAGCGTCACGTTATAGCAAATTAGACACAATAGTTGTCTATGTGATGGGATGTGTTCCAGGTTATAGCCTATCTGTGTTCTAAATGTCATCAAAATCTGTACAGCCGTTCCAGCTTGAAAGAGTAAGAAATATACATAGTACATACATACATAAAAAGTTAAGTTACAATTATTATAAGCTTAGATTAATTTTACTTATCAGTAGTTTAATTAAATGCAAAATGAGTTCATTCATTGCTTTCACTTTCTTTGAATGAACGGTTTGTGAGCTTTTTATACCATATTTAAAAAATTATCTACTCAATTGAAATTTATTTTGTGGGTAACTAAGTAAATAATTTTGAATCGGATTTTATAATATTTTTTTAATGAATAGATTATGTCTAAGAGATGATCCCATAAATTACTTATAAATATAAATCTTTCGTATAAATATAAAAATGCTGGCAGAATTAAACAAAAAAATATTAAGAAAATACCTGAGAGAACATTTTTTTAAAGTGATTTTAATGTTGGTGTACAGCCACAAGAATATATTATATGACAATGGAAAGTGCAGTAATAATACCTACCTACAGGTACGCTACTTCAAAAATATATATAAATGTTAAACGTAGAATATTTGACTATGTTGTGTATATGGATACTTTTTGATTGTCCCCGTTAGAAGTAAATAAGTGAAGTGAAGAAAGCCAGAATTTTGAAGGACTTCAAATTAAAATGAATTGATTACTTACATAGGTATATATTAAAAATGTCTAAAGTGCTTTCTCTTAGAACTCTATATGAAAAACGGTACGTCTACAAGCATAGCTACGCCGTAGCTCCTGTACATCAGAGCGCTACGCAAGTGAAAAAATCAGCAAGATTATTTAATTGTATAAAGCTTTAAAAAGCATATAAAACCTGACAATATTTTCAGCTTTATAATATCTATACTAATATTTATTTATTCAAATTCAAAATATTTTATTCGGCATTAAATTATTACAATTTTTTACTGAACGTCATGAGTCTACTACCAGTTCGGAAAGAAGAAGCCTCACCTGACCTGAGAAGAACTGGCGAAAGAAACTCAGTGGGACTAATATTAACTCGTTATCTTTTTTTAAAGTAAAATTAAAATATTAATATAGACATTGTAAGCTGAAGGATTTATATTTTATAATTGATGTAACAAACACTGTGTATTTATTTAACATCTACAAGTAATCTATCTATATGTAAATGTACTAAAATATTAAAAATAATTTAAGTTTAGTATATTTAAGAGAAAATTTTACTAGAATAAAATTTCTGTGGACCTATAAAATAAAATACACACTTTATAATGAATAATTGCACTATCTTTATTTTATTTAGTTGAACTTATCGTTTTTATTTGCATAACGTCATTTAACAAGTTCACAAATAGTTTGGTCAGGCTTTACTATCTACTATCTGAAGCTTTCAAAGCTTCAAAATATATAGGAAATTCTCTTTCTTTGTGTATTGTAAGTGAATGAGAAAGCAGAAAAGCTCACACAAAGCGAGCGCCTTGTATTGAACGGAGGATATAAAAATATCGCATCAATAGCGACATAAAGGAGTCGCGAGAATGCTGCTCTACATGATCTTTGCCTATGAAACTTTTTCTTAAGATTTAGAATAACGAAATTATATTTTCTTAAAAAAAACGATTTTTTTATAGATGACGTGGCTATCTTTACATAACACATATATTTAGATTATTTTTTATAGATGAATAATACGAAGTAACTTGCAAGCGGAGAATAAAACCATAGCGGATATAAAAAACTAGTTCAGCTTTTCATATTATGTGGGGTTTTCTGTGCAATAACTTTATAATAAATAAAATAAATTCATTAAGCCAGCTTTAGCTATACATAATATTAATTTAAATAGTAATTCGTATAAAAAATAGTACGTAAAAATATTTTTTTTTTATTAAAAATGGGAGTCAGGAAAATCAAAAGTCATCAAATACTTAATTATGAGTTTACAACTTAAATGAAAATAAAATATATTTTTATTTATAGCGCATGCATCTCTAAATTATTTATCCTATCGCATGGAAATTGTAGTAAATTGATGCATGTATAGGAAATTGACATAGTCACTATGTCTCGTGGAGTTATTGTAAGTCCGCCGGGAAAGGTTTTTTATAGTCCCATTAAAGTTCGTTTCTAAAACATTATTTATTGAATGGCATTCAATTAGCAACGTACACCACATAATGACCTTTTTTAACGTTGGGATATGCATATACAAGTACCACCTGCATACTCACAGATGGTTATGAGGGACTTGCCAGCTAGAAAAGCCAGTACTACCCGTTAAAACCCAACGAAACCACACCTTTTTTAATGAGACAATCCTATATGCACTTAATACGACGCCTCGACGGCAGGCTTGTTGAAGCAGACCACAATAATTATGGTGTGTCTCGAACTGTTTACCAAGAGCAACCCACATGTATCACATGACCCACCGAAGTAGACCATTTCCCAGTGCCTCTTGGTTTCACGTCTGGCTGGATTGCCATATGCCAATGAGACCCGAACACTACATTAAGACCTAAACTAGGCACAGGCGGATCACTACTTCATAATACTACTGTTGTAAGCTACTAGTTTCGTAACATGAATGGAAAAATTATTTAAACACTAGCATTGCCCGCGGCTCCGCCCGCGTTCAGCTGACTAAAAACCAAATTCTTAGGTTTTACATATTAGTATACTCTTACAATGCAGTTTTTGTATTTTTTCTCAGAAATGAGATATTTTCTCGCGGTAAAAATTATTCCATATGTTGACCTGGATATCCAGCTATCATCATACCAAATTTCATCAAAATCTGTCCAGTGGTTTTCTCGTGATGCGGTAACAGACAGACAGACAGACAGACAGACAGACATACAGACAGACAGACAGACAGATAAAAATTCTAAAAACTATAGATTCGGACTCTGTATCGATAATAATGTCTATTTCAATTAGATTTTCCAAAAAAATATTTAATTTACAGATTCGACTTAGTTACAATTTTATTATATGTATAGATATCTTCAAACAAATATCATAACCGTATCTCGTGTGGAAAATAGCCCGAGTGTTATTATCGGTGCGAGGGCGACATTTCATTCTATTCTATTTTGCATTTGTGTTTATTTGTTTGTTGCTAATATACAGATATTGTAATATATAGCTTGAAAAATGTTTTTTTTTTGTTATAAGTAGGTATATGTAAATAACTTTTTTAAATCGTCTTAAAACATTTAAATAAAAAAAATATTTATTTATATTTTATTGTACTATCTAAGTACATACATATGTACAATATATTATGTATATCATAGTAGGGGTAAAGATACTATTTTTGTGAATAACGGGTGTTTGGTTACTTTCAATATTTTGGTTAAATATCGACTGCGATTTTTGACGATTTGTGTCTATTAAGAGCTTATGACTTATGGCGCTTATCAAAGTGTTTTCCAATTTGTAATCATATTATGTACTTATAACTAACTATATGGTGTAAACTTAATAACTTGCCAGAAAAGATTCGTTAATTTTGTTAATTTTTTATATACTTATTTTTAAAACTGAAACGGTATATTTGATGAGAGTTTTTTTAAATATAGATATGCAATATTTATATATTTTTTTAAATTTTAAAATTACATACTTGGTACAAATAATTACAATTAAAGTTTCAATTAAATTTTGTATGCACAATTTTAAAATTAAAATTTTTACTATAATATTATTGACTAGCAACTCACCCTCACTCCGCTCGGGGTCGTTCCTACTTACGTTTTAACTTTTATTAAAGATTTATCAGAGATGAGATATTTTCCTGCAGTAAAAAGTATCCTATATGTTGACCCGGATAACTGGCTATTTGTTGTAGTGTGTGCGTAAGCGATCCTGCAACACCCCATTGCAGTGCGGCGATGGGTTCCGCTGTGGGTTTTAGTGAGTAGGAGTCTCACAGTACCTTGCCCGTTATGACGGCTGGCAAGATACCCTTGATGGGTTTCCCCAGCGAAAACAAAAAAATAAAAAATAACAGGCTATTATCATACCAAATTTCATCAAAATCCTTCTAGTGCTTTTTTCCGTAACGCGGTCACAAACAGACAAAAATTCTAAAAACTATAGATTCGGCCTCTGTATCGATAGTAACGTCTATTTCAATAAGATTTTCCAAAGGATATTTAATGTACAGATTCAGCTTAGTTACAATTTTATTATATGTATAACCAATTTTGTGCTGACATAATATGAACATATATAATATGCTAATGACAAAATAAACACCACAGCATCACAACTTCAGAACTTAACTTAAGCAAACCCCTGAAGTCTACGCAAATGAAACGAAAACCAAATAAATAGTTTGAAATTTATTCTCACTCGTAAACTTGGAGTAACACGGGTGTTTGTAAATCACGGGCGACATAAAGGGGGTATTTAAGCCGCCATATTTATGAAAATAAGATCCTATAAAGCTATAATGTGAAATACAAAAAGCGACCGTTCCACTGTCGTCGGAAGAAAAAGCTCGTTTATATTACACGATATGATATATCTTTCAATTATAGATTTTTTTAAATATCTTCTTGTGCTGTGATACGTAAGTGATTTTTTTTAGTTTAATATAGTACCGTATAGTAATACTTAACAACGTTTGTAGGTCAAGCAAGAGAAGAAATTATACATATAATAAAATTGTAACTAAGCCGAATCTGTACATTAAATATTTTTTGAAAAATCTTATTGAAATAAACATTATGTTCGATACAGAGGCCGAATCTATAGTTTTAAGAATTTTTGTCTGTCTGTCTGTCTGTTACCGCATTACAGAAAAACCACTGGAGGAATTTTGATGAAATTTGGTCAACATATAAGATATTTTTTATAATATATAAAATGTCTCATTTCTGAGAAAAAATACAAAAACTGCAATGTAAGAGTATACTAATATGCAAAACCTAAGAATTTGGTTCTTGGTCATCTGAACGCGGGCGGAGCCGCGGGCACTGCTAGTTTCTTAATAATTTGTGTATTTTGACATAATGTTTGCCCTGGAAAATTAACAATTCCTTAAGCTTGATAGTGTTGTATCCACTAGTTTATATAGTTCGTTTTTGTGTTATATGTAAAATTAATAAAAATGTGTTATAAACTTTTTGCCAAAATAATCGTAGTGTATAAAGAGCTTTTAAGCTGTAACTTATTGTTATTGCGGGTTTTAAGCCTCAGTTTTATGTTTTCAAACGGTCCGCCGTGAGGCTGTGCATCTATTTACGTTTATTGAGATTTATTACAGAATACTTGCCAAGAAAATACTGTTGACAAGTTTTCTCTATCTAACTCTATGTAGAGCGCTTTTTATATATTTAGTTTTTATTTTTAATTAATCTTAACTTTTTCAAATTACACATAGATCAATTGTAGCTTAAATAATTAATATATTATGATTTTTTCTTTATGGTTATAAATATAATAATGGCAACACTAAAAATGTAGATTAATAATTAATATTTTTTAAAATTGTAATAATTATAATAATACCAGCTCAAATTAAATAAATAATATTCTATATTCAATTATAAAGCTAATTAAAATTATATAAAAATGTTAAAAGTTAAAAGTTAAAATATTGTAAGGTACTTTAGTGCCATTTTTCAATTTTTTGAATTCATTTTGTTAATTGTGGGTAGGCTGTCTGTAACAACTATATAATACCTTAGAGACATGTAACACCTCAGTCTCTCCCGTGACCATGGATGCTGTAAAGCATTCGAAACGTCGGGAAACAAAAATGCAAATAAATCCGCGACAAAATCCGAAAAGATAGTTTTATTTAAAATATATTAATGTTTTTTTCTTAAAAACCGACTTACAGACACTAAAATTAAAAAAAATAATTGAAAGAGGGTTTCATCTAATATACTTATACAATAGACACCTAAATCAGATACTTTCAGTCAGTCCCACCTGGCGCCTATTGTAGCGCCATCTATGAAGTATTGGAGTAGAAACTATAATTTAATATAGATGGCGTTGTTCCAATAAACCATTTACGCCAGTTTATAAGTAGTTCACTTAAATACTTCTTACTGTTTGTAGTTATACTAAGTCATAATAGATGGCGTGACATGTAATTACCGTTGATATGAGTTGTCACTATGTAGAGTCACTTTTTAACAAGAGATGTCGCTAGTAGAATGTATTTCAGTTTTGAATTTATTTTAATACTAGCGGCTCACCCTCGCTTCGCTCGGCTCACCCTCGCTTCGCTCGGGTTCACCTCTAGAAAAGTACAAACAGATCTATCCCACGGGAACCGTTGATTTTTCCGGGATAAAAATAAGTAACCTGTTATTCGACCGGCAATATAAGGTATCAGCATACCTATATTACTCAATTAGGTGCATAAGTTGTTGTGTACTGAGCTGTATAACTTACTATAGTTTTTTGACTATCCCACGGGAATTCTTTAATTTTCCGGAATGAAAAGTACCAAATTTCATTTAAATAGGTTCAATAGTATCGGAGATTAGCCCGTACAAACAGACAAACAGACATAGAAAGAAAAAAATTGAAAAAATCTGGATTTGTTCTATTTCTCTCCTTACGGGATGTAAGAAGAGAACTGACTCGTTTTTTAGCATTTTTTTCTACCATTCATATATGTATATTCAGATAGAATAAATAACGTAAAATAAAACAGTACTATATAATAATGAAAATAGTTATAGCGAGTGTACCTTAGGAGATATAGACATATACTACGTAGAATTTTTCTATAGACCTTTGTAAGACTTACAATTTTCTTGTACAATGTTTGATGAGCTAACGTTAGCCATATAAATTTCTAAGGACAATTCGATAGAACCAGTTATTGTGTTTTCCCGTGGGAATGAATAATTTGCCTGTCGTAAAAGGTATTCTAAATGTTAACCCGAGCACTAAGTTTTAACACTATACAAAATTAAGTTAAAATCGGTTGATTACTTTTTGCGAAAAACGCGCACATCGATTTGACTTAGTTTTATTATAGGTATAGATAAGAATAAATATTGCGAGTGAACCTTAGGAGATAGACATATACTATTTAGATTTTTTTTGTAGGAGTTTTCAAGACCTACAATTTTTTAGTATATTGTTTTGATGTATGTAAGTCTTAAGGCTTAGCCAGCGGAAGGTTTCTAGGGAGGACTCGATAAAACCAGTTATTCTATTTTCCCGTGGGAAAGATTTTCTTTAAGTAAAAGGTATCTAGGCAGTGGTATCCCAGTGGTAACGCGCTCGCTTGAGAAACCGAGTGAAGCAAGTTCAAATCCCGGGTCTCGCACCTCTGATATTTTCATGTGCGAATCATTTCTAACACAATTACCACTTGTCTTAACGGTAAAGGAAAACCTGCATGTCTGACAGAACCTAGCAAGTTTTCGAAAGACATGTGAAGTCCACCAACCCGCACTTGGCCAGCGTGGTGGACTATGGCTTGATCCACCTCGTACTGAAGGGAGGCCCGTGCCCAGCAGTGGTACGTTAAAAAGGGCTGAATACAACATACAAACATACATACATACATACAAAAGGTACCCTAAATGTTGACACGATTAATAAGTTATCATACAGGCAAACAGTCAAACAGACATATTTTTTAATAACTATTGTTTTGGGGTTTATGTTGTGTACATAATACGTTACAAATAAACAAAAACATCTATCCCACGGGAAAAGTACATTTTTCCGGGATAAAAAGTAACCTATTTGTTATTCTGATGTATGAACTATATTATTGTAAAGTTTCATCAAAATCCAATCAGTAGTTTTTATGTACTAAGCTGTATAAGTTACTATAGTTTTTTGACGATCCCACGGAAACTCTTTAATTTTCCGGGATGAAAAGTAGCTGATTTGTTTTTGTCATGTATGAACTATATTATTAAAAAGTTTCATTAAAATCCAATCAGTAGATTTTGTGTACTAAGCTGTATAAGTTGTTATAGTTTTTTAACTATCCCACGGGAACTCTTTAATTTTCCGGGATGAAAAGTATCTAATATGTTGCCCGGGGATATAAGGTACCACCATGCAAAATTTTATTTAAATAGGTCCAATAGATCCGGAGATTAGCCCGTACAAAGAGAAAAACAGACAAACAGCTCGCTCGGGTTCGTCCATACCTACGAATATGTTGTATTATCTCTTTAACCATTTGTCCAAATTATATGCAGTAAAAGGGAAAAGTCTTTTGTTTTAAACATTTTAGACGATAAATTTGCTTATTTTGATAAGAATTCATAACTGTTGATAATATGACCAATAAACATGACCTACCGATTTAAATTGTTTTTTTAATATAAAAAACTACTTTTTGTGACTTAAATATAAAAGTTAGACATATGCTGTCGCTGACTTCTTTGTAGGCATTATTAAGCTCTACAACTTTTCTCTAGAACATAATCATATATCTCTCATAGTTAAGGCAGCGTTCGTAAGAAACGTTTTCGTTCGACCGTTTTTTCTCCGACTTACTTTGCAAATCCGACTACCACGAAAAAGCCTTTTCATTTTTCGGGTTAATATATAGCCTATGACACTCAGAAAGAACGTGGCTTTCTAGTGGTAAAAGAATTTTGAAAATTGGTTCAGTAGATCCAGAGATTACCCCCTACAACATCACAAACTCACAAACTCACAAGATCACAAACTTTACCTCTTTATAATATTAGTATAGATTAATTTAGTTATTAATTATTATTCTATTAACGATTCAAAATAAAATATAGAAAAAAATATTTTTAGGTATAGTTAATACCGTTTTATTATATTATATTACTAGACACCTGCCACCACTTGAATTTGATTATCGTAATTTAATTACAAGAGGCAGAGGTAGTCCAGTGGTAACGCGCTCGTTTGGGAAACCGAGTGAATGTGAATGAATATTTTCATGTGCGAATCATTTCTAACATGATTATCACTCGCGTTATGGTGTAGGAAAACATCGTGAGGAAACCTGCATGTCTGAGACAACTTAGCAAGTCTTCAAAAGACATCTGAAGTTCACCAACCCGCACTTTGTCAGCGTGGTGGATTATGGATTGATCCCCCTCGTATTGAAGGGAGGCCCGTGCCCAGCAGTGGGACGTTAAAAAATATAAAGGGCTGAATACAATTTAATTACCTGCGTTCTTTTGTTTCGTTGAAGAGGAACCAATTAATTATCTAACAAACATCCTTTTGTTTTTGTAAAATTTGTAATGATTTTTCATTCTACTTGCAACATACAAAATACAACATAAGATCAACTATTTTCTTTCTTCACACTCTATCATTATAGAGACACATGCGTTTCATAGAATCAATAAATTTATATCAATGCCATATTTATATATTACTAGCATTGCCCGCGGCTCCGCCCGCGTTCAGATGACCAAAAACCAAATTCTTAGGTTTTACATATTAGTATACTCTTACATTAGTTTTTATATTTTTTCTCAGAAATGAGACGACCCAGATAACCAGCTAACATTGTACAAAATTTCATCAAAATCCCTCCAGAAGTTTTTCCGTGATGCGGTAACAGATAGACGGACAGACAGACAAAAATTCTAAAAACTATAGATTCGGCCTCTGTATCGATAATAATGTCTATTTCAATAAGATTTTTCAAAAAATATTTAATGTACAGATTTGGCTTAGTTACAATTCTATTATGTATATGTGTAGATTTTATTTCGACATACTGTATTCAATAATAGAATATTAATAATAAGCATAAAACGAAATTCAAGGTAAAACGTAGGTTTTACTTAATCCATAGCTTTAGAGCTTTTCACAGGAGATATACCTAATATTAAACCAAATCCTTTAGAAATGTCACATTGAAGGTGCACAACAAAATAGACAAATCAATGAATTAAATGACACGTGGACTATAATAAAATGCTAAATTTATATTTAGGGCTTGTAAACTACATATAATTACAATAACAAGTCCCACTAGATTGCTCCATACACAACGGTCAGTTTATAGATAAGCCATTCGTAACAACCAAGCCTACGGTACAACAATTGGTAATATATAGTCTATGGTCTAAAACAGGAACGGTCAATCTTTGGTGGACTAAAATTAATAAATGGAAGTACTAGATGATACTCCAGTGAGGAGGTTTTATTATTTAATAAATAGAAAACGAAGTAAATCAAGATTTGAAAAATGTTTTAAGTAAAACTATCTTTTCGGATTTTGTCGCGGATTTATTTGCATTTTTGTTTCCCGACGTTTCGAATGCTTTATAGCAATCATGGTCACGGGAGAGACTGAGGTGTTAGATGTCGCTAAGGTATTATATGGGGAAACAAAAATGCAAATAAATCCGCGACAAAATCCGAAAAGATAGTTTTATTTAAAATGTCAAATATTCGCGTAAATCTAAGAAAGTATTATTTGAAAAATGTTGTTTTATGATTTTTTTTCTTTACTTTTTTTTCGTGTCAGACCAAAATTGATCATAACTGCCAAGATTGTATTGTTTTGGATGTAAGAAATAATTTTAAAGCAACAAAATTATCTTAATATTGAGTGATTTTAAGTAATTTTTATTATAATTCTGTTTTTGATGAGAAAAAAACGCATTTTTTCTTTAAAGTGGGTGTCATTTAGCTGAAAGGTTTATGAGCCCTGATAGATTTTCAATAGTAGATTATGAATGAAGATTAAGCCACACCTCACTGTACCTTTATACTAGTTCATAATGCACCTAATCTACATTTCAATTGCGAAATCACGAATAAAGTGATGTTATATATGGGATATTAATAGCTTCTCACCAATAAGTTACCTAGGATTTGACTATATTGCAGTTTTGGTATTATTTATTTATAACTAGCAGAACCCGCGGCTTCGCTCGCGTTAAAACTAGTAACTAGTAGTAATAGTAAGTTAGTTTCATACAAACTTTCATCCCCAATTTTAGCCCCTTATAGGATGAATTTCGAAAAATGCTAAAACATGTATATTTTATTTAATTTTGTTAAATAGTACCAAGCTTCAAGTAATTCTGATCATAAATATTTTTTGGATTGTATTATAACGTGTTTTCCTGTGGGAATTAGATAATCTCCCGCAGTAAAAAATAGCCTATGTCAATCTCCAGACCTCCAACTATCTCCACACAAAAAATCACGCCAATCCTTCAATCCGTTTCGACGTGAAAGAAGAACAAACAAACACACTTTCACATTTATAATATATATGGATATGGATATATGGATATTATATGGCATATTGATTTTAGGTAGCAGTTTCTATTATAGGAAAAGAGAAATATTTGTGGTGTTCATGAATGTTTTGATTGTTCTATAAAAGTATAAAGGTATTGTTAATTGATTATATTTTAAATTTGAATTGTTTAGAAGTCGTAACGTACCGGATGTTTTAAGATAATATGATTTTAAGGTGTAACAAAAGTGAAAAAAAAACCTGAATTTTTCATATTCATCAATTCGTATTCGATTCAACATCACATTCAAAGGATATTAGTTATGTGTTTGAAAATTAAAAAAAAATAGATGACTAGTAATAAATATATGTATGTAGATATACATATTTAATTAGAATATCTTTTTAATACCTTGATCGAAATCGCAATATATTTTAGTAACTGTTATATTTTTATAAGCTTACAGTATCTATTTAGAATTTCAAAGATTTACAACAGCCAGACATTTCTAACTATGAAATTCGCTTATTGAGTAATTCGCCCTACGTACAAGAATACAGCGGAGATTGTTTAATAGATCACTCGCAGGCGCGCCTCATACAAAACATACGGCAGTATCATTTGACAATTTGTGAGCAATCAATGCATTGTCGCCGCTCTTTATTCAACGGCAAATAATACATGGAAAATTGTCGTTACTATTGTGCGATGACCATTGTTGGTCTAATGACAGCGTTCAAAGCAGTCGGCTTCGGAACCGGTCATCAGTGTTGGCTTGGTCGCGGACTTGATAGCTTTTACGCGATCTCAATTGTTAGATAAATCGGTCCATTTGTTGTATCCACTAATGTGAGATGCAAGACTGTGATATATTTCATTTGCAAAACCATGCTCTTAATACAGTAATGATTTGTATGTAACTTAGTTACGAAAACGTTCTAATGGCATACCCTTTGGAGAGTTCACCACCGAAATTGCCGAAACTGTCAAGAAACTCAAATCCTTACCACATCAAGCGACCCATGAACGCATTCATGGTGTGGTCGCGGTTGCAAAGGAAGAAAATATCAATGATGAATCCAAAGCTACATAATTCGGAGATTTCCAAACGCCTCGGCTTAGAGTGGAAGAGCTTGGACGAGACGGAGAAGAGACCGTTTATAGATGAAGCGAAAAGGTTAAGGTTGAAACACATGCACGACTATCCAGACTACAAATACCGTCCCCGTCGGAAAAATAGATTGGATACATCGTATGGGAATCCAGCTTTATACACAACAAGAGAGACTTTCGTCGAAGTTGAACCTCGGGTGGAACCCAACTATCAAATACCTGTAAACTATTCGGATCCTCAGTATATGTACAACAACGTGATTAGCTACTCAGTGCCAATAAGCCAACCTCCTTTTATGTCTCCCATGAGGAATAAGGAGGAAACCTTGCCAAGTCTCGATTTGAGACCGTTACCATCCATAGAAAGTATTTCGTCTCGACCTTTTGCTGTAGTCAATCAACAAATGATGGTAAAAGCGTATCCCAACTTGCATTATGTGCCTGAAGATGTCGCGAGGATATCCTACCATTATCCATTTAGTGTTCAGTAACAGTTTCAATTATATACAGAATTATACGTAGTATTTTAATTATAAAACGTATATCTTGTGTTTTTATTTATGCCAAATATAATATAGTGTCGTCATCTTATTAAATTGTTAATTTCCGTTGACATCATATTTAGGAAAAGCCTTGTAGAGCTTCTATTAGTCATTTTTTTAGGGATTCCTGTAAAATATATGTATGTAAATAAATTATAAGCACAAGTAATATAAACATGTATTTATTTAATTTCTCATTGCCGTTCATAAAAAAATTACATAGTTTTATTTTAATTATACTGACGTATTTAATTAATATAGATATTTGTAAGTGCTGTCCAAAAATATCAGTAAAATAGATGAATTTTATTTAAAAATTATATTTCTTGTGATGTAGACATTGGGAGCTTACTTTATTATTGCTACTGTGTAATGATGACAATACAATTAGCGAGTGAGTGATAGAATGAGTCACATGTATTTATTTTCGCTGCTTGAAAAAATTTAGGTAATTCAGATTGGATTAAATTTTATCCTATACTAGCGACTTACACTCAGATCTGGTACGTCCTTAGATGCCCTTTGGATTTATAATATTATATGTAGGCAGCGCCACCTTTCAACGAAATTTATTACTAATATTTAAACCTGTCTAACGTGAAAGAGAAATAAACACACAATCATCCACATTTATGATGCAGTGTCATTAGCACATGAGCTACTTTTTGATAAAATCTAATTCCAAATTAAAGGTAATTAGGAGAAATTACTAATAGTCTAGTAAAAAGGTTGCAATTACACCCGAATTTAAAATTACTATGTATCCCAAAATCATGGAAAGCGACCCCATCATTTAAGGGGACGAAAATATTTTCCACTTGGATTCTGTCATTTCCTCCCAGATTAAAAGATCGTTCTGCAATGATTTGCACAACGGCACGTCGAAAACTGTAGAAATAATGTGCGTTACATGACGTGACGATTTTGATCTGATGGAAATCTAAATTGATAATGCCCCAAGAAAGGGTATCTAAGCATTTACATCTCCAAAGTGTTCGTGAATAATATCTTGTATAAGATGTTATAGTTTGGCACTTAATTAGCAGTTTGATGTTTGATTGAGTTCATGTTGTGTTTTGACCGACTTCAATAAAAGAGGAGGTAATCAATTCAGATGTATCTTTTTAGTTTTTTTTTGTGGATATGTTACAAGTTATTTCGGTAACAATAAATCTATCGAAAAATGGCTCATATATGGATTTCTATACTAAAAATTAGAATAATTACGTTCAGATAGTGAAGATCTATAGTAATGTAATCTAAACTGTATATTAAAATATCTTTTAAAAATATATTAAATTTAATCAAAAAAATGTAAAACAGTCATATAATAGCAATAAATCTTATTAGTCTTCTCAATAGTACATGTAAGTAATTATTACATACATATTGTTTCATATCAAAATATAGTTTTATGTAATGAACAAGCAATTTGCCCTCGTTCTGCTTGGGTGCGTCTTCAGGTAACTATTAGTAGTAATAGATAGGTTAGGAATAGAACTTTAAATAATCTTTTCTGAGTTGTGAGAGACTTACTTTACTTAAAAAACTTTTGTATTTTCCTAGATTTAGCAGCTTCATGTGCATAGCCTGTGATTGAGAGAATGAAATAAAACGAATCTTTCAATAACTCTATCATATAAAATCTTTAAAAAATACTTATATAATAATCTTTATCGGAAACTGAAAATTAATTATTCAAAGTGGCAACCTTCATTTTAATTATTAAATACCAACCAAGCGTTAATATGAAAATGTTACAAACCAATTGACACGTGAATGAAAATCTGTAATTACCAAGATTGGATTTCGCATAAACGTGGCTTATACCGAATTCGTGAGCGTGAAATCTGACGGGTTTAATTAAATGATCTCCCCTTACACCCCCTCCTTACGTGAAAAAAGTAAACCATTTTCTAATAGCAAAATCTTTGATAATTCTAATTCGTTGTAGTTATATAAAGCTGTTATTACCACCTCACTTATTGTATTGATTTAAACGTCAGTTATATTTTTACAGGTAAAAAAAAATTGGAATTTTCAAAAATTATTTAGATCTATGGGAGTCATTTTACATAATAGTATCTTTTCGGATTATTTCGCGGATTTATTTTGATTTTTGGTGCCCGACGTTTCTAATTCTTTACGGAAATCATGGTCACGAGAGAGACTAAGGTTTTAGACGTCTCAAAGGCGTTATATACTTGTTACAACAAAACTAAAGCCAAAAATCAAAATAAATCCACGAAATAATCCGAAAAGATAGTTTTATTTAAAATGTAAAATATTCGTGTAAATCTAAGAAAGTATTATTCTATGGGAGTCAGTTATCGCGCTAACAGGCCTTTGTACAGTTTTTTACTGAGCAAATGTATATTCTATAAGCTAATACTTAGCTTTGGCAAATGTGCTTAAGTTAACGCGTATGGACCATCTATTGTCATCATGGACCTATTTTCTATATGGCATCGGTCGGTCACTAAAATATAATTCGATATATTATTATCTTTTATACTAGTATTATATCATTTAAGAAGAGATTTTGCGTCCCTATGTGTGCTCTATCGTTTGTATAATGCGTTGTGTTCCGAAGAATTGTTCGAAATGATGCCCACGGCCACTTTCTATCACCGCACTGCTCGCCATCGACAGCGAGTTCATGCTCACACATTGCAGCCTAAATGGTCCCGTACAGTTCGGTTTCAGAGGAATTTTCTCCCACAGACCATCTCGCTGTGGAATGAACTCCCTGCCGAGGTTTTCCCAGAGGGCTACAGTATGGGGTCCTTCAAAAGGGGAGTAAATAGGTTTTTAAAGGGTTGGCAACGCGCATGTGATGCCCCAGGTGTTGCAGGCGTCCATAGGCTGCGGTTACCACTTACCATCAGGCGGGCCGCATGCCTGATTGCCACCGACGTGGTATAAAAAAAAATAGTAACTATACTATACTACATACGTTATTCAGAAACCATAATTTAGTTAAATTAATATTCAAAGGAAATTGCTTTAACTGAACTTGCAGGTGAATTGAAAAAGCCATAAAACTACAACATTACATATTATACTCATTAGCTTATACAAGAAACGTAAAATATTGAAAAAAAAAATTAGATTAAACTTAACTAAACAGTTAATCTTACTATAAAATACATGGTGGTAATATCAGCAATCTAAATATCTATCAATACATAAAACAATTGCCAAAATAAATTAAAGAAACCTTATAGAAGTTGCTGTAATTAGAAATATATTTAGTAATTTAACTCTCCTGTTCTCAAACTTGTTTGTGCTGCGGCTTAGAAATTTTAGTGAACAAATTTTTATATTTCGTAGTCCAAATAAGAAACATTTGAATATATCTAAAGAATCTCTCTTTTTCTAGACGAAATATATTTTTAACTAAGTAACTGCCTCGGTGGTGTAGTGGCTAGCATGTACGGCTGCACACCCGGAGGTCCTGGGTTCGAGTCCCGGGTCGGGCCAAGTTTAGTTATTGAGTCTTCCTGTATAGTAAGTCTCAGTAACAGCCCGGAGTTGGGAAGTTGGCGGTGTTTCACCCCCGTGCCTCGGAGAGCACGCAAAGCCGTCGGTCCTGCGCCTTAACTCTCACCGGTCGTGTCGAGTGGTCGTCCCACCGGAGTATGAGAGTGATAGAAATAGAGAGTGCACTTGTGTCTGCGCGTACACTTGAGCACTATAATATCTCCTGCGCAGTTGGCTAATCTCATTGAGATTGGCCGCCGTGGCCGGAATCGGCTAGGAGAACATCATCATCATCATCATATTTTTAAAATATCAGCAAAATATGCTAATAGATTTTGAAAATAATTTAAATTGTTTTTAGTATAGACTTTCTCTTGCATCTTTATGATAAGAGCATTGAAAAATAAGAAACAATATTATTTACTTTGATTTTTAGATTTTTATGCTCATTTCTTTGTATTTGCTATTAAGATGTCGAATTTTAAAGAAGAAGCGTCTTTGTTACTTTTATCATAAGTTTCTTGATTTCAGGTGTAATTTATTAGAATTTATTCAAAAAACACTTTAGATTTGACTAAATCATTAACGTTTGCTCATTTAGATCAATATGATAAGGCACTTGTCAATCCCATTGCATCTGTTTCGTTTTGCTGGTGATACATCTGTAAACAAAGACTATAGACTGTGCTTCCTATGCATGATACACGCTCAAACTACATGCACCCTTATTCCCTACCCCTAAGACACACTTATATCGTTGTAAACTCAAACACAATTCTGTCGAATAACTGGAGTATTATCAAGGCTTAGTTACAAGTTTCAGATCAAAATGATACAAAATAAACTTGCTACACGCTATTTTGATCCTTAAATCATAGATTTAAAAGAGGAAATTCTGAAAAATGACATTCGATGTTACATTTCCAATTCCGTAGTTGCACAAAAGTGTCTAAAGTACTACAAAGTTATGTTTTGTTAAAAGTAAGGTAAAGTAGAGTCTATGTACAAGACTTAAAGCTATGTTGCAAGCAAGTAACAGTTGTCACACCTAAGCGAACGACATAATCGTCACGGCGTCTTTCACACCGAACACGAAGAATGAATGATGGATGAATTGCGCTGAGATTCCAGCTTTTTCCTGCGTATGCTAGAACTGAATATGCAATTCAGTTGTCATATTTTTTCCAAACGAATATCAGCTCTATTGTAATGTAGTAAGAGGTAGAATATGTTTTTGGTTTTTAAAATTAAAATGGTAGTTGTCATCTGTGTACATTCAAGCAAGTCGTAAATGGGCCAAAAGTTGTATACGAAAAATAGAAAATAGGACGTGCGAAGATGTATAGGATAAATTGGAAGCCTTCTAATGTTTATGCCTTTCAAGTTTTGGATGTTGAAAATTGCAGTGGTTTTTTTACAATTCTTTGTGATGTACAGTAGATATTGTAGATCTACTTACACAATGTCAATTATTTTGTTGAGAGATGATAAGTCAGCTCTATAGAGCTAGAGCTCCATAGATGCATACATCTTGACAAGAAATAACACTTTGTATTTACAGGTAGTTTTGTTAAGCAAACTTATTAATATTTTACATTAAATCCATACTTAATATTATAAATATGCAAGTGTGTTTGTTTGTTTGTCCTTCTTTCACGTCGAAACGGAGCGACGGATTGGCGTGAATCATTTAGTGTGAAGATAGTTGGAGGGCTGGAGAGTGTCATAGGTTACTTTTTTTTATTTTTAGAGTAAGTATGTATTTAAGAAATTATACGTATAAAATAATCATTATTTCCATATAAATGAACATAAAATATAATAATATAAAAAACAAATTACTACATATTATGATAAAACGATGTCCTCCCACCGCGTCTGTTTGTCTATCTGCCTGAATGCGATTAACTCAAAAACTATTAACCGGATTTATATACGGATAAGTAAGGGTAAGTCGCTAGTATATTATAAATTCTAGTTGATATATTTCCTTAAAATATTTTTAACGCAAAATTAGTGTTAGTGTAGCTTAACTTAAAATAATAACATGTCAAAGTGGTAGTCCACAGCTAACATAACATTGGTTGGCTCGTGAACTAGTCGTATAAACGAGCGCTTGCAGCTAAGATACAGGCCTAGAGGGCTTGATTGGATTTGGAGGATACGTTTGAAGAGTATTCGTATGGAGATGACGACTGACAGAAGAATATGGAAGAAGGAAAGAAATACATAGTTTCGATTCCAAGTATATAAGCGATATAAAGGGTGTTTATAGTTTTTTCTACTTCTTTCTAATAAACATATTATATATGTGGAAAATTTGATCTGAGACTAAATATCGCTTAAACAAGCGATATTTAAGTTATATTTGTTGTTCTTAAGATATCGTCTCTTTACAAAATTTTCTTTTTGTATTTAAAATTCTCAGAAAAATGTATTGCATGTCCTGTTTAATAATTGTAGTTTTTGCAGCTAATATTTCCTTCTCCGACCCGGAAAACGTAGCCGTCTTCCCTCTATTTTGTCCTACATAAAATTTATTAGACTTTTGAAATATACGATAATGTTACGAAATTGTCTATTTTTTGAGCAATAAAATATGAACCATTTGAAACGTCGGGAACCAAAAATCAAAATAGATCTGCGAAAAAATCCGAAAAGACCTAGTAGACCCGGCCACGCGTTGTTGCTGTAGCATACATATGAAGATCATGAATTTAGCAATAAAAAAAAAGAAAATAATCGAGCTATAATTTATCTATTAAGTTGGAACAAATCACACTTTTAAAAAAATACGTTAACATCCCATAAGTAGTTTCAGCGTTGGACCAACATCGTGACACGGGAATTTTATATATTAAGATGCCAAACATTCGTGTAAATGTAAGAAAGTATTATGTTAGAATATTAATATTTTATTATCATCCATATCTAGTGTTTACTTTAAATCTAAGAACAGTATTTGAAACGATCAACTTTGCCTGTTATACGTTATATTTAACCTTTATGTGTCTAACGAGTTCCCCTTTTTAAAGGTACACGATTCTTTTTATGATATTCCACTGTTTATAAAAGCTATGACATGTAGTATTTTAAATATTGTGAATGCGCTTTTCAAGAGATTTTATCAACACAGTACATTTTAAATTCAAAATAAAACAGATTTTTGTATGCTAGATTTTCTTTTTTGTTTGAAAATGTAGATCATTAAAAACAAAACTATGTATCACTAGCGGCTCACCCTCGCTTCGCTTGTGTTCGTCGCTAAGTACGTTTTGAATAGATATAAATAGTTATTAGCCAGCGTTGGCTATATAATAATTTTTTTTTCGTTAATTTTTCATTTTTTCTGCTTTTTTTCAGCCATTCTTGAGTTATGCGCTAACCAACATTCATTTTTTTTATATAGATATGCAAATTCTTAGTCATTACACTTACATATGTTAAGACTTAAGACTCATAGAGAACATATCATGAAGTGAGTAGATTAAACCTACTTCTTATTACTCTACCTACATATATTACCTGCAAAACATATATATATCGCAAAAGAAAATGTTTGTTTATTTATCTAGCGATTTGGCTTATTTCTGTAAAATAATCTTGAGTTAAATGAAGTAAAGTGAATTTATACATATAATAAAATTGTAACTAAGCCGAATCTGAACATTAAATATTTTTTGGAAAATCTTATTGAAATAAACATTATTATCGATACAGAGGCCGAATCTGTAGTTTTTAGAATTTTTGTTTGTCTGTCTGTCTGTTACCGCATCGCAGAAAAACCAGTGGAGGGATTTTGATGAAATTTGGTGATAGCTGGTGACCCGGGTCAATATATAGGATACTTTATACCGCGGGAAAATGTCTCATTTCTGAGAAAAAATACAAAAACTGCAATGTAAGAGTATACTAATATGTAAAACCTAAGAATTTGGTTTTTGGTCACCTGAACGCGGGCGGAGCCGCGGGCAATACTAGCTTATTAATATCATTGTAGTAAAAATTTTCTTCATCTCTTTAGTACAAGTAATTATTTCATTCTTAAGGGTAAGATTTTTCTGGATTAGTTTACAATTTGCAAAGATATCACCTAAAATGCAGAAAAAAAACAGGAGATATACACCTGACTTGAGTTACACGTCTTTTTTGAAGTCAGCCAAAAAGTTATGAAAAACTTCAAATTTATGCAGTTTGTTGTATTTTTGAAAATCGTTTTTGATCGTGATATTTTTTATTCGTATCATTATTGGAAAGTAGCGATGGATTTATTTTACTTATTTTAATGACGTTCATAGATATAAACATTTTTCTCTTTAAATATTGGTGATATTAATTAGGTGCAGATATTCATATAACAAAATTAAATAATCGGTCAAATGTGTACATGTACGTTTTATTAATATGACTTTTACTTTATGTATGTACCTAGTATATTAACTTCGATGATCGATTACGAACGTTAAAAAAATGCTTCTTATATTTTTATTTACTTTTATTATTTGCTATTATAGCGGCAATAGAAATATATACTCTGTGAAAATTTCAACTCTCTACCTATTGCGGTTCATGAGATACAGCCCTATGACAGTCGAACGGACGGACGGATGGACGGACAGCGAGCGGTAGGTTAGTAATAGGGTTCCGTTGATATCCTTCGGGTACGGAATCCTAATAACAAAAAAGAACCACAAACAAACAAAACTGTTATAATTTGTTATTTGTCGCAATAATATGTTAGATTACCCGTATCGCTAATGAAACTACTCAAACGATTTGCCAAGTAAAAATATATTTACAATACAAAATCACTTACATTTACATAAAAGGGCCATCAAAGACAATTTGTCAGTTATATCCGAAATAAAGTTAGGAGATGAAATATCTAAGAACCTCCCCTAATACCGGCCTAAGTAGGTTTAACAAAGGGGAGCCAAAATGATGGACAAAATAAAATAAGTACGAAAATATATGACTGGCGTGAAATGACTCGGAACTAGAGAGTGGCTACTGTGCATCGTTTTAGTTTTGTTTACGTTTATTTCGCATCGTTGACAATGGCAAATAGAATGTTGTACCAAAATAGGGTCCTTATGGCTTCATTCTATGATTTTGATTTAGATTTTTGTTTCGCACCATCACACATGGTTTGTGTAATGGAAATATTTATTATTTATAGTATAGTAGTGAGTAGTGACCCACCCTCGCTTCGCTCTAACATTCTCGCATCTGTAGTATTGCTTAGTAATTTTTACTTATATGTATACTCATTTATGTTGCTAAAGAAAAACTAATTTGCGTAAGTTTGCTGATTATTATTGAAAATTTAGCATTTGGGCAATGGGTTTGTAGTGAGTAATCACAGATGGCGCTTTTACTTTTTATGAATAATTTACTACGGTTACAAACTGTTGAATTCACTAAAATTTGTTTAATTAAATTTAATATGAATATTGCAAATATTGCAAATAAAATATTCTGAAAGTTTGCGGATTAACGACATCTATTATCCATTCAAGCAAAACAAAAATAGTCCGAAGAATAGCCCAAATTAGCGTCGTCCACTTTCTTTGTATGGGATGGGGCATCTGTTTCAGTATAGTATAAAGAGTATGCTATCTGCGCTTAAAATGCCGTTTAGGCAATATTCCTTGTAACTGTGCATCTAAAACATTCTCATTCAGTCATTACATTTTTTTTTAAATTTCTAAAAGTGTTTTCAATATTAATTCATTCGTTTTGTCAAAGAGTGAATCTTTTTTACTTTTCTTTTATCGACCATAAGGAATTTGTATTATTTTTTATATTTTAGCTAAATTTTAAATTGTAGCTTAAATAATTAAAAATTGTATAGTTTCATATTATAAACTTACCTTTTATAAGAACGTTAATCAAACCTTCGATATAACCTCGGAAAGATCATGGTACACTTCACTGTTATTCTCTTAAGCTAGTGCCTTTATTTTAAACTAGCAGAATCCGCGGCTTCGCTCGCGCTAAAACTACAAAAAAAACTCTAAAATGGTAGGTTTCATACAAACTTTCATCTATCTACTATTTTATCCCCATATGAGATGAATTTCAGAAAATGTTAAAACACGTATTTATATAATTGTATTGTATTAAAGAGCATTAATACCAAGTTTCAAGTAATTCTGATCATAAATATTTTTTGATTGTATTATAACGTGTTTTCCCGTGGGAAAGAGATAATTTTCCGCAGTAAAAAGTAGCCTATATCGCTCTCCAGCCCTCCAACTATCTCTACACAAAAAATCGCGTCAATCTGCCGAGCCGTTTCGACGTGAAAGAAAGACAAACTAACAAACAAACACACTTTCACATTTATAATATTAGTATGGATTGATTTTGCCTGAAACAGTGCAATTAAAATTTTATTTTTAACCAGCAAAAACACTAATAGAGATCTATTAGTTCCCACGGGAACTATTTATTTCTCCGGGATGAAAAGATCAGAATGTTAAATTTTACTAAATTAGGTGCATAAGTTGTTGTGTACTAAGCTGTATAAGCTATTATAGTTTTTTAACTATCCCACGGAAACCATTTAATTTTCCGGGATAAAAAGTATCTAAGATGTTGCCCAGGGATATAAGGTACTACCATGCAAAATTTTATTCAAATCGGTCCAATAGATTCGGAGATTAGCCCGTACAAACAGACAAACAGACAGAGAAACAAAAAAACTGAAAAAAATCAAAAATATCTGGATTTGTTCTATTTGTCTTCTTACATCGCCCTGACTGGGTTTTTAGCATTTTTTTGATATGTACAGACATTCGACCTCTACTCTTTTATTATAGTATAGACTATTTGAATAAACAAATAACCAAACAATTTATCTAACATATGATAAACGTAATGCAAACCCCTAAACTTTTCCCGGTCGACAATCGAGCCCGCGCTGTGGCAGATGTTCAAACACCAGTAAGTCAACACTTCTATTGATCACTCCATTAAATTTTTCAATTAGCTCGAGCCTCAGCATGATTTAACGCCTGGCCAGTGTTTCTTTTATTTGTAGACCCTCCCTATACTAAGGACTGAGTACATTCAAAGTATTTATCTACTGGTAATATTTATGCAAAATGTGTTTTTCATTATTTTTATGAAATAAAAAAAAATATACTTTCTTAGATTTAGGCGAACGTCTACTAATTATTATAGAGACTTTTAAACTATTAGGCCTTTAAGACGTCTACAACCTTGGTCATCAAAATAATCATTAAAATAAATCCGCGAAATAATCCAAAAAGATTTTAAAATAAAAAAAATATAATGAAATATTTAACTCATTACACTAAATACGAAAGTTTATATGTAAGTGATAGTTTGTATGTTTGAATGTTGGTTACACCTTCGCGCTGAAACATAACCACTGTTTGGGACTAGGAACTAAGGACTCGACCGAAGCAAGGGCAAGTCATTAGTAATACCTAACTATTTATTTATATAAAAATCAATGCCGTCCGTTATACTAAAATAAAAAAAATACTACACCAATATGAATAATTCTTTTTTTTAATGGGGGGTGTTTCAGGGGTGGTCAAGGTACAAAAATATTGGGAAAACTCAAAAAAAAAAGCCGCTGGAAAATCTAAAAGATCAGAACTGTTTATTTTGTATCTATCTTAGATATATAATATATAGTCTATCATTCCATACTAACCGTTAAAATGTAACTAGGGGCGAACCCGAGCGAAGCAAGAGTGAGTCGCTAGTAATTTTAATATTTCACATAATATGTAATCTAAACCGTTCATTTCACTCGCATTAGCTTAAAAAAAAAACAAATATTCAGAGTGTGGTAACAATGACTATTGAAGCTCTGTTAAATGTAGAATGCAAATTTCTTGAATCGTTCCGCGGTCACTTTATAGCTTCGAAGTACTTAGTCTTAATCGGAAGATTAAAAATCTTTAGAGTCGGCAATTTGTTTTAAAATTTGTAATTTTTTTTATTTATTTATAACCTTCGATCTTAAAATTTTTTTTGAAAATTCTATTCTATTGACGATACGTTTGGCTCAGTTTGTAGTGACCCTACTTGCTGTGCCAGCGGTCGCGGGTTCGAGTCCCGCTGGAGGCATTCATTTGTGTAATGACGAATGTTTGTACTCCAGTCATGGGTGTTTATATTTATAATATGTATGTATTTAAAGTTATATATGTGGTATCAGTTATCTATCTGGTATCCATAACACAAACCTCGTAGCTTATCATGGAACTAGATGGCGCTGTGTGTTAATGTCCCAACATATTCAACATATTTTATTGATGTACTGTGATAAAAATGAGTTGACACTTTAAAGTGTCCTTTATGTTGACCTGGATATCAAATTTTACCAAATTTCACCAAAATCTGTCCAGTGGTTATCTCGTGATGCGATCCCAGACAGACAGACAGATAGACAAAAATTAAAAAAAAAAACAGATTCGGCCTCTGTGTCGATAATAAATTAATGAATATTTTAATAAGACTTTTGTAAAATTATCTAATGTACAGAAACGACTTAGAATTTGATTATATGACATTAATTTATATATGATTCATTCATTATAAAAAAATCTGTAAAAACACTCGCTAATTAATTCTCAAACTTTTCGATATATTATTTGAACATAATCAAATATAGAACCTCTCTTTTTAACAAGTCGGTTCTATGTAGCTTACAATTCCTTGATTGAGTTAGAAGCAACTTTGTCTCTCATTCATTGGTTAAGTGATCGAGGCCGTATAAACGGGATCGGTTAAAGCGTTTCAGATAATGACGGTTTTATTCCACAGTGCGAGCTAAATAGCCCATTGTGGAACTTTTACTTAGGTGTATTGAAAAGTTAGTTCCTTAAGAGCTTTCTTAATAATTGATTATTGTATTAAATGAGCTTTTGTTATCAATATTTGTGATTATTCTAAAAGTTCTTTCAATTTTTTTAAAGTTTACCTACCTCTAAGAATTATCAAGAATGTATATATATATATATATATATATATATATATATATATATTTTCTTTTTGTTTTCATTGTAGGTACCCTTTTATAACTATTAAAAAGATTTCGTATTGAATTCCTTTGAGCAAGTGAAAATTATTATTATTAGAAAATGGTAATAATATTATGACTGCGCTTTACGTTTTAAGATTTAGTATAGATTTCCCAAAGATGAGATATTTTCTAGCAGTAAAAAGTATCCTATATGTTGACCCGGATAACCAGCTATTATCATACCAAATTTCATCAAAACCTGTTCAGTGGTTTTTTCGTGATACGATCGGACTGACAGACAGACAAAAAATCTAAAAATTATAGATTCGGCTTCTGTATCGATAATAATGACTGTTTCAATAAGATTTTCAAAAATATTTAATGTACAGATTCGACTCAGAATTTTATTATATGTATAGATTTATCCTTCTTACGTATACGTACAACGTTATTGATAGAGCAAATCCTTGTTTTCAAATTTCACTCGAATCCTTATACCATATGGTTTCTGACGCCACTATTTTTTTGTTTATGAATTTCGTAACTTATTAGACCAAGATAAAAATACTATGCTCGAAAAACGTAAGTTATTTATAATTTTAATGGGTTTTAAGAGAAAATATGAAGAATTTCGTTTGTATAGAATCATTTTAAACGTTATAACTTACCACCTGCATGTTTAAGAACCTAAATAGTTTTTGAAAGACTGCATTCGGGCAGCGTGGTTGACTATGGAGCATTGCCTCATCGTATAACGAGCACACCTGGATTTTTTTTAATTAAAATAATATTGTTATTATTTATTCCCAAAGAAAACAGAAAAGTACCATACAAATGTGTGTAAAAGAATGTAGAAAAGCTACCCTCTGATTAAACCACAAAAAGCTGGGAAAAGGGCAAAAGTGAAAATAATCCATAATATTAATGTTGTGAAAGCATTAGGCGACGGAAATGTACGTGAGCTGTGGAAAGTGACGTCATACCATAACATCCTTTATGACCGCTGGGCCCGCCTTGGTAGCAAAGAGTTTTATGACAGACGTGATGAAAAAATTTATTTTATATAGATATTTCGTTTGAGAGAGGCTTTTTTGACTATTACTCTAATAAAGTAAAGCAACTGCTTCGGTGGTGTAGTGGCTAGCATGTACGGTTGCACACTCGGAGGTCCTGGGTTCGAGTCCCGGGTCGGGCCAAGTTTAGTTATTGAGTCTTTCTGTATAGTAAGTCTCAGTAACAGCCCGGAGTTGGGAAGTTGGCGGTGTTTCACCCCCGTGCCTCAGAGAGCACGTAAAGCCGTCGGTCCTGCCTTAACTCTCACTGGTCGTGTCGAGTAGTTGTCCCACCGGAGTATGAGAGTGACAGGAATAGAGAGTGCACTTGTGTCTGCGCGTACACTTGTGCACTATAATATCTCCTGCGCAGTTGGCTAGTCTCAATGAGATTGGCCGCCGTAACCGGAATCGGTCAGGAGAACATCATCATACAGTCATACACTATACAGTCATACAGTGGTAGCCCAGTGGTCACGCGCTCGCTTAGGAAAACCGAGTGAACCGAGTTCAAATCCCAGGTCTCGCACCTCTGATATTTTCATGTGCGAATCATTTCCAGCATGATTACCACTTGTCTTAACGGTGAAGGAAAACATCGTGAGGAAACCTGCATGTCTGAGAGAACCTAGCAAGTTTTGAAAAGACATGTGAAGTCCGCCAATCCGCACTTGGTCAGCGTGGTGGACTACGGCCTAATCCCCCTCGTACTGAAGGGAGGCCCGTGCCCAGCAGTGGGACGTCAAAAAGGGCTGAATACAAACATACAATGTATGGATACAGCAAAATTGATTCTATCGATTTAGCTAATTCATTTATCATAAGTAGATACTAACTTTAATTTGAATAAAATGTCCATGTTTATTCATTATATATAAGAAGTGATTCTACTAGGCAAGGGACTTTGGGATATCTAAAGTCATAGATCTGAGTTAGTTTAGTTGGATTTTCTACAGTTTTGCAAGACATTAGCGGTTCAGCGCTACTTGTTACATTAGACTTTATAGTTGCTTCAATTGTCTTTTATATAGAATTGGTCATTTCTATTATACAAATCGCAATAAAATTAATGTTTTAATATATATTACATGTTAAAAATTATATTATTTTAATACTTATTAAATAGTCTCTAATTCATTTTATCTATCTTTTTATTATTTAATCTTTGGCCAAAACCGCCCTACGCAAGACAAATCGCAGCTGGTCATTTGTCAAAAAACCTGCATCCACCAACTGAAAGCGGTCATTGTCAACATTGCCCATTGTGTAAACAACACCCTTATTCCCCGTATCATATAAACCAAAATATAGAATATGTTTGTAACAGATAATGGATGAAAGAATATAAAGAGGTTTTTTGCCTTTTGTTAGAAATGTATGTAGGTGTGATTTGTTTTTAAATTTTATTTTTGTTTAAATGTTATTATCTTTTAATCCCTCAACGAACGCGGACACGCCGGTGTTACAGTTAAAAATAGATTTCTTAGAAATTTACCTGCAGGTGTTAAGCTTGGCTTGGGTAAAATTATATTAATTCTTTTATATTATATATTTGAATAGCAATCCATTCTCGATTCTACTCCGGGTTTTTTTCTTGCAGCGCCTAACACGTCGCGTCACTAAGTTACTTTGCTATTTACCATTACGGTAACCACAGTGTACAGAGATGGACTTATTGGGCAGCGTTTGTTTCTCAGAGGTGATATTGTTTCCAATTAGTGTAATTCTATCAAAATCCATTTAACGATTCTAGAGTTTATATACTAGATATAAGGTTTCAAACCCACTTCTCCATAATATAAGTGTAGACTCTAGAAGAATAATTTTCTGTAACTTGTGAGTATTTTTTTACAGCAGTATATATACGTAATAATATTTTATCAATTGCAGAAAATATTTCTGTTTAGTATCTTTTAATCTCATAAGAATTATCATCTAAAAAGAATTATAATTAGCTTGTTTTTTTTAACGTCCCATTGCTGGGCGCGGGCCTTCTTTCAATACGAGGGGACTCCGGCCACAGTCCACGGACTTCACATGTCTTTCGAAAACTAGCTAGGGTTTCTGAGACATGCAGGTTTCCTCACGATATTTTCCTTCACCGTAAGGCGAGTGATAATTATATTGAAAATGAAAATTAATGAAACTTGAAAATAACTAAAAATATATCAGAAGTGCGAGATTCGGGATTTGAATTCGTATCATTCGGCTTACCAAGCGAGCGCGTCACCAGGCTACGAGTACCACTGCCTTCTAATAAGAATTACTTTCTATTATCTTGTTGTATCAATACATTTTCCTACAAGTACGATTTTACGAACTATCCACGAATTTCCTAAAATATTGCTTAATATTATAGAACTTCTATATGTAACTTTCAATTTTATTTGTGTACATATTTTTTCCATTCTTTTGCTTATTTTTTTTGATAAAATGGATATATTAAGCTCCAATAAGAATTGACACGCGTATATTGTAATGTTTATAACGTAATGAATTTTTATAACATAAAAAAAATAATTTGAAACACCAAGACTTTTTATTACAAACAATTTAAAGTAGAAACTGTAGACAATTTTTTTACAAAACGTTTTAGTTAAAAAGAAGCGTAATAGGATTTCAACGGGCGCTGCAAAAAATGTCACTTGTTCATTTATTCATTTTATTAACTTACGTTTCTTACAGACTACAGTCATGACAAGCTTAAATGCTTATGGTTTTAAGGTTCCATAAAGAGCTCTAATATGCAAGAAATATTTAATATATACTAATAAAATTGAAAAAAAAAACTAATAAAATATTTAATCTATACTAAAAAAATTGAGTTTGTTTGTTTGAGCGTGCTTAACTCTAGAACTACGAGTATCAAACCGGTTAAAATTTTTGGCAGTATTTACTATATACAGTATTTACTAAGGGAGGTTATTGGCTATATTATATATTTACGTTACACCCTTGGAGTGGTTATAGGTACCTATATTATTTTTATTAAGCTACATGGGTAAAGCTGCGGGGTAAAGTTAATCTAATATAATAATACCTACTTATATTTAGGTACTTTCACTCTATACACTTGATGAAATGGCTTCTAAAAACAGATGCTTTATGGTCATTTTAAATAAAAGATAGTCCTTGTGGGTCACTGAATCTGATGTACAGAATTCCTTATTATTATATCGCTTCTGACTTAACAGTTTTTACTTAATTTATCTGTGACAAATAACCTGTCACATTTAATAACTTTTTCTGTGATTTTTTTTCATAGATTCATAGACAAAATAATTGCGAGGATGCCTTTTTGCGTTTATATAGAACTAAAATTAACTTGTGCGTGTTTTTAGTGAAATAATCGACTTTAAATTAGAAAATAACAGTAAGTGAATGATAAAAGTTAAATTTGCGTTGGCAAGTCATTGCTCTCTTAAATTAGGTAGGCGCAGAAAAAAACTATCCTTACTCGACCTAGCAACTAGCTACAATGTTACAAATTAAACTACTAAGTACTACATATATAATATAACTTATTTACTTACTATATGTAACAATAAATTATTATCTGACTTAGTATCATATTCATTTTTATATACATATAAATTATATAAATATATAATTTACTACGAATTCTTATTAAGTTATGAAAATATTCAAAAAAGAAAGTAGTTTGATGGTCCATTGGGAAATATTTACCAACAACAGAAAGCACACGTTTACTTCTTCAACAGCTTTTATACAACTTAATAAAATTATTTACAATATTAATTGATATTTGGTAAACATAGTAAATTATAAGATTATTATTTTGCTGTTAAATTATTGTAAAGATTCATTTTTTTTCACAAGTTATATTCAGTATATTATATCTATTGTTAGTTTAATAAATAATAATTAACATTGAATAAAATATAACATTACAAATATGAACAACAAAAAGTTACGCCTTAGTTATTTCTATAACAAATTCTTTATATCTTTCGGTCTTCTGAGCTAATATTCTTCTATTCGGGGTAGTGTCCGGAGGTAGGGCACAAATCGAATCACTCGCCTAATTGAGCGCTAATTCGCACTCGAAGCGCCACACCCGTGGGAGCCGATAGCCGCGGGCTATGGTGTAGTGTGACTGTGAAAAAGTAGCTTTTGGGATAGTCCTTACTTATAATAAAAATAATTTTATTTTAGTTTTGTTTTATTTTTAGGAGTAGCCTAAGCCCGAATAGATATTGGTTCTCTTTAAGAATTCTATATAACACAGGCATTTGACCGTGCCTTTTTTGATTTTATTTTTATGTTTTTGAGTGCAGATATTGTTTATTTTATAATACTGAGAATTCTTAACGAATCTAAGTTACTTTTTAAGACGGTGATATTTTATCTGGTTTAAATGATTGTTTTTAATTTATTTTACTAAAAACTTGTAAAATAGGAACTTTAAATTATCAATGTAGGTATGTTACAATTAATTAGAATATTCTTAAAGATCGCTAAATATATTTGTAATGAACATATACTTGTTATACCTAGGATACGATAAAGTTTAGTATAATTATATTGTATTAATAATAATATAAAATATAGTTTTAATAGATTTCACAGTTTCAAGCACCATTTATATATCATCATGGTCCTAAATAAACTGAGGTGACAATAATACTATATCTATTTCGACATCGATATACACACCCTAACACCATCGACTCCCTCCAGCGTTCCTACCAAAACATCACCCCATGAGAAACCGCGGGCACTACTCGGCACTTGAAGATGTAATCGCGCCTTTTTTGTTTTCACGTTTTCAACTTCCATTCCCATTGTTTCACGCTATAACGGGCAGTATTTAAAAAGTTTTTCTAAGGGCCTCAAGTGTTTTTAAGCTCATATTCAAGTTTGCACTATTAATATATTTCTTTTCAAATGATTTTTGTATTTTAACTCGAAATGTAATGGACCCCTTTACATTTGGAATGGCTTTCTTGAGAACTAAGTTTAGACCGAGCTTAAGTGTTAAATGTTGTGTTAACTTATTGTTTTTATTATTAAAAGTTAAAAGTTTTTTTTTTAATTTCTTAACTATTTAATTTTATTTTACATTAGTTTATTGATTGTGAATATGAAAAAACGTATGTTACTTTGTAACTGTAACTCATGTTTGATTCCTTGCTCAAGTATTATAACAAATTGTAGAATGATATTACCAAAAATGGAATAAGGTAAATAGGTAATAAATGAAGGTATATAAAGTAATACATGAACACCTTCAAATGTAATATATTTACAAATAATATAAAAGGCTCAAATAGGCAGTGGTAGCCCAGTGGTAACGCGCTCGCTTGGGAAACCGAGTGAAGCGGGTTCAAATCCCGGTTCTCGCACCTCTGATAATTTCAGGTGCGAATCATTTATAACATGATTACCACTTGCCTTACGGTGAAGGAAAACATCGTGAGGAAACCTGCATGTCTGAGAAAACCTAGCAAGTTTTCGAAAGACATGCGAAATCCACCAACCCGCACTTGGCCAGCGTGGTGGACTATGGCCTGATCCCCCTCGTACTGAAGGGAGGCCCGTGCCCAGCAGTGGGACGTTAAAAAGGGCTGAATACATAAAAGGCTCAAACACTTTAAACATCTTTGCATAAAAACATAAAAAAAAACAACTTCCAAGCACTAAAATGTAAAAAATAACTAAACGGAGGTTTTCATTTAGAATAGATACCTAATCAGATATTTTCGAAGTCGGTGCCATTGCTTAAATTGTAGACTACTATTTGTAATATTGTATTATTTGAATTTCCTAAAAGCGAATATTGTTCTTTTGTTTGGGTAAAATAAATATCTTTAGCCTCTTAATATTAAAAATTCACACATTCCTTATAAAAACATTAATATACACATTCTGTTTTAGACTTGTCACCTAAAAGTCTATTTTGGTAAATGTTGAGAAGTAAGAAAATGTGTGGGATTACATTATGGTTCTACATATTACCAAATAGGCACATAAGTACTCAAAATTTTTATATTTTCAATATTATATTGCTATATTCATTCATAAGATTGTTGTAAATATAATAATATCGTGGCCAGATCGTAGAATCGATTATATTATAAACTAGTCGACCATTTTGTAAAGGTAGCACTATATGATGTAGTCAACTATTTCTGGCCATATCATTTAATGTACAACAGTAGATATATAAGGTTTCGCTATTTTAATCTATACTAATATTATAAAGAGGTAAAGTTTGTGAGTTTGTGACGTTGTAGGGGGTAATCTCTGGATCTACTACACCGATTTAGATGAAATTTTGTAAAAAGATAGTTTGTGGTCTTCAAAAGGACATAGGATACTTTTTATCCCGAAAATCATCCCTTAAGTCGGGATGAAAGTTTGTATGGGGAATCAAGCTAGGGACGAACCCGAGCGAAGCGGGGGTGAGTCGCTAGTGTGTAATAAAACAATACAAGAATGGTCAGGCCGAAAAAAATAAAATAAAAATATAATTAAAAACAGAATAAATAAACAAAACAGGGTATTGGTCGGCGGAGAGTTGACATGGGTGGATATTATCGGTGATTTTTAACTGGACTAAAGAAATAAGAAATTGTGGAGGATAAGTACTTCCTAATAAATTGTAACTAAATCTAGATAATATTGATACGTTTTGAAACATAATGCTGGCTTCTACTGAGATATCCTACTGTTGTTGATCGTCAAACTACACGTATATATTAATTTGATTAAGCCATATCATGATATGGTCCACAATTTTAGGTGATGATTGTCTATATATTTTATAACATGACTAGTGACTTACATAATAATTTCGTATTACATTGTTTTTTAATATAGCTATTCGTTTACGAGGCGCACGCCAGTAAAGCTCCCAATCGGCATACTTGTTTCCGTCATCTTCAACAACTATCATCACATTTCAACCAATTAACACAAAACCTTAATAAATTAACACATAAACCTACCCCATAAATCACTCCGTCCAATAGCGAAACCGTGTGAATATCTGTTCGGTAGTTACTGAATCTATAGCGTTCAGACAGACAGATGTGGCGAGAGGACTTTGTTTTATATGTAATTATCAAGTTTCCGATCTGACCATTATATACGTGTATTTACTTGGCCATTTATACAGACTTTTAACTGTGACAATGAAGTGCACATTTTATTATTATCTGTACAGAAAACTATGAACAGGCATAAAAATGACAAAGCAGATAACAGCTCACAATCCACTGGGGATATACAATTCGAAGTTTTTATCTGGACGTAATGTCAAACTGTCGCTTTTCGATTACATTTCATTTTATGTTTCAGTTGCGATACGTCGTTTTCCATGTTTTCAAACGTTGGGTTTATTATAAAGGGTATATTGCGTTTGTTTTTTAACTAAATTTAAAGAAAGAGAACGTGTATTTTGTGTGTATGTTGATATATTAATAACTAGTTATATTTTAACGTATAGCATAGATTTCTCAGAGATCAGATATTTTTCCGCAGTAAAAAGTATTCTATATATTGACCCGGATAACCAGCTACCGTCATACTAAATTTCAACAAAATCTGTCCAGTGTTTTTCACGTAATGCATTCCTAGACAGACAGACAGAGTACAGACAGACAGACAGACAGAAAGACAAAAATTCTAAAAACTATAGATTCGGTCTCTGTATCGATAAGTAGGTAATAGTGATTACTATTTCGATAAGATTTTCCCAAAAAATACTTAATTAGATATAAAAGACAAGTGAAATATGTCGGTCTCGTCGTATCATTGACGGCATTATTATACCTATCATTTTTAAAGCGATTTGCATCTAAAATAAAATATTCATTTATTTGAAAATTTTAGGTACGACATATTAAAAAGAAATTAAATTAAGGATAAGGCATATTTGAATCGAAGGTACAGTATCATAACGTAATACAAAATATGACTTTAAAAATATTTAATTGAATAGAAAAATCATGTAAAACAACATATTATATTCAATTTTTAAATATCTCTTTACATAGATAGGTACCTAATGCATAATTTTAATTTTCATGTCTAACACAAACAACCATTTTTCATCATTTTTTTGTGTGGAGATAGTTGGAAGGCTGGAGAGTGACATAGGCTACTTTTTACCGCGGGAAATCATCTACATCCCACGGGAAAACACGTTATAATACAACCGAAAAAAGTATGATCAGAATTACTTGAAACTTAGTATTTATCTCATAAAGGGATAAAATATACCATGAAAGCTTGTATGAAGCCTACCTTTTTAAAGTTTTTTTGTAGTTGTAGCGGGAGCGAAGCCGCGGGTTCTGCTAGTATAATATATTTCTATACAAATGAAAGTGAACGTGTGAATAGCGCTAACATCATTAAAGGTATCGATAATAATAAATATCGATTACAGACGTTGTATGAGTACTCGAGTCGAGCCCCCTAACGTTATGAGAACCACTCGACTTAACTATTGTTTCTGAATAACTCCCATTAAAATTCGATCTGATAAAACCCTGGTTTCTTTGGTTTGTTTGTAAACTTTGTTGTTTAGATGTACTGATAACGAGATTAGGTGGCTACTGTTTAGAACCGGTCTAAATGTTATCTTTACAGGTCAGTGAATTGTTTGTATGAAATCAAGTATTCGATGCTGTTTGTACTTGAAGTTTCATAGAGTTATTTATTATTTGTTTAAGTAGAGCTATTGATGGTAGGGTACGTTATTTTTTATAAGTTAAGTCTCTATGGTAATCTATACATATAATAAATTCTGTGTCAAATCTGTACATTAATTTTTTTTTGGAAAATCTTATTGAAATAATTATTATTATCGATACAGACGTTGAATCTATAGTTTTTACAATATTTGTCTGTCTATATGCCTGGAAATGCATCACGAGAAACCCACTGGACAGATTTTGACGAAATTTGGTATGGTGATAGCTGGTTATCCGGGTCAACATATAGGATACTTTTTATTATCTCATCTGTCAGAAATAATATTAAAGGTTAAAATGTAATGTGATTTGTATATTTAGAAAATCAACGTTAATTATACGTCCTTTTTTATATAACTTATCGTCTATTGTAGAATTGAATTGTGAATCAACCCTTTTGGTTGTGTATGTTTATTATTTTTCTTATAAATTACTAGCGGACCCGACAGACGTTGTCCTGTCTACACGTCTTTAATTTGAAAATTTCAAACTTTTTTTATTAATTTTTTTGATAAAAATTATTATTCAAATTGTGAATCTAAACCATTCCCAGATCCCCTTGAATACACACAAAAAATTTCATCAAAATCGGTCCAGTCGTTTGAGAGAAGTTCAATGACATACACACTCACAGAAAAATTATATATATAAAGATAAGCAGTGTTTAGCAAATTGATAATCTGAAATTGCAATTTGTCGAAAATTTATTTTATTGTATTTTAGAAAGTTATGTAATATTTTTGATTATGCAACGACGAAAATCAAAAAATTCTAGTACCAATAGAAATAAGAACAAGTAAAATCACGTGTAATTTTAGGCCTATTATTTCTGCGTATATTTTACAAGTATTTTACTTAAAACTTAATGATTTAAATCCTATAAATCGGCTCACTGATGGCGCTACATGGTCCCGATTACGCGACTACCAATTCGTTTCGAGGCTGCGTACAGAACGCGAGTCCATTATACAATTTAAACATGATTACTACTTAATTTACAGTATATTTTATTAGAATTTTTCCTTCGGCGAATCTTACTGACAGTGAAAGTCCATATATTTCTTTTATTTCTTGTCATTTCTATCCCATGTAATTTTTTTATTTCTAGGGGAGAAAAAACCCATATTTCATTGTCCGAATTCGCTATCTTGTAGTGAAAGCTCTGTTGAAATCGGTTTAGCAATACGTCTAGTATAAATAGAGCTTAAGCTTTACATGTTTCTAATAACGAGACGTCGCTCCTCAAAGTAAAAGATTTTGTTTTCCATCAGAGCTCGTGACGTGAAGGTAGCCCTTTAGCACATTTTTATATTTATTCGTTTATGTGAACTAAATAATGTATTTCTATACTAATTTACAAGCAAAACCGAAAAAAAAGTTATTTTTCAAATTATGTATGTAAGTTACATATATATGTATTAGGATATATATTTTACTAGCATTGCCCGCGGCTTCGCCCGCGTTTAGATGACCAAAAACCAAATTCTTAGGTTTTACATATTAGTATACTCTTACATTGCAGTTTTTGGATTTTTCTCAGAAATGAGTCATTTCCCCACAGTAAAAAGTATCTTATATGTTGACCCGGATAACTAGCTATCACCATAACAAATTTCAACAAAATCCCTCTAATGGTTTTTCTGTGATGCGGTAGGTAACATATAGACAGACAGAAAAAAAATCTAAAAACTATAGATTCGGCCTCTGTATCGATAATAATGTTTATTTCAATAAGATTTTCCAAAAAATATTTAATGTACAGATTAGGCTTACTTACAATTTTATTATATATATAGATTTTATCTTCTTATTTAAATCACGCCCCTTCTATCATAGTGTTATTTCCTACACCTCAAGGTTGCCTGGAAGAGATCGCTCTTTTACCGATAAGGCCGCCTCTTGTAAATTTTCCTATTTTTGTATCTTATTTTCTCTCTTCTTTACTGGGTGTATCAATAAAGATTATTATTATTATTATATTATCAAAAGTCTAGGTTGTAATGCGACCGCACATCTAACAAGCTATGTTGTAGAATCAGATGTGTGTGAAAACAGGCAATTGTGTCGCGAGCGCTTTGTGGTGGTTCGATTTGTTGATAAATAGCCGTAAATTACCGTCGTGATTAGTTTGGGGGCGGGATGAGGCACACCCTTAGTACCTATGTGTTTAGGCCCCGACAAAAATTGTAATTAAATGCGACATTTACTACAAGAAATATCGTACTTAATGATTATGTATGTCTTTGTGAATATATTTTTGTTAAAACCTAGATGACTCTAATCTTCTCTATAAGACTCTGGTTTTCTCTATAAGACTCTAGTATTTGAGTTCATACAAAAATACACAATAAAAGAAATATTTAGTTTTTCCTTGAATTCCTAAATCTTCAGGGCAATTGTTCTTATTTCCTGACCTAAAAACCTTATTCGAGATGTTGAAGACATTTAAAACAAATAATGATCCAAATCGCTCCAATATTTGACTTTAAGTTATATGGTTATTTTCGTAACTTACATCGTGTAATCTTAAGTATTATTTAATAGTTATATTTGCTAAATTTTGTATTTCATTGTTAAAATATACCTTTTTAAACATTTCCCTTGCTGTGAATTTTGTTTTAACTTACTTAATATTATAACCTTCTAGCAGCTTCGTTCGCGCTAAAACTACAAAAAAAAAACTCTAATAAGGTAGGTTTCATATAAACTTTTATCCCCTATTTTACCCCCTTATGGGATAAATTTCGAAAAATGCTAAAACACATATTTCTTTAATTCTATTGAAAAGCATTAATACCAAGTTTCAAGTAATTCTGATAATAAATATTTTTTTTGGTTGTATTATAACGTATTTTCCCGTGAGAGTGAGATAATCTCCGGCGATAAAAAGTAGCCTGTGGCACTCTCCAGCCCTCCAACTATCTCTACACAAAAGATCACGCCAATCAGTCACTCCGCTTCGACGTGAAACAAAGACAGGCAAACAAACAAACAAACACACTTTCACATTTATAATATGGATGTCCAGCATGACAATTTAAATTTCTGCACTTTTAAAACAGTTGTACTATAGATAACGTGTGAAAATTCGTAATTATTTAGCCCATATTGCCACAATAAATACCAGTTATTGTGGGGGTGGCGTGAGCATATCGTAACAAACAGCAGTTTGATAATCACTGTTATTATATTCCTGTTTCTGACCTTCAAGGGGAATAAATATTTTCATTTATTCTTCCGCTGCTTACAGACACGTTTTACTCAGTCCCTTACTGCTAACGTTTATTTAACTAGAAATAGTTCATGTTGACGAAAATTAAGCACCTATTTTGATACTAATATGGTTTCAGAGTATTAGAAAAAAGTAATTATAATAAACATATTCGATATTGATATTGTGAATGTTCAAAGCATCTGATAATGATATGAGATAAAAGATTGCAGTTATCAACAAAATTGTATTCCGTCGTGTACAGTTTGTGTTTTTTAATTTAAAAAAAAGAATGGGTGCGTGTAACCTTTACTCGGGGTTGAAGTAAAACTTCTTTGGCAAATATCGCAATTAAATTAAAACAAATCAATAATTATATGAGGCATATAGGCATATTACGATCATATATTTATAGAATATCATATACGAAAAGAATATAATATTATATATTTGTCAGACAATAACAACGGTTACCATGGAAATGGGGCAATGGCAATATCTCATTCTCTCGCCGGCTTAATCCTATATACATTTATGTATTTGTCTCTTTCTAGTGTCGCATTTCCGTTTCATCAAATCACAACGATTCTAAAGGAGTTACACTTCAAAAAAAAATTAAATTAGTTACTTTAGAGAGTGGCAATGTACTAAATATTCTCGTTGGGAATGAAATTTTGTCGCAACAGTTTCGTATTTGGTGACATTGAAAGTTATTAAGTTTCAAAACGTCCTTCAAAAGTTTTAAAAAGTCTACAAGAAAGTTAGGTAAAGCTTTTTTTTTACATTGTTACTACAGTGCCTATACCTACTAAGGCTTACTTTGGAACCAATAAACTTTACCCTGTTTCGCAATATTATGACGAATGCTTAAGAAAATTAATAATGTCTGACAAAAAACAGTTTTTTATAATAAGTAATATATTTATTTGACAAACACATACTAGACTGATTACACATATATATAAAGGAAATCCAAAGACTTCAGAGTGTAGTACTTATCACAAAAAATTTTAGTATTTTTTTTTATTTATTAAAAAATTTAGTATTCTTTTTACTTTTGATCGATTTCAATAAGCAGCAATTTAAACATAAGCTGGCGTTCATTTTATTATTATATTTTATTACTATTTTTTTTGTTATCGATCTACTTTATTTTCATTCAAAAATATAGCATTCGTTTAGTAAGTACTTAGATAAAAGTATTACATGTTTAAAATATCTAATTCAACCAAGGAACATATACGTGGAATATTAAGTAAAAGCTTTCACTATATAGCTTTACATGGAACTTAGATAAACTTTAACCTGTTAGGAATATCTACATACGTGGCACGTCTAAACGTCACCGCACACGTTGCCCTCCCAAAGCTAAGCACTGATCCGTTAACCGGATTTGTCCGGTTATAACCGGTTTCGGGCGGTTCCGATGGCGGTTGTATCCGGATTTCGCATGGATAGATACGACGGACACCGGATGTGCATCTAGCGTACATTTTAATACAAGTTAGAAAATTGGGTTTCGTGATAGAAATACCAAATTAGATTCATATATTGGATGTATTTGAAATGAAATTATTCATTGAAATATTATATTAAAGTAAAGAATTATTGTTATAATATATCTTCATACAAGTAAGTATATGTTGAGTTTTTCTATAGGTACATAAATATGCTAAGGCAAAACAGATATGTAGGTAACTTTTTCTCCTCTGTTTGTCTATCGATTTTCTTTTTTTGTTTTAGTTAATAGCTATTGATGAGCTTTAGTATTATCAATTTTTTTTTGGAAAGAGTTTTTTTTTATATAGATAGGTAATATATACATATATTTTCCTGTAATTTTCAATAATGATTATTGTAGAATTGCGACCAGTAGGCGAACACTAGTAGGGGAAGCCCGGGCAAGAAGCATAGTGTGGGTAAGAAGAATAACTGATTTTTCCATAAATATATAATAGATAGCGCTATGACACTTTCTCAAGTCGTGACATGAGCGACCAGTAACACCATGGCAGTTCGACCAAAACAATACGCGAGTGCATTTGTTGTGGAAGGAGAAAAAAAGGATTATCGTCGTTTTGTTACGATTTTTGTGAAGATTTGTACACAAACTTTTTGTATTAGTCATCAGTTGCCTATGACTATTTTAGTTTAATTATTTTGCACGTTTATCAAAGTATCATTAATTGTAATCATTACTTTTTGTTTACCTACTAAAACATTTCAAGTCTTGACTTGTTACTAATATTAGTGTGTTGGGCAAAACGGATATGGGCAAAACGGATACCTATCCGTTTTGCCCGTTTAGTTATTTTATTATCTCTTTTTTAAGTCAGAAATATTTTAACAGTTTTTTGACAACCAATGTTAATTTTATATAGATCTCACCTTTAAATGCACCCAGGCAGTATTGTAAACCAGTCTGATATGGCAAAACTATTTGGCGTAATAGACGCCAAAAATGCTTCGGTTCTGAATGCAGTTAATGGATTTAAAAAACCGGGAATCTGCCCCTATGATCCAAATGTTTTTGGAAAAGAAGATTATGCTCGCTCCTTTAACTATGACCGACCGTCCTCTTCCTGACGCACCGTCTACTAAGACTGAAGGTCCTGTAAATGATGCACCGTCGACAATGACCAAAGATCTTTTTAATGGCACATCGACTACTATGACCGACTGAGCTTTTAATGACTCTCCAGCAACAGCAATAACGACTGACCCGTTTGTACTTGAAATCGCATCTGTTATCGCAAAGTACGCAGTAGTTGAATCTTCCACATAGTCCGTTATCATTGTAGAAATAGAGACTAAAAGGTCTACTACATCTTTGCCTGATTCCAATATACTGGAAGAAGGATCAGCTCATTCACTAGGAGAAAATCATCCAGCGCCTGCAGCGAGCTTTACGCCATTTCAGATTAGATCTATTCCAACTATGGCTGCTCCTAAAACAGGCCGCAAACACCAAAGGCAGGAATCAGAAATGTTGACGTCTACTCCCGTCAAAGCTGAACAAGCATTAAAGTTTAAGGAGGCAAATATTAAGAAGACTAAGATTTCTGAGTTAGAAGGCTCCAGAAAAACGAAAACTAAAAGATCCTCAGTCTAGCAAAAAAACAAAAACCCGAAACCAGATTTTTACTCTTTAGTGTGCGCTGACAAATACACTGAACCACCAGCGGAAGATTGGATTCAGTGTAATGAGCGCAAAAGTTGGGCACATGAAGATTGTAGTTCTTATGTAGAAATTGGCAGCTACTTCTGTTATGAATGCGAAGACTGATCTGAACTAATTCAAGATATCCTTTTTGCCCTTGGGGCATATCCGTTTTGCCCGACCCCTCCGGGCAAAACGGATAATTTACACTTTTTGTAAAAACTCATAATTATAATAGAAATCGTCAAAGTTTTTTAATTTAAATGATTATTTTCCAAAGATGATTAAACATAGTACAAAATAAAAGTACAAAGAATTCTATTGATTATTAAAATGGTGGATTTATTTACACTATGCCTTAACATATGCGTCTTGCCCGGGCTTCCCCTACCTAAGTAATAATAATTTATATATATATATATATATATATATATATATATATATATGTTTTTTTCGAACGATCAAATAGGTATCTGAAGCTTCTTACAAATTTATATATACTATAAGTATGATCATGGGTATTAAGTTATATATGTTTTTTATTGATCATCTTTCGCCATGCATATTCGTATTCCTTAAAATTTGTACTTGCGTTGTTTTATAGACATATTCCATTATTTGACATGTAAATTCAACACAAAACAATATTTCTGTGACATTAAAACTAAAAGAGTATCACGCCCTATCTATAAACTTGATTCTTTCAATGGCTTCTCATTCCCTAATGAGCATAATCAAATAGGTGGTAGGGCCTAGGAAGGTACAACGGAAGGGCCCAGGGCCTACAATGACAAGCCGGCCGCGGGCGTACACTAATTGTCTAAGTGCATAATGAACTTGTTTGTGACAACCCTGTGCAACTTTGAAACTACTTGCCACTGTAATTTTAACTTTAAAACTATCTAATACGGTTGATTTTTATATAGAGAGATGTTTTAGTTATTCGTTTTGGCATGGTTTCTATTTTGAACCTTATTTTTTATAAATTAAGATGGAGAATCGTATAATTTTTAATAGTTGTATATAATTAAAGGAAGTACTGGTAACATTTCTTGTCACCCTCGGTGTTGTTTATGTGTGGCTCACATTCATTGTGTTCGCGGGTTAATTAGAAAGTTTGCAAAATTTTAAATAAACTCCAAGAATCGCTACTTTTGCCTCGTAATTATTATTGTTTGTATGGTATTTGAAGTATTACGATGTGATGTAACACTTCCACATAAAATATTATTCGTTGAAATTTCTATGAAATACAGTTTACAGTTAGATTTTAGGTTTTAATTTTATATTCAATTATATATATAAAATCTCTGTATACATATAAAAATATAATATACTCACATCATTATATATTACATAAAAATATATATATATATATATATTTTTGGATATAGAGCGTTTTTAGAAAATAGTTATATTTTGAATAACTAACAAACAAATTCAGTAATAAACTATTAATAATTTTGGGAGTAAATCTTTTTATTCCTCTTATATTCCACTGTTTTACAAAGGTAAGCTTACATATTTTTTTCAAAGGCTACTTGGTTAGCTCTTAGTCTTGGAAGTTTTTCCCGTTATTACTTGGAAATATAAAACGGCTACTCTGGACAGTTTGTCGGCGTCCAAACAAAACCGTAATTATAAAATGAACAAAAACAATCATATTGGGTACGTTTTTTTATGTGACCGTCATATTAATTCTATTTCTTTGTCAAAACTTAAGCTAACCGTTAGGTAGAAATAAATATTTTTATTATCGTCATAAGGATGTTAGTGTTGAAATATTGGGGATATTTATTATTTTATTGGTCGTACGCTCGTTTTAGGAAATAATACGTGTATTGTCTACGTATAAAAGCATTTATAAATTGACAATGTAAATTTTGTACCAAACAATAGATGTATAGATAAACAATACAGGCACTTCTATAAATTTATATAATATGAAAAATAACATAAAATATCTATACTTATATAAAAAAAATTACTTTAGCTCAAATTCTGTCCACCTTTGAAATTCCTTAAAATAATATATATTACCAGTTTTGGAAATTTGCGACTGCCAATTATTAGACTCTCAATCTTCTGAATGTTTGCTAAGACTTGTGTATATACTATATGAGTTTAATACAGCGTATATGCATTTAGTGTTTATATAATAAACAAATTTTTACATATGGCGAAACTGTGAAAATGATGACAGTAATTATTTTTTTTAACAAAGATACAAAAGTTTATATGTTCATATTTAAAAAAAAACATTTCCTTACGAAAAAGATGTAGAAAAAAACAATAACATATTACTCTTCACTCTTAGTGTGCATCTATTCTAAAATAATCTCAATAACTTAGACTATATCATCACATGCATTTGGCAGACTCTAAATAAATAAATTTTTATGTTGGTACATTAACACACAGCACCATCTAGTTCCATGGTAAGCTACGAGGCTTGTGTTATGGATACCAGATAGTTGATACACTACATACATATAACTTTAAATACATACATATTACAAACTAGCATTGCCCGCGGCTCCGCCCGCGTTCAGATGACCAAAAACCAAATTCTTACGTTTTACATATTAGTAGGTATACGCTTACAATGCAGTTTTTGCATTTTTTCCCGCGGATTATGATATTTTCCCGCGGTAAAAAGTATCCTATATGTTGACCCGGATAACCAGCTATCATCATACATCAAAATCCCTCCAGTGGTTTTTCTGTGATGCGGTAACAGACAGACAGACAGACAAAAATTCTAAAAACTATAGATTCGGTCTCTATATCGATAATAATGTTTATTTCAAGAAGATTTTCCAAAAAATATCTAATGTACAGACTCGGCTTAGTTACAATTTTATTATATGTATAGATATACTTAAATATATATTAATTATCCAATACCATGCATAGCATTAACTTAATTAGATAATGTTAAATATTCTTGATTCACAATGTGTACATTATTGAAATTGCCCGCGAGACGAGACACAATACGTATTATCATTGGTAGCCATTAACCGAGTGCATTCTGCTGAAAAATAATAGACCCTCCATATAGGAAGGCTCGGTGGCACTGACATTATCTCTCGTATTTTTAATTTTAATTTTTATGTAACTTATAGTTAATTTTTTATAAGTTTTTTTTAATGTTAATTATTAATATTATGATAAATTATTGGTAGATTTGAGTTGCCTACAGTTGCAATTTTTTTTGTACGTTGAATTTTTTTTTAATAGCAAATTAAATATAATTTATCTATAATATGTTAGATTTACAAAGTTATTTTTTTTGCATTATGGCAATGATATTAATTTGTAAAAACTTTTTCATTTATATTTCTTAATAATCATTTATTTATTTATTATGTTTTATCACTAAATGGAAGGTTTTGTGCTACATTCAGTTCTCTAAGTTTTACCAAAATATCACTCTATTCTAGCTAAATTACATCGTATTTGATTAATAAATTTCAAATGATTCATGTTTAAAGGTTTTTATACAATAAAATAATGTGACAAAATCAACTTCGATCAAAGAGGTGAGGAGGGAAATCTCCGAATTTGGCTTCCTTTGATTAATTTTGACGAACAAAACCCTTGAAAGTGTTAGTTTTTATTTTTTTTAAGCTACATTTATTTTTATTAGCTACCAGTGTCTAGCAAAATTAAAAAAAAAAAAACATTTATATGTTACATAAAAAAAAAACGCAATCTCTCTTCGACCTAGATATGATATGAGAATATATTTAATTTAACGCGTAACTAGTCTAAATTGTATAAAGACTGAAAATTCTAACATATTTTAATGTATGTTTAAAAAAAACTGCGAACTGGCCTAGTTGAAAAAAACTTAATGGTATGTCGGGAGAGGTGTCAAGGGAAATTTGAGTAAATTAAAATAGGAAGATAGGGCGAATAAGGTTGCGGGTGCTATTGTCATCAATGCGATGAGCGAAAAGTAACTAGCCTGACTCCAACCCTCTGTTGTGGGTTGGATAGATATGACTGTGTCGAGAGACGCCTGCCTGCATTGTAGAATCGGTAAGTAATTAGGTGCGAGATCCATTTATATGATATAATGTTATTATATTATATAGGCTAGCGCTCTCTTTACATAGCCTTCGTGAATGGGTGGGTTTTTAGTTATTTCGTTAATTATTTTTAATTATTTTACTATGTATTTATGGTGAAAGTTAGGTATATGGAGAATATTTTAGTATTTAAAGTTATACTTCTTTAGGCACGTTTGGAAAAAAATATGAGAATAAAATTTTTTACAATTTTATTATATGCATAGAAGGCACGTGCGCGAAGCGAATGTAAGATGCTAATACCTACTGCGTATAATAACATTTTTTTAATATAAAAACTATATATATATATATATATATATTTTCCTAAAATATAAAATTAACCGACTACTTAATAGCAGATTTGTAGATAATGTCAAATGTTAGTTGTAATGAATTAGGAAATATATGAAGCTGCATCAAGAAATTAATTTTTCAATATCTTGGTACCTATAAATAGAAAAAAATGCGTAATATACAATACAAAATTAATCTAATTTTTTAAACATTTTATGACGGTATTTTAAGAGAAAAATACAATTTTTACCTGTTTTTCAAAATTTTATGATCACTAAACCTTAGTGCTTTTAAAAAATAAAAGTACAATCGGCACACGACGAAGTAATAAAAATGTAATAAAATTTATCTTGAAATGACTTAAAGTCTAAGAACTTTTAGAATTGCAAGGGCTAATGAAAGTTTTACTCGATTGATTTAAATTTTGAATCAACAGATTTTGTGCTAAAATATCAGCTAGATGGCGTTATGAGGTGTAAAATGGCGAACTTAGCTTTTTAAGCTCCATTCAGATTATTTAATAAAATTAAAATTTAATGATGAAAATTACTGATACATATAATGAATTATGTATATATGGATTAAAGTCCTAGGATTTACTCTGAGGGCCGAGGTCATGTGATGTTTATTGATATATAGATACCTACCTAAGTGTTGGTAATTTAAAACTTCGTACAATATCTATGACTAATAAAAATTAGTGTTTGTCTTAATATTAATTAAGTTTTGAAAATAATATAAGGAAATAATTTTCATTTTTATATAATATATACAAGCGGCTCACCCTTGCTTTGCTCGGATTCGTCTCTAGAAAAACAAAAACAAATGTTGCCTTTTTTGGGCATAAAAAATAAACTATGTGCTATTCCAGACTATAATCTATCTCTGTGCTAAATTTCATCCAGATCTGCTCAGCCATTCTGGCGTTTTGTCTGATTGAGTAACAAACATCCGTCGAAACATCCAAATATGTAAGCTTTCATATTTATATTATTAGTGAGATTTGCAGAAAAAATGTAGAGATAAAGAAAAATATTAAAATAGTCTTTGTTGAAATGACTGATTAGAATTTAAAACTATATCTATTATATTTATTATTACTATAATAATTTTATACATACAAAAACGTGTGTACTTATAACTTATGTACGCACGTATTAGAAGTTATACTTCTTTGGCGTAACGAAACAATAATCGCTAAAGATTTCATTTCATATGTCTGTGTTTGTAAAAGGAATGCAGTTAACTGCATCGTAAAAATTTTAGTCTCATTTTTTCTTCCAAACGTGCCAAAAGAAGTATAATATCAAAAATATTTTATTTTTAAAATAATTTAAAGGAATAGAAAAAAAAATGTTTGAAGCCAATAAAATTACTTTACAAATAATAAAGATAGATGGCGTTACAGGTAGCGTTATGCCACGAAAAACGAATACGCGCTGTTTGTGTTGAACGTACAAAAGTTTAACCTCATCTATAAATAAAGATCTAAATGGAAGCTACTCTCTAACATTTTTATCGAATATTTTGTTTTAATAATATTTTTTTATAAACTTTATATGAGAATGGGAATATCCTCTAAATTTTTCTTAGATTATTGAGTAATATATTAATATTATCTGTGTATCAAAGGGGAGATACAGACGAAAGCTAACATCATATGACTAAATAAAAAATATATTTAATAATTTATATTGGCTTTAAAGAAATTTATCTAAGAATTAAAGTTAAGCTAATACGGAGAGCTTTACAGAGTATTTCCCAACATGCGTTATCTCAAACAGAACCAGCTATCGCCGGCGGTCTTTCCGAACCGCTACGACTTGGCCACCTTCAAGAAGAGAGCGTATACCTTCCTTAAAGGCCGGCAACGTATCTGCAAGCCCTGTGGTGTCGCAGATGTCCATGGGCGGCGGTGATCACTTTCCATCAGGTGAGCCTCCTGCCCGTTTGCCCCCTTAGTCCCATAAAAAAAAATGTAGAGATAATTCATGGCGACTCTATCTACCTATTATAACATATTTTATTATTGAAAACTTTCATTCATTCGATGAAAGCTCTATTATTAAGTAATGACTTTATACTCGCCATTGTACGCTTAATATCGAAGCTCAAAAACGTTTGGCATGTTAAAGCAATTTAAACTATCCAGTAAATGACAATAGCACTAGCAGCAATAAAAATATAAGAAATGCCTAGCTTAGGGTATAATTATTATTTTATTATTCGAATAAAAGAGCTTCTAAGAAGTAAGAAGTATTGCAATACAATGGTAAAACTTGAAGGTGTTTAAACAATTTTGAACTCTATTTTTTAGAAAATGAGATTGATTATACAATATTTGTTGGGAATAATATTTTTATGGCAATTTCTAATATTTTTATGGTGGTCATCCCGTTAGCAAGTGCAATTGTTTTTGTGCCGCAAATGAAGTACAGAAATGAAGCGTGTCTGACTCTTCAGACAAAAGGTATAGGGGTTATATATAAATAGAGTGATTTTAAATTAAATTTTGTAATTTCTATATAAAGATTACTATAAACTTTTCTATAAAATGTTGTTTTGAGGTATTAAAATTAAAGTGTCTGTTTGTAATGTCAAAATAACAACTCTTTACTAAATGCATATGAAATTGTATACGATACTTATAAGAAAAACACCATTTTTTATGTTTGTCTGCTAGTTTGTTAGTTCTGACTAATCTCCTAAAGGGCTGGACTGATTTTGATGGGACTTACACTGGCAGATAGCTGATGTTATAAGGTAAATTAATTAAAAGTAACTTAGGATACTTTCATTTTAGAAAAAGAATAAAGGTTCCGTTTAAAAAAAATAAAACGTACCCAGGGACGCACCCGAGAGAAGCGAAGGTAAATCGCTAGTCGTATATAAATTATTTAATGACAAATAAGAATTACAAGACGATTACCTCAATATAATAAAACTTATTCAATTAATTTCACCTTATTCTATAATAATTATGATTAGTTTATCTGTAAATGATTCTTTCGTGGCTTAAGTTTTATGATGGAGCGAGGCGCTTAGCGATCGTAAAATTCATATTATTAGCTATTTATTCATTTAGTTATTTCTGATATTAATAATTTTATTTATTATGTCATAAAGATTAAAACATTCGATAAATGTGCATAAAAAGTGTAGTTTTTACCAAAAATATCATTATATAATACAGTATAATAATAATAATAATTTAGGATAATTTATTTCTAAATGAGATACTTAGTGCTAACATTGGTAAATTGTATTGAATTAATTGCACCTATGTAATATCTATTTATATCAAGTTAATATTTTGTTATTAGTTTCCGATAGGTATTATATATTACCAGCTATATACCTATATCGTAGTATGACTTATTATTTAGGTTTAGAAACGTATAATTATATTTATTTTTCATTTAGAATTTATGACTAGCGTTATGAAACGTTGATAAAGCAATTTTATTTTCACTTCTGGCTATAGAAGCTCGAACAAAAATTATTTCTATATACAAAGAAAGAAAACTTAAGTATAAAGGTAAATTTAAGACCAAGTTCTATTACAGCGGTTATATCATGCATAAGAGAGCTTGTGATATGCCTCTAAACAGCTGTACGTTCCGCAGCGCCAAGGGGTATTGGCGCGAGAGTGAGGGAAGATGAATAGTATAAGGTAGGATAGGGACGGCGATAGTTGGCGAGGAGGGGCTCGAATTCTACTCTCAAGCCACCCATTGGTAGGGGCCACGCCGCCTTGACCGCGCCCCCCGCAACGATACCCATACGAGCTCCACAACGAGCCATCAGTCTACCGCCCGAGTTCGACGCGACACAATCTCTCGTCTGTGCTCATTCACCATTGTGCCATACTAGCTAATGTTCTAATAGAACCCAGTGTATATTCAACTTGTCAAAATGTCGACTTTAAGTCATCACCCGTATGCGTTCTCAATGCATCCTGGCATGTTGCCGGAGTATCCGAGCGCACCTCAGCCGCTGCCCGCGTCTTCTCCTCAGTCGGAGGGCCACATCAAGAGACCTATGAACGCTTTCATGGTCTGGTCGAGGCTTCAGCGCCGGCAAATCGCAAAGGACAACCCTAAGATGCATAATTCGGAAATTTCCAAACGTCTTGGCGCTGAATGGAAGTTGCTAACGGAAATGCAGAAGAGACCATTCATTGATGAAGCGAAGAGGCTTCGCGCGCTGCATATGAAGGAGCACCCGGACTATAAATACAGGCCAAGGAGGAAGCCCAAACCTCCCACACCCGGCTCTGCTCCTGGCGCTGGCGCATTCCCAAGCTTCCCACTACCTTACTTTGCGGGCCCAGCACCTACTGTGGGACATTTAGATGCCTTGTCGTATTCCGCAGTACCACCATATTTCCCACATCAGTTGGACCATCTTCAGTTCTCCAAATTAATGGCTCCGTCTGCTGAAAAGTTGCCGACGGCGTCATCAGCTGCTGCCGTAGTGTCATCTTTCTATTCATCACTGTACACGCAGCCGGCTCCACCGAAACATTTCTCATCACCTCTGTTCCACCAGTATGGGGCAGCGCCTTCATCACCTGTGTCTCCGGTGACTCCGACCCAGCACAGCCCGCACGATGACCAGCTCAGGCGGCCGGTGTCCGTCATATATTGAAGACCAACGTGCCTTCCTTGAAGGAGTTCAATCTTTTAGGGTATGGCAGTGAAGTGTTAAAGACGATTACACGAGGACATTATTTATTGTTTCTAGACTTACGCATAGTTGAAAATTGTAAATCCAGTGTGTTTCATATCAAGTGGCTTGTAAATATGTTGAGATCGTATATCGTAGGCCCACTAGTGGGTTGTCGTATTAAGTTTGATGAACTGTGATTTTTGTTTTCGACGCGTCTTCAGATATATAAGTTACTGTTTCTATTGTAAAGTGAGATCGGTACCAAAAAGAGATTATTTCATGTAGGTATCACGATTAGATGTAGTTCTTCATGTGAATCTTGGTTTTTGTTTTTCTGTAACGTAATATCTGTTAAGTTTGAGTCATCCTTAGTGTACGATGATTCTCGCTTTACTTCGGTTAATGTAATTTATTTATTGCCAGTTTAGATTTACGAGGAGTATTTGTAAATTAGTTGATTAAATTGTAAGTGGCTAATGGCTATCACGTGTACATATTAGTTTGTAATTCAAAATCGATGTCAGTACCAACGATGTATTATAGAATTTGAGAAAAGAATTTGTTAACGCCATACGAATAAACTAAATTGTTTTTATTTTAAACTTTTGTTTTCTTTTATGCTGTGATGCTGGATAGATAAACCTACCTTTTTATGAGATTTAGATAAATTTTCGACTACTACCACGTGTTTGTTTTAATCGAATTTCTTAACTAGCAGTCAATTATTTTTTGCGTTACTTAAAAGTTCAGTGACTTGTGAGAACGTATTTTGGAGACGATAAGTAAAAACTTTATAGAAATCTTCATTATATTATGATACTCATATAGTACTTATGTCCAAATATTAAATATTGTTCTTTAATTTAATTACTTCAGCAACTTAAGGAATTAAATTGTAATTGCTATAAATTACTATAGTAAAATTTTTAAAGCTAAGCTTTTCTTAAACCTAAATTAAATTATATGAGAAATATTTACATACTTATATTATAAGTAAGTTTATCTTGATTAAATAATAAATTAACTACAAAATATGCTTATAACCCTAATATTTTTTTAAATAAATATATTGTGAGTAATAACAATGGAGTATTGAGGATACAAGCGTCCGACGGCTTTGAACTTTTGCTGTAACAGAACTAAAAACTATTTTATAAATATTTCAATTTAATTTTTAAATATTATGAGTTATATTAACCTATTTCTTTTTTTTACTTTTTTCGAGATTTTTTTAAGTTCTTTGGTTGGTACTTATTTTAGTATTTTAATTGTGAGTTTGAAAGCTCTTCTTTGAGCCATTCCTTATCAATATGTAAAGTACAAAGTGAATAGTAATGATCGAGGAAAATATAATAAGTAATAAATAAATAATAAATAAATGTTGGGACAAAAACCCACAGCACCATCTAGTTCCATGGAAAGCTCTCGCAGCTTTCCATGGAACTTACTGGAGCTTGTGTTATGGATACCAGATAGTTAATACCCTACACTTATATAACTTTAAATACATACATATTATAAATATAAACACCCATGACTGGAGTACAAACATTCGTACTCATCACACAAATGAATGCCTCCAGCGGGACTTAAACCCGCGATCGCTGGCACAACAAGTAGGGTCGCTACAAACTGAGCCAAACGTATCGTCGAATATATTATTTTTATTTTTGCTAATATACTAATTTGTTGATATTAATAAATTTTATAATAAACTATTTATTGTAATAAATAAGGATAATTTGAATTAGCAATTAGATATGACTTATAATCTTCATGTTATAAATATTTTACAAAGGCAGCTTTTGACTGCGATTTAAGTACACTTTTTCACATATTTACATATTAAAATGCCACGAGGTGTTTGAGGTACCTACCTACCTGGTAATTGGTAGCAATAAATATTTGTGTGAACATTCTTAATATTCACTGGCTCGGGAATGGAACCTGCGACTCTTGGCGTAGTTGGTGATATCAGGTCGACATATTATGTTACTGTTTTATATTTATTGTACGTAAATATTCATTCAATAAAAAATAAAAAAATACACATAGGTAGATATACATATGTTTTGCAACAAGATTACAAAAAAGAATGATAATTTTTCCTTTTATACCTAACCAAAGTCACCAGTTATATTGAAAAATTATCTTTTCTTTATTTATTCATTAATATATTATATTTTTTTAAGGGCAGTGGTAACCTTGTGGTAACGCGCTCACTTGGGAAACCGGATGAACCGGGTTGAAATCTCGGGTCTCGCACCTCTGATATTTTCATATGCGAATCATTTTCAACATGATTACCACTTATCTTACAATGAAGGAAAACATCGTGAGGAAACCTGAATGTCTGAGAGGATCTAGCAAGTTTTCGAAAGACATTTGAAGTCCGCCAACCCGTAATAATTCAGCTTGGTGAACTATAGTCTGATCTCCCTCGTATTGAAGGGAAGCCCACTCCCAGCTGTGGGACGTTAAAGAGGGCTTATACATAGATACATACACATTTTTTTATCATAGTGTAAACTTTACATCTTAAAGTATTCAACTATAACTTTAGCCGTAGCAGTATTGAGAGTAACGGATCACTAGATGGCGTTACTGGTACATTAAAGGGCTTGTGAACAGCTTTATGCGACATTCACTCTAACCCTGTATTAATTTAGCATTGTAATATTTAACTAATAATTGATTTATTATAAAGAAATATTCGCCTAGTGGACAGAAATCGACCAAAAACATTATTGAATATTTGAGTTAAACATATGTGAATAGAATTTACGTATCTATGTACATATATAATAAACGGTCAAGTGTGAGTGGAATTAGCACATGAAGGGTTCCGTACCGTAGTATATGTACTTTTTAGTAATTTGTTGTTTTCTTAGATTTACGCGAATACTTGACGTTTTAAATAAAACTATCTTTTCGGATTATTTCGCGGATTTATTTTAATTTTTCTCAAACAGTTTGAGACGTCTATAACCTTAGTCTCTTCCGTGACCATGATTGCTATAAAGCATTCGAAACGTCGGGAACCAAAAATCAAAATAAATCTACAAAATAATCCAAAAAGATAGTTTTATTTAAGCTAGGTAGGTACCTTAGAAGTAGGTAGACTTAGATGTTATTTACTCAAAATGTACTAATATTCCAAATATGGTAGTGTTTGTTAGTTTCGTATAGTATGACCGAATTGAATTATTTTCTCTAAATCGAACCCATTACCTTTATTAGAGAAGTAAATTTACTGTGTCTTTTACGTTTACTTGCCAAAACTGAAAATTTTATCATATATGTAGTAACGTCCTGATCGATTCCGACCACGGCGGCAAATTTCGCTGAGACTAGCCAACTGCGCAGGAGACATTATAGTGCACAAGTGTACGCGCAGACACAACGTGCACTCTCTATTCCTATCACTCTCAAATTCCGATGGGACGATATTTCGACACTCGAGGTGTAGAATCGACTGCTTTATGTGCTTTCCGAGACACGGGGGTGAAACACCCCCAACTTCCCAACTCTGTGTTGTTAGTGAGACTTCCTAACAGAAAGACTCAATAATTAAACTCGGCCCGACCCGGGATTCGAACCCAGGACCTCCGGATGTAAAGCCGTACATGCTAACCAATATACCACCGAAGTAATTATTGTATGTAATTTATATAAAGCATAGATATATAAAAATGCCAATCAATACCTATATAGGTGGCATATTATACATATAGCAGAGTTTCCTATAACGGAGTAAAAGTTCACCCTATCAATTGTGCGCCGAACACTGCTCTCGATTTGATTATTACTGGATTTCACTCTTGATTGTTTCACAAAGCCTTTGTTTTATATTTCATAGACTTTTGGCTATTTTTAGGTATCACTTAAAATTTTGAAATTATTAAATATATTTTTAAATATGTTTTATAAGTATCTGTTGATAAGTATTTTGGTTCTAAGCGATACTGTGATATTTGTTGTCATTTTAGTTTCTATGTGTCTAGATAAGCCAAATAAACATTTTACTCTTACTTCGTTCGGGAGCACCTCTTGGTGCTTTTAGTGACTTTATTAAAAACATTGACTCTTCTTTATTTATATATTATATCCAGTTGTGACATACCCACACATACAAATCTTCGTATTAAAAGTGCTTTTACAAGCGTGATTTGTATATTATCACCAATTTTGAAGTCCAAATTGTCACTTTTGGTCTGGTTTGGGATAAAAAGTTAGAAATATCCATATTCTAAAAAAATACCTCAAACTGGAGTCGAATCTGCACCAGAGCTCCCAACATTTAGATATCTCTACAATCATATGAAAAAGGACAATGTCATTTAGTTCTTCGTTTATTAATAAGGTAGGTATGACTCGATGAATGGAACCAGGCCACCCCTTGCCGATTGTGCGTCGAACTTGGTTTTCAATTTAATAATTACGCCCAGTTTCCGGGGGTTTTTCAGTTCAATTGTTTTAAACCATTCTCTTTCATTATTTTCGTTGGGTTTTTACATCATCGGTTTAAAATAAAATTTGTTAAATATAGAATATTTTAATAAAGATCTATCGATACATCTAAAAAAAATCTAACTGAGTCGAAGCTGTACATTAAATATTTTTTTTGGTTTTTTTTGAAATATTCAATATTATTTTAATTTTTTTTGTCTGTCTGTTTTTGACCGCATCACGGGAAAACCAATGGAGGGATTTTGATGATGATAGCGGGTTATCCGGGTCAACATGTAGGTTATTTTTTACTACGGGAAAATATCTCATCTCTGAGAAATTTATACTAAACGTAATTATATCTTTTTATTAGTACATCGGTGTGCTAATGAAAATTATTATAAAGATATTGTTGGTCTTTGAACTACTCACATTATCTATTGTTAGTTATGCCCTATATATATATTTTATAATCATGAAATTTTCATTTTTCACAAGAGTTTCTTACCTTTATAATGAAGATAAAAAGATAGAAACGATTTTGGAATTTTCATCCCTTAAAGGGCTTAAAAGTAAAGGAAAGAGGAAGGAGAAGAGAAGGGGTGAAGGTTACCAAAAAAAAACCCCTTATATTTGAATGTTTGATTATTACAAGAATGTTACGTACCTTCTTGACGTAGAAGGCCTTCTTTTTACACTTATATTTTTTCTTAAATTATAATCGCTAATCTTGTGGCCCCATTTTGAAAAGGATCTTAGAAAGGTTTGAATTAATCATTAGTTTGCAGGTCATTGTTAAGAGTTGGCGTTTCAAAGACTGAATTCTAAGACTTAAGTGTGTTTATCTGTTTCCTGCAGAATGAATGTAAAATCGATTACGATAAAATACTATTCGTCATGAAATTTTCTAAAAAAAAATTGAATGCCGAGTTATGGTACGAATTTATGGTATTAATGTATGTAGTAGGTTAAGTGTAGTAGACAGTGGTAGTACAGTGGTAAGCGCTCGTTTGGGAAACCGAGTGAAGCGGGTTCCAATCAAAGGTCTCGCACCTTTATTTTCATGTGCGAATCATTTCCAATAAGTTGACCATTTCCTAACAGTGAAGAAAAACATCGTGAGGAAACCTACATTTCTTAGAGAATAAAAACAAGTTTTTGAAAGATATGTGAAGTCCGGCAACCCGCAGTTGGCCAACGTGGTGGACTATGGCTTGATCCCCACGTATTGAAGGGAGGCCCGTGCCCAGCAGTGGGACGTTAAAAATAGCTAAATATATTATAACAAGTTAAAGATATCGTAAAATATAATATTTATGTATACAAAAAATGTACATCTCACATTTACTATACACATAATTGAGTGAACAAAAAGAAATCGGTAATCAAATAACGCATTTAAGACCGGATAAGAGCAGCAAAAACGGCAAACTCATTTTTGATACAAATATCATCTACTTATATATAAATTTAAATTTGAAAGAATGAAATACATATAATTGTAGACACGCAAGCCCCGTTCAAAATTGTATCTTTATAGCAAAATATGCTGTTTCGAGTCTCGCTCGGAACAAATTTGTTTGCTCACGTAAATATTTCTTATACAATTTATATAGGTACAAACACCTTTGTACAACATAAAGTATTAAGAGTTATTATTAAAATATTAATATTAATTGAAGATTTAAAAAAAAACCTATTTACACCGCTTCATGTTTTATCCGTGCTTGTGTACATATAATACGCTTCATTATGACCTATTCATTCAATGTATTAAAGTATCTTTTAATAATATAACCTTGATAAAGATTAATTGCCTATTTAATTACCATATGACGTCACTCAGTCACGAACTTTGGTTTGAAGTTTAATGTTGCCGATGTATAGCTAGTGCTATACAACTACGCAATAGCTAAACTTGGCACAGTCTGGGACTCGAACCCAAGACCTCTGGATCTACAGTCGTACATACTAGCTAGATCACGGAGTCAGTTTTTATATGACCGAAAATTGAAAGTCATATATAGGTACATATAAGCTTTCAAAAGCGATACTCTTTGTTCAAGAATCATCTAGAGCAGTCAATTAATATAGTTTGGAGAGTTAGCTGCCTAATTCATAAGGAATAAAAAAATAAAATAAAGTTTAATAGTAAAACACACATTTATATAAATTTAAACACACATACATATACATATTAAAAACAAGATTTTCCAAAAAAAAATCTTATATAAGTAAAAATTTAAATATATATATATATATATATATATATAATATATATATATATATATATATATATATATATATATATATATATATAGTAAATATATATATATATATATATATATATATATATATATATATATATATAAGTATTTACTAAAACCTTTCCATCTAAGACAATATTAAAACAATCTCAATTTAAACAACTTGTTCGCCCAATAACAGTAAATAACAATAAACACATAAATAGAAGACCGCCCAAAAGCAAAGGCTAAGGAAGTACAGATTCTGTCCAACATTCCAGCTGATGTTTGAAAGTGATAAATGATATTTCCATATAAAGGCGTTGTCAAGATTAATTAAAGTTAAAGCATAACTTAAATAGATAGTTAGGCAAGAACGGGTAGCTTTATGTACTCCAACAGTTGCATAGTCAGTATCTTTTATGCTCGAAGCTTATTTTATTATGAAATTGTTGATTCCACAATTGTTATAAAGAAAGAGCTTTAGAAAATTGAACAATTGTTGAACTTTTGCTTTTAGAAAGCTCTGTAATTATTATTATGTGTATATTGTGTCTTTATCTTAAAAAAAATTGTTTGTATGTTTGAAAGTTAGTAGTTAATACTTTAATAGTAAGGTTGGCTATTTTTATCTACATTGTACGCGAGATGTTTGCAGACTTGTTATTAATATTAGTGTTCGCACAGTGTACGAAATTCTACCATAATCGTTATAGAAATTTTGAGACAAAGATATACGAATAGAATTTACCTATCTACTTAGTATTACAAAAAAAACTTTTTCCTATTTTTTTTATTCATAAGATTAACTAAAGTTCGACAATAGCTGCTAAACAAAAAAAAAAGAAAATCAGTTGACAAACAGACGAGACAACGTTACTGAACTGTTTTGCCTTTGTGTTTTTACATATATAGATACATACTAGCGGCTCACCCTCGCGTCGCTCAAGTTGATCCCTAGGTAGCATTTTAATGGTTAGTATGGAATAGATAGACTATATTATTATATAATATGTTTTCCCATAGAAATGAGATAATCTCCCGCTGTAAAAAGTTGCCTATGCCACTCTCTAGCCCTCCAACTGTCTCCACACAAAAAATCACGCCAATCCGCCACTTTGTTTTGACGTGAAAGAATGACGAACAAACACGCTTTTTCTTTTATAATATTAGTAATATAGATATGTGGATGTACTTAAGATGATTCCTCTTTTGAATTTGCTTAATTTATGGCCGAAAAAATATTTATCCCGAGCAGGATCGGAATCCGCGGTCTCCGACGTAGATACATGCGTTTCGCAGGTTAATTACCTAACCTCGCCTTATTTTTCCTCTGAACACTCAATTTTTTGCATTTTCCATACAAAAATTCGTGGCATAAATAAGGGCCTATGTCTAAGGGATTACTCCCCACGTATATTAGAGAGAAACAGCTATTCAATGATAAATAAAGTATATATTTTACTGTGATTTTCTTGTATTCAAACCCTTATTTCGACTCGACTTGTGCTTTGAATTTAATACCGTTGATTTTCTTTGCAAATGTTACATGATTTTCATATGCGGTGTTCAAATAATTTTTTATGTTAAGTAAAGCTTGATGTGATAATACATATTTATTAACAGAAAAAATGCTGTTTCATATTTATTTTTTCTTTCTATATAATAAAGAGGAAAGATTTAATTTTGTGTTTGTTTGTTTGTACTGAATAGGTTCCGAAACTACTAGACCGATTTAGATGAAATTTTGTAACAAGATAGTTTAAGACCCTGGAAATAATATAGGATGATTTTTATTCCCAGAAATCGTTCTTAAGGGGTAAAATGGGGATGAAATTTTGTATGGGGAATCAAGCTATGATGATATGATATAAAGGTAAATTAAATGAAAATTAGAGTCTGTCTGTTTTAGTTTCGATTTTCGTTTAACCTTTATGTCGTCCTAATCTAAAATCAGTGCTAGCTTCTTTTATTTGTGCTATTTATAATAAAAACGTACAGTCATTTTTGAAATTAATTTCATTATACCTGTTTTTAGTTAACCTCTTACTAATATCATACTCGTAAATGTGAAAGCTGCTGTTTGGATGTTTGGATGAATGTTTGTAACTCAATCACGCCAGAACAGCTGAACGCGTCTGGATGAAATTTGACACAAAGATAGATTATAGTCTGGAATAGCACATAGGCTAGCTTTTTATCCCGGAAAATGTACAGTTCCCGAGGGATAGATTTGTTTTTGTTTTTCTAGAGGCGAACCTGAGTGACACGACGATGAGCCGCTAGCGTAAATATATCTTACGTGTAGTTCTCATATTCTTATTGAAAAGTATTACTGAATACTTAAAGTGTAATAAAATATAAGTTTATGCAAAATTATTCATTGTATTTCAAATGAAAAATTATTATTTATCTTCTAATATTTTATTTCGTTTACATTTTCCACGAAGCATTGGCAAATTAAAAAATACTCAAATTGCACGGTTTAAAAATAAAGCATTGAAATGAATTAAAAATGAGGATATTTCATATTTTCATATGATTTCATTTTTAGGATTCCATACCCGAAGGTTGCCAACGGAACTTTATTAGCAAGCCTCCGCTGTCCGTTCGTCCGTCAGAGGGCTGTATCTCATGAAATGTAATAGGTAGACAGTTGAAATTTTCACACAGTGTACATTTCTATTGCCGCTATAACAACAAATAAAAAATTACCCAAGATGACGTATTTCAAAAAAGTTGTCATCCAAATTAAAAAAAAAACGATTATGGTACGGAATCCTTCGTGTACGAGTCCGACTCGCATTTGAACGATTTTTTTTATGATCTCATAAATACATGTGGAGTTTTCGAAAGACATGTGAAGTCCGCCAACCCGCACTTGGCCAGCGTGGTGGACTATGGCCTGATCCCCCTCGCATTGAAGGGAGGCCCGAGCCCAGCAGTGGGACGTTAAAAAAAAAGGGCTAAATACAAATACATGTAGGTTACCTACCTGTGTAGTTCATAAAAGTAATTGGAATTTTAAGATTTTCATTTACTGCTATGGACTTAAAGCTCAATGAGGGTCTCGCATAGCTCATTAAAATCGTATGAAATACGCAAATTTTTATTAAAACGTGTTCATTCACAGTGTATTTATTGTATTGTTACTTTAACAATACAATCATCTACGATTAATGTGTTGCGAATCGCATTATCTTCGGTAATGTTCGTTTTAAAAATTACTATATAAAGTGTAATAATAAAAAGCTATCAAAAAATGATAATGAAAATTAAACCATAACACTTTGCAATATAGTTGTAAGTTATTCATAACGACATACCTGCAAAAAAGCTTCGTATTTTTTTATCAATTTGAGTCTTATCTCGTTAACAATAAAGTTGATTTTGCATTGATATTCAAATATTTGGCTGCCATTAGAAAAGTGTATGAATATATTAATTTGTTGCGAAGAGCTTTATTTAGTTTCTATTATTGGAGCTTTAATTGTGCTTTGGACAGCTTTCGCCACAAAAGGTTAATGTAGAGTAGCTTTACCATTAAGTTACAATACTTTAGCTATTATCGTACAAATGAAGTATTACATTTTAAATAAAATAAAACTATCTTTTGGGATTTATTCGCGAACTTATTTTGATTTTTGGTTCCCGACGTTTCGAATGCTTTACAGCAATCATGGTCACGGGAGAGACTGAGGTGTGACCTGATCCAAAAAGATAGTTTTATTTAAAATGTCAAGTATTCGCGTAAATCTAAGAAAGTATTATGAAGTATTACAGTATGTACAATATTTCTATTCGCTAGTGAATGTAGAAATTAATCTACAGTAGCCTTTATTTTGTTGAAACAATAACATGAACTCAATATTATTTTGGGGTAAGGTCACTTATGATAAAGGTCGCATGTAAGGCGCTATAACAAATTAAGGGTTGTATAATATTACGTTTAGAAGTCAAATACGTTTATACGATTTCCTAACTTTGCTACGTATTTAAAGAGCAATGCGTTATAATAAAATTATTTTCATGATACAACTAGCGACTCACCATCGCTTCGTTTGAGTTCGTGGCTATGCTAATTCCCCATACAAACTTACATCCCGATTTTCATCCCCTTAAAGGATAATTTCCGGAAAAAAATGTCTTATGTAAGGACATAAGATGTTTTTTCCCAGGGTCTCAAACTATCTTCTTACCAAATTTCATCTAAATCGGTCTAGTAGTTATTGAGTTTATTTGTTACAAACATACAAAAATACAAATCTTTCCTATTTTATAAATATTATTAGTGTAGATTAAGCATTTTTGTAACATAGCAGTTTTTTATTTTAAAATTATCTATCAGTAGATTTAATTTAATCTTATTATATACTAAATGTAAAGTCAATGAAAATCGGTTCAGCTATTTTTACATGATTGAGAACTATATTTTCTTTTCAATTCATTCATACGTTATAGTGACATCGCGTGACTAGCGCTCGTGCTTTGGGATCGCTATACCAAGTAACTCCCATAAAGCCTTTGCTTCCTTCAGTTAAGTGTGTTTTATTGCACGGTCCTCGTATTGACCTAATTATGTTATTTTAAATATTTATACATAAATAAATGACACATCAAAATCCATATTTTAAAACTAATTTATTATACAGAGATTGAGTGTTTTGGTAAAGAAAAAGAATGTGTATAAAAGACGATAAGACAGATTTGGATAGTTTAAAATGATTCCAATTAATATGTCTATATCAGAGCTATTCCTAGTACAAATCAAAGCTGGTACCTACCTAAATTGCATCAAGACCACCTAGGTATATCTTATAATATTAAATGAGCAATTCTTGTATGTATGTATGTATGAATATTTCGTGTATCTCGGAAACGGCTCTCACGATTTGGAGCAAATTTTGTATTTAGATAAGATTTTGATTTTTATGAAATGAAATGAAGTGAAATGAAACTTAATTCAAATAGATTTATTATAAGCACTTTTCAAATTTTTAAAGTTTATCTATAAACATCTATTTTCTAAGGAAACACAATATTTATGATTTATTTATTTATTTTTATTCAATCTTTTCCGAAAAACTCTGAGCAACGCTCGGTCTGGCGTACTAGATATAATAAAGGAACGTTTTTATGTATTTTATTCGTGTGTAATAGATTTAATGATAAATTATTTACATTCATTAAGATTTTATTATGCATTTCTTCATAATTCTTTTGTAATATTCATTCATCAATTCATGTACAATCTACATTGTATGTATATGAAAAGCGTGCGATAAGTTAATAACGTCAATCTCTATGCACAACAATGACATGTACACAATAAATCAAAAGTATTAATAAACGGGTCGGTCGCTATATATAACACTAACAATATGTCTGTATGTCACAAAAACCACGTGTGGATCCGCGATATAAACGTCACCAGCCATGTCTTCTAATTTATCTTTTATACAATCATTTTTACAGCGTTTGCAACCCCCAGTGATTAATGATGGATGGATTCCTGAATAATTACCAAGACTTTTAATATTCAAGTGACTTCGTATTGGTTTCTCATTTCAAACTTTACACCCTCGTCTTAAAGTACATTTTGTGTTATCCCACTGAGATGACCCTTGATATAGGGCTCATATTCATAACATCGTAAGCGACATTTGGATTTTTATTAAAATTTTGATGTTGCTAGTTAGAAATAAGATTTATTTTGTACGTTTAAGTGTGTGAATAACCAACAAAGGCGCCATTCAATGCAAATCTCCACTCGAGTTTTAAGGGTAGTGTGCGATATTAATTTGTTATAATTGTCCCCCCCGTCTCATATTTGCTCGCATGTGGCATTTTTATTGCGAATTACTGGCAATCATTAATTTTGTTTTTCTTTTCAACACTCTAAAAGCTAATGTGTTTCGAGTGGCGGTATTATTTCATTTGTATGAGAAATATGCGTATTAGATTTTTTTTGTTGGCTTCAAGTTTCTTTGTGAATTACGTATCGGTTACAATGGTTACTGTGGTTTGTTTCGGCAAATCGTTTGTGTATTTTTTTATATTTTATTGATTTCGTTATAACGTTCATAATATATTGTTTGGTTATTGCTTAAGAATAAAATTTAAGCTTTTATTTTATACTAGCGACTCACCCTCGCTCCGCTCGGGTTCGTCCCTTACCTTTTATCATTTAGTATAGATTTCTCCGAGATGATATATTTTCCCACAGTAAAAAGTATCCTATAGTTGACCCGGACAACCAGCTATCATCATATTAAATTTCATCAAAATCTGTCCAGTGGTTTTCTCGTGATGCATACCTAGATAGACAGATAGATAGACAGACAGACAAAAATTCTAAAAACTATAGATTCGACCTCTGTATCGATATAATGACTATTGCAATAAGATTTTCCAAAAAATATTTAACGTACAGATTCGACTCAATTCGAATTTTATTAACTGTATAGATTTTTTTCTTTTTCTCTTTAGCTTTTAACAAAATAAATAAGATTTTAGACTAAAGTAATAACACTTTGTATCATCTTCATTCATAACATGTAACGTAATAAAAATATAAAACCGCCTAAATAGGCTAACTAAGCACTAACAAACCTGAAAGTCAGCAAGCTTTAGATAATATAATTATCAAAATGTTTGTCCATATAAAACAATAAGACTAAACCTTGTATGACATCAAAAGATATGGCACGTGCTAAAATCGAACCCACTATACACGACACAGCCATTCAGACACGATAAAACACGTAATTTAAATCGTTATATTTATTTAAAAAGTATTCAAAAGCATCGGTAATTTTATTGCAAGTTTCACACATCAAGGGCCCTCTGTTTGAGAAGAGATTAATTTGCATAACCATTATGGGGTACCCTCCGTGAATGTGTACTGTGTTGTTTGCTTGTCAATTTTGGTTTGCAGCAATTTAATAAATCTGCGAATGAGAATGATTATAAAATTGCCGTCACTAATGCCCTTTTATGGGGTTTATGATGGTGTCTTGGGTTTTGTTAAGGCATTTGGAAGCATATGGTGAAAGTTTAAACAACTTTACAAAACTAACATTCAACAATCGTAGGTAATATGACTTTTAGATTTATGTAATCGCTTCACTTCATCCAGCGTATAAACAAACAAATTTGAGTTTTATATATTAGCATAGATTAATTATCTATACTTAATATTATAAAGAGATAAAATTTGTGAGTTTGTGACGTTGTAGGGGGTAATCTCTGGATCTACTGAACCGTATTTAGATGAAATTTGGTGAAAAGATAGTTTGAGATCCCGGAAAGGACATAGGATATTTTTTATCCCGGAAGTTATCCCTTAAGGGGGTAACAATGAGGATGAACGTTTGTAAGGGGAATCAAACTATATTATTACTTTGTGATGGTGTAGGAGAAGTCCAAAATCAAAATGTAAAGTATTGTATGAAACATATCAGAGAAAATATCTATAATGTTTACTATTGCGATGGAACTAAGGTAAAAGTTTTAAGCAGGACATAGGCGTATGTATGAGTGGTATATCGGGGAACAACAACTAACAAGGTGAGTCCCAAGATAGAACATTAGTCTATATACATTTAATAAAATTGTAACTAATCCGAATCTGTACATTAAATATTTTATGGATTTTTTTATTGAAATAGTCATTATTAGCGATACAGAGACCGAATCTATAGTTTTTTAGAATTTGTGTATGTCTGTTTGTCTGTCTGTCTCTGACCGCCTCAAGGAAAAACCACAGGAGGGATTTTGATGAAATTTAGTATAATGACAGCTGGTTCCGGGTCCACATATAGGATACTTTATACTGCGGGAAAGTATCTCATCTGAAATGTATACTATTAAATAAAACTATCTTTTCGGATTATTTCGCGGATTTATTTTGATTTTTGGTTCCCGACGTTTCGAATGCTTTACAGCATCCATGGTCACGGGAGAGACTGAGGTGTTACATGTCTTAAAGATATAGTTGTTACAGACAGCCTACCCACAATTAACAAAATGAAAATTGCACCAATTACATTATTAACATATTGTAACAACTATATCTTTAAGACATGTAACACCTCAGTCTCTCCCGTGACCATGGATGCTGTAAAGCATTCGAAACGTCGGGAACCAAAAATCAAAATAAATCCGCGAAATAATCCGAAAAGATAGTTTTATTTAATAATGTCAAACGTTCGCGTAAATCTAAGAAAGTATTAAATGTATACTAAACGTTAAAACGTAAGTAGGGACGAATTTGAGCGGAGCGAGGGTGAGTCGCCAGTTTAAAATGTCTATGTAAATAATATTTCCAACATAAACCATCAATAGGTACAAACAATTTAATCGATTGCCATTAGCGACGCTAACGGGGTGATTTCTTCCGTGTGGCTTGCCTCTAAGAGCCACAAGTGCCACTGAAAATAACGAGTCTTAAAGATCAGGGTTTGTCAACCTTTTATAAAACATTTTATTTAGACACAAAAAAAAAATAGAAGAAATCGATTATGAGAATTTATTTTAATGATATTTTTTAAAACATTAATAGGTTTATAATACTGTATTTATGTAAAAATTTAGTATGTACCTAGTCTAAAATATAAACATCTCGTGTCACGGTGTTTGTATTCGCACTCCTCCGACACGTGTTTTTTTTTTATATTTGGTAGTGGAATAAGTGGAGGTGAAATAAGTCGTAAAGTATTTGTCGCCCTCCTCCACCACCCACCCATCCCCCATTTCTTAATTGCGATTTTAATATTTTTGTATGAACAATCTGATATAAATACAGTAGTAAATAGTAATAGTTTAACATAAAGCCAAAGAGTTTTTTTATAGATTGAACGCGAGCGTAGCCGCGGGTTATGCTAATACCTATAGTTATAAATCAAATAGACTTTAGAGAGATACTCGTAGGATTTATTTGAGAATTTTGAAATTTACGTATAACTTTCGGGTGAAAGAAAACATTGTGAAACTTGCTGTTTAAGATTATCTAAGTAGGTTTTAAAAGACATGTAAAATCCGTCAATCTGTAGGTACTTGATCAGCGTGGCCTGGCGTGCGAGAGTCGTGCCGAGCAGAAGGACACTAAAAAGGCGAAAATGGAATCTTATAATATTAAATGAGCAATTCTTTTATATGTATGTATATATAATTTTATTTCGGCTGTAACGATTTGGATCAAATTTTGTATTTAGAAAAGGTTTTGCTTTTTATGTTTATCTATATAGGTTTTTTCTGAAAAAAAAAACAATATTTATATTTTGTATGAGAAATAGGTACTGAATGAAATTCGGTCGTCCAGGTAAAAACGTGAGATGTAAATGTAAAACGTGGGAGTTAATTATAATGTAACTTTAATAGTCTCAGCCAAAATTATTCAAGTTTCATAAAGTTTTATGCAGCAAGAATTTTACAAAGTTTTACAAAATTTCTTAACCGAGGCGCGTAATAAAAAACTTCTTTTGAATTTCATTATACTTTAAGGTAATAGTTTTGTTAAAATAGTAGGCTTTTGAGGTAAAAAAGATGTTTTTGTTTGGTTTCGAGCGAAAATATTAACTAAAGTGTTGATGAGTTCTGTTGTAACTTATTTGGGATGTGTGATTAAATAACTTATTATAAAAGCAATAAGGTTTTTTTTGAAAAAATAACGTAAAAATATCTAGAATGAATTATTTTTTTTAAATTTATATAAAACCATCCTTTTTCTATATTTTTTTCTTAAAGAAAGCACATGGAAATCGTTCCAAAAACATTTAATCGAATTGATTTCTCTCAGATTTTTTTTAGGTCGGTCAGAATAGTAACACAATAGTACATCACAGACATACGTACATATATACGGATCTATTTAACAGCATAATATCTTATAATAAAGACGATACTCTACAACTTCCCGTATTTAACCTCATTCCAATTGTAACTAACTCGTTTCGAGTGCTGTAAAAAATAACAGGCTAACAATGATTTTTATTATATCTAATCAGAAACAAATGCCCACTCCAAAACTATTCAGCGTCAAGTACATCTTTGTATCTTTGTGTGATCCTTTGTTATTCGCTTCCATTCTTACTTAATAAATTCTATTATATTTATTATGATATTAAAAAGATATAGGTACCAAATACGTTAGAACCCATACAAAGTCAGTGGCGCGCGAAAACTGACGGTACTTTCCGGTCTTCAAGTGGTCGCCTTGTGCGTTGGAATTATGTGGAAGATGTCTACCTCTAAGAGATAAAGTCGATTATAAATCGGTTGCTAGGTAGCTAAGTATTTAAATATTTTCAAGTAGCCGCATCCGTTTTGTAAGTGATACCTTCGTAGTGGGAAGGGGATCGCAGTTTGAGTGTTGTCTTCTTAATACACGCAATTGGATGTTGCGTTTTGAAAAGGTTTTTGATATAGATATAGTAAGGTTGAGCTGGATTGTATGAATCAAACGTTTTTATATATTATATGAATTTATAGCACGAAAATCGGATATTGTGTTGAAATAAAGCTTTGTCTCCCTCTCGTTGTGATTCAATTCAATTATCTTGTTAATGGCTTAAAAGCGTGCCAGTTGAGCACAGATTACTTCGCCAATGTCACGTAGAATGGAGAAGATACGAAGGAGAGTTCCTCATAGTGATTAAAAATTTGAAAAATCTAAACGTCAAATTTTTGTAATAAAAAACATAAAGATAAATTATAATATATTATTTACACATTTTTGACGGCATATTTAACTACACAAGATATTACTTGTTATCTTGGAGTATTTTTGTGCGAGCTCTAGAGAAAGAAAGAGGCACTTTCAGTATTTTCCGATTTTCCCAATTTTCCGGAAAAAAATTTTATGGACTATTGAACACATTTAAAACTTACCAACAAGCAGCATTTCATTTTTATTTTAGATTAATACTATATAGGTATCTAATATAAAGTAGGTGTATTTATCAGCAATATTTTAAGAAAACCTGTAGGTACCTATAATTTTATTTTTAAAGGCCGGCAACGCATCTGCAAGCCCTGCGGTGTTGCAGATGTCCATGGGCGGCGGTGATCACTTTCCATAAGGTGAGCCTCCTGCCCGTTTGCCCCCTTAGTTCCATAAAAAAAAAAAAATAATAATAAGTTGAGGAATCCCAAAGGCTGGTCAAAACTTTCATCACATTATGGGTTTATCTTAACAATTTCACATCGCCGATCTTAATCGAGGGCTATGCATAGCAGATCATCCCTTGGGGCTGGACGCGTGACTTGCCAGATTAACCCTAAAATCGCTATCCGGTACTTTCATATAAACCGGTATTCCTTAGAAACTTACGTTAATTTTTATCAACTAATAGAGTATTTTAAGTAAAAATATCTGTTTTAGATTTTTTTGCGGATATATTCAAATTTTGTCTTTTAAATAAAACTATCTTTTCGGTTTTTTTCTCGAATTTATTTAGATTTTTGGTTCCCGACGTTTCAGATTTTTTCTGTTTCATGTTTCCAATGCTTTATAACAATTATGGTCACGAGAGAACTAAGGTTTTAGACGTATCAAAGGTTATTATTATGTATATACAGTTATATATATATATATATATATATATATATATATATATAGCTACCTATAGTTTAACAATTTGAAATTATTTTAATTTGAGTGGTTATTTTTTTAATCTGTAACTTCTAAGCTAGTATATGAATTGTAGTGTTAAAAGTCGTAGATTCAATGTCCACATAACAATAACATGTATTGTGCCTTAAGCATTGCTTATTATATAGTGGAAGTGAAATGAAACTTATATCATTCAAACCAAATTATGTTCATGTTCCTCTATACTACCTACAGATAACACACACAAGTCTGTATATTCATATAATTTTATGAAAATATTTTAATTATACAGAATATAAAAAGATCACGCAGTAAAATAATTAATCTTACAAATAAATTCTAATTAGTAACGAATTTAGTTACTTTAAAATAGAATAGGGAATATGCGTTTTTTTTTAAATTTTTTGTACAATGGCCTACATCCTTTTATAATTGTAAAAAATATCCAGTTCCGAAAAAACTAAAATTTAGATTAGACTTTTTTTTAAATATTATACCGATACGAATACTTTAAACGCTGTGCGCGCGCTTAGCGTGACGTCAAAGTACCTACATATATGCTACACAGAATAATGACGATATTTGCTTAAAGAATAAAATCGCTAATATGTTATGATATACTCTGACGTCATATTCGGTTTGACAAGAAAAAGAAATTACATTATAAAATATAATATTAATATAGACTTAATTCAAAAGCAATAAAGATTATAAAAAATATATGTATTACACCTTTGTTTAAATCACACGCATATTGTCAATACTATTGATCTCATCATTTTTTATTATTACACAGATAAGTATACTGTAAGTTTTCCGGTCAATGTGAAACGACCCACTATCCAAAAAAGGGTCAGAGATTGATTGTCTAAGCAGTACATTTTGAATATGTTGAGACTTGAGAGCTACTCTATATATATGATATATATATTCTCTATATATATATCATATATATATATATATATATATATATATATATATATATATATTGCTTTAATACGAACATTTTCTAAAATCATTTAATATGTGACACAGTCGTGGAAGACATCTTAGAGATACTTGTTGGCTCTCAAAGCATCGCTCATGTTCAAACTATATTAAAATATATATGTATAATGTATTTTCAGTCAGTCAGCGATAGTGTAACTTTCTATTAGAACAAGAAATATCTGAATAAACTTAGTTTTTCCTATAACTATTCTGGTACTAGTTTAACAGTAGGATCTTTAAGAAAAAAATACATTTAAATTTAATATATACTTAAATTAACTTATTATTCTAAACAAACAAATGTACACTTCAATTAGTTAAATTGTAATAAAGCTCAGTTTTCTCATATATTTAAATCATTATATTTAAATAAAAATGTTTCATTGATCAGACAATCTGTTAACACTTCAATTAGCACCCCAAAAAACATATTTTTAAAACGTTGGCGGTATAACTTTTAACTAATTATATTTTAAACTAGTACCCTTGCTTTGCTCGGGTACGACTTTAGGTAGGTTTCAAATTCTTTGAGCTGTACTCTAATTCTTTTTCTAAAACAAAAGTAGCCTAAGTTACTCCGTATAACATCAGCTATCTGCCAGTGGAAGTCCCTTCAAAATCAATCCAGCTAGCAATTTTGGAGATTAGCCTGAATAAAATGACAGACAGACAGGCAGACAAAAATTTAAAAAATTGTGTTTTTCTTTTAAGTACCATTTATAATTTCTTATGTTGTAGTAAAAAGCTGTTATTTTGACATTACAAACAGACTCCTCAATTTTATTAATCTATACAGATTGTATATACATTTGTATTTGCTGATGAAAAATACGATTCTTATGTAATTTCTGAAATGACAATCGCGTTATAGTAATACTGCTAACTGGTATTATAGTAAATAAAATCTCGCTAATTATATGAATAATAATGCAAATTAATATATAAAGGCTGAGGCTTCAATAGGCACGATCGAGCTTTTGGTCCAAATGAGAGAAGGTAGCGATGTAAGCTTATATTTAGTAAGAAATTCGAGGCCGCTTGTTATGAAAAAACTTAAAAGTCAAGCCTGTTTTGTTTTTAATTAAAAGTACATAAACTTGCTTTTCAGTGCTTTGTCTATTTCTTAAAATTTTACTTTTAACAGCGTTTATACATATGCCAGCTTGACGCATTTGCTTTGCCAATATTATGTGGAAAGAAGAAGAGGGAATTTTATGTTTTTATCTATTGGGACCAACTAATAATATAGACAGAGTGTCATAGTACTGAACATGAAGCCATAAATCTCATCATCAATCTCATTGCTTTCCTACCAAATAATGCGACTAATATCTACTTTTCGTACTTATACCATGCTACGTGGGTTCAGTATAAGATGCTGCCTTCTTTTACTTCCCTTTATCAACTGTCAGCTCACAATCGTATACTTTTACATGCACATTTCTTGGTCTATCTCTACTTTTATCCATCCACATTCATCTAAACTACTATTATAAAGAGAAAAGATTTGTATTTTTGTATGTTTGTAACGAATAAACTCAAAAACTACCTAGTTTGAGACCCTGGGTAGGATATTTTTTATACTAGAAATCATCCCTTAACGGGGTGAAAATGGGGATGAAAGTTTGTATGAGGAACTTACCTAGGGACGAACCCCAGCAAAGCGAGGATGAGTCGCTAGTACCTAATACTTTCTTCCCTAAGATGTCCATACCCAAAAGTCATGAAAATATATGACGATTCAAGTTACGTTATTAATTATAATATAATTTTAAATAAATATAGATGGACATCTGCATTGAAAAACAAATATATTAATAAAATAAAGCCAAAAAACCACTGCATGTAAGAATATGTATTAAATGATGTATTGAGAGCTTGACTGCCAAACGCTAATATTGTACAATAACCTCTTTCTTAAATTTTTAACGCCATTCAAAATAATCTAAAAGACAAGACAATCTGTCGGTGTCCGAGTTTATGTAACTACATCAATAACCATTTCTTTGACACTAACTGTTAAAAACCGTGACAAAATATGAAAATTACTAAACTTTGAATCTTACGACGTTATTTTAAGGACTTTGGGTGTAGAAAATTTAAATTTGTCAATATATTTTTCTTGTTTTTCTTTACTAGTTTGTTCTAACTCGATTGACAGGACTTTTGTGGAAATGCTTTATGACATCCGCGTTTTGAACGTATTGTAGGTTTTTCAGACGTGTGTGGTTTGTCTTCAAAAAACACAAAGAAGACAATGGAATGGCCAACGTTTGTATTTTGTAACCCATATTTGAATATTTTTAACAAGTTAAATGTGTTTTGTAAACTTAAGGGTTTTTATTAGAAATAAAATTATAATTTACCTAATTATATACTTTTTTGAGTAATAAAACTTTTGAATTTAACCTATGACGCCTATTTATATTAATACCTAGCGACTCACCCTTGCTTCACTCTGATTCATTCATTTAGTCCAATTTGCAATTGATCAAAATTCAATCGGTTCAGCCATTTTTGAGTTTTATTGAGACTAATGAACGGCGATTAATTTTTACATTTATGTTGTGTAGATAGATTTAAAAAAAAACATTTTTTTGTAGATTATTATTACTTTTTTTATTTTTGATTAATACTAACGGAAAACTACGCAATATTTTCTCGAACAACGACGTGGCCGTTTCCTGTAGGCCTCCTCATAAAAAGCACCACACCATACCAACAACCCCACCATAAGGCCACCATAAAAGCAATTGACAGGATTATGCTTGAAGTTTCTTTGCGAAATTGAATCAGATATGAGAAGATATGCAGGAGGATGACTTCGTCTTAGCCCAAATATGTCCACTGTCGGATATAGGTGTCCCTCAAAGATTTCCACGACAACTGGTCTTGTGCCATCCACATTCAGTGGGCTCCAGAGACTTTGACCATGTTGTCTATCCACCTTGTGGGAGGCCTGTCCACGCATCGTCTTCCGGTACGTGGCCGCAGGAGGATGACACAGGGTTGCCAAATTATTTTTTTATGGATAGTCAATAGGACCGAAGAATTTTCGAGCGGCGGTTATGTATCGACAGTAAAAGATTGGCAAGTCTCTCCAAGGTGGACCAATGTCTTGAAAAAAGTTGCAGGTATTCGCTTCTTTACATATCATCATCTTTGAGTGACGTCTCACGTCTATATCCAGATGTTAACATCTAATTACACTGAGATGATGATGATGATAATAAAATTAACATTTTGAGTCTAAAGATCAAATACAAAGCATATTTTCTACATATACATACATATATTATAGGTATATTTTTTGATTCATAATTCTTAATACCTACTAACATGGTGTTATTATGTATGCAAATATTATTAATTTACACTTGATGTATTGGAATTATATAATAAATTGCTGTGTCCCGCTTACAATAAAATGACACCGTCGTCCATTGTCCAGAGAAAAATAAGACAAGTAAGCCTTATCAGATTAAAAACGAGCGTCATTAAGGAGATATTCGTCAAACAATAATAACTATCATTTACTTGTCACATTCTATTGAATATGATACAAAATAACTGTTTGGAAATTGATTATGATATAGTTCTATCTGCAAAGGGCCCTAAGTTAATATAGAACGTTGTCTTTGTAAAGGTAATGTCACTTAAGATATTTTACGTTGGAACTGTAGTAATCTTGATTTTGATAAGAAAGCGACCCGCAGGAGGCTCATAAAGAGTGCTCCATTGTGCATCTGTCAATCATTGATCGATGAAACGCGTCGGTCTGCAACAGTATTTATATGCAGATGTGATATAGACAATTGTTTAAAGTATACTTTGTTTTTAAATTTTTTGCAAATTTATTAATAATTTGTAAGTTCATGATAAATAAAATAGAAATGTACTATCGACCCGTTTTGGTTTTGAGGTTTGAGTTAGATAGTTTTTTAACCGACTTCCAAAAAGGAGAAGGTTCTCAATTCGTCGAAATCTTTTTTTTTATGTATGTTAACAACACATATTACTCGGAGACGCCTGAACCGATTTGCAAATATTTTTTGTTTCAAAAGCCTACAATATTTTAAGAGATTCAAATATCTAATAGGTAAATATGTATTTTACATATCGAAATATATTAGATTTGCTTTTCATCGGCTGGCACTGACTTCAAAAATATCAGACTGATTAGGTATCTATTCTAAATGAAAACCTCCGTTTAGTTATTTTTTACATTTTAGTGCTTGGAAGTCGATTCTAATTTTTTTTAAGCTTTTATAAATGATTTTTTAAAAAAACCATCAATATTACAGTTTATGTCTTGTTTGTATCATCACAATATTATTAAGTAAATAAGTAATTTAAGCTTTTATATTTTTTTTATTTCTAGTTTATTATATTTACATGTACCTCTATTTGGGTATATGTACTCGTATATACACACACACATATATATATATATATATTCATGACTAAGCAAATTGCTTTTATATTACTAATAAAAGAAGATTTTAACATTATTAGTTAAGGCAATTTTGTCTAATAACCAAACATATAATTTACTAAAAAACAGCATGAAAATTAAGTTATCTTACTATGTGGATACAGATAACAAAAGTTATTTTAGAGATTATAAGATTTCGTTATTTCTAAAGAAAAATACCAAGCAAATGTAATGTCATTGATCCGAACAATAGAGGAACATAGATTTCAAATCAAATATGTAAGCGAATAAGCTGACCTCGGATCGAACCCACACCCTCACCCTTCCATTGTTTGCCGCACCAGACTATCTCTAGTTTAAATAAAAACTTGTCATCTGTTATTCAATAGCTGAGGGAATCAAAATTTTCAATTTTGCGACTTATTTCAAGTTGTTTTTACCAACTTGTAGTAAAGGTTTAAGTATTTTATTTTTTAATAAATTAATTATTTTTTGTTTGTCATTAGGAAGTAACAGGACTGCGGTACAGTGGTTAAATGTAAGCATTGAGAATTATGTAAGATGTCATAGGTTCTATTGAAATGCGGTGAATTGGTATATTAGTATATCCAAAGACTTAAATAAAAAAAATTAAAGTAATTCTTTTGACTATGCAAATAAAATTGGTAATAAAGCAAAATATATAAGTAACTTTAGTATAATATAAGTATAGTGTACTTATATAGTCTTAAAGATAAAGTTTTGTATTTAATTTCAATTTTTCTTGTTTTTTTTTAATTAAAACAAAAAAAAATTGGGTAGCTTCAAAGAAAAAAAATTACACATAGAATCGAACAAAGCTCAAGATAGAAATCAAAAGTTCAATATTAAACATGAATCTATTTAATAAACAAAAAAAATATTTACTCATTTGACAGGAAAATCAAATATGTGTTGCCAATATTTATAATAATTAACGTGATATCAATGCCACACACGATAATTTCTAAGCGACGTACAGGATCTTATCTTGCAGGTTTAAAGGCTACAATCCTATCATTCGATAATGGCTATAGTTAATATTACGTGCAAACAAATAGTTAAATATTTTTACGAGAGATCGCTCGTAAAACTTGATTGAAGCCCCGTTTAATAACTTCGCCACAATACGATGAGTTATAGACGTCTAAGCATGTGATCGTTGTATTTTATGACATTTGCTAGCAAAAGGTATGAGATTGAATCCTTTTAGTATGTCTTTAGGTTTCTATACACCCTGTATATAAAGTTAATTTAATTTTTTTTAAACATAATAAAGTTTGTTTAGACGAAATTACAGTATTATTGGTTTTACTGAGGTATTTTGCACTTATCTATCATTTACGGGCGTATAAAAGCTCTATGAACGATGTAACGGGTTTGTATGATTATTTCTACATCGTTTTACGGTTGAAGCGTCTTGGACCACCATAGAAAGAACAGATTAATAGGTACCTTTATATTTTTTCAATCTCTAGCTTTTATTCTGAGAATCTAATAAATAAATAAGAAATGAATTTAAATAGTAATAGATAGGTACTTTATTAGTTTAGAAAAATTATGTGGTGAACATAACTCTCGTCATTTTAAAATTAAGTAATTAGCCAAAACTTATTTTGATAGCATTATTAGCTTCATTTGCATTTTGCTTACACGATATAATCAAATTCAGAAGTCGAATTTAAGTTATTTTTCAAATATATATGTAAAACTATCTTAGATTTACGCGAATATTTAACATTTTATCTATACTAATATTATGAAGAGGTAAAGGTTGTGAATTGTGAGTTTGTGACGTTGTAGGGGGTAATCTCTGGAGCTGTGGAACGGATTTAGATGAAATTTAGTAAGAAAATAGTTTGAGACCCTGGGTAGGACATAGGATACTTTTTATCCCGGAAATCATCTTTTAAGGGGGTGAATATAGGTATGAAAGTGTGTATGGAGAATCAACCTAGGAATGAACCCAAGCGAAGCGAGGGTGAGTCGTAAGTTTTAAATAAAACTATCTTTTTGGATTATGTCCCGTGTTTATTTACCGAGTACATAACACCTTTGAGACCTCTAAAAACTTAGTCTCTCTTGTGACCAAAAATCAAAATAAGCCTGCGATATAATTCGAAAAGATAGTTTCATTTAAAATACATGTGTAAAATTTGGATGAGAGTACGATAATTTGATATTACCTATCGATTTGATCTAATAAAGGAAATTAGGATATGAATACATACATACAACTCTTAAACCAATAAATTTTCGCGTTTAGACTCATTTGCTTCGTTTTTATCTAATATATAAAATTTCCCTGTCACGATGTTTGTTACCGTACTCCTCCGAAACGGCTTTACCGATTTTTACCAAATTTTATATGCGTATTCAGTAGGTCTGAGAATCGGCTACTATCTGTTTTCCATACCCCTAAGTGATAAGGGTGGCCCACGTTAGGGACGAACCCGAGCGGAGCGAGGGTGAGTCGCTAGTAAGTTCTATAAATTACAGTCAGTTAAAAGCGTGTCTTTTAAACAGATAGAACAATAATTATTTTTGATTTGAAAATTTCATTTGGACAATATTTAGGGCAGTAAGTACAAATTTTTGTTCATTTAAAACTATTTAAGAATTCAAACGTTAACAAAACACGTCACGCTCCTGTCAAAAACAGTATAAATACACGTCATAACGTTTTAGTATGTTAGTGTTTCCCTACAAATCGATACGGCATTGTTGTTAGAACCATGGGAATTCAATCAGGGCCCTTATGAAACTGTGATTCTACAACAAAGCCCACCTGAACCCTTCCCTTAAAGAAATTTATTAACTGGTTTAACATAATAGGTATTTAAAATACATGTGTCCGTGCGTTTGTGAATAGGTACCTACATTATTGATATTATATGATAGTTTATTTTACGGACATTGTGTCTTTGGAGTCTTAGAAAATATTTTTTGAACGCTTTGTTAGGGTCGCCCTTATGATGGACGGGTGTCGGAAAAGTAGGATAAATAAGGATTTTGGTCTGAGTCGTTAGTTCGGGTCAACGCCCCGATACGATTTGCTACAACTTTTGACGGTACTGTCAACTATTATTAGCTGTGATTGACAAGCTCGTCCAACGACTGTCTTGTTAAAAACTTGAGTTAAATATTTATTTAAGTATCTATAAAGATAACTTTTTTCAGATTCGATCGTCTAGATCTTTTGGAAATCATTTAGATATACATAATATATATATATATATATATATATATATATATATATATATATATATATATATATATATATATATTATAATTAATTGCTCTATCAGAAGTCTAGTATTGAATGCAATGGATCGGTTCAAAATTACTATGATTTCTCCCAATTTGTAAGTGGATTGCAAAAACATATACATATACACTAAAAGCTATGCCATGATAACTGATCACGAGAGTTGCAGATCATGATTGATCATTTTAAGAACGATGTATTGGAGATCTTGGTTACCTATGGTTACCTTAAATGATAACCGTAATAAGCGTCTATTTATTAAAATAATCTAAATTCTGTAAACCCTAGAACTTGACTACTTACTAATAAAATAAAATATTGAATATTTTTTTTTAATTTTTATGTAGGTATAGCCTAAACAGTTATATTGTAATGTACATACTGTGTGGTGTTTACTCATAGCTAAAGCTACTGATTTTAAGGTTGACCCAGTTTTTTATTTGAACGTATAATTAGCATTGTTCGGAGTTAGCTTTAAGCTGATGTAAACTTAGTATTAACATTAGAATTCATGTGAGATTTCTTTCGAATGCCGACCGTTGGGGAGTAGTTGGTCCATCTTGCTAGCATTCTTTCGTGAGGCAGAGGTTCCAGGTTCAATAGGTATTTCACGTCTTCCAGCTTTTAAAAGATTTGGGAAGTTGGAGGTCTTAGACCTACGTATTTCCCCGTGGGGAAACGGGCTTAGAATACATTTCTCCCCCGCCGCTGGGAAAGCGTCTCGTAAAAGGCGAGTAACCCATGCTAGTATGGTGGTAGAGGGCACTGCTCTCGACTGGCTCGCGACCACTATCATGTCGTATTCGATTGCCAAATGTCCTCAGACGTGTTCCAGTCGTAGACATGTAAGCCAGCCCCCTTTTACCCGAATTCTGTTGATCTCGGCGACCTCAGGACCGGTATTTTGGTGAAGTTCGTCCCTTCTATTCAGGCGTGTTATGTTGGCATGGGGTCCAGGGAGACCCGATGAAACGGTGTACCGCTGGCCGCCCGTTGGTTCGTAGGGGACCCGAACCCAAACTTATCCCGGTTTGGGAGGCTGTCCCGCCACCAATGTTAAAAGCCCGTGCGTTGATCGCAGTGCCGGAGTGGGAGACCGGTGTGGAACACGGCGATCAGTGTCGGGTTGGATCGGGAGCCCTTCCGTCCCCCATGCCAGCAAGACACACAGCTTGGGTGGTCTGGATAGACACAAACCTAAATGCTACATTTGTCCTGGGGGCGCCGAAATCTTAGAATTCCTCATTCTTCTCCTTTTTAGACACTCTCATGGTTGCAACAAAAGTAAGAAACGTTTGCACAGCGGCCACCCCTTCCACGTTTAACGTGGACCTCTGCAATATAAGGGGACTACATTCTAACCTCATTGCTGTCCATCACCATCTTGAGACAGCTAAGCCGGCCTTACTTTTTTTAACGGAGACGCAGATATCCTCTCCTGTCGATACATCGTATTTAAAATATCCCGGTTACAGCTTGGAGCATGTCTTTCTGCCTAAAGCAGGGGTTTGTATGTTCGTCAGGGAAGATATCTGCTGTCGCCGTCTGAGCAACCTTGAAGACAAGGACCTGTCAATTTTATGGTCACAAATAGAATATGGGGGATATACCCGAATCTATGCGTGTATCTACAGGTCCCATAGTGGGAACGCTGAAATAGACCGACTCTTTAGACACGTCCAAGAAGCGACAGATTTCCTGCTCGAGCGTTATCCTTGCGCGGAGGTTGTGATCCTCGGGGATTTTAATGCCCACCACGTTGACTGGTTAGGATCTCGGACCACAGACTACGCAGGGAGAATTGCCTTTAATTTTGCGCTGACTTATGGCGTCTCACAGTTGGTACCTGAACCCACCAGAGTACCGGATGTCGAAGACCATGCGCCGTCTCTGCTTGATCTTCTCCTGACTACGTGCCCAGATAACTACCAGGTGTGCGTCGACGCCCCCCTGGGTTCTTCTGACCACTGTCTGGTACGTTCGAAGGTGTCCATATCCACCTACTGCCGCCCAAGTGGGACGCAGCGAGTATGGCACTACAAATCAGCTGATTGGGATGGTTTGCGCGAATTTTTCGCATCCTACCCATGGAAGCGCATCTGCTTTTCATCGGATGATCCCTCGTATTGCGCGGATACCGTTGCGGATACGATTTTACAGGGAATGGAATGCTTCATTCCCAGTTCTACCGTCCGTATCGGCGGTCAATCGCAACCTTGGTACGATGCATCCTGTGCTAGAGCTTCTAGCGAGAAGCAGGAATCCTATCGAGCCTGGGTTGCTGCCCGCACAGCGAAGGATCCTAACGTCACCGATCTCAAAAAGAAATTTAATGCTGCTTCTAGATCATGCAAGACACTAATGGCCAGGGCAAGAGACGATCATATTCGCAGCATTGGCAAGAGACTTCTAAGCCTTCCATCTGGATCGCGTGCTTTTTGGGCTCTCGCCAAAGCTGCGGAAGGAAATTTCTGTCGACCATCCATACCAACTCTGTGCAAACCGGATAGCACGCTGGCACATTCTGCAAAAGAGAAAGCAGATCTCCTGTGCTCTTTTTTTGCCTCAAATTCTACTCTTGACGACGGGGGATTATCGCCGCCTACCATCTCGCAGTGTGATAGCATGATGCCCGAAGTACGCTTCACGCAACGTGAAGTGCGTCGAGCACTTATCTCCCTAGACGTCAAGAAGTCCAGCGGGCCTGATGGTATTCCGGCCATTGTACTCAAAACGTGTGCCCCAGAGTTGACACCGGTCTTAACCCGCCTGTTCACTCAACTCTACTCCGTTAGCCAAGTCCCGTCTTCTTGGAAGGTTGCCATTGTTCACCCTATTCCCAAAAAGGGTGACCGCACAGACCCGTCCAATTACCGGCCCATTGCGATAACCTCTATACTCTCTAAGGTGATGGAGCGCGTGATTAATACTAGGCTCCTAGCATACCTAGAAGAGAACCAGCTCATTAACGACCGACAATACGGATTTCGACAGGGTCGTAGTACTGGTGATCTTCTAGCGTACCTAACTCACCGTTGGGCAGCTGCTATTGAGAGTAAGGGGGAGGCGTTAGCACTTAGCCTTGATATCGCAAAGGCCTTCGATCGGGTCTGGCATAAGGCACTTCTATCGAAGCTGCCATCATATGGACTTCCCGAAAGATTATGCCAATGGGTCGCTAGCTTTCTTTCTGGACGTAGCATAAAAGTTGTCATTGACGGTATATGCTCCGACACTGTTCAGATCAACGCTGGCGTACCCCAAGGCTCAGTGCTATCGCCTACACTGTTTATTCTGCATATCAACGATATGTTGTTAACTAACAACGCTCATTGCTATGCAGATGAAAGTACAGTCGATGCCTATTATACTGGCCGAGCTAGCATCTCTCGGGCTAAGGTTGAGGAGAACAGAGTCCAACTTGTGTCTGAAATCGAGACTTCCCTAGAGCAGATCTCCGATTGGGGCCGACGAAATCTCGTCCAGTTTAACCCCTCAAAGACACAAGTTTGTGCGTTCTCCACGAAAAAAACCCCATTCACTATAGCGCCAAAGTTCCAGAACACTTCTCTTAACATCTGTAAGAGTATCGGGATCCTAGGGGTCGAAATATCGAGCGACGTCCAATTTAGATGTCATCTGGAAGAAAAAGCCAAATTGGCTTCAAAAAAAATGGGTGTCCTTAACAGAGCGAAACAGTATTTCACGTCAGGGCAGCGACTTTTGCTTTATAAAGCACAGGTTCGCCCTCTCATGGAGTACTGTTCTCATCTCTGGGCCGGCGCCCCCCAATACCAGCTTCTTCCATTTGACTCTATCCAACGCCGGGCAGTTCGTATTGTCAACGATCCCGAACTCACAGACGACATAGACACTCTAAGCCTTCGGAGAGATGTTGGCTCTCTGTGTGTTTTCTATCGTCTATACAATGGAGAGTGTTCTGATGAACTTTTTGACATGGTGCCACCGTCGCGCTTCTATCATCGCACCCTTCGCCGTCGGGTAGGATGTCATCCACATATTTTAGATGCTTGGCATTCTACAAATGTACGTGCGTCTCGATCTTTTTTACCCCGCACGTGCAAGATGTGGAATGATCTTCCTCCCGAGGTATTCCCTGAGCGCTATAATATGGGGCTCTTCAAGAGTAATGTCTATAGGTCCCTTAAAGGCCGGCAACGCATTCGCAACTCCTCTTGTGTTGCAGATGTCCATGAGCGACGATAGCCACTTACCATCAGGTGGATCGTTTGCTCGTTTGCCCCTTTTTTTCTATAAAAAAAAAAAAAAACGTTCTTTTGGAGAGCATGCTAAGCTGTTGGTCTCGCCAACTTGGAACTTTGGTGAAAAGAATAAAGATTGCATTCATTCGCGCGCATACTTGTTCTAGTAATATTTATGTATATACCTATAGATAACAATGCAGTATCAACGTTCGTTCATATCTATTAGCGACTCACCTTCGCTTCACTCGGATTCACTATTATAATAATAACAAAAACATATAACAATAACAAAAACGGATAACAAAAACAAATCTATCCCACGGAAACAGTTTTTTTCCAAGGTAACAAGTAGCCTATATGCTATTCCAGACTATAATCTATTTCTGTGCCACATTTCATCCAGATCCGTTAAGTCGTTCTGGCGTGATTGAGTAACAAACATCCAAACGTCTAAACTTTCACATCTATACATATAATAAAACTAACTATGCCGAATCTGTACATTAAATATTTTTTGGAAAATCTTATTGAAATAAACATTATTATTGATACAGAGGCCGAATCTACAGTTTATAGAATTTTTGTCTGTCTGTCTGTTACCGCATCACGGAAAAACCACTGGAAAGATTTTGATGAAATTTGGTATGATGGTAGCTGGTTATCCGGTTCAACATATAGGATACTTTTTACTGCGGGAAAATATCTCATCTCTGACTCTGAGAAATATACTTACCTATACTAAACGTTCAAACGTAAGTAGGGACGAACCAAAGTGGAGCGACGGTGAGTCGCTAGTTTATAATATTAGTAAGAAGTAAGATGACTTTAAGTTTAACCAAAAAGAAGCTCGGTTTCATTAATTACTATATTATGCGCGGCTTCACTCGTGTGGTTTTTTTAAATACTATATAATTTTTTAACCTCTATTAAAAATGTATAAAATAGTTTTTTTTTTAAATTCACCCTTCAATTTAGTGTAAAAGCAAAACGGTATAAGTAAAGAAATCCACAAAATTCTTTGACGGGGATTGTTTAAAAGTGTTAATTTGGTCAAACAGTGATCATAGCCCCACTTAGTGGGTGGGTGACGCTTCTCAGAAGGGCATTTGTAGTTTATGAAAATAAAGAAGGACATGTTATAGCATGCACTAGAAAGACAATCGGAGTGGAATAGAGATAATTGTGCTTATGTTAATCGAATTAATCAAAATCTGCAATTTTTTTGTGAGGCTTATTACCTATTTAATACATTTTTTAAATCTTGCATTTTTATTAACTCTTAGTTTCATTTTTTTTAAATACAAAGGAAATTAGTAGTAGATAATACTAAATGGTTAACTAAAAAAATAACTTACTCGTATCTATTGTAATTTCTAATATTATGTATAAAGAGGAAAAAATATTTTTTTGTTTGTTACTCTGTTTGTATCGAATAGGCTCCGAAACTACCGAACCGATTTAGATGAAATTTGGTAAGAAGATAGTTTGAGACCCTGGGAAGGACATAGAATAGTTTTAACCCCGGAAATCATCCCTTAAGGGGGTGAAAATGGGGGTGAAAGTTTGTATGGGAAGCAAGTTCTATATAAAAAAAATGTAGTAATCATACATATTATCTCCTCTTAATATACCTATATCCTTTATCCGATTTTTTTATTTAGTAACACCTACTCCATTCCTTTTAAAGTCACATATCTTTAAATATTACATGATATTAATATCGTTTTTGTTTACTGCAATTTATATTTATTTAACATAAAATAATATACAGGCTACTCTATACCCTTTTGTAATCTGCTCGCAATGTTCCTGGCAGAGTCCATTACTTAAACAAACCCAGTGTGTAGTGCCACCACTTTGCACCCACGTGGCTCTGTCTCTCCCACTCCATCTTAACGTCGAAACTAGCTTCGTATTATGTTGTAGATAAAAAAAATATTATATAGATAACCTGAAAAATAAATGGCCAATTTTTCAATCTTGAAGTGATGAAATTCAAGAGTGAAACAATAATTAAAGTATTTGTTTTTTTACTGTGATATTTTTTTAACAACTTTAATATGAGGATCGAAAAATCTGCTCTTATAAATATGTTTTTCTTTCAATAAATATATGTGTTCACACAAATAAAGAAGAATCCCTCAACGACCGTGGACACGCCAGCGTTACAGTTGACAATAGATTTCTTAGAAATTTAATTGTATATATGTATGTATTCAGCCCTTTTTAACGTCCCACTGCTGGGCACGGGCCTCCCTTCAGTACGAAGGGGATTAGGCCATAGTCCACAACGGGTTGGCGGACTTCACATGTCTTTTGAAAACTTGCTTGGATCTCTCAAACATGCAGGTTTCCTCACGATGTTTTCCTTCACCCTTAAGACAAGTAGTAATCATGTTGGAAATGATTCGCACATATAAATATCAGAGGTGCGAGACTCGAATTTGAACCCGCTTCACTCGGTTTCCCAAGCGAGCGAAATTTACCTGAAGGTGTTAAAAGACAATTTTTAAATATATTTTTGTAGGAACAATCATAGAAAACATAGTAAAATAAAATATATATGTAGTAATACAAATAATTTAAACATTTAATAAATCATTGGCAAACAAACTTATACAGATACACGCTGTACCAACATAAGTAGTCTTTATCACTCTCACTCAAATTCTATCACTAATACAATAAATATCAAGAATCACATCGATCTATTGCTCTTATTTATTTAGCCCAAACATAATATACATTGTAACGAACACTCACTATTACAATATTACAAAGTATTCATCATTTCATGAGTAGTTTTACAAAACTTATGTCCATATAAAAGTCTCCGCTGGGAAAACTTACATTCTTCTTTATATTCTCAATTGTCATGTAATCATTTCTTTAAAAAAAAAACGATATTCCACTTCTTTGCCTTTGTCGGAGCGCACCTAATATCACTCATCGCACTTTGTTTACTTATTATACCATAATGGAAAGAATTAAACCCCACAGCGTTACAATTTATTTTAATAAAAAAAAAAAACTTATGTCCAAACTCAAATCATTTACAAAGCTTTAGTGACGTTATGAAACATAAATGAAAATGACAAATATATATCATCTCGTAATCTAAATACCTCAGTGGGTACAAATGGCTTCATTTACATACATGTGCAGTGTTGGCTCGGTAGTAAACCAACAAAATAGTTCTATCAGCTAACTAGTAACTTCCTGTTCGGAAGAGGTTATATAAACAAATAAATATTGTAGTGCAAATCTATACATATAATAAAATTCTAACTAAGCCGAATCTGTACATTAAATATTTTTTTGGAAAATCTTATTGAAATAGACATTATTATCAATACAGCGGCCGAATCTATAGTTTTTAGAATTTTTGTCTGTCTGTCTGTCTGTCGTCTGTCTGTCTGTTACTGCATCACAGAAAAACCACTAGAGAGATTTTGATGAAATTTGGTATGGTGATAGCTGGTTATCCGGGTCAATATATAGATTACTTTTTACCACAGGAAAATGTCTCATTTCTGAGAAAAAATACAAAAACTGCAATGTAAGAATATACTAATATGTAAGACCTCAGAATTTGGTTTTGGTCATCTGAACGCGGGTGAAGCTGCGGGCAATGCTAATATATAATAAAGTTTTATTATAAAGTCAAAAATAAACGAAAAGTATAAATGCACTTCGAAACTAGCGACTTACCCTCGCTGCGCTCGTCTCAGGTGTTAAGTTTGTGACCTAATGGATTCGAGGCAAATTCGGAACACGTTTTATTCACATATCATATCAACCACACGAGCGTAGCCGCGGACATAAGCTAGTAATTAATAAAATCGAGCTTCTGTTAGCTATTACTACGAGCTTTAGCGATATCATAAAAAAATTTTTGGAAGCAGTTAGTTTTTTTATATAGATAGGTTATTTCTATTTATATAATATATAACCTATATGTTTAATTGTAATAAAAAAAATAAAAAAAAACCTATATGTTTTATTCAAATTTCCAATAATTATTATAGTCGAATTTCGATCAATGGACATGTAATTCGGTTTGGAAAATTAGACAAAGGTATCTAATTAAAAAAAACTCTGATTATAAAATCTGCATTTAGACTTAGAATAAATACTACCTAAATAAAGTAAATAAAATATGTTAACCATACAATTGGACTCTGAGATACTAAAAAAGGAAATCACGAAGTTAGTTTTGTAAGGTTATGAATTTGACACTGTCTGAGCGGTGTTTGTTCACTTACAAAGGAGCGATAATACAGTGTTATTTGAACGTGCATCCATTATATTGGGTTTATTTATAAGTATATAATAAAATAACGGGATAAAAGTTGTACCTCTACAGTTTATATCAATAACTGTGCATTCTTCTTTAAATTTGGGAAATTATAACTAAGTACATATTACAATATGTATATATATATATATATATATATATATTTATATATATATATATATATATTTAAATAATTATATGTATATACAAGTCATGTCCGCGTGGAATTGTATCAAGAATGCCTACCGCATTTCCCCGCTGAATGGCAATGCCATATCTTTGGTCGAAAAACGAGCCAGCTCTAGTCACCAGAGGTGATAAGACGAGGTGTTATGTCTATTAAGAAGTGTTTAGCACTTTGACTCCATAGGCCAAGGGTTTCTACAGCAAATAGTATAAAGGCATACACTTGGTTTTTATATTTTATCTTTTACTGAACACATAATAAATCGACAACGATAATATAGAGACACACAACACAGGTTTTGTTCGAAAGAATACATAAGGGATCCAAAGGCAGTTGTATTGTTAAAAACAATATCTACCAGACAACCCTTGTTGAAAAGAACGTTATCGTGGTATAATATATTTTTTTTACATGAAGATTGTTAATGTACCTAAACATGACCAAAAACAAATAGATAGAATATGGGCAATTATAAACCGGTAATAGGATTCTGTCAAGCCTGAGGAGTCCGACTGGATGGGTACCAAGCAACAGTGGTTGTTTTGTTGTGTTCCGGTTTGAAGGATAAGATAGCCAGCGCAATTACAGGCAAGAGGCATATCATCTTAGTCCTCAAAGTGACAAAGCACCTGCGGTTCTGTATTTTTGTACCATAAAACCTAAGTAGATGAACCGTAGGTGTTATGGGCGACAGGTACCGCTTTCCATCAGGTGGGCTGTCTGCTCGTTTGTCCCTGAATACCATAAAAAATCAGCCTTAATATCTCAAATAAATAAACACTCCTTTAAAAAGGTATAAGTATAGATATGATTTTGTATAAACAAACGAAAAAATCCACAAACAAAGCTAAATGCGAATTCTTAAAAGTAAAAAACTTAATTTTCTCAAAACCATCGTTTATTGGCACTAAGCAGTTAAGACGCTCGTAAACCGCGAAGTTTATGTAGACGAAACAATGGCAGATAAATAGTGAAACTGATCAAGACGCGACGCCTGAGAATGGGCAAATATGCGGTACGGCTTTGGCTTCACGCAACATACAAGCTGGAACACTGGTTTTGTTCACTGTTTTAATATAGATTTTATATATTAAAACAATATTTTTGGGGGATAATCGAAGATGGACATAGTAAGAATACTAATTGTTATATTTTGTTATGAAATTAGGTGTCTGTCAAATTATGGCGAGATTTCATCTGATTTTGCATGTCCTGTAAAGAATATAAGGTGTATTTTATTTATTTTTCAATAAATAAAAAAAATATCGTGGCATAATATGCCACGCTTAAAGCCACAAATAAAGGCAAAATTAAAATGCTAAAATTTCTCTAAATATGTTTGTCTGTCTTTTTGTGCACATATATTATGTTTAGGAGATTTTAACTATAGATTTTCCAATATTTTTGTGGTTTTACAAAAAATAAAAATATACAAAAGGAGGTGCCGCAGATAAAAGCTCTGATTTAGGACCTATTTGACCTACACGCCTTTTGCATTTGAACGTTGAGTTAGGTGAGACAGTTCATTTTCAAATCAATTTTTTAGCTTTTGTTGTAAATTGAAAATAGTGTTAAATATTAAACTAATATGTTATAAGAATACATCAAAAATTCTAAATAAAACTATCTTTCTATTAAAAATATTAAATATAGCGGGTCAACCTCGCTTCGCTCGGATTTGCCTCTAGAAAAACAAAAACAAATCTATCCGTCAAGAACCGTAGATTTTTCCGAGATAAAAAATAAATTGTGTGTTATTCTAGACTATAATCTATCTCTGTGTCAAATTTCATCCAGATCTGTTCAACCGTTCTGGTGTGAAAGAGTAACAAACATCCATACATATTCACAAACTTTCACATTTATAATATTTATACAGATTCGCGCTAATATAAGAAAATTAGAAATTCGTCAATTCCAGCTACTAAAGACATTAATATATTTTTTTATAAAAATCCTAACTAAGATATTTAATGTCCACGAAAAGTGAGAATAGAAGGCAAAATGTTTATTATACCTACGCATAGTTCCGAAATTTGAGAACTTGACAAGCGTGGCCGAAGAAAATGACATGCGAAGACATGAGCGAAGCGAGTAGAGATTCTTCTCAAGGGACAGAACGTAAACTTATGTAAATAGATATATACATACATCTATATAATATACTTAATTGGCGGTAGTCAATAGTTTATTTTATTTTCCTACTCTACAGATACAGATTTGTATATAATCATCACACCGTACCAAAGGCACATGTTTTATCAGTTTAAACTCTTATATCTTGTTACAAAAATATGTCAAACCTAACTAATAAAAAGGAAACGATTTAGATTCGAAAATCAACCTATAATTATGGTTTATATAAGAGCAATCATATTTGAGTACCAACAGTATTGCTATCTCTAAGCGAAAGCAGTTTGTGGTTAGCTATTGTAGGTCTTTAAAACTTATGTCATCTTCAAAAGCATTTACGCTATCAAATTCTAGGAAACAATGACACAATTCCTGAACTTTTAATAAATGCTAAAATTGGGAGCAGTTTCTAGTGACCATAGATTTTCTATGTTATTTATTTGCTGTGCCAGCGGACGCGGGTTTGAGTCCCGCTGGGGGCATCCATTTGTGTGCTAAGCACGAATGTTTGTACTCGTCATGAGTGCTTATATTTATAATATGTATGTATCAAAAGTTGTATGTGAAGTATATCAACATTCTGGTATCCATAACAAGCCTCGTAGCTTACCATGAAACTAGATGGTGCTGTGTGTTAATATCCCAGTATATTTATTAAAAAAAAATGAAAATATGTATCTTTTGTAGCTAAAGATCTAGACACACTTATCTTTCAAATAAATTCAATACATGCACATAGTAATAAAATCTACGTCCTATCGTTGGATTTAGTAGGTAGATACGATTCCAGGCAGTCGTCATACTAATTAGAGCTTTCAAACTTTTATACTGCATTGTGATGTCGAAACAAATGGACAATGGGTTGGGCCTCGTAAGCATATTGATATATCAGCACTTAAACTGAGCCAGACGTTCTTAGCTCACCGCTCTTGACGTACGGCTTCATTTAACTAAAGTCTATATCCGAAAACCAAAATATTATTACACCCATCTAAAACTGTGATTTTCTTATTCCCACGGCTGTAAAGTTCAAAATTGAATGATTTTTAATATCTTAAAATCCATGGAGCTGGTTTTAAGAGATGATTTTGAAAGGGTTTCGACCACAATGCAATGAGATCGCGTCATATTGTGGAAAACAAAGATATGTTTTGATGGAGTTTGTGTGATTTAGTATACTATATTTTAAATGCAAACACAATATTGTGGTTTTTGTAAAATGTGTATCGTTTTAGTTAGGATTTCCAAGCTGTAAATAAAAAGTTTATTTTTTTGATTTAACAGGAAATGGTAGGTCAGTGATAACGCAACGTTCAACCTCAGGAATCTAAATAGTTTTAGCATGTCTAAGAAAAATTAATTTTTAAGAATATGTAGTCGGTCAACTCACGTGATGGACTATGGCCTGAACCCCTTGGTGACTGGTGAACTATGGCCTGAACCCCCTAGCTTTGTCCATAGGGGAACCTATACCTTGCAGTAAGACGTCGATACGGCTAAATGGGATGAGACAGAAAGAGAGAGAGAGAGAGGTTTTGAATAATTTTAAATTTCCTTGTTTATGCAACATTGAGCCACCATATAAATGGCAAAATAAACGTATGCCAATATAAATTTATAGCGTATTCTAAAAAAATATACTATTAGTTATATATTAATTAAATAATTCGTAATAAATAATAATGGTTAAATAATAAAAATATAATCAAAATAATATTCAGTCGATTTTAACTTTTTTTTACGCGGAACCTTAATTATTTTTCTAAAATAAAAATAGCCTAAGCTACTCTTTTTAACATTAGCTATTTGCTATTGAAATCCCTTTCAAAATCGGTCCAGCCGTTTCGGATATTAGTCGGAACAAACAAAGAAATAGACAACAAAAAAGTTAAAAAGGGTCGCTTAGGTAGGTACTGGTATCATCTAAATAATAAGTCTATGTACTTTAGAAAACATAGTTATTTTCAAATCACAGACAGACACTTAAATTTTATTTATATGTATAGATTACTGATTAATTTCGATATTGGAATCCTTTACTACTAAGCTATAGGTGTAAAGCAATAAACTCGCAGCGGGTGCAAATCGTTGAGGTGCGTTTTTTGATGGATTTACGCGTTTTTACCGTGACGCCTCGCAGCGCACATTTGCATTTCGCGATATATGTGGTATGGGCACGCGAATACGGGGATGTGGGTTCAATTCCTGATTTATTCAAAGTTTAAAACTACTGTAGGTATAATCGATGAATTAATGTAGACATTAAAAGATTTTATAAACTAAAAAGTTTTGTTATTGTATTCAATAACTATATTTATTTAGTTTAATTTATTTTAGAAAATAATATAAAAGGATAAGTCGTTATCATTTTTTTGCAATTTTACAACCATTAAGTGAAAAAAACCACGTAAGAGTAAGTACGAAGAAAAAACATTAAAAATGTAAAAGTTTTTAACACAATATTAGTATCAATTTAATTGAAAAATATCTAACAAATAGCTTATGACAGATATTAATTATTAAATTGCTAACTCGCTATAATTTTTGATAGTAAACATTATATAATGGTCCCAAAATGCACCCCTAATAACACCACCAAACAATATGGACAAACAGACGTTTATCCGTTCGGATCAAAACTGTACATAGCCATCCATTATAATGAGACTCTTGAGCTTGTTTTATCCAGATCAGTTGATTTGATAAATAAAAAATGCACGGGTCTTGTTATAGTGGTCACAGTGTTACCCTATACAATTGTTTCATAATACAGTACAATGAACGTAAAGGCTTTGTTTGGCGATTTTGATTTTGCACAGAGTAGTTATGTCGTAGATGAGACTAATAATATAAATAATATGTTGGTGATATTATTGATTATTTTAGATTTAAGTAAGTTAAGCGAAGATATTTTTTTTTCTTTAGTGGCTAAGAGCTTTTTAGTTTAATCCTTCTCAATCCTTCAGAATAGAATAAAAATTTAGTACATAACTATGTTTCTATGAAATTAATAGCAATTTTGATTAATAAAAACAATTAGTATTATTTCTTTTATTTATATTACAGTTTAATATAAAAAAAAATTATAAACAAATACAGCTAATAAATGGAGAATAACATACTATTTATATGAAGTATCATCCCTCTAGTGCAAATTACTCTGCACCCCCTAATACATTCCCAACAATTGGCGCTGTCGGTCCGCGTTGGTGTTTCCAAGGGTTTTAATTTTATATTCATGACGTCACATTGATCTCCCCTGAGTTAGATACAAAGAGATGCGCAAAAAATTGAACGGTGAATCGATTCAACTATGCTTCAATGTAATACAACGATTATTTTTTATTCATGTATTATATGCATTTTATAGCATTATAATAGGAATTTGGTGTTAAAATCTAAAGCTTTTTTTTACATATAATAAAACAAAAACAAAACAGATAAAGTATATATGTATATCTATCATTTTCTAGAAAATTTATGTTTCTTTTTTGATAGTTTTAAGTAAAATAACACAAGTCTGCAAAAAAATAATAAGTAAGAGCTGTTTTGGTTTTTATATGGAATTCTTATGTTTTTGGGTATGCTGAATTCGAAAATAACTTTCATTTTGTCCTAGAACGTCACGTTTTCTGACAATGTAGGTGTCTATGTTAAACAAGTTATTATCGTAAAATAAAACATAAAAAATTGAAAAATAAATTTATAATTTATAATTGCGTAACAAAACTATTTTTTTTATTTAAAATACATTAATTAATAAGCACTTAATACATTTCTTTTTCCCAGTGAGACTCTTTTTGGTACATTTTCGCTTGTGGGAAGCATCTGGAAGGTCTCTTTGAAGCGTCCAACAGTAGTCTGCCATCATTGAGACGCTCCATCTTCCCTGGTATCTTTTTTCCATCTCCTTAATATCTTGGTGAAATCGTTCACCTTGCTCTTCACTCACGTCTCCTAAATTTTCTGGAAAGTAGTCGAGGTGGGAATGAAGAAAATGTACTTTTAAACTCATTAAGCACCTAAGGCTTGAAATGCTTTTAACATTCTTTTGACGATTTGTTTGTAGTTTGGGTCTTTGTTATTGCTTAAAAATTTCGTTGTTACTTCTTTAAAGGCTATCCATCCTTCTTTTTGAGGATCCGTCATGGTTGTGATAAATAGTGGATCAGCCATAAGCCGTCTAATATCTGGTCCAACGAAAACACCTTCCTTCAACTTTGCCTCCGAGAGGCCTGGAAACTTTGATATTAAGTATTTGAAGCAATTTCCATCTCTTGGAAGTGACTTTACAAATTGCTTCATCAATCCAAGCTTTATGTGAAGCGGTGGTAGAAGAACTTTATGAGGAGGTACCAAAGTTTCATGCAGGACATTCTTTTCGCCAACTTTATATAGAATTGTGCGTTTTGTAAAAAAACCTTACGTTCTGGAATTTTTTGAGTATTTTCTTAGTTTTCAGAACACCTTAATACATAGAAATCAGTTGGAAATATCCAGACAGCATTTTTGTTGCAGACCTGTGTAATCAGCAGTTTTTAGGCCTTTCGTAATAGATAGGTACTGGAAAAGTAAAATAATACAATCATTTTGTTCATCAAATCAAATTCAAATCGATACAGTAATTAGAAATAGGGTAAAATAGAGGTTTTATTACATAGTTAGTTAGTTAGTCACATTACATAGTCAGTTAGTCGTAACTATGACTCAATCTCATTAGATTTTATTAACTCATTTATGTAAAAAAATAAATTAATCTGCTGCAAGCCGTTTGAATATTCAACAATCAAACACACAATCGCATTTATAATATTAGTAAGGATTTATCTTACATCTGCAGTTTTTTTTTGTTTTGAGACACATGCAATGGCCTCTATTGTGCTATTGAGATATGCGAAGCAGTATCCAAACTATCCATTGTCAAAGTGACATGTTAGCTGTAGATCTATACATATAATGAAATTGTAAGTGAGCCGAATCTGTGCATTAAATATTTTTTCCAAAATCTTGTTGAAATAGACATTATTATACTTCGTATCTCTCCCGAAGATGATTATGTTTACAAGCAGAATTTTTGTCTGTCTGTCTATCGACCGCAAACACCGTGACACGAGATATTTATGTATTAGAAGATAAAAGCTTGTTTTTAAAATAGTTTTTGTTTTAACATTAATTTATTCTATGATCTAAACCATAGAACAAATCGATCAATCTAAACCATTTTCATAAGTCAAACAGCATATTGTCTGATTGCTTCACTTTTCAAGGTTTTATTTGCAGGATAAGACAAATAGAAACTTCACAATTCTAATGCGTACAATACATCTTTCATGTATTGATAGTGAACACATCAGTTACACCAAACAATGTGTCTTCAGGAGTGAGTCGTCGGAACAAAGTCACTCATTAATTTTCAAAGTCAGTAAAGTACGGCGTAACTAATGCACGTAAGTAGACAAAGAATGAAGATTCCAAAGGCTGACCAAAGTGGTTGAATAACAAAGAAGGCTGGTCGAGCCGTGTTACACGCTCACTGTTTTTGTCATTCAGATTGTATCGATACGCTGTTCGAATGGTAATTAGTATTGGCATATCCGATGCTGCTTCTATGATGTATGAGATGTTATGGTTTCTGGAAATTAAGATCGTATTTCAGTGAAAAGTAATTTTATCTTCAAAATTTATGTATTACTAGAATTGTTGTACTTAGTTCTAAAGTTTAGGACATTGTTCTAATTGAAGTATTAATTGCATTATATTAAATTTTAATTCAATTCAATTATTTTGTTAAAACATATTAGGAGTGGCGTTTGAGCACAATTTAATTTGCCAAAGTCGCGTGGGTAAGTATATATATATAGAATAACCGATAAAAAAGATAAAAAACACTAAATCTCAAAGAAAAATAAATAACTCTATATCTATATATATATAAACATATAAGTAAACAAATTTTTTTGTGATAATTGTTAGGTACACTAAATTTTAACTTGGCTGACAATAAGTATTTAATTCGTTTATGTCCTATGGTTAAAAATAAACAAAATATGTATTATTTAATTTTAAAATGTTGCTATTGTCAATAATCCTATATCCTATTTTAAAATTAAGAAAACTTATTCAAAAACTGGCAAAAACACAAAAAAGCCAAGTTCTTTAATCATTAAGGAACGTGAATATTTCGAGAGATACACATACAAATAAGTCAGTGTACAAGCTTCTGTCAGTGGTAAAGCAACACGTACAAACAATATAAGTCAACTACTGCTACGGTAGTTGCCCTAATAAGCTGTTAGAACAATGAAGTAGCATCGTGACAACTATTTTTCAACGTATTGTCTCGACTGAAACAAAACGGGACTTGGTCATTTTTTTAAATGGCTACAATTATTGGTTAAAGACATACATTCTATATATATAATGGGTTCTATTTGAATATTTTTTACCTAAATTAGACTAAGTTGCTTTGTCCTGACTTGTTATAGTTTTGTTAGTTTCGGCTTAATGATGATTTGACATGATAGCCTTCATGGAGCTTAGTTTTTAAGAACAAATAATAAAAAATTATAGGTAATTCTGCAATAAATAGGCAAAAACAAAACCGCTAAGTTGGTACCTTTCTTATTCTGTTTGTCTGCCGATTTTCTTTTTATTGTTTAGTAAGTACCTATTAACGAAATTTAGTGTTATGAATAACAAAAAAATAGAAACGGTTACCGTTTTTTTATAGAGATAAGTACATTCTATTCATATGAACATAATATGTTTTCCTCAATGATTAATGTTTACTATAAGTGCTGATAGCATATATAATAATCGAATAGATGTACCCCAAAGCAAATTATTCCAGAATTTCTAACATACGTTACAAATCAGGAGACCCCATGACACCCCACAGATAGTCGGGGCTAACGAAGCTCGAAGCATATTGTTTGTATTGCCATGGCTTAAGTTACCATATATAATGGTTTTGGACCCTTCCATGGTTTAAACATTGTGTCATTTTATATTAGATATCGTGTGGTAAACGGAATGGAAAATATATTTCTATATTTATAATTGCTAGTGTTCGCCTAAAGATCGAAATTCGACTCCAAAAATTTTTTTATTGCTGACACTACAAAACAAAAAATTAAGAAAATCAATTGAAAAATTGAGCAAAAAAAAGGTACTACAGGTACTGAACTTATGTCTTTGCCTATTTATTTACATAAATAATTTAAATCTTACACTATCCTTACTCCATACTAATATAATAAATTTGAGAGTTATCAGTCTGTCTGTTACTCGTTCACGCTGAACAGATTTTGATGAAATAACAATGACATAGATATCTAGGTAATATAGACTATTTCCTATCGACAATAACCATAAAGGTACCTATCTAGTAGGTTATACATATATTTTATACTAGCGACTCACCCTCGCTGCGAATCGGGTTCATCCCTAGACAAAAACAAATCTATCCCACGGGAACCGAACGTTTTTTCGAGATAAAAAGGTACCTATGTGCTATTCCAAACTATAATCTATCTCTGTGGCAAATATCATCTAGATTCGTTCAGCCGTTCTGGTGTGAAAGAGTAACAAACATCCACCCTCACAAACTTTCACATCTATTATTAATTAATTTAATTATCTATTTGTAGATATAAATTAAATTAATTTCAAGTCAACTTAAATTAATTATTAAAAAAAAACAAAGCAAATAATTTAATAGATTTTTGCATCTCAATTATTCATGTTGTATTAACACTAGAAGGGTGGACGCGGCCCGTTGGGACCAGTAATCTATTGAGGGTGGAAAATTAAATCTCATCTCGATAGCTCTTCAGATTTTTACTTGCTTTCGTTTGTTTAAGAGTCGATTAGGATAAGTGTTGTATTACAGTGTCGTGTTATAGGTTTCATTTTGTTTATTTACAGTATACATATACTAGGTTTGCTCTGTGGCTTCGTTCTTATTATTGAAAGGATATATCTATAGTAATATATGAAGTTGAAGAGTTTGTTCTTTGTTTGTTTGCGTTTTTCTCTGAAATTGACAGCCTGAATTGAAAAAATATCTGTTTCATTGCCTATTTATTTAAGTATTTGCTATCTAACTTTATTTTATGATGCTTAGGAGCAGCATTTATATAAAAACTATTAGTATGTTATATATTTTTCTCATCTTTAATATAATTTTATTATACATTTGTTATATATAATTAAGTATATTTGTAATTTCCTTTATATATATATATATATATATCTATACATATATATATATATATATCTCAAAAATATTTTAAAAACTACGTAATTAAAATATTACTTGTATTGTATAAGATTTTGGCATCACTTTCATATTTCAATATAAATTATTATCATTATCTCGTATTTTCCTTTTAGCAACATCTCTATGCCTTTTAAATAATATATACGTATATGAATTATATCGTGCTACAAAGCTTAACACCAATTTTCAACTAACATTCAATATTGCACAAAACAAAACTTTAAATCGCTTTTAAGGAGCTTATGTAAAATTGCCCAATTGTAAAACATATTGTGCTGGTACAAGTATGGGCATAAATCCCTAATCCCCTCTGAACGGGATAACCGACGCCCTCTTAAGTAATTGTTTAATTTTATTGGCGAATTAATTGTCCGATCTGCTATAGTGCATTGTTGTTATACGTTTAGCTTTTATTATTAATACGTGTTTTTATTTTGTATGGAATAGAATAGAAGCTATGGGTGTTTTGATGGTTTAATTCGAAGGTAGCGGGTTCGATTCTCGGTGTTAAATAAATGTGTTTGTTTTTTCCTTTTATCTTTGTTAATGAAATTTTATTTTACACAAGATGTATTGATAAGAGGTTAATAATAAAAGCATTTTTGTCATGTCTTCCGATGAACTGATGGTCGAAGGAACTGGCATGTAGGTAAGAGTTCACAGCGCGTTTAGGCAAGCGTAGTGTAGGTTACCCTGTAAAACGATAGACAGCTGACCTAAGAGAGGTGGCAGGTAGTGAATGGATGCGGAATACCCAGGACCGGAATGATTGGCGCTTATTGGGGAGGTCTTCGTTGCCATATACCAGTAAGCATGTTTGATTTTTGTTCGTGTCATTTATAGGGAAGCCTCTAATAGTAGGTAGGTACCTACGTTTTAACGGTTCGTATAGATTTCACAGAGATGAGACATTTTCCTGAAGTAAAATGTTTCCTAAATGTTGATCCGGATACCCAGCTATCATCATACTAAATTTCATCAAAATATATCCAGTGGTTTTTTTCGTGATGCGTTCCGAAGACAGACACTCAAAAATTCTAAAAATTATAGATTCGACCTCTGTATCGATAATAATGACTTTTTCAATAAGATATTCTAAAAAATATTTAATGTACAGATTCGACTCAGAATTTTATTTTATGTACAGACAGATGTTAAATATTCGCGTTAATCTAAGAAGGTTTTGTATATCCTTGGTTAATATGAATCACATCACTACGTGATCACGTGACTCCCTACGGAATGTGCATTACATACTTTGTTTTAAAAATCTAAGTACAAAATCAGTATATAATTCTTAATTTGAACCAAACCTTACAAAAACTTTCTAGTACTTTCGATCTGAAGTTTTGTTTGTTCAGAAACCTTAGTTGGAGAGTTACAAAGTCTGCGAGTTTTTCCATTAATACTTTTTCTGTTAATTTTGGTTTTTATTTGAAGAATTTTTTCGGTTTTTTTATCGGCTTAAGTTTCATTTGGAATCCACCTGGCATTAAAACTTTATGCCTCTGCTCAAACCTTTAACTTAACTTGCAAATGTAAGTACCTACTACATTTAGTTTCTATTTGTAAAAAACAAATACCTAGTTGTCAAAATCTACTTTAATATGTACTTATATACTCAAGATCGACGACTTCTCAAAGACAAAGTTGCTGTCTAAATTAATTCAATCACAAAGTGGTATAAAAAATTAAAAAGCAAAAGAGTAACTAAAAAACAAATTTTGTTGTATGGATTTTTTGCGAATGCAAATACTACTATTCTTTTATGACTTTAAAACTAGACTGAATGGAGATGCCATCACATGTTGTTTACTGCTATTGTTTCCCCATCAAGACGTGACAGTGTTCTTACAAAGGTTACATAAGAAAAGGTATGAACTTTGTTGAATTTTGCAACAAAGAGAATGCACTGTCAATCAAAACCACCTTAAAACTAATAATAATATTGTAAGGAGCATCTTTGCTTTAGGAAAGATAACGGTCAAGATTTTGTTATAGACTAATTACGACTACGTATGTATAGAAAATTCATAGTTCCAGATTATTCTTTTAGAATTAAGGTGTGTATTCAGCCTTTTTTAACGTCCCACTGCTGGGCACAGGCTTCCCTTTAATACGAGGGGGATCAGGTCATAGTCCATCACGCTGGCCAAGTGCGGTTTGGCGGTCTTCACATGTCTTTCGAAAACTTGTTAACTTCTCTCAGACATGCAGGTTTCCTCACGATGTTATCCTTCATAGTCAGGTGGTAAACACGTTAGAAATGATTCGTACATGAAAATTGAACCCGGCATTTGAACCCGCTTCACGCTGTTTCCTAAGTGAACGCGTTACCACTGGACTACCACTGCTTCGAATTAAGGTGAGGAAATAATAATTTAATGTAGCTTAAATCATACCATACTTCACTAAACGTGTCCACTAATCCTTCAGACAAAGCAAGTAACGAGCTATAACAGTACAAAACTTATTCATAAGCTCTCTCATCAACAGCTCATCTAGTTTGGACTTGAAAAATTACGCAATATCACTCTTCTACGACAATACTTCGTTAACTTCCCTCTTTGCATAAAACTGTCTCACGAGTACTGTGTTGAACTAAAACAATGGAAAAGTACATCAGATTTTGCACTTTATTTTTATTGATATAAGATTGAAAGTCTAAAGTGTGTCATCTTAATAGAATCTTCTGTTTACATATACCGCGTATAAATCTTTGACTATGCTTAATGGGAACAAAGAGCTCTCACCTAGCTGTAGTAATATGTTAATTTATATTTAATATAATAAATTCATGTGTGAATAGAGAAATGTCCGGGGACAAACATATTGTTATGTACAATGGTAGCAACCTTCAATTGCGTTAATCCATTTTATGGCGTGTCACGAGCAGTTTTTTGTGGACACGATTGAAAGTAATGTCGGCAGAAAAATTATTTAGTATATTAATAATTAGTTAGTATATAAAAAAAGTTGTAAATGTTAGAATATTGTTATATTTGTGCGTTTTTCTCATAATAATAAGTGAAATTAACTCAAATCATCGATAATCTGAATTAATATTTATATGAAAAATAGTAGTTTTGTCTTTTTATATCACAAAATAATTTTATTATATACTATATAATTAATATTTATTTAATAATATTTTCTTTAACAAATCATCAATAATAGGTTAAAAAAAATTTGCATGCTATCTGTACTTATAGTACTTTCTTACATTCCGGTCCCCTAAATCATATTTAATTGTCATAGAAAAGTAGTGTCCATGTAAATGAGGTCCTAGGGTAGATTAGCACTCTGAATCGCTGTAATTAGAAGATTTATATGCAAAGCCTCGTTTGTGGTGCACTTTATATTATTAAAAAAAAACGACTAATGCTAGTTTGAGTGGGCCATTGTCAGCCAAATTTGTGGGTCACTCCCATTCGTACAGATTTATGACGCGTAATGATTTAATAAATATATGATAAAGGATTATATTTATGGTTTTACACATTCCCAGGTATAGGGAAACCGTTGGTCAGCATCTGCTTTGTTGCTACATACGAGTACTAGTGAGTGCTGAGATCTTGTGTAATTCAATTAAAAGTTAACCTTAAGGACCGCACACTGCAGACTTTCAATCGGTCGATCATTTAGCCAATCAATGTTAGAATTTAAACAGTTAGCCTTCGATTGATAGTATAATCACCACATTGGCTATGAGCTTGCAGACGTAAGATTGTTTAATGACAATCCCATAGGTACCTAGGGACAAATCCGAGCGGAGCGAGAATGAGCCACTAGTCTATAAGTACATATAATAAAACTGTAGAGGTTGAATGTCCGTATATGTATTATGTTTTATGGTTTAAATAAAACTTCTTAAAAAAGAGTGAGGGGTCCACCACATCGGGAACTCCAACTTATTAGTAAAGACTTGGTAGATGCTACACACATCATATATTCTCTAGAAATGAATTTACACCGAACGTATAGTTTTCAACCCTCCTTCGATTCAATACTAGTTGACGACCGGCGTATGTTGATTCACTCATTCTATTTCATTTCCTCAGAACTCACAGTTTGAAGTATAGATGAGGGGAGGACGGTGGTTCTAGTTTCGCTGGTCTAGGTGCAATGTATTTGTCTTTAGGCTTAGAGCCATGGACGCTGTATCTGAGACAGGAAATTAGGTTTCGATGTTTGAATGTGATGTACTATCTGTGGGACTGGTTTATGCACGATGTAGTCAATTGTTATGTATGGTATTATTTTACGGTGGCACAGCGATTCCGCCATTTTTCCTATCCTGAGAAGCTTTTGGCCAATCGAAATTGGCAGAAGCTCCTCGAAGAGGGCGGTTTTTTAATAAAAGTAATTTAGGTATTATATCATAATACTTAATATTTTTTATTTAAAAAAAAGTTACTTATTAATATTTTATTACAGAGTAGGTACTTCTGTATAAAAAAATAAAAATCTAATTGTTGACAATTAGTTTAAAATCCATTAAATTTACAGTAGCTTATTGATTAATAATTAAAATAAATATACGTACATAGTATTATCAATTATTTTATTAACAAAATAAAAACAAAGTCCGCTATATAATATATAAATAAAAAATATTCTATTTAATACTTAAAAGTTTTAGCATTTATTTCATTTACTAGCGACTCACCCTCGCTCCGCTTAGTTTCGTCCGTAGATACGTTTTAACGGTTAGTAGGTAAAGATTTCTCAAAGATGACATATTTTCTGGCAGTAAAAAGTACATATCCTATATGTTGATCCGGATACCCAGTTATCATCATACCAAATTCGACTCTACAAATTTTGATGAAAAATCTGTCGAGTGATTTTCTCATTACAAAAAATCGATAATAGACAAGAATTATTATAAAAACACTATAAATACGGCTTCTGTATCGATAATAATGACTATTTAAAAAAAAAAACATATTTAATGTATATATTTTACTCAGTTAGCATTTTATTATATGTTTAGATTATAAATAAAATTTAATTCAAAATAGAAAAATATTTGTATTTTTTTAAACTGTTTCACTCCTGAATAGCCCTGAACAGCACACATTCGAACATCTTTTGAGCTGGACAACACAGTTCGATAAGAGTCTATTAGAAGCTTTTAGTTTAGAATTGATGGACGAAAGCTTGAGGATTTTCAGGTTTCAAGCTCTGAAATACAAATAGTTATACAGCAATAAAATATTACATACCGGTAATAAGTAAATAAGAAAATTTATTCTATTTATTACTCATGAGACAGAGTGATATCGCTTTTTACATCTAGTGCAATAAATTATTTCTGTGGGACAGCTGTTAGCTTAAATACTCCAGTAGAAATAGTCAACTATTAATGTAATAAAACAGTAATTTAGCAAAATCTGTACACGAAATATTTTTTAAAAACTATAACAACTTACCGTGTACAGAATATAGACCCCAAAAACAATAGTTATTAAAAAATTATCTGTTTGTCTGTACGTCTGTACTGAACCGATTTTAACTAAGCTTTGTGTAGTGATACCTTTTGATACAGGGAAATTTAAATAGGTCTACAGAAAAATAGCATAATTTTTTTCTCCTAAGGTACATACGCAATAACTATTTTAATTATCTATTTAAATCGTATCTAGGAACGCACCCGAGTTAAGCCAGTATAAGTCGCTAGTATTACAATATAATAATACTTTATCTACGTATAACAGCATCGAACTCCTGACCACCGTTTTACTATGTCGAGTCGCATATATTAGTTAACTAAGTTGATTATTTGTTAGTTTCTATCGAATGACTGGCATATTCATTCTGATGTGTTACTCTATAATAATTAATAAGTGGCAAAACCAGATGGCTAATTTCACGCAAATTACAACACCATTTGCGTGTTCGTTTCATCGCTTTGTAAGAAAGTTTGTGATTTAATAATAAGATATGACTAGACTAGCTAGCTCTTTTGTTGTTTCTAAGTAATAAACTTAAGGTTTTTTACATTGAATCGATTTTTAGAACTTGTTTAGTATGTAGCTTGATTGGATAAAATATATAGTCTGTCAGTGGCTATTTTTATATTGTTAACTTTTTTTAACTATAATGGCGATGTTTTTTTAACTGTTAGTATTTAATTCAAAAAAATAAAGACAAATTTGAGCCTTCCACTTTTGATATTAACCTCTAACTCAATTTATTAAGATTACACCATGTACCTCTTACTCTGTACTCTTTGATTCACATAATGTAGGTTGTAAGGCTTTTCCCCGTCTATTATAGACTAACAAGTGATTTTATAAAGATTCCGCTATTTCGTAAACTATGCTAGTTACTAATATCGGCGAAAACGGCCAAAAGTTTTAATATTTAAACGCGTTTAACCTTATAATAAAATTACTCAATTAACGCGATCGATAACAATTAAATTAATTTAATCAAAACCATAAAACATAAAGTTTTTTTTACCCATTCCTACCATATTGAGCCTATCATAGTATAGTAATAATTAAAAAAGACTTAATTTTCATTTAAAAGCTAGTGATGTCCACCGTGAAGCGACACTCGACGGCAATCAGTGTCTCTACGGGGAGTCCCACGTGGCCGCGACTACTGGGGAGCGGATCAACGATGTGTAAACTGAGAAACATCAATATAATAATATAATCAATTTTATTCCCTTGTAATAAAGCTGATTATGATAAGTCTATGTGTGTTTTAAAAAATATGCAATTTTACTGTTAATTATGAGATAATAACGGCTTAAAGCAATGAAACGTTCAATAGATTTTTAACAATTTTTATATATTATATTTATAATCACGTATATAAAGTAAAAGAGATATATAAATAATAAATATAATCAATTTAAGTTTTTCACATTTACTGAACTGATTTTCTAGGTTTAGGTGAAAGTTAAAAAATCGTTAAAATGAAATTTAGCGTATAAAAATTTATTTCAAAAAAATCATCGAAAAAGAATCGATACTCTGTACTTAGAAAATAGAGAAAAATAATAAATAATACGCACACCGATACACACATTAATTTTTTAATCTATTTTTGCAAGTAATCCATCTAATAAACTAACCAATTATTACTTTCCCAATAAAAGGGCGAACAATAAAACAATCCATAAGAATGGAGGTTAAAGAATGTTAACGGTTTAATAATAAAATAAAAACACTTCAAACCCAACGGGAGCAGTCGAGATAATTGTCATTACACATAGATCTATTGGATGTTGTCGGTCGATTCTGAAACGCATTATGCATAGCCGCAGGCGGTCTCGATTGTAGCAATCGACTTCATTGTGGCACATCACTACCGAGTGAGTTGGTCCCGCCAAAATTCAAATGTCATCGTTTCAATTCGAAATTCAATTACGTGTAATTAATTCGGCCGGTGCCGGTGGCGGTGTTACCAATAGGAAACAATAGTGACGGCGCACTCAAAAGTTTGTTAGAATCATGTTTTTTTTTAGTTTTTACGTTTCTGTTGATGGCTATTAGGATAATAATGATTAATAGTGTTGCTCTTTTTAGTTAATTGTTTCACACCTTCGTGGTGTAAATGGTAGTGGACATAATATATACGTATATATATACATATAGATTATTTATACATACATATTATGTATATAACGAAAAAATTTTTTCCTTTGTCACGCCATCATTTAAAAACTACTGAACGTATCGGTATGGGACTTTGACCAATCGACACTGGATCGTCTGTTCATAGAATTTTTTGATTTCCATACATACACTCTTCACCATTTTTATTTACTTTTTTTATTTAACTTTAATATTTAATTTACATATAAGCAAAAAAACCTAAATATATTTATTTAGGTTTTTGAAGACGATAAGAAATATCAACGTACGCCCGGCAAAGCGTGCGGGAGACGGCTAGTAATATTACAAATACAAAAATACATAGGAACGCACCCGAGGAAAGCTAGGATGAGTCTATAGTTAACTCTCTGAACTTAGTTCCATAAACTCGAAGTCATGAGTCCATTATATTTTTCAAATGTGGTCATCGGATGCTGTAACATAATTATTCAGCAGTACAAAGAGAACAAAACTATATAATTATTCAACAGAAGTTCTCCGCTCGAAACAATGTGTCATTGTGTAGAACAAGTATTGGTTATTGTTCAATGTATACGACACGGGGACGATTCGAGAAAATACGTATAATAAACTTAAATATATAGAAATAAACTATCTGACTGCTTTATAATCGTTCGATTGCGTACCTAGGTGCTTAATTTAGCCTATGTCTTATTCCAGGTCATAGTCGATCTGTGTACTAAATTTCATCTAAATTGTTACAAACATACATACAAACTTTCACATCTAATTTGTAAGAAAAAGAAATGTAAACTTTCCATTATGTCAATTAATAACACATTTTCGTTTAAAACTGGTCAACAATGGTTTAAATTAAAACATTCGCAATAATTTAAAATATTTAAGCTTCAAAGTATTTGTAATTGATTTTCGATATCTTGTCGGTGTCGTCTCGTGATTGTAAACATCATCAACGTTGTTGGTAGCCGAAACAGGTATACATAATTAGAGTCGTGGGCGCTATTAAGCAGTACAATGCGGGGGTGTGACCGGCATCCGTCTTACAAACGCGAGGTGTTAGAACCATTGTTACATTTTTTATCTGGTCGTTGTCGTTACGTCCACATTAATTATCTGTGTACTATATACGTAAATGAAAGAGTTATAATAATGAAAATCATTTATTCAGTAGTTTTTTTGTGCTTTTAAAATGTTTTATTTTATACAAATAGAGTTCTTAATAGTATTTATTACATAGACTAGCGGCTCATCCTCGCCTCGCTCGGGTTCGCCTCTAGACAAACAAAAACAAATGTATCCCACGAGAACCGTATTTTTATTTGGGATAAAAAGTAGCCTATTTATTATTTTGATGTATGAACTATATTATTATAAAGTTTCATTAAAATGCAATCAGTAGTTTTTGTGTACTAAGCTGCATAAGTTACTATAGATTTTTAACTATCCTACGGGAACTCTTTAATTTTCCGGGATGAAAAGTATCTAAAATGTTGACCGGGGATATAAGGTACCATGCAAAATTTCATTTAAATCGGTCCAACAGTTTCAGAGATTAGCACGTACAAACAGACAGAAATACAAAAATTGAAAAAAAACTGAATTTGTTATATTTCTCTTCTTACATCCCCCTGACTCGGTTTTAGCATATTTCTTATATGTACAGACATTCGACCTCTACAGTTTTATTATACCTGTGTATAGATAATATCTTTATGCATCCAAATACTTTTTTGTAGTCTGAACGCGGGCAAAATCGGTTGTTCTGCTGGTAATAATATGTTAAAAACTTAATTCAGTTCATTTGGCAGATTGGAGATCTGTGGATTTTTTGATATAGGAGGTATACAGTATACACATTATGTCGTAACCCTGCATACCTATATTAAAACTATAATAATGCAAAACGATTTAGAAACTATTTATAATATGTATGTATGTAAAGTTATATATGTGTAGTGTATCAACTAACTTGTATCAATAAAACAAGCATCGCAGTTTACCATAGAACGAGATGATGCTACTAAGGTCCCAACATATTTATTTCTTTTATTAATCATTCATTATTAGTATAGTACCATATAATATTTAAAGTTTATTTCAAGCCAGTCTAATTAAATATAATATCTTTCAAAACCTACATTCAAAGAACACAAACAGATTCTTTCAGCAACCAAACGTCAACCAAAGTACATAAAACGCCACATAAATCCTATATACAACCAAAAATTAATTTAAAATATTTATTTAGCATTCTTATATACAATTCTGAGAGCGTAAACACGATATATGCACGCACCCCAATAATCAACCAAACGCGTTAAAAGAAAACCATCTTCACAAGATGCATACAACACGTCACTCATCTTTAAACGGAGTACGTAACACCTGCTAAAAGTGCCTTATTAACAACTTTCTATGTAGTGTGGCTTATCAAGCCTACGCAAAAGGCCCGGGGTTTTAGAAAAAACTTCAAAGGTTGCCGGGAAATGTTTTCAGCCGGGTTTTCACCTTTTTTGAATGGCAATTAGTTAGCGTTTCTGCCGACGCTTGCTCTTACGCCTTGTGCAATTATGACGTCGAGTAGTTGTGGGTCATGGAGGTATGTTACAAGTAAGGTGTTTATATATGTTTCATGGAACTAGATGGCGCTGTGTGTTAATGTCCCAACATATTTATTTACTTATTTATTTATATATATATATATATATATATATATATATATATATATATATATATATGCATATTATTTTATGTATAATTTTTATATTAAGCTAACTACTTATCCTTACTTTTCTCGGGTGCAATCCTAGATGCCTATTTGTCGCCTAGATAGCATCTTCTCCAGGTTAGGTCTACGTGTTTTAAATTTCATCTAAATCCATCCAGCCGTCTCTTTCCTATTAGCTTTATAGTTGATTTAATAGATTAATAACATTCTGTATAAGTATATTAAAATTTCTATTACTTGCAAGTTTCATATCCTTTCAAATTAAACAAATAGCCCAATTAAGATATATTTTGTTCCCAGTATTTATGATTTTTATAGAATTAACAAAACATATAGAATTTGACTTCATAAAATAATCATATAAATAAAAAATTACTCTAGAATTAAGTTTAGTCAAAACATTTTTACGATCCTGTTCCAAAACACATCTATAATTTATTTATTTGCACAAATTATGAGCTCACTAAGTGAGCACACAATTTTCTTACATCCATGAACTTAAAGAGGGTGTCTTAAACTAAAAATATTGATATAAAACCGAGGCCGCGTTAATTAAGCTTTTCACTCGTATAATTTTTTACTCAGTTGAATCCGACTTTTGGTTAGTGCTAATTTATTATACTAAAAATTAGCAATGCATCGTTTTGATCGGTGGAGCGAGGTTTTCCTTTCATACCATTTGTATTGGTCACAGCTTTACAGTTTATTACATATATTAAAATATGTAATAAGTATTTATTTAAATGAACGTGTCATATGCTTTGACGCTTTGTAATGCGAAATGTTGTACAACATGGAAGACCCTAACAAAATACTCTATGAAGTATCTACGCGATAGACACGTGTCCAAGTACATATTAACATGAGTGTACATAATATGTATGTACATATAACATGTGTAATGTTTCGAAATCTATACATATAATGAAATTCTAACCGAGTCGGATCTATCTGTATGTTTGATATTTTTTGGAAAATCTTATTGAAATAGTTATTATTATCGATACAGAGATCGAATCTATAGTTTTTTAGTTACCTAAGAAGGATTTCCTGTATGTAATATTACTAGCGTTTTACCGCAGCTCCGCATGCATAGTTCTATTACATACAATTATATATTTAAAAATTATAGCCTATGTACTACTCTGATGTATAACCTATGTTATCGTAAATTAGCATCAAAATCCGTTTAGCAGTTTTTGCGTGAAAGAGTAACAAACACCCATCCACCCATCCTCATAAACTTTCGTGTTTATAATACTAGCGACACACTCTCGCTTCGTTTCGGGATCGTCCCAAACAAATCTATCCCACGGGAACCATACATTTTTCGGGTTAAAAAGTAACCTATGTGCTAGATTATCTATCTCTGTGCCAAATTTCATCCAAATCTGTTCAGCCGTCTGGCAATAAATATCTATCCATCCATACTCACAAGTTTTCACATTTATAATATTAGTATAAATATAGATTAGTAAGTCCCTAGTAATGAATATATCATTAATATACCTAACCTCAGATCTATTTTTTATAAAAACTTTTTTTATAATAAAATATTACTTGAAACCAAAATATTTTAAAAACCATCAAAACATCGATAAATATCACCTTATGTAGAGGTGCGTAGCTCTTACATCTAAACCACTCAGACATTAATTACGATCAGTCAAAGAGTAAAAAATTAAACACTCCCATAAAGACATGAATAACAGCAAGTCCGTTGTTTCACCATGCTTTGACACCACAGAACTGCCAAAAAGCTAAAGAAACAAATCTCATTAAAATTGTGCAAACTTACCATGAACTAATTGGCAAAGCGCGTATTATACAGACTTGACAGACGAACTTCTAATTAAAGCAGGCACTTCTGAATCTGTTAGCTTATCTAAGCCGACAAAGATCATTCATGGGACTTTATTTCTTGTGTCCTGTAACGTAAAAGATATTTTTGTATGTAAAAATCTCTCTAATTGTAAGATTATGCGTAGGGTTCTTTGAGAGTTGGAACAGAGTGCGGCTGCATCGTCGGTTTGGAACAAAAGGCTTGGAAAGGCAATTGATCTTCACAGCGATTAGCGTTTAAGGCGTTGAGGAGGAAACCAAGTGGAGGCTTTTGAACTAAAAACGGGGAATCCATGCATGGGCTTAGTTAACACATAATGGAAAGTATCCCATACAAAAATATATACATAGATACATAGTGTTATCTTTACTTATAACCAAATTCATAAACACATATTGCAAATACTTAATCGCTTAAAAATATGGCGTCGGTGTATAGATTCTTTATTTTTATATCTACACTAGCATTGCCCGCGGCTTCGCTCGCGTTCAGATGACCAAAAACCAAATTCTTTTGTTTGCCATACATATTAGTATACTCTTATATTGCAGTTTTTGTATTATTTTTTCTCAGAAATGAGATATTTTCCCTCGATAAAAAGTATCCTATATGATGACCCGGATAACCAGCTATGACCATACAAAATTTTATTAAATTCCTTTCAGTGGTTTTACCGTGATGCGGTAACATACAGACAGAAAGACAGACCGACAGACAGACAGATAGACAGACAAAAATTCTAAAATCTATAGATTCGGCCTCTGTATTCATAATACTTAATATCTATTTCAATAAGATTTTTCAAAAAATATTTAATGTACAGATTCGGCTTAGTTACAATTTTATTATATGTATAGACATGCTGTACGAGAGTATTTTTTAGGCTAAAGCATACACAAGTATATAACAAGTATTTATTGAGAAAGGATATTATTTTAAATTTTTGAATAAGTAAATTAAATGTTAATCAAAAAGAATTTATGTACTGTATACTAGATTTAAAGTCGTGAAGATCCAGTGAGAACTCGATTTTTAAAAATCGGTATAAAACCAATAACTTCTTAATTTTTTAAAATCATTGATTTTCATAGCATAAAGTAAAAAAAATTTGTGCTTACATTCCAAATTATGCCACCCCTAAAAATTTGTCACCCTGGGCACTAGCCCCGAGTGTTCCTAGTGTAAATCCAGGGCTGCAAGTAGGTTATCTACAAACAGAGCCAAACGTGTCGTCAAACTTATACGAAAGGTATTCAATAAAAAGTTTGCGTAAAAACGAGTTTGTATAGCAAATAAAAAAAATGGGAAAAATAAATTTTCTTCACCTTAGAAATTAAGCTGTAACACTTACCTAAGTTACAAATTTTTTGTTTCAAACTTTGTTTTAAGAAAAAGTTTGTAAGTTTCTTCCGAACTCCATGTTACTCAATATGCAACAATACAAAATTTGAGGCTACGTAATTTACTTATTCAATTGAAATGAAACTTCTTGACACCTTGCAGATTTCTAAAGTTTCGAAAAAATTTGGTGAAACTTTTTGTTTTTAAATATTGTACAATAGAATAATTTGTCTGGAATTGCACTTAATAATTTATTTACTAAGAAACCCGTCTGTTCACTTTTGACCTATGAAATCATATTTGTAGGCAGTAAAATTATTATTTATATAGAAGAATGGTGTCTCACCCTAGCTTCACTCGAGTTCGTCCCTAGTTTTCATTTCCGGAATAACAAATATCCTATATCCTTCCCAGGATCTCAAACTATCTTCTTACCAAATTTCATCTAAATCGGTCCAGTAGTTTTTGAGTTTATTCCTTACAAACATACAAAAATACAAATCTTTCCTCTTTATAATATGTTAAGTATAGATACTCGTATAACCTACCTATGCTTTAAAATGTACGTTTTTGTAGTTATCAATATGACTAAACTAAGTACAAAATTCATATTTATTTGAATGCGAATGATTACACGCTTTAACATCTGATTAACTAATGGTGGATTGTTGACCTTTAGCTGTTGACCTTTTTGTTTCTTTTGAATCTTTTCAAATCTTTTCATGGAATCATAGAAAATGATATCTCTACTACTATCTTTTACAATAGTTAAAAGCAAATAACATTTGACTGAAAAGAAGATAATATTGCATTAAGTTTATTCATACTTCCGTATAACTTTATTTGGGCAATATTATTTGAAAGTGGACGTATTATATAAAAATACGAATTAGTAGGTAGGTTAGTCGTTTGACTCAGTTTATAGTGACACTACTTGTTGTGCCAGTGGTCGCGGGTTCAAGTTCCGCTGGGGACATTCATTAGTGTTGAGCTCGAATATTTGTATATGTGTAGTGTATCTTCTATCTGGTATCCATAACACAAGCCTCGTAGCTTACCATGGAACTAGATGGTGCTGTGTGTTAATGTCTCAATATACGAGTATACATATTTATATTTAGTAGGTATATGACTTTATCCTCTTATTACAACAAATAATGGTGATATTTATAGTTTGCGTAAAATATCACTTGCAAAGTTATCTATTTTGAATTTGGACTTAAAATATGTCAGGAAATAAATCTCTCTTATTAGATGAACTTCTTTGAGAGTTAAAATATTGGTTTTAATCGCAGTTTTATTTTATTTTTTTGTATCCGACGGGTTCGAATGTTTTATAGCAAACTAGCGGTTCACCTTCGCTTCGCCTCTAAAAAAATCTATCCCGCGGGAACCGTGCATTTTTAACACTATAATTTATCTCTGTGCCAAATTTCATCCAGATCAGTTCAGCCGTTCTGGCGTGATTGAGCAATAAACATTCAAACATTCATCTAAACTTTCACATTAATAATATTAGTTATAGTAAGATACGAAGATACTAAGCTATTTGACTTCGCGTAAGTTATAGCTATTACAGACGACATCTACTCCCAAGAACAATGTACGAATTTTCGTATAATTAAAACAAAAACTCTTCTCACCATATTCGCTGTAAAACATTCAAAATATCGGTTACAAAAATCGAAATAAATTGGAAAATAATCTTAAAATCTAGTTAATATATATAAATGGGTAAAGATAAAACAGTACCTACCTACCTTTTCCTCTGTGTTTTTCAACCGATTTTCCTTTATTTGTGCTTAGTAGCTTTTGGTAGCTATTGACAAGCTTTTGTGTTATCATTACACAATTTTTTGCAAATTCATATACCTACCTATATAATACATATGTTTTCCTCAAATTTTCAATACCTAATGATTATATATGGTCGAAGTTCGATTACTGGGCGAACACTAAGTAGGTACCTACCTATTTAAAAATGTCATATATTCGCGTAAATATAAGAAAGTATTACACAATGTTGAGCTTTGTTAGTGCAGATATACACATACCTAAGCTTACAAAGCTAATTCTTTTCTGACACAAATTCTTGGGTTAAAGCTTGAAGATGTGGTGGTTATTAATTCAGTACTAATTCTATTTACTGTATGGCCACTAACGCAATTTTACAATGAACAGCTGTTAGAAATTTATCTATACTAATATTATAAAGAGGCAGAGTTTGTTTGTTTGCATGCGCTAATCTCAGGAACTACTGATCCGATTTGAAAAAATATTTTTGCATTAGATAGCCCATTTATAGAGGAAGGCTAGCAGTGAGCAGTAAATATCAACAAATCGGGCACACTTCCATACATTATTTTAAAACCCATGTTTATAATCAAACAAAAACGCGAGCAAAACCGCGGAGCACAACTAGTTTATAAAAACATCTTGATGTTTAGTTAGAATTGACACGTCAATAGAATATTTGGAAGCGTGCCCATGAATTTTGACTTTACCACTGCCCATTTACTGTTGAAAACGGTTTCTATTATATAGTATTAAAGTTCATAATCTATTCTCCAAAACACAGGTCTGACGGAGATTTATGATGCGGTTCGGACACCCAACAAAAACTGGCATCTATAGAACAAGAAACACAAATGAATATATTACAATACTAGTAATTGTTTAGACAAAAGAATCAAATGTGACTTTATTAGTAATAAAAGATATTAATGTTACGAAAAGCAATTCTATACAATCGTATTAGAGTTGAGTTTTGAATATTTAAACGTTTTAGGTGTTTTTGAAACAATATCTTCAACAGTCAAAGCTTTCGCCGCTCATATTATAGTTAATTTTTATGACATCTCTACAATAGAAAGGCATTAAAAAGAAAATAGATCTTAGATCTATAGTTTCTATAGTGATTGTTAAATCTTTTATTGTTTTAAGCTTACGCCTTTGTCTTACATATTATAAGTTAACATTATATCGCTTATTGTTCAATACAATGGTTTGGGACACTTTTGACATTTAACTGTTTTTAGCAATTGTCCGGTAAGCGGTTGCTTTTCAGTTATATTCGATTCTCCGTATTCTAACTGTTGTATATTTTAACTAATATTTGTGTTACGTCCCACTGTTTCGGTACCACTAATAAGACCGTTTTACCAAAAATTAGGATGCGTGACGAATTTTTTGGTGACAACAAACGATGATTGCACGTAATTTGGGTGTTATGGTGAAGTTTTAAAGATTGTTAAAACCCAGAAATTAGAATTTTTTATTTTGAACAGAATTTTAACTTTGAATGTCGTTATGGTATTGATTATGTTTAGAAATAGCTAAGTTTATTAATATTTTTATTGATGTAGAATAAAAATTGACACACGTTTCTACATCGCGAATAGAAACCTTTTATACTAATGAACTGTTCGTAGAAATTACAAACGCGATTTAATTTAATTGGCTATTAAAATGTTCACAATAATTAATATTTTGATTAAAATAGATATCGTTTATGTCGCACTTAATATAACTCCCGTCTTGTATATGTCTTTTAGTAAATAGAAACCCAAATTAATTACTTAATTAATCTCGTTTTTCAGCATATAGATAAACTATCGACTTACCCTCACTTCGCTCGGATTACTAGTATGGAATAAATAGATTAATTATATGTACATAGGTATGATGAGTTTTATATCCCTTGGGAAATTATTGATTCCCCATACAACCTTTCATCCCTCCTTACACTCCCTTAAGGGATGATTTCCGGGGTGAAAACTATTCTATATTTTTTCCTGGGTCACAAACTATCCCCAAACCAATTTTCATCTAAATCGGTTTAACCGATTAGTCATGAAAAGGAAACAAACAAACAAACTAACAAAAAAAGTTACTTTAGATGGATAGCTATAGTGATTTAACCATTTTATCTTTAAAATACCTTAGTTTATCTTTTATTTAAAAGACAAGTGCAATTTGAACTTAAAACCGATTCCATTCTAGTAATCAATAGTTGAAACCAATCATAACTTGGATGAAGTTGGGGAAAATTTAAAACATCTCAGTCGAGTCGAGATGAGGAAGAAAAAGGAAAACAATCAATTAGGAATGTCACCGGCAGTGTAGAAAGTTTGGCTGAGCGAAATTTATATTGGCGTAAGCATGTTTTATTAATATAAAGAAATAATATATTTAAAAATATTCTTTAATTTTTTGTTTGTGTTTATAATTGTCATGTCCTTATCATTACTTTGGTGAAGTCTTACCGTTTTATGGTGAAGGAAAGCATCGCGAGGAAACCTGCATGTCAAAGAGAATCTAGCAAGTTTTAGAAAGAAAACAAGTCCGCCAACCCGCACTTGGCCAGCGTGGTGGATAATGGCCTGATCCCCCTCGTAATGAAGGAAGGCCCGTACCCAGCAGTGGAACGTAAAACATAGTTATATTATCTTGACCTTATTAAGGTTAAATTTAGTGAATCTATCGATTTCAAAAAAATACAAAGTGAATTATACCTAACTAGCGACTCACCCTCGGTTCGCCACAAACTCACAAACTTTACCTCTTTATAATATTATTAGTATAGATAAAATACTTGCATAAAATATTCGCAGAGTTAAAATATTCTACGATGGTTCCTGTGCCCAACAATTTGGGTGTCGAGTATATATCAAGACTACAGGTACCTATATATTATTGTAAAAATATAAATATTGTTAATTAGTGACTTTTTTATCTTTTTTGTATGCAGGAACTAAATACCTGAATGAAATAATTCTACATTTTTTCCACTAAAAGAAAGTTTTATTTCTTAGCTTTACTTATTTTTATTTTAGTCACAGGTAAAAAATAGTTATAAATAATAAGATCATTAATTTTATCTCATAATATACAGTATTTTGGAGTCTATAGCTATATGTATGTCTGTCTGTGTTTATTGCTCGTTGAAAATAATAATATAATATTAAGTAATCGTACATACAGTAATTTTATTAGTAAAAAATACTGTTTTTACAGTAAAGCTAGTAATACTTGGTCAAATTTAATTTTATCAGAAGAAAATAAACCATTTGTCTAGATTACAAGATCTGAGAACCAATAAAGAATCAATCGTACACATTTTTTTATATATTTCACACCCCTAGTTAAACTAATTGCACAAAACGTCCCCCAAAATACAAACAAACATAAAGAACAGATTAGGGAAGATCCTGATCGTATTTAAGATAAGTAAAATAAGTATTTTTGCTAAGTACAGCTTTAGATCGGTTGATAAGAGGGCAGCTGTGGATATGGGCTACATGGGTCGGACGAGATTTTCCACAAAAAACTACCATAAATCTTGGATTTTGAAAGATATTGCAACTAAATCGGAAGTATTTTTGACAACCGCCTAAATATATTTAATCATGAACGAATTAACCACTGGACCAGACATATAAGCGGACGTACCTTTAACGGTCATGTCAGTAACCAGGGAGTTTTAGCCTAGGTCGTTTGTTTTTTGTGTCAGTCTCAAGCACTTACTTGTCAACAAAACATCTCCCAAAAATGACTAAATGTTCTGTTAAATGGTGTAAAAACTATAACGGCGGAAGCAGCACTATTTCTTTTCACTTGTAAATACATTATTTGATTACATTCATTGTTATTTATCACAAAATTTAATTAAATTTAAAATAAAATGTCATATTATCCAACTATGTTAAATATAGTCGATATTTCTATGTATTGTTGACATCTGACAACCACCATAAAATGACTGGATTATACCATTCAGAACAAATGACGAAACTGTCGATTGAGTCCATTTGACATCGACTAGTGCTTGACAATGTCGAAAAATATATCGATATTTGACGAAATAACTAAACGAATTGTGTTATTTGTACAGTACAATAACATAAAATACTTTTATCACAGTATCCTACAATCTGATGACAATAAATTTATAAAAATATTTTCTAAATCACATAAAAATATAAATGCAAAAATTATAATTATTATGTGTACTTAATTTTTTATTTTATACCACATTTATATACTTTGGAATATTATTCCATTGTAATAATAAAAAAGATCATTTTATTTCAACACATAAATTACACAAAATCTAACAATGTTTTAGCACTAAACTTCTGGGTTGGCGATTTGTAATAAAACACTTTACCACTTGCACTAATTATTTTACTTTCACGATCCAACACTCACTTTTTCACAATTTGCAATCACTTTTTCTTTTTCCTAATTTCACAAATGTTTATTAAGAACTGAGCAATATTAGGACAGTGTCACATTTTTGTCCCGAGACAATCAATTGCCAATTAAAATAGTTCAATAACAGAATCAACAAAATCACTTTAATTAAATTAGCTTAATATTTTTTTTATCTTTACAAAATAATATTTATTATATATTAATGGAATATATACCCGATATTTATTTGTTCATTAACATTATTATAGGCCAACAGAATGTTGCCATCAATGCCATCGTATTTATATAAATCAAATTAAAAAATAATTATTATATGACACATTATTATTGCCTCTTTAATTCATTTATTTTAATTTATTATAATAAATACAGATATTTTAAATTAAAAGATGTAAAATATGATGACTATGCTTACTAATGTCTAAAATGTCATTCAATGGTTCATCGATATATGTATTTTCAACCGACTTCAAAAAGGTGGTGGTTCTCAATTCGACTGTATTTTTTTTTTTTTTTTTTTTTTTTTTTTATGTTTGTTACCTCAGAACTCCGTCATTTATTAACCGATTTGGACAATTTTTATTTTGTTTGAAAGGGTATACTTCCAGATTGGTCCCATTTAAATTCCAAAAAAAAAACCACCCCTAAGGGTGGAAAAACAACAAATGATGAATTTAACCTACTTCTAATTGTCATATTGACTTGAAAGTTTGCAAGTATTTCTATTTCCGTTGATAGTATAGTGGTTCGGTGTTGTTGACCTGATCTGACGGCAAGACCAGAAGGTGGATAGGTGGAACTCTTCAACGGCTAATAGTAGATACTTTGAGTTTGGGCTTATTTTGTTTGATTTGACAAGCCTAATACGTTAGAATTCTTACTTTGCTACTACTGTCTACACTAAAAAGGGAAAAATAAAAAAATTTTAACAAAAAAATAAAAACCGACTTCAAATAAAAGCACTAAAAAGTAAAAAATAACTGATTGGTAGTTTTCATTTACTATACATACCTAATCAAATATTTTCGAAGTCGGTGTGCTTTGTTTTGTATGGGCTGGCACCGATTTCGAAATATTTGATTAGGTATGTATTTAATAGGTAGGCTTTAATTACTTAGCCAAAGCACACCGACTTCGAAAATATTTGATTAGGTATGTATAGTAAATGAAAACTACCAATCAGTTATTTTTTACTTTTTAGTGCTTTTATTTGAAGTCGGTTTTTATTTTTTTGTTAAAAAATTTTTATATCGATTACGTTCAAGCACTAGAAAAATTGTATTGTGTATCAGTGTTTATAATAATTTAATAAAATCTTTATGTGCGTTATGCGTCACTTGGTTGAACTAGTTTTCATACATTTGTATTTTATGTCAGGTCCAGTCTCTAATTCGTCCATGTATTTAATATATAATATAATTGTTCTTTACGTGTGTTTATCACCTTACTCCTCCTAAGTGGCTGGACCGATTTGGATGAAATTTTGTGTGTATATTTCAACCGGCTCTTGGATAGTTTGAAAACAAAATTGGATCCGGTAGGTGGCACTGATGTCAGTGTGTCAAAGGGTTTGTTTTTTTAGTAGTTTGAACGCGGGCAAAGCCGCGGGTACGGCTAGTATTTTATATATTTAGCTAGGCTAATCAATTAATTCAAAAAATTGCGCAGTTACTATTACACCGCCTTCATTTTACTTAAGAAACGTTAAGTGTAATGGGAATAAAATATTATTATCATAAAATTATATAATATTATATATTATGTTAAAGTACATATACTATGTGTGAAATAGAAATTAATGAAATTTTTCATTTTGCGTCTATTTTAGGATTGGTTTTCACCCAAGAAATTAAGTGTTATTTTATAAGGAATTGTGACACATGTAGTCCCACCTTTAAACATTAAAGGAAAGACATTTTTTTGAGGGCCAATAAAATCGTGCATCAATTACACGTAGGTATATGTATATATTACCTTTTGTCCGATGGATTTATGAATAAGACTCAATGCTTTTTATGTGATTATTTCGCCCAGTGGTCAAAATTCTATCATAATCTATACTTAAGATATGAAGATCTGAAGAATTTTGTGTTTGTTTGCTTGCTTGTACCGTATAGGTCCGACACTACTGAACCGATTTAGATAAAATTTGGTAATAAAATAGTTTAAGACCCTGGGAAGGACATAGGATGGACATATAATTTGTTAGTCTGAGTACATATATTAAGCGCATTTTTTTTTTTTGTTAACAAATTTAACAAAATTCATAGCATTTAAATAGCGTGATAATTTTTATATTATATTATGTAAATAAATTAAAAAAAATACCTATAGTATCTCTATAAGATTATACATACATTTGTTATACTTTACTAATTGATAACAAAGGGCGGCCATTTTAAGCTGCTTTTTGAACTCGATCAATAAACTCTATTCATACTTCCGCTTTTATTTGTAAATAATAAATTCTACTAGAATTTTACTTTGTATTTTTTTTTTACTATTATTAGTCTATGAATTTAGTATCAAACGCTTAATACCTAGTAATAAAACGATAAAACAAAATGTCTAGGTAGGAATAAAGGATGTTGTTCCCAATGTTGGTCCGCGTCCAATCACACACTTTGAATGAACTTTTCAAAATGTGTGATTTGTTCCAACTTAAAACACAGAATAATTTTTATCCCGATTATCCTTTGCTTATTGCAAAATTTACGATTCTCATATGTGTGCCACAGCACCGCGTGACCGGGTCTGCTAGTAGATATAAGTTTAAAAAAAAAGTGCTTTTTAACTAAAATGTAAGCCAACCTTACAACACTAATAATAATTGTTCTACGCAAAGTTACATTTCTATCTAGAATATTGTATTTTCTTCGACGTCTCATCGTCTCAGTGCTTATTTATCCAAGCAACCAATTTACCGAAAGGCGGTTTTAATACAGAATTATTGTCTATTCTATTGGTGTAAAATACATAGTTTACTTTAAAAAAGCCGAACGATGAATTTATCTATATTTGTATATAAATCTTAAGAAATAATCTTTGTTTTTAAAATAGAAGAAAATACTCTACATACAAATGTACTTTACAGTAGAGATTTTTGAATAGTTTTGTTGTCAAGTATTGGGTAGTTTGAACAAATAAGTACTAAGGCGACGGTGTATCAAAAATGCAGACAAAACTACACACAACCACTAGTGAACAATACAAATCAATTGCCATAACCTATATAATAGAATAAATCTCTACACATCCCATACGTATTAGGGTACACATTTAAGTTTATTGTACTTTTATAGTTATTTTGATCGTATACATTGTGGATTATCCTATATGAATACAAAATTACGCTTTTGTACGTCGATGTACACAGCTGAAACGAAACAATGCGAATACCGGGAACCGTTTTGATACCTTTTAATTTGTAAATCAAATGTCAATATCGTTCATAAACAGCGGGCTATTATATTATTTATTGATATTGATAATTATCTATGCGACAGTCGTAAATATTCTCGTTAACGTCATTTAGTATTGAAACGATTCGTCGATTTGTCGATTCTGTATAGGTTATAGTGATTATGATAAGTATTTATAGTCGTTAATACAGCGATAAACTATATAAGATACTAGCGACCTCCCCGCGCTTCGCTCGGGTGCGTCCGTAGGTATGTTAAAATTTTTTTGGGTGAAACCTTAATACGTTTTCTAAAATTAAAGTAGCCCAAGTTACTCCTTATAACATCAGATATCTGATAGCAAAAGTCTCGTCAAAATCAGTCTAGTCAATCTGGAGATTAGCCGGAACAAACAGACAGACAGACAAAAAATATGTTTTTTTTCTTATTAGTACCGCATGTTATTTCATATACATTTAGTAAAAAGCTATTATTTTGACATTACAAACAGACACTTCAATTTTATTTACCTATATAGATAAAGATATCTATTATATAACATAAGCGATATATAGACAACCATGGTGGGTACCTACGGACAATATAAAAGTACATTAAATATATAACTTTAGTGACCAATAAATATCGACAAAGCTTTAAAATCGATATTTACAATCAATTCGCAAAATAATAGCGAATTACCACAACATTTATTGTGTTTCGTACAAATACCCTTTCAGAACTCCTAAGCCATAAATGCCACATGACAATGTCAAATTAAATGTAAACCCTCACATAAAGCCTTTAAAAAACCGTGGATTCAAATAGAAAGATTCTCTTTACACGCATTCTATAGACAATTGGATGGCATAAATCATAGAGCTGACAAGAAATGTGTGTGTACAACCATAAAATTATCTTTAAAAACTACTAAACATGAAATTTTAGACCTTATTTCTATAGCAATAAAGGCATGTCGACAGTTAACCGACTACAAATAATGTAGGTAACTAGCATGCATTTACCGCCCCATCGGTTAAAACGAATCGAGTTTGTGCGTAAATTATGAGAACCCTAAACAATGAAAGTAAAAAGATTCATTCGCTAATGGATTTTGTTCTCAAAAATTAATTTGGGGTACTCGACGGAACTTGTGTACGCACCCAATCAGTTGCAACCCTAACTAAATAGGGTTGGGATGTTTGAGAAAGATTTTTTTTTTAATTTAAACAAATTTTTGCCTATGACTCTCAACTAAAATATTACAAACTAGCCGTTCACCTCGCTTCGCTTGGGTTCGCCTCTAGGTTGATTCCCCATACAAATGTTCATCCCCATTTTCACCCCTTTAAGGGATGATATCCGTGATAAAATTATCCTATGTCCTTTCCAGGGTCTCAAACTATCTTCTCACCAAATTTCATCTATATCGGTTAAGTAGTTTCGGTACAAACAAACAAACAAAAAATATTTCCTCTTTCTAATATTAGTATAGATTACTAAGATTTTTTTATTAAATATAAGCGAATATATTAAATTATCATTATTAATGATATACATATTAGTAGGTAATAAATAATTACAAGCTTTATATATTTATACTTTTCTTTATAGTAAAAATTATATTAATACCAAATGATAAGAGTCAAAACGGAAAGGTTAAATATTTTTGAAACCAACAATCTTTTCTAACGTATAGCCCTAGAGCTAAGGGTGACAAATCTTCGTTATGGGGTGAAGTGGCATTGTTTAAGCCCTTTAAACTTTTTAATTTATTAACCCATAGGGTAGTCGTAAAATTACTTTTATTGTTTGTAACGACGTCTCAGCCTACGTGATAACGATTTCTGTCTTATAATTCATTGATATATCATACCAGTTTAACTAGAACTATTATATGGAACTTGTGCCAAATGCTTAGAGGTTTTTCATGTTTGGTGGCACCACGTGTGGTACTGTTTGAAGTCAAGTGTATGTCTGTTTCTTGTATGAAAGGTTGCAATGAGCAAACTTGTTTATTTCTATTTAAAAGTGATTTATTATGGGAATGCTTTCCCATCGTTTAAACAAAGATATTCATAAATTTTGTCATGAGTAGGAGATAACGCGCATAGTTTTATGTGTTTGGAAAGTCATAATAATTATAAATCAAGATGTTTTATTTAATTTTATTCTATTATATATCTAATTGACTTTTAGTTTCAATAAGATATCTATTACATAATTTATATTATGGTCATTAGGTATAATTATAATTTTGAATTAAATCTTTAACAGCATTTTTTTAAACTGAAAAACAAATCCGAATCTATCCCACGGGAATATCACATTTTTCCTGGGTAAAAAGTAACCTATGTACCATTCTAGGCCACAATCTATCTCTGTGCCAAATTTGATGCAGATCCGTTTAGTTCTGGCGTGATTGAGTAACAAACAAACATCCATCCATCCAAATTTTCGCACAACATTTATAATATTAATAATTGGATTTATAAACAATCGATTTTTTTTTATAATTTTGCAATGGTTTATAACAAAAAGTACTTGGTTACGTTATTTAAGCTTTATACTACTTTACTTGCAAAAAAATCTAAGTCTATAAATAAAAGTTTGTTAACAAAAGCTTGTATCAAACTTACCTTTCACAGTAACAATATATAACTTTGAGATCGAAAGGCAACTTTGGTAAACTAAATTTCACTTCGTATTCAAACGCGGTTTCTTATAAGGGGAAAAACATTATCAAAATCGCGACAGCACTCCACGGAGGCCGCGTGTTGATTCTATCAGAAATCTACTTGAGGATCTGGCACTCGCGTTAACGTGTTTAGATTTGAACTTGTAATTCATCTTTTTTATAATAAATGAGGTATTTTATTGAATTTATTATTTAATAAATATTGATAATTCAAAAAAAAGCTCAACATAAGAAAGCAATTAATATATGTATTAAATATATGTATACGTGAAAAGGTTAGTTTTATTAAGTTTATAAAAGATTAAAGAGAGCATGTGTTTGTTCTTTATAAAAAAAACTTGATGATTTAAATTAAAATTTCCTCTTTATCCTATTAATATGTATATACTTAATATTATATACTCGTATGTGTAGTGTATCAACTATCTGGTATCCATAACACAAGCCTCGTAGCTTACCATGGAACTAGATGGTGCTGTGTGTTAATGTACCAACATATTTATCCTGTTTAATAGGCAAGTCAGTGCTGTTATTAGGCATATAATACAGGCATCAATTTTTAGATATTAATAAAAATATTGAAGATCTTGCTTTTAACCTTCAGTCAAGTGGGGGCGGGCATATAGTATTGAAATCATTGTATGTAACAAAAGTATATCGATCCCCACAGTCTGTACGAGAAAAGGTCAGGGTATTGTTAAGGATATTTCTTATACTCATGTCGAAAAACCCTTCCACACTTATAATGGACTTCATTAATTTCGCTCGTACAATTTTATTTTATATAAATCTAAATATTTAACATTTTCAAGATCTTAGCAAATGTTTTTCTTTTAATTGAAAATATATAGATTTTTTTCTATTATGATTTTACCTACAATATATTGTTTTTCACTTATAATTGAGCGAGCAATTCATACATTGTAGGAATTGTTTATCTATAGGTACTTACTGATACTAATAATATTATAAAGAGGAAAGATCTATTTGTTTGTTTATTTGTACCGAATAAGCTCCGAAACTACAGGACCGATTTAGATGAAATTTAGTAAGCAGATAGTTTGAGACCCTAGGAAGGATATGGGATAGTTTTTACCTCGGAAATCATCCCTTAAGGGGGTGAAAATGGGGATGAAAGTTTATATGGGGAAACAACCTAACACTGACGATGACCTGACGTACCAAAAACAAAACACCAAAAGGCAGTTAGTATTTCATCCATTCCAAGACGCTTTTAATTACCGGATTTCATCTGAGAAAAAGAATTAAGCTAATACTGCAGTAGGAGAAGATAGATTTATATTATATGTGTGTGTATTTTCTCCTTTTTGTTCTAGATTATAAATATCTATCTCATTTAATCCCTCCACGACCGCGGACACGCCGGCGTGTCAGTTAACAATAGATTTCTTAGAATTTTAATTAATTTCTTAGAAATTTACCTGGAGGTGTTAAGGAGGTTTTGTGAAAAAATAACACTATATCCAGAACAAAAATCTATATATCTTAATATATCTATACATATAATAAAATTCTAACTAAGTCGAATCTGTGCATTAAATATTTTTTGGAAAATCTTATTGAAATAAATATTATTATCGATACAGAGGCCGAATTTTTAGTTTTTAAGAGTTTTTGTCTGTCTGATAGACAATTTTTGTCTGTCTGTCTGTTATAGCATCACAGAAAAACCACTAAAGGGATTTTGATGAAATTTGGTATGGTAATAGCTGGTTAGCCGGGTCAACATATAGAATACTTTTTACCGCGGGAAAATATCTCATTTCTGAGAAAAAATACAAAAACTGCATTGTAAGAGTATACTAATATGTAAAACCTAAGAATTTGGTTATTGTCCATCTGAACGCGGGCGGAGCTGCGGGCAATGCTAGTACTGAATAAAAACCACGTCGTTATCACCTGCACCTACAGTTTTCCCGAGAGGCGTTCCATATTTTCAATTCCCGCTGTCGATTATACGAAAAACCTTAGCTCCATACAAATCCCGACCATATTATCTTGGTACTCACATTTATTAAATCCACCCTAAACCTTCTTTATTTCAAAGACGGAGAGCTCTTCCATTGTTGGGTGAGGGTCTTCATAATTTGGTCGAGCCCAAAGTCGATATTTTATTCGTGCTTGTTAAATCTCATTGTCGTTTTGAGACTTACTTGTAATTCCTTATGGAATAAAGTTTATTTTATTTGAATACACTGTACCCTCTGTTAATAATGAAAGAAGTGCTTTCTTTTTGGTCGCTGTGAAAGGATTTTGTTAGGACACATCACTTTGAAATACGTATAGGTATACTAGCATATGGATCAACAGATTATAATTACTTAAGAAATATTTTACTTTATGAGGGGAATTTTGTATTGAAAATTCCGATCTAAAGAATTAAAAAAATATATTACAATTGTACTTTCATAATACAGTTAGAAAATAACACGTAACATACAAACAGAAAAACAAAATATGTAATACTAAATTGTACAAATTGTACAAGTATCAGTGGCTACGCGTGTAACATTGCATGGACGAATATTATTTGAAACACCTGCGTAGAACTGTTATTGGATTAATAGTGAAGATTTGTGAATGCAGCTTGCAATAACTATTACGATCACGTGAAAGGAAACCGCCGGCCACTTCATCTGTAATATATCTTTTTCTATAATTAAGTAAACGTATATATTAATTTATCATTAGTAGAAACAGACATATGACTATGTTATATCAAAAATTATATAGAAATAAGCGGCTCACTTCGTCCCTAGTTAAGTTTTAATAACGTTTAGTACAGATTTATCAGAGACGAGATATTTTCCCGAAGTAAAAAGTATCCTATATGTTGATCCGGATAAACAGCTTACAAACCAAATTTCATCAAAATCTGTCCAGCAGTTTTCTCGTGATGCGGTCCAGACATACAGACCGATAAAAAATCTAAAAACTATAGATTAGGCTTCTGTATCGATAATAATGATTATTTGAATAAGATTTTCCAAAAAATATCTAATGTTTTTTGGAAAATCTTATTCAAATAATCATCATACAAGGTACTTATAATAGATTTGACTCAGAATTTTATTATATGTATAGATAAATAAAAGCGATAATAAAACCACCCGATTTGTATATTTTATATTGCCTTTATATTTTGGTATCAATAATTATTAGAAAAATGTGGTTATGACATAGAGAATTGAGGTCTTAGATTTACAATCGTTGACACAAAAGCTGAGACCAACACAAAACTATATTGTTTTAAATAAAATGACAATTGGTCACAGCGGACAGCCAGCATTGTGCAGTCAACAAATGCAAAGAAAACGTTTAAAACGCTAAAAATGTGCAACAATACAAGCCCTTATTCAGCCCTTTATGCTGAATTCTCACTAAATTCCCGACCGAAACGCCTGCAGTGTCGCCAAACGCGTAAAATTATATAACAATACCCTGTAATGATCCGTTACGGGTGAAATATAAAATAATATTCAGTCGAATAATACTGTGCAAAAGTCAGTCTGTATGTGCTATGCAAATCTCAACTTAAGTACCGATCCCTTAAACGTAGGTAAGGCACGACTTTGTATGGAAATTAGCAAGTGTTATTATATAAATAAGTCGCATTTCTCATACTTGGCTGTGGATTTCTGAAAGCTTGTAAATCTATTATTTACTTATTATATTTTACTTATTTATCTAATGTTTAGTATAGATTTCTCAGAGATGAGATATTTTCCGGCATTATAAAGTATCCTATATATTGATCTGTTCAGGGGTTATCTCGTCATGTGTTCCCAGACAGATATACAGATATTTTTTTTAAAACTAAAAATTCGTCCTCTGTATCGATAATAATGGCTATTTCAATAAAATTTTCCAAAAAATAATTATCTACAAATTCGACTCAGTTACAATTTTATTATACGTATAGATTATTATAAATGCGAATGTGTGTTTGATGTTAAGCAATAACGGAATTATGAATCAGAATTTTGTTTCCATATAGGGCTATATGGACTGAAAAGTTCTAGTATAGACAGACTATAGGGTATTTTTCCTTCCTTAAAATCTAGTATTTTTTGTCACATATTAATCTTTTCTAATTATATTTTTAGTCATTTTAAACTAAGATGTGATTTTGAGAATACAAATAAATATATCAAAAACGTTCGTCATGGAATATAACTGACTTCTAAGCGGAAGCTTGTCTTTTTCGCAATTGTCACTAATGGTGGCCAATAGCTAGAAGTAACGTGAATGCAAATTCTTAATTTTACACTACCTTTAACGGTGTTCGCAGGGGGTCTTAGACAGTGTTTTCACCTTTTTGGGGATACGCTCAAATTTATATAAAGATTTATTTGGAAATAAATTTACAATCTATTGTCATTTACAAAGAGCAGCTTCTGCTTACTTGAAGTGTTTCATTTTGCGGTGAAAAGAATTACGCTATTATTTCATCTTCGGTGTGCCCACGGGTGTTGTTGTTGGTCACAAATTTTTTGTTTTTTTTTTTTTGAAATAGCTAAATTTTTTCTCACCTTCAGTCTGGCAATACTTATATTTATTTTAATTACTATTTACAAATGGTATTTATATTAATTAATTTAAACTATCTTCAACAAAATAATGAATCTTATAATATAAATTATTATATATAAAATAATATTGATATTGATAAAATGATTCATAAGTATGCTTAAAAGCATAAACTTCTCAACTTTTGAAGGCTCAACTCATTCAAACAGCACAAAAACAAGTAGTTCCATGTGTGCGTTCACTGGCGTCGAACTGTCTGCGTACGTTACCCCGGAATGTGGTCCCGTCGCATTGCAACAGCTTTGGGGTGCATTTATCTTAACTAAATCAATCGATACATTTCACAGATCATTATATTAAATAATAGATTTAAATTTCATATTTTTTATTGTCTAAACTCGTTTTCACAAACTAGAATATTTTATTGTAGCAAGCATTTGTCTAACATCATCTATTTATAAGAGCTTCACAAAATGTACCATATAATTTCGTTCCATACATGTTGTATTTAAATAAAATAACAATGAATTCAGACTTGCCTATTTATGTTACTATGAAAACAATTTTATGCCTGCTTCTTAACACAGAATAGGCTGTGATCATCCCACACGTTTCAAAGAGTCAAATAACATTATTATGTTGTACCATAGTCTACCATAAAAGTTTTACTGCTATACATGAAATTTGTTATAGGAATTACGACTCTATGAGTTTTAGAATAGGGAAGCTGACCAAAAAATTAAGGACACAAGTACTGTTCTGTATTAAATAGTATTTTGAAGTCTTTGGCGCTTGATCAGCATTCAAAGGGCCACAATGATCACATGCCCGCTTTTTATAACTCGGCATTTATAAAACATCCTGTTAGAGAAATACCAATTGTAATCAAATTTGGTGACTTGGGCGACTTGGAATTGATTTGTTAAAGTATCTCTATTCTTTAACGTTACTTTTTGACGAATATGATAAGCCAACTTTAAAATTACTTAAATACTTCCACCTTTAGCCCAGATTGTTTTTTAATTTAAATGAGACCAGACATATTTATGAAAAATTATTATGAAAATCGATTAACAATTGGCAAATGTAACAAATACCCACAAAAGTGACTTTTTTGAAGTTGTTCAAAATAGACCAACTAATGGCAGATTATTCCTGAAATAAAAATATTTACAAACTACATATATTGATCATTTAACAAATTATAACAAAAAAATCATAAACTAAAAAGCCAAAAAAAAAACTTAGTTATAATCTTGTGCAATACATTTTTATGGAATTTAACTTATTGTTGTATCTTTTCTATTCTTACAAAGCATTTTCAAACACTCATCGTTTAGTAAAGATGAGATATCAAGGTTAAATGTTTTTACCAGTCATTAACTGTTAAACTAATCTGAGCTTAAATCTTATATTTTCAAACCACGAAAGCTATTATTGTTTTGCTGTACAGGAATGATACAGTCGTCGATCTGGCCGTAGCATGATCGCCGCAAAATATAAGAAAAGTGTACACTGTACAGTGACATTAAGGTGGATGCGAACGATGACGCGGGTAGCGTTGTTTGTTTGAGGAGTTTAGCTGTTGAAATTTTTGACCGACTTCTATCTAATAAGAGAAGTTGTACTTAATTCGTGTGTTTGTTACACAATATCTTCGCCAATTTTATACAACCGTAGTTCATTTTATTTAACTTGGCAAAGTTTGTTAGTTCATATGTTTGCTTAGGTCAAATCTTGCAAGCTGATCCAGAAACACTTCCTTTTATCTTACACAGTTGATGTACATTAAATATTTTTTGGAAAATATTATTGAAATAGTCATTATTAGCGATAGAGAGGCCGAATGTATAGTTTTTAGATTTTTTGTCCGTCTGTCTTTCTGTCTATCTATCTGTCTGTTTGTCTTCTGGGAACACACCACGAGAAAACCACCGTAAAGATTTTGATGAAATTTGGTATGATGATAGTTGGTAATCCGGGTCAACATATAGAGTTCTTTTTACTGCGAGAAAATGTCCCATCTCTGAGAAATCTATACTAACCGTTAAAACATATCTAGGGACGAACTCGAGCGTAGTGAGGCTGAGTCGCTAGTATGAAAATAAACTTAAAGGATAAACAAGCCATTATTATCTGTATCTGATTTAAAAGAAAATGTTACGACAAAACCAGCATTTCTTTAACTACTGTCACTATATTGTAAAGCTTTTTGTCGAAGTAATATCTCACATATAAAACGTTTTAGATAAACCACACCTTAATAAATGATAAGAAACAAACTTTTAAGATTCACTTATTGTTACCGATGTGGCTTTTAAGATGCACCGATAACGATGAGGTTGACAAAGCGGTCGGCGAAGCTTTGCTGCATTTAGAGATCCTTCATCAGCAATTAGTTCAAAGTATTATTTTGGAAAATATTAAAAATTAACACTTGAACACGTTCATTTTTTATCAAAATTGCGGAAATTTCGAATTAAACTATTGATTGCACTTTCTGTAGATCTTATTATATATTGCCTTTTTAGGAAAGCGAGTGATTTATCAAATTATATATTTGTGATAAATTGGTACTAGTAAGTCGGAAAGCTCGTAAAGCTATCGACCCTAAGCTTGATGTCTCCCCTCTTACGCCTTTCTTGCGAAACTTTAGGAGTATGTGCACCCTAATTCAAGAAACCCTACACTAAGTTGGTCACAACACTATATAAATGTTTGTTTTAATCAACCACTTGATTGTCCCCATATTACTAAGTTGATTTTTAAAATCATCTAACGAGACGTTTGGCTCTATTTGTAGTGACCCTACTTGCTGTGCAACGGTCGCGGGTTCGAGTCCCGCTGTGGGAATTCATTTGGATGATGAGCATGAATGTTTGTACTCCAGTCATGGGTGTTTATATTTATAATATGTATGTATTTAAAGTTATATGTGTGTAGTGTATCAATATATAGTTATAGATTTTTTTATTATGTGGGTCATCTAGAACAAGAAACTGGAATTAAAACTAAAAGAGAGGATTTGGTACTGCCACTTAAATAATTTTGAATACGCAGCTGAATAAGCAAAGCAAGATAGCTTCACGTTTTCGCCGTAGACACACTATCACACTATTATATATATATATATATATATATATATATATATGAAATTTTGTACGTGTGTATGTTTGTTACTCTTTCACGCTGAAATTGTTAGACTAATTTTGATGAAATTTAGCGCACATATAGACTATAACCTGGAATAACAAATAGGCTAAGATTAGTAACAAAAATCGTCAAAAGGTGGCGCATTCTGTACATCCCATCTATACTAATATAATAAATGTGAAAGTTTGTGAGTATGGATGTTTGTTACTCTTTCACGCCAGAACAGCTTAACGAATCTGGATGAAATTTTTGACAATGATAAATTATAGTCTGGAATAGCATATATGTTACTTTTTATCCCGGAAAAGTATACGGTTCCCGTGGGATAGATTTGTTTTTGTTTTTTACCAGGGATGAATCCGAGTGAAGGGTGAGTCGCTAATAATATTATAAACATAAAAGGCACTAGAGAAGCGAGGGACAATCGTTAGTCTATATAAAAAAAAAGAAATTACACCGAATATTCCCGCAAACTAAACTGTCTTAAGCTAGTCTGGCTCTGACCTAACAAAATTAACATAATCTGTGACCACACCACAGTATAAGAAATATGTTTTGTTGTTCCTCTTATTATCTCAACGACGCCGTAACTAATATTAGTAATAATTTACTGCATTTTGATTTATTATTGCTCTCAGTTTTTATATTTTTGTTAGTAAATAAATAAAAGTTTACAGCTTCTCGAACAAACTTCAAAATAAGAGATGATACACAATTTTGCTATTACTTAGATATTATTTTTTAATGAATAGGTTATATCCCAAAGGTGATCCCATACAAATATCAAGAAAAAATTCCACCAATAATAGTGTGTTTGATTTAAAGTCAGTCAAAAAGCTATCGAAGTACGAGCGGGGTGAATTAGAATCTTACGAAGCGAAGGCATAGGATATATATATATATATTATATATTATATATTATATATATATATATATATATATATATATATATATATATATTTATATTGACGCGATATATAACACTAGCGCACCCAAATCAGTAAAGCCGTTTCTGAAATTAGGGCGCACAAACGCAGAGACAGACATAAATTCTAAATATCATGTATAGACAGCGTGAAAGAAATACCGATATTAAAAATGGTATAATCTGATTAGAAGGTTAGACCTATTTAATTACAATGTTAGATCTAATGTATAGTATTAAATGACTACATAAAATACAAGATATTATAGACCGTATTTTACCTGCAAAAATCGTAAAATTCTGATCCTCACTTCTCGAAACCGCAGAACGGCCTTCATTGACAGCTTATAATTAGTTATGCATCGTCCTGGGTCAATTTTATGGTACAAAGTTTATGAGATGAGCTGAAGTTGACAAGCGTGTACACATTGCTGTCCTTATTATGTAAGAAATCGAATCTGTACATTAAATATTTTTTGGAAAATCTTATTGAAATAGACATTATTATCGATATAGAGGCTGAATTTATAGCTTTTAGAATTTTGTCTGTCTGTCTGTTTGTCTGTCTGTGATCTCATCACGAGAAATTCACTGGACCGATTTTGATGAAATTTGCTATGATGATAGCTGATTATTCGGGTCAACGTATAGGATATTTTTTACTGCGGGAAAATATCTCATCTCTGAGAAACCTATACTAAATGGTAAAACGTAACGTAAAGTCGAACCCGAGCGGTGCGAGTGTGAGTCGCTAGTATTAAATAAATTTATCAATAATAAAAGCTTAGAAGCTGGGTTTCATTATGTCAGCTACGCACTTGCTTTATATGCTTATCATATAAGAGCGGCACCACTTATTATATTACAATTCATGGGCAATGAAAGACACAGTATATCTATAGACAGGTAAATAAAATTGAAGTGTCTGTTTGTAACGTCGAAATAAAAGCTTATTACTAAATACATAATATGAAATTATATACGGCACTTATAAGAAAAACACATTTTTTTAATTTTTTGTCTCTCTGTCTGTTTGCACCGGCTAATCTACAAAGTGGCTGGACTGATTTTGACAGAACTTTCGCTGGCAGATAGCTAATGCTATAAGGAGTAACATAGGCTACTTTTATTTTAGAAAAAGAATTAAGGAACCAGTCAAAAAAAATTAAAACTTACCTAGGGACGCACCCGAGCGAAGCGGGCTTATATAACATATGTAAAGTCGGTAGCAACAACTAGCTTTTGAATATTAAATTATTATAATACCTACTCATCCCAACCATAATAAGGACGTTATTTACGCAGTAAAATCGCGGCGCTAACAAAAGCATTTCAAAAGAATTTGAGGAACGTCCGTTTCCTTTTATTATATTGTAACATCATTCTTTTTTTTGTTTATTAAACATATATAATATACATTCTACTATTAAAAGCCGATTCTATACAGAACTTAGGTATATATTTTGATTTATCTATACTAATATTATAAAGAGGTAAAGTTTGTGAGTTTGTGACGTTGAAGGGGATAATCTCTGGATCTACTGAACCGATTTAGATGAAATTTGGTGAAAAGATAGTTTAAGACCCTGGAAAGGACATAGGATAGTTTGTATCCTGGAAATCATCCCTTAAGGATGTGAAAATGGGGATGAAAGTTTGCATGGGGAATCATCAATTTTTTAATAAAATTAATATGACCTAGAACTTTAAGTACTTTAGCTTTCTTTTAGGGATTATTTCAGAATCGATACAGTAGTTCTCTCACATAAAAAAAAACATCTGTATCCCCATAGTGTAATATTTGACTAGGTAGGTACATCCGCTTTGAGTCACCTTCACTTAATCCTAATAAAATTCTGCGCGTTATGTCATTATTTTAATACAACACAAACATGGTAGTTATTACTTTATCTATTATTGTACGTAGGCAAACTGATAAAAAATCGACTATTTTATTTCAGGTTATGAGCTAGAACGGGCGAAAATTTTTTTTTACTCTTAGCTTGGGGGTAGAATTTGTAACTTATAAAAAACTTAAATTTAAATTAATTATTTAAAAAATCAGTGGGTCACTTTAAAATTATGAGTAAAAAAAATTTTTTTTCCAACATTTTGATTTTTAATAAAAAAAAAATTTCGTTTCACCCTAATCACATTCAGGTTACCACCTATTAGCATTCCGAATTGCACTTAGTATATTGTTTGAACTGTTACAGTTACAGAAGGAACAAACCTTCTCACATCCGCACTCACCGAATAACTCTCAAACTTTCGCAATACATAAAAAAGTATATTTTCATATATACTAATACTATATAATACTATATAATACTACGCATATTTAATAATACGCGTAAATCTTCCAATTTGTGATATTCACAATCAAAATTTATTGCAAAGTTAAAAACAACTAAACGCAAAAATAGTGCCTTTGTTTTTTACTGTTAGATATTTACGTTTAAATTATATGTAGACTAATCAAAATTTGCAATTCTCAGGCCCACAATTCAATTTTATGTATACATGTAATAACTCTCAAAACGTCCGTGTTAAATCAAAGAGCCAATGCCATAAATTAATGGTTTATAGAAATTTTAATTTATTCCAAACAGTTTTAATATCGAGATTATTAATAGGAAATCGATTTTTATTTATTATATGTATTAACATAATTAGATTTATGCTTTGGGAAAGCCTTGAGTTTCACACGTGTAGAAAATTTGATAACCGCTGTCCGACAGTATAAAGGCACATAACGATTTTGATGTTTTTTTTTATTTGAATAGATTATTGCTCTAGGCAAGTCCAATAATCTAACCTAAATTTTAAAACCAGGAAAATTGAATTCCTAAAAATGAAATTATTACTTTAGAATGATTTTGAAGTCAGTGGACGGTTTAATGTGCTTTAAGCTTGTAGAAGTATGAAAAAAAAAAGAATTTAGTTAAAAAATTGTATTTATTTCATTACTTTTAATGAACTATAAACAATTATTATATAGATTTGTCTTACTAAATATAAAATTTGGTCATCAGCTCCATATAAATTTTGTCAAATGTCTATCTTTAGAAATGACAACCATAGATAGGTTATTGGGATCCGTCTTTAATGATACATGATTCGGGAAAGCCTGAATAATATGAAATAAAATAATGTCTATTTCAATAGCTAAATCACGAACGACTACTCCGCGTTTAAAATTGAACCTACGTCCAACAGAATGTTACGAAAACACTCAGTTTATTTAAATTATTTTCAAATATCAAACATTTAAAGTTGTCTCATAACCATAATCTATAAGATATCTACACGTATAAAGCGAATAAAGCGAGTCCACTGTGCTAATTGGATCGAGAAAGGGGCCGTAAATCACCTTAGGCGATGCGATGATCGTGATTCGGGTCCTTAATTAAAAACCGTTTATGATGTTGTAAACGCTTCTAAGATCCATAGACTTATAAATTAAGATTGAATAGATAGCTATTTTTTTTTAATTAAAATATTGGTATCTTAGGTACGTTGAAATGTGTCAGCTACTGCAATTGTCGTGGATTTAAAAGTAAATAATACATTTTTAAGTTATAATCTTACTAATGGATGGATGGATGTTTGTTCCTCTTTCACGCAAAAACTACTGAATGGATTTTGATGAAACTTTACAATAATATAGTTCATATATCAGAATAACACAAAGGCTATAATTACTAAAGATACATAAATACATAATTGAACTACACATGCGGAGTCGCGGGAAACTGCTCGTATCTTTATAAAGTAGTAAAAACATACACACGTGCAATCTTTCACATTTATAATAATTGAAGGATTAAAGATCATTTTTGGGAAAGGATTTTTGATAAAAAAATTAACGATAGTATATCGGCAGGAATTTTGGCTTATTTTACAAAATTACTCACTTTCTTTATAACATAACTCTCATAATAAACACATGCCACTTTCATCGGATTCATACGTCTTCAACCAACTGCCAGAAGCCTGTCATTAGGGGCCCGCGAACTTACGACACATCTAATTGGCCCTCTATATATCATTCATTCGTCCGTCTGTTTTATAGGTACAGTAGCACCTATAAACTTGTGAAACGTTTTGTTATTCCACTATGTTGTAAACGTTTGGAGCTACTATAACATTTATTATTATAGATTGCTTAGAATTCAATTCAAAATACCATTTGAAATATGTATTCATAAGTTAATGTATACGAGATTTCATTTTATATGTACATATCATAAAATAATTAAAACGCAAAACAGTTAGAATTTTGGATCGATTTTACAAGTAGAATTTATATTTAATGCTTATAGCATTCATCGTATATTAAAAAAATGGTGTCAAACTGTAATTTTAGATTAGATGACCATTTGAAATTTTAATTATGTTTTAAATTAAATAAGAATAAAATTAAAAAAAAAACAATAGATTTTCATTACTTTTAAGTACCTACATATATATGTCTTTCATTCGATTTTAAATTCAATTTCAAAATGTATAAAAAAATTGTGACTCCATCATGACTAATACACGTCTGGTTTCACCCAAATAAAGCATACTTACATTTTTACGCATTTTTGTTGCGGAAATATTTGTAACCAAATTGAAACATAGATTTCAAAATCCCTCTAAAACCTCCTTGGGGGTGATTTTTTTTTAATTTGTACAACTGTAACCGGTTAAGGAAGATATTTAAGATAACCAATGACAATAAGCGAATATATCGCTTAACTACACAAGAAAGGAATACATACACAGGAATTGAGTAGTTCCCATATTTCTTCCTCCCAGCCTCATCAACCGACTTCAAAAAGGAGGAGGTTCTCAATTCGACTGTATTTTTTTTACAATCATTCAAAAATATATAGCATAATTCATATTATAAAACAATAAATTATACATAATAAAAACGCGTTCTCTCCCATTTGTACGAGTACAGAAAAGTGTATAAGGCCGGTAGCGCAGTAATATGTTCTGAGGCACAATGACTTATTATGAGATAACATCGCGTTCAATTAACATTCCGCCCAAGACGGTATCGTCTCTACTCATCCCCAAATGTTTTGATTGAAAATGAAATATTTTTAGTTATTAAATTAATTATTTGCCAATGAATATGTATGTAGTCAAAAAGACACTTTTATTGCATGAAAATGTACGTATAATTTTTTTGAGTATAGCGTCCTTAGATGCCCTTTACATTTATAATATTGCGGAAGTTCTCAGAAAAAACTTTAAATGATTTTTCCGATTCATTATTAATATTCAAATAGGTAATTGCTATTTTTATTGGTGAAGGTCGTAGGAAATACTAACGGTAGGTTCTAAGATTAACCTAACAAACACAAACTTAGAGCATCGGGGGTCTTTAATTCATATATTTTTTTTTATTTGTTTAGATACCGGCAGCTATAACATCTTAATTTAATTATGGATTTGAATTATGGAATATGCATTCACGTCTGTTCCTTCTACGTTCTTTTCAATATCCTCACTAATTTCTGAAACAAATACGGAATAAAGAGTCCAGCTTATCTATTATATATAATATAAAATACTCCTTTTCGTAAATCAAATTCGCACTCAATTAATTTAATCAATATTATACCTTTGTATGGTATAAATTAAATTAAATTTATTTATTATTATAAAAATTATAAACTAATTTGTCGAATAAGTACTATACCGGATTTGGTAGAGCCACCGTGTAAATGTCAAACTGCCACTTTTGTACATCTTGTGAGGCGTGAGAAATTAGGACTGTAAGTTTTGTTCTACGTGTCGGGATCTAAGGATCGTTTGTCAGAGATGAAATAAACCTACCACAGGCAAAAACTTAGAGGGATAACAGGTGAGATGAATCACACTTAGATGACCTTGAGCTTAAGCTAAACTCTAAGCAAGATTGTAGTATAAATATAATTGTTATTGGTAACAGGTAGAAATACTTTAAAATCAATTTTGATTTCTGGCTCCCTACGTTTCGATAGAGAGGTAAAATATTTTATTTTGTATGCTGTACAACGATCATGGTTAATGAGACTAATGTTACGTTGTCAGAATGTCGTTCGCATATTTTTTTAAATTATCTATTTGCGATATTGATTGTAGAAAGTCAATTTAACTTAAGATGTACATAATTGTTATCAAATTGTGTCTACTTCTCTGTCGTTGGTTTGCGGGGATTGCATGTTGTACCTATATTTGTATAGGTGCAAAGTATTAGTTGTAAAAAAAATGGCACAGTATCGAAATGTTAGCTTTATTTGGATAATAGTCCAAATAAACTTGAAATCTATACAGATAAATAAAATGGAAGTATCTGTTTGTAAAGTTTATAATAACAGCGTTTTACTTAATGCATATGAAATTATATACGGTAATATACTAGGTAGTATAAGAAAAACTCAATTTAAAAAAAAAAATGTCTGTCTGTCTTTCTGTTTGTTCCGAATAATCTCTAAAACTTCTGGACTGATTTTGACGGGACGTTCAGTGGAAGATAGCTGATGTTATAGGGAGTAACATAGACTACTTTTATTTTAGAAAAAGAATTATGGTTCGGCTCAAAAAAATATGTAGGTACCTAGGGACGAACCCGAGCGAAGCGAGGGTGAGTCGCTAGTTTGATTATAATTCCCTGAATAATAAACTAATAAGGCAGAAGACTGGTCTTAGCCGATTCAAGCATGATGGAACATCTTGGAAGCTACTTGGGTGATCATGATATTCAGGAGGCTACAACGATGATAGCGTGATAGAACGTAATACGTCGTGGCAATTACTAAATAAAATATTCTAAAACAAATTAAAACAAAGCAAACTCAGATTTTTGTGAATAATAGCTTTTATTTACATAATTAATGCAATAATAAATTATTTTGTACCAAAAAACGTTCAAAATGTCGCCTGAGATACCTTCTATATTAATCAAAATGAATTCGGTTTCAAAATTAAATTAAACTTAAGAATTGGTCCATAAAACCTCGCCACTGGTTTGCTTTGAATATTTTAGTATTCCTTTAAGAAACTAACTTCTAAACCTTATTAGGACGTCATAAGGTTTATGATATTTGGAATTCATGATATTTCAAGAGCAAAATGTGGAAGATGTCAACGAATGTAATTTGTTTTGTTTTTAAGTTTTATATAAGATTTATATCCTGCTGTGATCAGCTTAGTGAGAAACAGATATATTGTGCTTTTACATATTAGTTAGAGCGGATAGAGCTTTAAAAGGTTAAACGCTTATCATATTTATTATTTTATTAAAAATTTGATTCCCCATACAAACTTTTATCCCCACTTTTAACTCCTTAAGGGATGATTTGCAGGATAAAAACTATATCTATGTTCTTCACAGGGTCTCAAACTATCTTCTTACCAAATTTCATCTAAATCGGTCGAGTAGTTTCGGTACACACACACAATCAAAAAAATATTTCCTCTTTATAAAGAGATATTAGTATAGGACAAGCCAATATCTCTTCCTATCTAGTCTATGTGACCTAAAACTTAACACTAACTGGCCTTATTAACGTTGTTAACTGATTTCAAAGGAGTATGGTACTTAATTTACCTACTAAATCGATTTTTTTGATGTGTTGTGATTAACCAATAATGAATTTCTCAGGCCTAGTGTTTAAACGAGGATTTACCCACTGATAGACATTACTAGTTTGTTGACGACAAGCTTGGCTTAGTTTGTAGTGACTCTACTTTCTGTGCCAGCGGTCACGGGTTCGAGTCCCGCTGGGGGCATTCATTTGTGTGATGACGAATGTTTGTATGGGTGTTTATATTTATAATATGTATGTATTTAAAGTTTATATATGTGTAGTGTATCAACTATCTGGCATCCATAACACAGGCCTCGTAGCTTACCATGGAACTAGATGGTGCTGTGTGTTAATGTCCCAACAAAAAAATATATTATAATCTAACAATTAAAAACAATAATTTCCTATAATCCTTCAATTTGCTTATAATCATTAAAATAAGCAGTTATAATAAAATGATTTAAAAGCGTGTAATAAATCGCCTCCATTCGCCTTACATAGTATCCTTTACAAAAGGTACCTAAATGTAAAATATCTAGCTTAGGTACCTACATCGCGACTATAAAAAGGATAGTAAAACAGTGTCCGATTCACCGGATGCGAGGGTGACATGATAAAACCCCTTTTTGAGTGTTAATGCCGTAACAAATGTTAAATTTATGCGATTCTGGTGGCAGCGAGCGTCCCGCTGCGTCGGCCTTATGGCCACTATACACTAGCCTAGATGAAAATCTATACATATAATAAATTTCTGAGTCGAATCTGTACATTAAATATTTTTTTGGAAAATCTTATTGAAATAATCATTGTTATTAATACAGACGCCGAAACCGACGGTTTCAGGGTAGCCTGTGTCCGATCCCAGGATGCAATCTACGTCCTTGACAATTTTTATCGAAATCTGTTCAGCCATTTAAGCGTGAATAGATAGTAGATTGAGTTACTTTCACATTTACAATATTAGTATGGAATATAAATACAAAAGGTCCCGAGCGAAGTGATCGTAAGACACAAGTTATCTATACTTACTAATATTATGAATGTGAAAGTTTGTGAGTATGGATGTTTGTTACTCTTTCACGCCAGAACGGCTGAACGGACCTGGATGAAATTTAGTACAGAGATAGATTATAGTTTGGAATAGCACATATGCAACTTTTTATTCCGCAAAATATACAGTTCACGAGGCATAGGTTTGTTTATTTTTTCTAGAACTACTTACGCTAGTACCTACGTAATGCTCAAAACAATTTAAAAATTACCTGCTTTAGATAAGTAATAAAATAATAAAATTCATATCCGTGAAGCATGAATAATCCTCTTTATAGTGTTATGAAATATCTTTTACTTGCCGACTCTATAATGATGCGGTTTGGGTCATTTTTATGGTGGACATGGATATATTCGCGGGTTGTTTTTAAAGTATTTTTAACACCATTATTGTTTTTTTAGCGTAAAGCGGTAGTCATTCCAGCTGGTAATTTTATATCTGGAAAAAAGACAAGCGGAATTACTAAAAGAATTATATTGCATATAGTTTCAGATATTATATATTTTAAATTCATAATTTTGATACCTATATGTTAACCATATCGAACCTGTTATTGATTTAGAACATATTTATGTACGCATTTGCAGAATTACTGACAGCCACAATGCCAACTTTTGAGACTTGTGAAATTTTAGTTACCCTCGAGTACCTTTTTCTTTTAGAGAAAACTTGCATATTAATTAATATAATGATAAAATATTGATGTTTTCCAGACAATTTTGATTATGGTGGCCAATCTGGGACTAGCCATAGACACAGGAGATATTAGAGGGGACAAGAATGCGTTCAAACACAAGTGCACTCACTATTGCTTTCACTTTCAAGCTCTGGTGGTACGCAGTCACTCACGAACAATGAGAGATCAGGTGCAGGACCGATCACTTGACGTTCTCTACAAAAACACTACCAACTTCTAATTCTGGACTATAAATGAGAATATTTCGACAGAAAAACTTATTAACTATACTTAGCCAAACCCGGGACTCGAACTCATGACCTCCAGATCTGTAGCCGTATGTAATACGCACTAGATCAACGAGGCAGGAATACTAATACAAGTAAGTTATTTATAACGGATAGACAAACTAACAAAAAGATCACATCGCATGTACCTATAGGTATAGAGCATAGAATAGGCTAAGATATGAACAAATTTGCAGCATTTTAGCACATTACGCACCATTTCTATACATTTAATAAAATTGTAACTAAGCCGAATCTGTACAAAAAATATTTTTTGGAAAATCTTATTGAAATAGACATTATTATCGATACAGAGGCCGAATCTATAGTTTTTAGAATTTTTGTCTGTCTATCTGTCTGTCTGTTAACGCATCACGGAAAAAAATTTAGTAACATAAATTTATTTAATTATAAAGATGTTTACATTGTTAAGAAAGTGTTTTTAAAATTTTTAATATCTCTATCATAACCTTAAGTCATTTTTAATATTGCCTACTCATATTATGTTTTTTTATTATTATTTTATTATGTTCTGTTAGAGTTTGAGTTTTGCTTTTTGTGTTTTTGTTTATTTTATAATTTGTTTTTTATTTTATTTTTTTGTAATTCTAACTTAGTAATTTTTATTGTTGTCATTTGTAGTGTTTTTGCAGTAACTTTTGTTAAAATTTTATTATATAGTTTTAATGTTTAAATTATTTATGTTTACTCTACCTGTGACATATTTATAGGTGGAAACTTTGCTGGTGTGTGGACTTTTTAGTTTTTTAATTAATTTTAAGAATTTTGTCACTGTTTGTTTCCCAAAAATAAATAAATAAATAAATAAACCACTGGAGGGATTTTTATGAAATTTAGTACCTATTATGATAGCTGGTTATACGGGTCAACATAAAAGATACTTTTTACTGCGGGAAAATATCACATTTCTGAGAAATCTATACAAAACCTTAAAACGTAAGTAGGACCCGAGCGTAGCGAGGGTGAGTCGCTAGTATTAAATAAACCTAACGGCTGTCATTGTAAAAGCTAATGACAATTTTGAAAAATAATTCATATTTCATACTAACGTATTTCAAATCGTACATTTCATAAATTAACAATAACAAATGAAGATTTACAATAATTGCAGCATTAGGGCATGCACAAAGCTAATCAAATTTCCACGCCACTTCACTACAAAGAACTGTATATGAGTTAACGAACAATGTAACATTAAAATATAGAAAAAACTATCTATTCGAGTAAAGCAATCGAGCTTTTGCAAACTTGTAATGCGCTTAATCGGTTGGAATTAAACGATACGATGTGTATTGCCTAATGATTTAGAAACTACTTGCTAATACAATATCAACTCTATGTGTTTGAAATAAGATTAATTTTTCAAAAACTAATTTACACAGACTTTTTGCTATAAAACCATGTACGATAACTATAATTCATAATTTACTTCGTTTTCGAAATATTTCTCATAATTTTTTTGTAAATAAAATAGTTTTTACATTTTTCGGTGCGTTTGCGCAAAGCAATTGGAGCGAATGAGTATATTGCATGAATGAATGTTACTGAAAATAATAGTTTATGGATATCATACGAGATTTCCGCTTTTGAATTGTTTGTTGTTCCGCTTTCTTTATACATATTTTATTTCCTGTTTATATAATAATTGATAATTCTAGAGTAATTCATTTTGGCGGCTTCCTTTTTGAATTGAAGGAAATTACACTTAATGGTAGTGAGATTTTCTTTTATCTAATGCATAATATAACCTAAGTACTATCGATTGAGAAGAAGGCAATAGGTTAGCGTTGTATAGGCATATCATAAGGAGGAAAGAAAGTCATATTTATATATATATATATATTTTATTATTAAAGAAAGACATATATATATATATATATATATATATATATATATATATATATATATATATATATATATATATGTCTTTCTTTAATAATAAAATATATATATATATATATATATAAATATAACATACTAGCGACTCACCCTCGCTTTGCTCGGCTTCGTCCCTACCTTAAACTTTCATCCCCATTTTCACACCCTTAAGGGTGATATCCGGGATAAAAACTAACCTATGTTCTTCCCAGGAACTCGAATTATATTATTATTAAATATATACATAGATAAAGAATAAAAAGATAAACATAGAAAAAAAACATTTAAATTTTTAATTAATGCAAAGAAAAAATATATCAACTAAACGACGCGGTCTATTAAGAAATCACAAAGCATTTTATCTTGATACAACGAACTTAGTCTCTTATTAATCAAATGGAATGCCCGACACATCATAGAAAAAACATATGTATCTGACAAATAAAAACAAAATGGCGTTAAGTTGACAGAACAATCTACAGTGAGCTTTCCGAACTCTACACTTGTAAATAATAAAAAGCTTCATCAAAATTGAGCTTTATATTCTCGTTCGTATGTTTCTAATTTTATTGTAAAGTAATTTTCAATAAAGTCGACGTTGTAATCGAATTCTTTAAATTAAAACACCTGTTAAGGAACAACCCTTAATATATTTGTGTCGCATTCTTTATAACTTAAGTAATTTTTATTTACTAAAGTATAATTAAGTATATAATTGCAAAAAAAAATATATCCGTATAATTAATATTATAAATGTGAAAGTTTGTATGTATGAATGTTTGTTACCCTTTCACGCCAGAACGGCTGAACGGATCTGGATGAAATTTGGCACAGAGATAGATTATACTCTGGAATAACACATAGACTACTTTTTATCCCGGAAAAATGTACTGTTCCCGTTGTTTTTGTTTTCCTAGTATTTCATATATTAGTGGTCTTTGTCTTAGCTTCGCTCTTAAATTCCCCATCTTAGATAGATCTCATCTATCTAAATAAAAAAGTACTGGCTGGCAGAAGTAGCAGCTACACTTAAAATATACTATAATATATACTTGTAGATATAAATGTTATCATAAACAATGATTCGGCTTTAAAGCATAACAATTTTATCTTAATTATTTCTTTACACATTAAATATCGCAAGACTAAATAATAAAACAAGCAAGCTTATTATAAAACGCTTATTATAAAATTCTGTACTCATATAGAGTAATGTTTTTTAATTATACTAATTTAATAATAATGTTAAAAATATACTTGGGTTGTGGCATATTAAAGACTAGCGACTTATGTTTTAATCTAACTGCCTCGGTGGTGTAGTGGTTAGCATGTACGGCTGCACACCCGGAGGTCCTGGGTTCCAGTCCCGGGTCGGGCCAAGTTTAGTTATTGAGTCTTCCTGTATAGTAAGTCTCAGTAACAGCCCGGAGTTGGGAAGTTAGCGGTGTTTCACCCCCGTGCCTCGGAGAGCGTAAAGCCGTCGGTCCTGCGCCTTAACTCTCACCGGTCATGTCGAGTGGTCGTCCCACCGGAGTATGAGAGTGATAGGAATTTTTATTTTTTAAGCGGAACCCTAATTCTTTTTTTTAATAAAAGTACCCTAAGTTACTCCTTATAATATCAGCTGTCTGCCAGTGAAGATCCCGTCCAATTCAGCCGTTTCAGAGATAAGCCGAAAGAAACAGATACACTAACAAAATTAAAAAAAATGTGTTTTTCTTATACGTACCGTATATAATCTCATAAGATTTATTTAATGAAAACCTGTTATTTTGACATTACAAACAAACACTTTATTTATCTGTATAGATGAAAATACAAGTACATACATACCTATAGGTACGTATGTTCGAACGAGCATCGAACCTGTTATTACGAGAATTTCTTGACATTGCGACTATTATTACATAAAAATACTTAAACATACTAAAAATTATGTAACTTATCATCAAGTATCTAAACAGACTAAGATTATTAAGATCTAAAGGATTCATTTCAAAATCGTTCACGATCTCGATCTTGCGCAGGCGTCGGTCTGTCTGGCTGAATCTACTACAAAAACTGGTTTTGACGCATGTATACAATTCTATGCGTTATGAGCGGATTTCTATTGATCTTTTTTTAAGTAACAGTGGTATTAGACCCGGTTGTCAGTGTATAAATGTTTGGAATGGACCTCGGGATCGCTTCTAGTCCAATAACTTCTTATAATTTTAATGTACGTACCTATTCATATTTTGTATTTATATGAATATTTAGAAAAAAATATTCTTTTAAATTTTGATTGATTTGTAAATTGGTTATTTATATTATCTTTTTGTAGATAAGCTAAGTACCTAAGTACCTACTTGTTATGATGTTGCAAAACTGTTAAAATCTTAATGAAATAACTTGTAATGATTCATAATAAATGTTTCAAGCGATAATCTCTATTTCTATTATGATGAAATATTTATTGTTTTAACATTTAGTATATAGACTCAGAAATAAATCAGAAATAAATAAATATCAATCTAAGAAGTCTCTCAGAAGAGATGACATATTTTCTCGCAGTAAGCAGTATGTCCTATATGTTGACCCAGATAACCAACAATCATTATAGCAAGTTTCATCAAAATCTATCCTGTGGTTTTCTCGTGATGCGATCCCAGACAGACAGATAGACAGATAGACAAAAAGTCTAAAAACTATAAATTCTGCCTCTGTATCGATATTAATGACTATTTCAATAAGATTTTACAAAAATATTTAATGTACAAATTCGACTCGAATTTTATTATATAATATAAAGAAGTATAAATAAGTTCTAAAGAAAAACACACACCTTAGTGCTTCAAATTGTTAATAATTCTTTGAAAGATCAATTAATTCAATTAAAATATTCAATTTCGTAACTGTATTTTAACATCAACTCTTCACCGTACGATAAAACAATTTCGAAACACCATACAAACCAAACAAGTGACAGAATAATTACATACAGTAGATCTGAACAAGTGATTTGAGGCCGTTTCATCTGACACACTACAACTGTCAAAAATAACGAATCTTTCATCGTCTTTGAGCATAAGTATCAAATACAGCCACAAAGCACTTATACTTAACGATATAAAGCCTTTTTTAGTGAAACTTTTTTTTAATACAGCAGCCACTGTACAAGTCAAGATTTAAAAAAGTAAGACTATTAAATTGTAATGAGTGAATCGAGTGGTCCTTTATTCAACCACGTGCCAATCACCAAATGTTGGTACAAAGAAACTAACTACCGTTCGATAGCACAATGGACAGAAATAATTGTACAATTAATGTCGTGGCAAGACGTAATGACACTCAAAGTAATTGGAAGTCAAGATTTTTTTGTAATAAAAAGATTTGTTCTTAAGTACTTATGCTGAATCAATTGTTTGAAGTCAAATCGTTATAGAAATTGTTTTAAATTTATTGTAATGGATCGATTTTAGCTTTTTAAAAGCCCCAGCTGTTTTAACTAGGTACTTTAGTGTTTTAAGAAATCGATTTTCTTCTACTAATATTAACTACCGTGTATGTGTATTCAGCCCTTTTTAACGTCCCACTGCTGGGCACGGGCCTCCCTTCAGTACGAGGGGAATCAGGCCATAGTCCACCACGCTGGCCAAGTGCGGGTTGGCGAACTTCACATGTGTTTTTGAAAACTTGTTAGATTCTCTCAGACATGCAGGTTCCTCACGATGTTTTCCTTCACCGTTAAGACACTACTACCTACCGTTATAACTAACTACCGTTATAAAGTAAAAATAGTTTATTTTTAATCTAAAAGATTCAAATTTCACTGACTTCAAAATAGCAAAATTTCATACGAAATACAAGTAAATCAAATCAGTGGTTCTCGAAATAAAAGTGCATAAATAGAAAGACAGTCAAATTCTCTACATTATTGCTATTTATTCTCATATTTCAATTGATACTGTTTAATCTATTCGATATCTAAGCGCGATATCGAATAGTTCGAGTGTAACGGTCACTATCGTCTTAAACAGTTCGAAATAAGCATATTGTATGGTTAATACAAACACATCATCTGTGACCTGATCTTTGCCCTGTGATATCTGAAGAAGACGGTCACTAAAACGAGGTTTCTATTTTGTATTTAAAAAAATAACTAGTGCTCGCCACTATTCGATATTCGACCATACTCATTTTTTATCGATAACGCTACATACTCGTAACTAGTGCTCGCCACTGTTCGATATTCGACCATACTCATTTTTTATCGATAACGCTACATACTCGTAACTAGTGCTCGCCACTGTTCGATATTCGACCATACTCATTTTTTATCGATAACGCTACATACTCGTAACTAGTGCTCGCCACTGTTCGATATTCGACCATACTCATTTTTTATCGATAACGCTACATACTCGTAACTAGTGCTCGCCACTGTTCGATATTCGACCATACTCATTTTTTATCGATAACGCTACATACTCGTAACTAGTGCTCGCCACTGTTCGATATTCGACCATACTCATTTTTTATCGATAACGCTACATACTCGTAACTAGTGCTCGCCACTGTTCGATATTCGACCATACTCATTTTTTATCGATAACGCTACATACTCGTAACTAGTGCTCGCCACTGTTCGATATTCGACCATACTCATTTTTTATCGATAACGCTACATACTCGTAACTAGTGCTCGCCACTGTTCGATATTCGACCATACTCATTTTTTATCGATAACGCTACATACTCGTAACTAGTGCTCGCCACTGTTCGATATTCGACCATACTCATTTTTTATCGATAACGCTACATACTCGTAACTAGTGCTCGCCACTGTTCGATATTCGACCATACTCATTTTTTATCGATAACGCTACATACTCGTAACTAGTGCTCGCCACTGTTCGATATTCGACCATACTCATTTTTTATCGATAACGCTACATACTCGTAACTAGTGCTCGCCACTGTTCGATATTCGACCATACTCATTTTTTATCGATAACGCTACATACTCGTAACTAGTGCTCGCCACTGTTCGATATTCGACCATACTCATTTTTTATCGATAACGCTACATACTCGTAACTAGTGCTCGCCACTGTTCGATATTCGACCATACTCATTTTTTATCGATAACGCTACATACTCGTAACTAGTGCTCGCCACTGTTCGATATTCGACCATACTCATTTTTTATCGATAACGCTACATACTCGTAACTAGTGCTCGCCACTGTTCGATATTCGACCATACTCATTTTTTATCGATAACGCTACATACTCGTAACTAGTGCTCGCCACTGTTCGATATTCGACCATACTCATTTTTTATCGATAACGCTACATACTCGTAACTAGTGCTCGCCACTGTTCGATATTCGACCATACTCATTTTTTATCGATAACGCTACATACTCGTAACTAGTGCTCGCCACTGTTCGATATTCGACCATACTCATTTTTTATCGATAACGCTACATACTCGTAACTAGTGCTCGCCACTGTTCGATATTCGACCATACTCATTTTTTATCGATAACGCTACATACTCGTAACTAGTGCTCGCCACTGTTCGATATTCGACCATACTCATTTTTTATCGATAACGCTAAAGCTCGTAATAGCTATTAAACAAAAAAAAATGGAAACTGGTTGATAAATAGAGGAGGAAAAGCTTAAACTGTTTTGTCTTTGCCTATTTATAAATATATTTTTTTTTGTTTAATACTAAGTAGGTAAGTCTTATTTATAATCCTACTAATATTATAAATGCGAAAGTTTGTGAGGATGTATGTATGTTTGTTTGACACAAAAACTACTGAATATATTTTAATGAAACTTTAAAATAATATAGCTCATACATCAGAATAACACATAGGCTACTTTTTATCCCGGAAAAATGTACGGTTCCCGTGGAAAGGAATTGTTTTTGTTTTTTGCGCTTATTATTAATATGACAGATCATATAATACTATACTGAGAGTGTCTTTGACACAAGTGACTTCTATTGACTGAAAAGTAACATACCTAATTCTGATAGATAAGTAGTAAATTACATAGAGCAACAGAAACACAAGCTAGGTTTGAATCGTTAGGGCCCGAGACATGTAAAGTCGGACCACCAGTCATACTAATATTATCAATGCGATAATAATTTGTTAGTGAGTGTTTGTTTTCTTAACGCTATAACAGCTAAATGGATTTACATAGAACTCCCAATGGACATAGCTTATAACTTGCATTATTATATGAGCTGCTTTGAATGAAGTTACGCGTGAAGCTGTAGACAAACACTAGTTAAAAAAAAAAAACAAAAATAAATTACAATAGCAAAATCAACGTAAATAGAAATGTTATCTGACCAAAATCAATAAGACAAGGGAAGAAAATACAAAAGAATAAAAGAAAGGGTTACCGCACAACATCTAAAACCTTTTATACAATTTAAGCTCTATTCTTTATGTGAATTTAATTTGCTAAATAAATCTAACACATCGCTTGAGTTAATATTTCCATTCTGATGCCTCTCATCAATAGCTTCGTATGTCAAAGGTGTTGGAAAGATCTTCCCACGATTGTAATATTTAATGTAAGAGAAAGGAGCTTATAGTTAATCCTATTGGACTGTACCATCCATTTGGTGATGTAGACTTAGAAATTTTGTTGTGAATATACAGAAATTATATCTTATAATATTATTAAATGAGCAATACTTCTATACTAATATCATAAAGAGATAAAGTTTGTGAATTGTGAGTTTGTGGGTTTGTGACGTTGTAGGGGGTAATCTCTGGATTTACTGAACCGATTTAGATGAAATATGGTAAGAAGATAGTTTGAGACCCAGGGAAGGACATAATATACTTATCCCGGAAATCGACCCTTAAGAGGGTGAAAGTTTGTATGGGGAATCTTGTATGGGGAATCAATCTAGGACGAACCCGAGCGAAGCGAGGGTGAGTCGCTAGTGTATATATAAATTTAATTCGTGTATCTTGGAAGCGGCTCCAACCATATCGATAGATCAAATTTTGTACTTAGATAAAGTTTTTTTTTAGATTTTCTATATATTTAGGTGTCTTTTCTGAATAAAAAAACGAAACTGACAAAACAGTTCAGTACCTTTTTCTCTTCTGTTTGTCCGATTTTCTTTTTGTATTGTGTATAGTAGCTGTTGGCGAATTTTAACGTTATCAATAAAAATATATTCAAAACAGGGTTTTTTCCTATTTAGATAAGTAATAAAATCAATTCATATATGATTTTCTAAAGTTTTTAATAATGATTATAGTAGAATTTTGACCACTGGGCCAATATCCACTATTTGTTATAAATATAGGCCGTAGGAAGTATAAACACTTTAATTAGCAACTCACCGACAATTCGCTCAGTGCCTCAACTAAATCTTGAATAAACAATATTTATAGTTTATTTTAATAAAATTGCATAAGTCAGGTATTTCCTTGTATTGCTATTAGTTGCGAGTTTGAATCCAGTGCACTGCTTTCTTTGGACTTATAAATCGTTTTAAATAAAACTTGAACATACAGCGCTGGTAATAACTACGCAAACATCACCTACCTAAATCAATATTATAATATCATGTCAACGTAAATATATAAAGGTATATCTAAAGTAAATTTATTAAACAAATGTTGATGTAACTATTCTAATTGTAAAGGGTGAATAATATATCAATTATAACGACGACGTCCAAGCCTTCAAACTGATCTATTCTCCAAATTGTACCAAGGTCGCGAATTGTCATTCGCATAATAGATCCCATTCTCTCATTCATATTTGTTATAACGTTTCACGGTAGCATTGTAGGTCCCGATCACCCCGAGGACATATACAACAAAAAAGGTATAATACCAAAATTCGCTTCTTACACAGCCGCTCATAACCCGTCATTTTCGAAGCTAATGGCTATTTTTATAACAATAAAACCATTGTTGCCTTGGAATTGTAAGGGACAATGCCCATAGGAATTTGCGAAACTGGAATTGTCTCAAGTAACGAACGCCTCTGGCAGATCGAGCCCTCCGTAGTTAAGAGCAGTACACGTGTGGTATTCTAATAAAATCAATTTTTTGAAGATTATTAATTTTTATAGATGTAAAATAACGGTTCCTTCCTAAACTATCCTTGGCGGTCGATCTAAATAATCTATCCTTGGCGGATGGGATATTGGGCAACTTTATCCTGATTAGGACTCGAATTTGCGACCTTCATTGTTGGTAAACACATCGACTTAACACGAATTACTTTTTAAGCCAGCGATATGAATTTCTTTTATGATGATGATGATGATGATGATGAAAATATCAATTTATTTAAGTAAAATACCTATATTTAATGTTAATAATATAATTATTTGTTAGGTAGGTACTGCTCAACGGATTTGGGTGAAATCCGGAACGGAGATATCCTTATATTCTAGAATAACTTGTTATCGACATAACAACCACGTGCAAAGCCATTAGTATAATTTAGTAAAAAAAAAATATGTACTGGAAAACAAAACGATTTTTAAGTTATTTCTACATAATATAAAAAAAACCGCTTATATAATAAACTTATTTGATTTTCTTCATTTTGATAAAGATAAATTTTAAAATTCCACTTAGTAAAATACTTTGGACTAGCGAATCACTATCGCTCCGCTCGGTACTCCGTAGTACTCGGTAGCTCCGCTTCGTCCCTAGGTACCTACGTTTTAACGGTAAGCATAGATTTCTCAGTTATGAGATATTTTCTGGCAGTAAAAAGTATCCTATATGTTGACCCGGATAACCAACTATCATCAAATTCTGTCCAGTGGTATTCCCGTGATGCGTTCTCTGACAGACAGACAGAGACAAATTCCAAAAATTATAGATTCGACCTCTGCATCTATAATAATGTTTATTTCAATAAGATTTTCCAAAAAATATTTTATGTACAGATTTGGCTCAGTTAGAATTCTATTATATATAGGTAGATTTATAATTAATTATACATTAAACAAGGCCCATTCATGGCTTTCCCATTGTTTGCGATGTTTCAAGACCGACTCACTGCACGTGATAATATTTAGTTTCTGAGTAACCTGGTCCCTTCACAGTCGGTTTGCCCACTCGAAAGTCAAAGCTTTGTTTGGAGAGACATCTGAAGATGAAATTTCTATGTTTTGTATTTTTAAATCTCTTTCGGCTTCTGTATGTTGAATAGCCTGTTATACAAACATTAACAATTATGAGCGTGTCGTTGGGCGCATTTCTGGTTTGGCCACATATCTTCGTACTTTTTGTTTGGTAAAGCTTCCTATTGGTAGCTTTTTAGTATGCTCAATGAATATCGATGACTAGAATAGATCATTCATTTACAACAGTCAATTTCCACGTATCTCCTTTGTTATTTTGGTACCGTTTTGAAAGGTTTCTTGGTATCTGAAGTAGCGTATTTGAATCATTTGCAATATGGACGTAGCTTATGCCTTATTTAGTGTATAGATGTAACCTAGCCTGGAGTAATAGTACAAATCAATTTAATTGGAATTCTTTCTGGATGTAGATTTTCATATGAAAATATAGAGTAATATAAAAATAGAACGTATTTATTTATTATTTAAATAAAATTATGTATTTTTCCGACTGATGCACAAACATTTGTCTTGTCGATGTGATATAAATTTTTGAAAATCTTGAATATTTACATACTTAAATGTAATTGTAACTTCTAATTATAAATGTTTACTCTACATATACTTGAAAATAAAACTAATGATTTCAAAATAGCAAAATATCTGCCCCATAATGAGATATAGCTAATTGTATAATACTAAATCTAAATTAATAATTAAAAAGTATCTATTTGTCTATCTGTTAAAACGGTTATAAAGGTAGTTTCATAGGCTATTATTGAACGACTTCAAAAAAGACGGTACCTACTTAATTCTGCTGTACTTCAACTTTTCATTTTTAGCTAATGATGTATTTAACCTACTTCTAATTGTCATATTGACGTTAAAAAGTTTTTATTTTACATAATATCTTCGCCAAATAACAATCGTTTTCATAATTCTTTTTTAATGAACAAGTTATATATCTCAAGTGTAGTCCTATATAATGTCAAAATAAAATATCACCCCTAATGATTTAAAAAATATTCTTAAGCTATTATAAAGTCAGTGTAGTTTTTTTGGTAAAAAGTAATTACCTTGTCATACCACGAAATGTAATTTACAACACATAGTAATAAATGGTAGCTTTAGCTGTACTAGGATGAACGAGTATAGATTAAAAAAGCTTTTACTGTAACCAAGAATCAAACCCGCGATAAGTTGCAAAAAATACTTTCAACATATGTCCTTCACTGCGCCAATGCACTCATCTTTACTTTAAACTTTAACATCTACAAATAACAAGTAAACAATAAAGCATAAGTATTAAAAATATGAAATACCTCTTCAACAACAATAGATCTTATATTTATGCCAAATTATCTTCATATTTAACGATGAATGCTGTTTTATAGCGTACTTTAAGAGATAATAAAAATTGATGCGCAACAAATATAATTGATCGAAGTTCCTTAAATAGCGCGGCCAAGCCATTGTGTCATAGAAGACGACAGATAAAAGAAAGAAAAAGATAAAAAATAGCCTTTTCTGTTTGAACAAAGCGTGTCACCGACAGCCATGTTGTTCGCCCGCCCAATGCTATCGAATTGGGGCTTGGAATTTTTAATATTTCTCTTGTATTCTGTGATTTGACTTATTTTTCAAGGTTTTATTATAATTTTTTGAATAAAATGACTTTTTAAATAAGACTGATTATAAGACTAAGATATAAGACTGAATTAATAAGTGTTAAATCGATGGTTTTATGTTTGTTTTTAAGATGGTGGTTATTTTTTAATTTATAATCCGACTTCAAAGAAAAGAATGTACGCAATTCGGGTGTATATTTCTATTTATATTGCGCGAGTCTTCTGTAATTTTGAACCGATAATTATGGTTCTATTTTTAATAAGTAGGTCATAGAGGGTAATCTATATATTATAAAAATTTAACGGATCACTGTTTGTAAATGGAAGATATATGAGAAAAAATATTATTGGGGCCTTTATGAACGCAAATAGAACCCAAAACAATGATTTTCAGAATTTATGTCTGTTTGTCTGTGCGTTTGTGCGCGCTAATCTCAGAAACAACTTAATCGATTTTAGTGAGGTTTTCACTAGTGTATTGTTGTAAGCTTCACTTAACATTTACTTAGTATTTGTTTTATTTCTATCGGTTCATAAATAAAAAAAATATATGTCAAGTTAAAGTATCACCTAAATTTTCAAGAATAATCTTGAACTAGAAAGTGTATTTTTGTTCTTTTTAACTAAAACTCTGCCGACACGTCTGGCTCAGTTTGTAGTGACTCAACTTGCTGTTCCAGCGGCCGCGGGTTCGAGTACCGCTGAGGGAATTCATTTGTGTGATGAGAACGAATGTTTGTACTCCAGTCATGGACGTTATGGTATATTTATAATAAGTATGTATTTAAAGTTATATACCTATGTCTAGTGTATCAACTATCTGGTATCCATAACACAAGCCTCGTAGCTTATCATGGATCTAGATGGTGCTGTGTTAATGTCCCAACATATTTATATTTATTTTATACAAATTTATGTTGAAGTAAATAATTTTAAAAATAATTTTGAAGTCAGTGCAGGGTAACGATGTTTTAATGAATTACTAATTATTTTCACATATTTGCTTTTACGATACACATTATTTATGTAAATAATATTTACAATTCTTTAAATATTTGTAAGTATTTATCTTGTAGAAACTTCCATTTTGACCATAATGTAACTATACTTGAAATTATATCACGAAACTAATAATATTACGTATTTTAATATTTACATCGTTATTATTGTAATTAATCATCTTTAACGGGAATCAACTGTTTATATTGAATAAACATAAAGTATTTATTTCCAGAACTAACGATTAAAGTAAATCTAAACTAAAAAGCTGTTATTTATAATAGCATAAGTCGATTTATTGAATAAGATTACTTGCAAGTTTAACTTTTTATAATAATTTATAAGCTTAAAAACTTTTAAACTTCATCCCACGGCTTTACTTCAGCAAACATAATACGAAGCAATCAATTCTGATATAATATTCAAAAACTACCAGTAGCTTTGAGCCTAAAATAACAAAATTCTTTGTCAAATCCGTTGGATCCGAAGATTGCGTGTGCGTTCTTTTGTGACAGTTTTTTTTTTAATTTTTTTGTCAAAGTTGATGCGTTGACGGATTTTTTGAATGGTTTTTTTTTTTTTAATTTTTGACACCTGAATCTTTAGAGGTAAAGGCTGATCAATTTGGTCCATTGTCTGTAAAGATGCCGGATGTATGGGGTTTTATCGTATTGTATGTTTAAGTTGGTAGTGTCACTTTCAAATTACTATTTACAACGTTATACACTTTTAAAAGAATGACTTAATATTTTACTTTTATTTGAAAAAGTTGTAGATATATTAAAATTGTACCTAAGTATTAATAAATTTTTAGTTTTTCAATTTATGTCAGTATTACTCGTATATATCGATTTGACTAACTGAACATTTTTCTGAGAACTCAATTCGGCCGTATGAACTCTTATCTGAGAAAATTAAAGTACGCTATCTGCCAGTGAATGTCTCGTCAAAATTAGTCCAGCCGCTTAGGAGATTATCCGGAACAAATTTCTTTATCTGTATAGCAAACAATAATCTTAATATTTAAATAGTAACACAGTCATATTAATTCTAACATTTTCTCACAATATTTATTGTAACAAAATCTAAATTTGGGTGTGTCATTTCCCGCCCTTATTTCTCATACTTCAAAGTATTAGAATCCAGTGTCTTGACTCAGCAAGACAGTTCTGCCTACTTCGAAGTACTGCAGAAGGGTAGTTTGCGCCCTGTGGTGTCAGTCGTGTAACTAACATTGTTATACATTATTAAATGAATTAGAATTTAATTTAGTGTGTGAAACGGAATTTTAAATATTATTTAACCCTTAGTTAAGTCACGAAGTATATGTACGTACTGTAGGTAACTACTTGTGATTTTTTTTTAATTTTATCATATCTTTTTTTTTAATTTGTCTTTTGTAGGTACAAAAAATTAATTTTGTACTCAAAAAAGGCTATATGCATACATACAAACATACAAAGAAAAAAGAAAAACTTTTCTTTTTATTGAAGCCGGCCAATAATATAGTTGTTAAACAATGTAATAAATCATAACGATAAGTGACGTTATGGCAATGAAATTTTCCTAACAAAATTGGCGATAAAAGTAACTATGTATGTATATTTTTGAAATAATAACAAGCCTATATTTACTTTAAATTAATAGCTATTGATATTATAACAAGTGAACAAAATTATAGGCAAGAAATCGTATGGGAATGCGCTCGCGCAGGGCGGAACCGGGAAGCGAAATCATGCTGTGTTTCCCGCCCATATGAGAAATATCGACGATTCACACCAACTGCTGTTACGAATTACTGGTTATATGTGAACTTTTTAATATACACTAATAATTGGCGGTAAAAATTATCGAATTTGGATTTTGGAGGAAATCTCAAAAACTCTTTTTTTTGTCCCATTCTGAATTTATTAGCTATATTATCTTTTAGTATTATTTCCTCGTGCATCAGTAGCTTTATGGAATATTTTTTAATACCCTAGGTAGGCCAGGGGCCCGGGTTTCTTTCAATATGAGGGAAATCAGGCCATAGACTATCATAATAGCCAAGCTTTGGTTGGTGAACTTCAAATATCTTTCGAAAATTTGTTTATACTTTTGCAGACAAGATGATTTTCTCACGATTTTTTTTTCCGGTAACAAAGTAGATAATTATATTCGTATATGAAAGTCTTATAATGGGTTAACATATTTTGTTAATTTACCACAAGAAGCTAATTTTTCTACTTAAGCTAACTTTTCTTATAGTTATTTTTTAAGTATCTTACACTAGTACGTATGCATAAGATTATTTTTCCATTTTTGCAATTCATTTTATAAGTAGGTAGCTTTGATTAACTTAGTTAGGTCTTAACCAATAATGCCTAGGTTTTGTTGAATTTATGACAACCTATTTCATCGGCAGCAGCAGGTGTCTAGCGTTTTCTTTTTTTTACATTTAATACCCCTCCTCTTACCTTTTTAGTTCCCAAAGGAAATGCCACATTCTTGAGAACTTTTTTAGTCACGCAGTGCACTGGGCGGAACACATACTGAGCTGCCCGCCCATACCTCGGTAGAGCGCCAAACGGTGACAAAATTACAACTTAGTGTGAGAAAGTTATTTTAAATGCTTTTAAATATAAATATTATTTATTATATCTATTATATAATTATAAGTATAAAAATTGTGGTCCTTAAAACCATATTTTCATTTTTTTTTTGGTTAATTTGTGGCAAATACTATAGCAGGTTACGGTTTCATATTTGAATGCAATAAAGCAAGAGAATTGTGAACTCTTTACATTTTAAGTTAAAAAGTAGTCTGACTAGTTAAAAGTAAAAGTATATTTTATCATAAGAAGTTAATTATTCTTTTATTTCTTCTTACAATATAATTAGACTATAAAATCGATTCAGAATTGGCTAACATATCGCATAACATATACAAAAAACATGTCATAATTAAACTCCTCTTTATTGAAAGTCGGTTTAAAAAGGACATATCTCATCTTCCTCATTCCCCTTTTATGTTAAAATATTACTATAAACATCGATCTCAGAAAAAACGAAAGGGCTGTCGCTTGTTCTTAATAAAATATTACAATTTGAAAGTAATTTAAAATTGTAGCAACGTCATCTTAACGTGTAAAACCGTAATCCTCTCATAACGTCACTGAACACATTAAATCTCACGCATTCCCTTAGAAAAATCCAAAAGGACACTTAAATTATACACTGTATACAAAAATTGAGTAATAAAATTAGCATAAAGTATAATTAGGCTATTATACTGCAGTTTGCATGGTGGGTAAGAATCTAAGAGGAATAGAGAAGTGCGTCGGTAACAATGGCGTGTGTTTACATTGTATATGAATGTATAATTAATATAGATATATTGCTGGGGGCATGAGAAAATGAGAGTGGTCAAGAATACGTTAAAAAATATTTTTATATTTTGGAATTTGTCCTTTTCTTAGATAGAACTTTTATTCGACGACACGTTTGGCTCAGTTGGTAGTAACCCTACTTGCTATTCCAGCGGTCGCGGGTTCGAGTCCCGCTGGGGGCATTCATTTGTGTGATGAGCACATATATTTGTACTCCAGTCATAGGTGTTTATATTTATAATGTGTATGTATTTCAAGTTATATATGTGTAGTGTATCAACTATCTGGTATCCATAGCACAAGCCTCGTAGCTTACCATGGAACTAGATGGTGATGTGTGTTAATGTCCCATTTATAAAAAAAAAGAAAAGGACAAAGTCGTCGGGAGCAAAAATAAAAAAAGTGTTATTTAAATTAAAAAAAAACCCTATGAATGAATGAACGAAACGATATTAAAAACCAAATATATTTTTATTTTACAATAATTTATTTTCATTCAAGTCCAAAGTAATCGGCAATCAAATAAACAATAATAAAACATTACAACTTATGTGTATCGTACTTTAGAATCACGTTTAACATGATACGTCATGCCTTACGCCTTCATGCCTTCAGAGAGGCGCAAACAGCGCAGCGAAATCCTAACTTATGTCCTAGATTTCGGATTGTGAAACACTGATAAATACAAGATATTGTTTATATTTATTAATTTATATTAATATCAAATTAATATTAATTCAACTATTGAAAATAATTAGTTGATTAACTTACAAGTACTTTATCATGAGCAGACGAAATTTAAAATGTTCGAAACCGCGTTTTCATTATTTATTATTATGTCGTATATCCAACCTACATATATACAGGTGGTCACCGGGACTCACCGGTGTTAACCACCCAGTATTATCCCCTAAAATCCAACGGTACCACCCCAGCCTTAATAAGGCGTCGCAGGATCGCTTACGCACTCAACCACGATGCCTCAAAGGCTAGTTTGCCAAGAGACCACAACAACGAAGGACTTGCTATCAAAAAAGTACTAGAAGCACCGCCCACAAATATAGGCCGTCTTCTTAGTGCGTTTCCTGGCTGCGTTGCCGTACGCTAATGAGCCTCTACCGTTATCCCAAGACCATCAAGCATGGGTTTTTTAAGTGAAACTTGCAATGGACAACAAGCCTTATATTCTTAGTCGACCGATTACAACAATACGTAATCAATAACAATATAAAACGCAAGCGACATATTGATTTGTGTGGACATGTTTAAACAAAATAAATAATTAAGTGCCTTTTACTGTCGTAAGGTTTACAGCGGATGATATTTAATGTCTACGCGATCTTTTGTATGAGAAAAATTAGAATAAAGAAAATGCAGTAGGTAGATCTATGTTCGATAGAATAAAAGCTATTTTAATTTATGTTTGTGAAGTTAAATAATGGCATATTAAGTCTATTTGGCTAGTGTGGTGGACAGTGGTTCAATTCCCCTTCCCACGAAACTTGTGCCCAGCAGTGGGATGCTGAAAAATCTGAATCATTATAGTATATAAAATCAAAAAACCACTGACTCGTAAACAGATAAAACAAATGTGAAAACTACTTGGACAACATTTTCTACAATGTATCCAGAGACCCAATAAGAGTGGATTTTTGTAAACTAAATTTTAAGAGTACTTGAAGAGTATATACTTGATACAATGATCAGTACAAACTTACTTCCGGTGTATAAGTATTTATTTTTAAAGTTAGTGTCTTCCTTAGGTACTAGATATTGGCATTTAACATAATTTGTGTAGAGCTTACGTCAAATATACATTGCTAGTAAACAAAACCACGGATAATTTATTGGGATCTGCCGTTAAGCAACATTGGTTATAAAACGACAAGTTTTTTAGTACAGAAATAGATCACTTATTAAAACAGTTCTATTGTAAATTAGTAATTGTTTCCGATTAATTTTCACAATCTTTCTTCTTATCCGACAATTATTATTCAAATTATATCTATATTATATATATATATATATATATATATATATGTGTATATATATATAATGTCGGTTTAGATACACCATTTATAACTCAAGAACGGCTCCACCGATTTTTATGATCTTTGATTTGTTGGATTTATCTCTAAATATCAAAATAACTATTAAAAAACTTGTATGATGAGTGCAAATAATCACAAAAAAATAAAATTTACATGGCTATCGCTGTTTATTCACATATAGGTACATCTTATCTATTTAAGACGTATTATTTGTGTAAATGAATAATTACATCAATTATGATTATTAGACACATATTTTTTTTAGTGATAACACTGGTGCTCGTCAATAGCTACTCAATAAAAAAAGAAAATCCGATATCAACCAGAGAAGAAAAAGGTCCTGAACAGTTTTGTCTTTGTCTATTTATACTTATATAGATATTTATTCTCGAGTACTTCCCTTTAACTCCTTCATGTTATTAGACAACATTTACATTTATTACGCTTATAAACTTGTATAAAAATTAAAATGAATTAATGTTATATATTCATCAATTTACAAAAATTTTCATACTTGGAAAGTTACTATTAATTTAAGACGCGTTTTCACAATCGCGACATCCCATAATAAATAGTCTCTATTAATGAAGCATCGTGTCGCCATGAATTTTCTTGTCACATTACTCATAACTGTTGATACAAGTAAGTTAAATGTAAATTTGCTTTTGTTATTTAAGAAATATTAAGTTTATATTAAATGTATAAACGGATAAAAAGTATCCTATGTCCTTTCCAACGTCTCAAACTATCTTCTTACCAAATTTCATCTAAATCGGTTCAGTAGATCCAAAGATTACCCCCTACACCCTCACAAACTTACAAACTCACAATATCACAAACTTTACCTCTTTATAATATTAGTATAGATATGAATCAATAATGTATAATATGTATAATAATTCAAATCCCGGGTCTCGCACCTCTGATATTTTCATGTGCGAATCATTTCCAACATGATTACCACTTGTCTTAACGGTGAAGGAAAACATCGTGAGGAAACCTGCATGTCTGAGAGAACCTAGCAAGTTTTCGAAAGACATGTGAAGTCCGCCAACCCGCACTTGGCTAGCGTGGTGGACTATGGCTTGATCCCCCTCGTATTGAAGGTAGTAGCCCAGCAGTGGGACGTTAAAAAGGGCTCAATACATGTACCTACCTAATAAATAACATAACTTAATAATAATATTTTTAAATTTCTCTTGCATTGAAATATCACTTTCGAACATTTTTTGACTGACCTAAAAAAAGATACCTCTTTTTTAAGTCAGTCAAGAAATGTTACTAGGTACTCAAGTCGTTTGTTTATTTCAAGCAATTATTCTCATATTTTTTAATATAAAAAATTAACTTATAACAATAATTTGTTTAAATAAATATCAAAGATTGGAAGAAGATTGTAGCATTTATTTAAGCCTATTCTAACCTAATAGAGCCATTTAGGATGTACGTGGGATTTTAGTTTTTACTACAACATTTTATTATAAGCAGATATATTGATATCCTATTTTGAAGTCGGTAAAAAAAACAACATACACACGTTTTATATACAAACATACACACACAGATTGGTTTATATTTAAAATATAACATTTGTCTCATATCCAGTTTGTTTTTTTATGAATCAATATGGTCATTCCTGCCGCCGCAGGTAACTGAGTAAATCAGGATTAGCCGTTCCGCCAACGAGTCTCATTTGTGCGTTATTTATAAACTAAATCCCCCATACAGCCTATACAGTTATACGCTAAATTGTTTCAAACCATTTTAACTTCTATTTTTATGGTGTGAAAGGATATTTTCATTTGTTTTGTTTATTTTATTATGCCGGTTGTACACGAAGGATGCGTTTCGATAAAATTATCATTGCGTGGAATTTTTATCATTTTTACGACTGTTTCTAAGATATTGTACTGTATATATCTATGTATGTATATAAATGTATGTTTGCTATAATAAAAATAATGAATAAGATATTGTTTATTCAATCTAAATCTATACTAAGTAATATGTAGAGCTTGCTTTTTGTTTGTTTGTATAGCTTTATCTTATTTTTTTATCTTAGTTTGATAGCTTTTATCTTATATGAACCTAGGATCATTAGAAGCAATCTAAAAATAAGTTAAACACGAGCACAGCCACGAGTTATTATTAGTCAAATAAACTTAAAGGTATGATCATAATGATAAACGATTATTATCTATTGAGTTAAAAAAACAAACCAACATACACGCTTACACATTTATTTATTACAAGCAACCCGCTCCAGCTTCTGTTCGTTTACGTATTGACATAATATCGAGTTTTCTTTACTTTCTTTAAATATAATAATATTAAATATGCATATGTTACTTTCTTTGTCTTGGGCAATAGACTTAAATAACTATTATTTTTATTATTAGATTGTATAGGTCACAAAAAATACAATAATTCTTTCTCTTTATAAAACGATTTTGATAGATGGCAACTACATAATTAAATAAAGCAAGGTAACCCAGTGGTAACGTGCTCGCTTTGAAAAATGAAGCGGGTTCAAACCTGTTTGGCATTTTTACGTACAAATTACTTTCAAAATTATTGCCTTACGGTGAAGGAAAACATCGTGTAGAGATCTGCATGTCTGAGAGAACCTAGCTAGCTTTAGAAAGACATGAAAAGAGAAGCCCGTGCCCAGCAGTAGGACTTTAAAAAGGGCTGATACTAAAATGAACCTAAAATAATTAACACGTCTATAAATAAGTCGGATAAATTATTTATTATTGAAGCATATTTGAAAAACAAAACGTACCTTGAGGGGAAAACTTAAAGCACAAAGAAAAACATATGCCGTTGCAAACAGTAACAAAGGAGTATTATGTATTGTGTATGCAAAATGCAGTACAAAATATTATCTTCAGATTTACATGTTCCAAGATATAAACTGAAAGCGTATCTTGGACGTAGATTGTTTTTTAAACTAAAATCACTTTAAAATACACGGAGCTATATATATATATATATATATATATATATATATATATATATATATATATATATATATATATATATATATATATATATATATATTTAAATTGATACGGGAATTCATTAAAATCGATTTAAATTCAGCATACATACAAAAAAAATAATCATCCTTTTTTGCATTAAATCATTATAGACTAGGTCGATTCCCCATACAAATTTTCATCCCCATTTTCACCCCCTTAAGGGATGATTTCCGGAACAAAAAATACCCTATGTCCTTCCCAGGATTTCAAACTATCTTCTTACAAAATTTCATCTAAATCGTTATAGTAGTTTTTGAGTTTATTCGTTACCAACATACAAAAATACATTTCTTTCCTCTTTATATACGATTTAGTTTAGTACTTAATATATAGTGTAGATTTCACCACTAATTTAAAAAGACCTGAGAAGAACTGGTGGAAAAAACAAGAAATATTAATGAGACTTTATTCTAAAATTTAATACATCCAAAGACCACATATATTGAAAAAATAGTATTTTTCTTTTGTAGAGTGAAGTTGTCGATATATTTTTGAACCATTTCAATTTCTTACAACTTAAGGACGGCCTTTCTGTAACCTGAAGCGATGCACATGGCTTTTCAATATGAATATTCTAAAGACAATACATTTTCAATAAATTGTTTAAACTACTGTCATACATTGTGGAGAGACGAGAGACGTTAAAATAAATATAATTAGGTCTAACAATGCTAAAGAAATGTAGTTTGTTAAAACAGAAAAAACTTAAAAAGGTATTATATATATAATTGTCTGTAAGGTAATTGTGTTGATGACTTTGAAACAAGACGTTGTTTTTAGTATCCTTTTATTATCTTCTAATGTATAGGACATATCTATAATAAAATTCTGACTGAGTCGAATCTGTACATTACATATTCTTTGGAAAATCTTATTGAAATAATCATTATTATCGATACAGAGGCCGATCTATAGTATTTAGAATTTTTGTCTGTCCGTCTGTGAAAACCACTGGACAGATTTTGATGAAATTTGGTATGATGATAGCTGATTATCCGGGTCAACATATTGGATACTTTTTACTGCGGAAAAATATCATCTGAGAAATCTATACTAAACGTTAAAACCGGAAGAAGCGAGGGTGAGTAGCTAGTCGAATATATCAGTCCAATTACTGACTGACTTACAAAGGACACCTGTTGTAATTAATAATTTTCTAATTATTTTGAAGTCGTATGTACCTAGCCATATACACATACCTTTTTATTATGTATGTATATGTATATATATATATATATACTACCCAGTGGTATGGTATATATATATATATCCATTTTTTTAAATAACCCAAACTCGTCAATAGCTAAAAAAAAAGAAAATCAGTAGACAAACAGAGAAGAAAAAGGTCAAAAACGTACTGAACTGCTTTACCTCGTTAGATATAATTTAGCTTAATCCATACCAAGCTGTATATCAATATATCAATAATAACGACAACAGTACCAACGTGTTAACTAAAAGAAAAATGCTATATATTCGCCCAATTCCCTAACAATAGTTTCATTCATGGCACACATTTTTTTTTGTTCGTATTGTCCGGCCGATGCTTAGTGAAGTTTGCGCATGTCTGCCCCCGTGCGGGCCGCACTGTGCAATCATTATTTGTGGTGCGACAAGTTTCTGAAAATATACCACCCTGTTGCTAACACTAATTTGGACAGGGACGGATTGAAAATACTAATTTATTCACTTTCTTAGCTATAGGTACAATACATATATACGTCATTGTTAAGTATATAATATTTACGGATTATGTTGAGGTTTTATTTTGGCTTTCTATAATTAGGAACTAAAATTCGAAATAGAACTATATTTTAGTTCAATTTTAGTAACGTCAGTATATAAATCTGATGTATAATTCTGATGTACATTAACGTATGCTATGAATATTTGCGATAGGAAATGTTACAAACAAACACACAGTTATTGAAAAAATATATATATATACCTAATACATGAAAATTTTTGTAGTTAAATGAGGCTAAAATCCAATTATTTACTAGAACTTATATTATTATATTATTCCACATAATATAACATTATATTTTATATGTGGAATAAAGGAAAATTAAACATCTTATGCCATTTCATTCGAAGATATTATAAAAAAAATAGAAACAAGTAATTAAAACAACTTTCACAAAGTAAAATCTGTTACAAAGGAAATAGGCTTCTAAGAAATGAATATCAATATTACTTTAACAATAGATTTCAATTAATATTATACTATAAAACTTCTACAATAAGAAGTAATGAATTATACGATAAGCCTCGATTTCTTTTAGTTTTCAGATATCAAGGTACATATATAAGAATTTGACTGCTAAATATAATAATTTTAATTTAAATAAAGAAGAAATTTCAATATCTCAAAAATTATGACGACGACGTTTGGCTCAGTTTGTAGTCACCATACTTAATGCGCCAGCGGTCGCGGGTTCATTTATGTGATGAGCAGAAATGTTCCTACTCGTACAGGAGTGTTTATATTTATAATATATATGTAATTAAAGTCTCACACAAGCCTCGTAGCTTACCATGGAACTAGATGGTGTTGTGTGTTAATATCCCAATATATTTATTCAGTTAAATACCATAAAAATATATAATTAGCAAGGTCCGACCCTGTATCAAGGTGCAACCCGTTGCAAAAAGCCAGAAATCGTCCAAAAATTTCTAAACATGATCACGTCATTGTGTTCGCACACCCGCCATAATGGACACAAAGCGCCCATCCTTAGCTTCTTTTATTCTCTCCAATTGTACTTACTATAGTTTTCATCTCATTTATCAATACATTTCTTTGATACAATTTACACCTTATATCTTTGGTCATAGAAATGAATTTGCTTGTTCAGTTGATTTGGTGAATAAGACGTTTTTTGTTTATGGTTTAAATGTCATTTCACATGTTTTCCATAGTGTCATTGTTAGGTACACCCATTGTTGCGATTGTTCAGTGCTTTGTTGTAGAGATCAATGCGAAACATTTTAATATTATGAAATTATAAACGTCTTCCGCGCGTTTGGGTATTAGAACAGAGGTTGATTGGAGAAGACAATTTTTTACTATATTTCATAGTATTTATTAAGATTTTCTTATACCTATGTAAGAAATAATATTTACAAATTTATATAAATGAATAAAGTACCTACATCTATCTATAGGTACATCGTATAATAAAATTCTGAGTCGAATCTGTACATTAAATATTTTTTGGAAACTCTTATTGAAATAGACATTATTATCGATGCAGAGGCCGAAGCTGTAGTTTTTAGAATTTTCGTCTGTCTTTCTGTCTGGGAACGCATCACGGGAAAACTACTAGACAGATGATGAAATTTGATATGATGGTAGCTGGTGATGCGGGTCAACATATAGGATAAGTACTTTTTACTGCGGGAAAATATCTGATCTCTGAGATATCTATACTAACCTTTAAAACGTTCCTAGGAAAGAACTCGAGCGGAGTGAGTAGATATTTATAAATTTGATTTAAAAACCAAATCTTGCAAATTTAAATTATTTCATTTCGACTTTGACATGTAAATGACTATAACATTAAAACAATTAGATAACATCTGAATCTATGTGTCTAAAAAATATTTTAAAATTAAAAAAATCTGACATAATTACGACTCTATGCCACCTCTATTCCACCTACTAACACGATTTATTGGAATGTGAATCTGTCTCCACATATTCTTTGTTTGTAGAGACATCCGGTATAAGATAATATCTGCAATTTGGTACATGACACCATTGTTGTGTAATACACATAATCTTCACTTGCTAAGCTTTTTACTGTTCTAGTTTTTGAGCTTATTGATTATTTCTTATAATTTAAAATTATTGGATCGATTTCTACTAAAGATAATTTTATTTTCTTTATTAATATCGTTTTATTAACATTCTCAAACTTGATTTCTTAAATTATTATTTATTGCTTGCATGGGAATAAAAGAAAATGTAAGAAAAAATTAAAGTATTTTATTTATTAGTTATGAATTTAAGAGTTTATTGCACAAATACATATATTATGATCATACATTACATATTTACACCTTATAACTAAACAAGAGATATGTAAACATGGCCTTATCAATAACAACGATTTCTTGTAGACAATCGGTTTGAATAGGTACAAGATTCAACTAAGTATTAAAAACATAAAAGCGCATAATCTAATTAAAAAAAATCTAATTAAAAAAGTACATGAACAAAAATCATGTATTGTACAGAGATACAGAGTTTGTTTGTTTAAACACTCTAATTTTTGGATGTACTGATACGAGTTGAAAAATTCTTTTTGCTTTTTGTATTATAAAGAGCTTAGCTTTTAATATTATTATAAAAAGGTAAAGTTTGTGAGTTTGTGAGGTAGTACGGTGTAGTCTCTGGTTCTACTAAACCGATTTAGATGATATTTGGTAAGAAGATGGTTTCAGACCCTGGGAAGGACATCATATAACACTTTTTATCCCGGTAATTTAAACACACACTATTATGTAATTAAAACACACAAATTATTTTGGTTTTCAATTTCTCGATATAAAAACTAAAAGTATCAAGATTATGAGATCAAACAGTTCGATTTTATTAAGACCTATAGAGCATTAAAAAGCTTAAGATTCACTGTAATACTATTATGAATGTAAAGTTCGTGAATTTTTTGACAAATCAGACTCAGTTTTCGCTTTAAACTAGAATAAATAGAAATATGTATGTATATAATAATAAATAAAATCGAAGAGTATGTTTGTAATTAAACACCAAATACCTTATATAACTATATATAATAAAATTCTGATTCGAATCTCTACATTCAATATTTTTTGGAAAGTTTTATTGAATTTATCATTATTATAGATACGCAGGCTGAATCTATAGTTTTTAAAATTTTTGTCTGTCTGTTTGTCTGAGAACACATCACGAGAAAACCACTGGATATATTTTGATTAAATTTGATATGACGATAGCTGGTTGTCCCGGTCAACATATAGGGTACTTTTTACTGCAGGAAAATATCTCATCGCTGAAAAATCTATACAAAACTTTGAAACGTAACTAGGGAAGACCCGAGCGGAGCGAGGGTGAGTCGCTAGTTTTATATTTAAACAATTATAAATTGTGTAGGTATGTAATGTCAGTCGCTAATAATTGGAAAATTCAGTGAAACAAAATATTTAATGGTAAATAAATGATTTCAACGAAGAAACATCTTGTATGTCATTATGTAACAAATGAGAATCTGGACATATTCGTACTTATATGAAAAATTAATTTAATTAAGATACCATTTTATTCTTAGGTGTATATTTAGACTACAAGCTAAAGAAAGCTAAGGAAAGTAAAAGGTTCCCCAGGGAATGGAAAATAAAAGAAAAACGGTTTATCCCATTTTAATAGAATTTTCACTGAAAGATAGAAAATCCAAATAAAATAGTCATAAATATATCATGATGGCAAGCGAATGAAGCCGGATGAAAACCTAGTATCCAATTTCTTAGATTTAAATTGTAACAATTTCAAAGGGTGATAGAACATAATGCTTTGCAGTGGTAAAATTTGTTGTACATTTAAAAGTAACAAAACCTTTACAATTTGAAGGCACGAGACTAATTCATAAATTTAATTTAAGTGTCCATAATAATGATAATAGATTTTTTCATCTCTGGCGTATTTCTTTGCAGCTTCCGGTCAGTTTCGGAGATTTTGCACAATTGAGATGTTTAAACACCGGATGTAGATCAATAAGACATTCAATACATTCAACGAATTAGTGATAAAATGTGGTCAATTCAATGCTGGCAGATGCATTTATTGTCATATACCATCCAATAAAGTAATTGAAAGTGTCAATACACTTGAGTTTGTGTGAAATTTCAATATTTTTTCTAAAGAAAAGTTTGTCACAGTCATGTAATAGACGAGTTAGATTGAAATTAAATCTTGTCTTTAACTGATTTTAAAATTATTATACGTAAAAAACATTTGGAAACCTGTAACAAAACTGGAAATATTATTACTTTAATTTTATTTAATAACATTGAGATAAGTTTCCGAGATTCAGATTATATTTATATATACATACAAGAATTGCTCGTTGAAATATTATATTAGATATCTAAAATTATTGCACATTTCAAAACTCACACAATTTTAGGAAACTCCATACATATGTACATCTACATATACAGATAAATAAAAACAATAATGAGTGAAAGTTTTTATATATATATTTTATTTTATATTTTTATATATATATATATATATATATATATATATATATATATATACTAGCGGACCCGACAGACGTTGTCCTGTCTACACGTCTTTAATTTAAAAATTTCAAACTTTTTTTAATAATTTTTTTGATGAAAATTATTATTCAATATATATATATATATATATACATATACTAAAATGCATTCATAGATTAACAAAAACAACATTATAAGATAGCAAAATCAATAAAATTTAAATTGGTACATTTGTCTTTGAATGAGCAGCTTCTACTGCTACTGAGTGTTACTGGACTGTACATTTTGCTACTACTAGCAGACTTAATAAAAAATAATGCATATCTTGATCCTCACAACCAGGCTTAAGTTCATTCACAAATATTTACAACAGTAGATTTACTAACGTATTAAATACAAAAGCTTTATCTTCCTAATTTTAAAGTCCAAAATAGGATATGGGTTGGTCTTTTGAACCGCCGCTCCTAAGAAAATTTCATTGATGGCTATATATTGTTGCTCCTACAGTTAGTAATCCGAATATTGTATTTTCATTCATAATATGAACACTTCTCAATGAAAGGACTCTTAATTTTCTGCGAATAGCTAATCAGCTTGCAGATGACCGAAATGAGCTTCGTAAGACATCCTGTCGGCATCATTTTTACCTTGGAAGGAGTAAAAAATTTATAAATATAAATGCACGTAATTTTTTATAATAAACTAGCCACATACCCTTGTTTTGCTCAGGAAAATTTTCAATTAGGTACCTGTGTATGTGTGTAAAGACGGTCCAAAGAAATTTTTGAAAAACTATTATAAATGCTATAATATCTTACATAATTTCACTTACTTGATTTATTTTATACAATTAATACAAAGATCTGTAATGTCATTAAACAGTCTCTCTGGGAATCGAACCCCTAATTAACGATGAAGTAAAGAGAGCCAATTATATTATACCAGCCATACTGTATCCATTACCATTTAGTAACTGATGTCCAGTAGATAATATATAGATTATAAAAGCTATCTATGTATTTGGTTTTCAATAATTGTAATAGAGAAATTGCTAATATTTTATATAATATCATCCCAAATATTACTAATCTTCATACTAATAATACATATTACTAATTTTCATCACAAGAACTTAGGAGTTTTACATGAACATTCTATATTACTGAAAAGAGGTCTAGGATCTGTAAAAACGTCCAATAACTGCACGCAAAACCACATGAAATAACTAGTTAAATGTACAAAAGGTTGGCACAGAACACTATTAATGAGTATTTCCAGACAGTGAGGCACCGTAGTCTATTGTCAGAAGCATTATCAGAATTCCTTTGTACCCTCTTTTCCATGAAATAAATAGATGATTGTTGTGAGAAAACGTCTTAAGTGGGATTAGGATTACTGAATGGTCTTGATGCTGCCGATGTTGCTACTATTGTAGCAAGGGAACCCATCGATGAACATGTATAACATTAAAATAATAATTTATTTCAATTCCAAAGTAAAGTAACTGAGTGTTGGGAGAATTAGCTAGCTTAGAAGTATTTTACCGAATGGAAATGTTTGATTTAAATTACACGTACCTAGGTATTATACGTATGGATACATCGATTCTTATCAGAACGTATGTTACAGTATACACTCATTTACAGTTTTAATGGAGACAAGTGGTCGCCCCGTGGTTGAAAGTCGGCAGTGTTTTATTAAGTTTGATCGTTTTTTGTAGTTCTCTTTTCAAACATTCATAGGCAATGTTCCTCAATAAATGGACTAGGTTTTTTTTTAAATTGAATCCCTCAGTTGTTCGGACTATTCCAGACGAACAAACTCTTCATAAAAATGCTAATTATAAATACTTATATAAACTACGCAAGCAGAGCTGCGGTCAAAGGTAAGATAATTTTTAGATTTCTGTAGTCTTTCTCCATATAAACTTTAATTCTGCCAAAGCCCGTGTTCCCCGATCGTGAACACACAATATGCAAAGTTTTCTCTTCACATAGATATTCCTTTTATACTTTGTATAGTAACTCTTTATGTATAATGTATATAATATATAAATTATATATATTTAAATCGACATCTATATGTCTATACTAGCATTGCCCGCCGCTCCGCCCGCGTTCAGATGACCAAAAACAAATTCTTAGGTTTTACATATTAGTATACTTATATTGCAGTTTTTGTATTTTTTCTTAGAAATGAGACATTTTCCCGTGGTAAAAAGTATCCTATATGTTGACCCGGATAACCAGCTATCACCATACCGAATTTCATCAAAATCCCTCCAGTGGTTTTTCTGTGATGCGGTAACAGACAGACAGACAAAAATTCTAAAACTATAGATTCGGCCTCTGTATCGATAATAATGTTTATTTCAGTAAGATTTTCCAAAAAATATTAAATGTACAGATTCAAATTAATTACAATTTTATTATATGTGATGTTCTCTCCTAGCCGATTCCGGCTACGGCGGCCAATCTCATTGAGATTAGCCAACTGCGCAGGAGATATTGTAGTGCTCAAGTGTACGCGCAGACACAAGTGCACTCTCTATTCTGTCACTCTCATACTCCGGTGGGACGACTGCTCGACACAACCGGTGAGAGTTAAGGCGCAGGACCGACAGCTTTACGTGCTCTCCGAGGCACGGGGATGAAACACCGCCAACTTCCCAACTCCGGGCTGACACTGAGACTTACTATACAGAAAGACTCGATAACTAAATTTGGCCCGGCCCGGGACTCGAACCCAGGACCTCCGGGTGTGCAGCCGTACATGCTAGCCACTACACCACCGAGGCAGTTAATATATGTTTAGATAGTTTATTATATGTATAGATCATTCGACGACATATATATCTATATCAACGTACCCTACAAATTCATAAAAAAAAACACCACCTTTATTCATATACCAAAACATATTGTCTAATACCTTCAGTTTGCCGAACAGTACATCGGCTATTCCATTTTTGATATCAAGCGTAAAATCCTCAGCGCCAATCAATAAAAGCAATTGATTAAACCCCTCAACACAATGTTACCAACTCAAGTCCGGATTAAGTAGAGCCCTTCGCTCAATTATTCGAGGAGAATTCTCACGTCTATTTTGGGTTCTTCACTTGCAAATTGATTAATGCTGTTTAAGTTCAATCATGTTCTTAAAAATTATTGCCATTGTATGGCCAGTTTCTTCTATCTTACCAATATTATGAACGCAAAATTTCGTTACTCTTTCACACAAAAACAACTGAACGGATTTGGATGAAACTTTACAATAATATAGCTCGTACATCAGAGTAACATGTAGGCTATGATTTATAAAGATATAGTTATATATTTGACTTACGTGTGCGAAGCCGCGGAAAGATGGTAGTATTATATGTGTAAAAGTTAGTAATATATTAGTCAGTAATAATCACTGTTAAAATATTTGATGCTATATATGAAAATACTTTTTGTCCTCAAATACCACTTTTATGTCGATTAGTTGAACAATGTACTTAATAATAAGTATTTACGCTGCGGGGCCATCTAGTGGTGAATTAAATCAAAATGGATAATACGAATACTTTACCTAACCTACACACATACTTCCTGTAATAAATACTTATTAATATAATATATAATTATTTATGATTATGCACAAACGAAGCTTTCAATTTTGATCTCTAACAGACTAACAAAGAAAGTATTCGTAGGTGTCTAATATATCTGTGACTGACTGAAACTAAATGCATAAAGTGTACGAAGTTGTCCAAATCAAATCAAATCAAATCAAAATATTTTATTCAGCATTAAATTATTACATTTTTTTACTGAACGTCATGAGTCTACTACCAGTTCGGAAAGAAGAAGCCTCAGACCTGAGAAGAACTGGCGAATGAAACTCAGCGGGACTAATATCCGTCAACCCGCACTTGCTAGCGTGTGTTTCGCCCACAAGTCAACATCCGCTCTTATCATCATATCCTTTCTTCTTAATATATCGATGGTACGAAGTCCATAAACCGTGAGTGAGACTCACATTTGCTTGATCTTCTATCCTAAATAACCCTTGTCTAATCTTCTAATAAAGTGAACATTTATCTAAGTATTCTTTATTCGAAACGTATATAGCTTACCTACCTTTCATTCTTATTGCAATTTTTTCCAAATAGACTTGTTTCAAATAAGATAATATAAATAATTGATCGATCCCATACTCAAGAAATCTCAAGCTTTCGTGGCTATTTTAGATGCAGCTGTCCATTTTAATGGAACAAACAATGCTATCCGTATGATGTACATATGTATTAATATTGTATAGGTCTAAAATAAACGAGAGTTCATAGCGGTAATTACTAATAAAAATGGTCTTTTTTTGAAATTTACATACCCTCAGAGTATTTCTTTCATTTACTTAAGGTTAAGTTCATGCTTCCACAGAAAATTGCTTCATGACTAATAAGAAACGAATCTGTAACCAACTCCAACACTAATTCAGATTCAAACTTATATTATATATGATATTTTCTAGCTTTAAATTAATAAAATCAAGCCAGATAAATCAATATAATTTCAGCAACAATAATATTGTACAGAGGAATGAGTATTCCCAATATTAGTTGCTTCTTTAATTACTTAATTAGCTACTGTATTACAATTTATTTAAATTTCTCAACAATAGGTACTTATATTATTTTTCTTCGGGATTCTATTGGATCGGGTCCAATAGAATCAATCAAAAAATTGTACCTATAGTTAGTGCGTGTATCTAACATTTTCTGAAATATAGTTCTTGAAATAAATGTTTGGGAACTCAACATGGCTCAAGAAGAGATTTTGATGAAATTTGGTAGGTATGATGATAGCTGGTTATCGGAGTCAATATATAGGATACTTTTTACAGTGGGAAAATATCTCATGACTGAGAAATTTTTACTAAACGTTAAAACGTAAGTATGGAGGAACCCGAACGGAGTGAGGTTGATATGCTAGTTATTTATAAAAATAACATAAGTAAGGCCGAGAAGAGTTTTGACGATCGATTAATGTAACTGGTTAAAATGATGATCGAGATGCTTATTGTCACTCAGCTTGAAGTCGTTCAGTGAATCGATAGAATTCTATACGAAAGAAATGTCTAAATATTGTCAAAGCCTTTTAAGCATTCAATATACACGAGATGGACAAGATAGCCACTGTACCATATTGTACACGATGAATGCATAAAATGATTAAGGTTACTTTCTGTATTTTTTTATCTTGTATAGCCAGGCTAGTGCGACTAATTTAACAACGACTCATAATTTTGAAATAAGTCTGTAGAGTGTAGGTATTTATAATTGAATATTAAACTGAGAACACTTTTAACTCGTTTATTTAATATTTTACTAAATATGTTTTTTGATAGATGGTGGATTTTTTAGGTTGTGTAAGATTTAATATATTAATAATAAATTATAAACTCATTAAATTTTAACATTTACTTTATTACGTAACAATGACAAAAGTAATAAGAAATTGTCGGGAAACATGTCATTTCTAAAACACACGATCAAAACGAATGGTAAAATATTACATGACTGCTGTCACTACAGCCTCAGTAAGGAGAAGGCAATTGACTCCTCTCTGCAACCTGAAGTATCCATTTTCACCCCAATTCGCCCCCCATGAGTTTTTGACGGACCAATATTTCACTCCATTCTCTAAAAATCAATCAAAAATGAGTTCTAATTAAAGTTAGTAGCAGTTTATACTGAAATTGCTGATCTCCAATATAAAAATAACTTGATAATATTAATAAAATTAAAATAATATCTATTTATTACATAAAACAAAATTGTAAAGAATAAAAGAAAATTTTATTAAATACAACTAAATAAATATTACCTTCGCCAAAACCGACAAGTAGAACTGCATGATCAAGATCTTGACCATTACAGTTGGCACCTTGAATTATACCGTTTTGATAATTATGAAGAACAGTAGCGTCGATAGCTGAAATTTAATTCAAAATAATATATTATATTATAATATAATAAGGCAGTGGTAGCGCAGCGGTAATGCGCTCGCTTGAGAAACCGAGTGAAGCGGGTTGAAATCCCAGGTCTCGCACCTCTGATATTTTCATGTGCGAATCATTTCTAACATGATTATTACCACTTGCATTACGGTGACGGAGAACATCGTGAGGAAACCTGCATGTCTGAAAAAACTAGCAAGTTTTCCAAAGACATGTGAAGTCCGCCCACGCGAATTTGGCGAGCGTGGTGGAGTATGGTCTGATTATCCACCCATGTTGTGGGTTGTATTTTAACGTATTTTCCCGTGAAAATTAAATAATCTACCGAGGTAAAAAGTAACCTATATGTCACTCTAAAGCCCTTCAACTATCTCCACACAAAAAATCACGCTAATCCATCACTCAGTTTAGGTGAAAGGAGGAAAACAAACAAATACACAAACAAACACTTTTACATTTTTAATATTAAGTACGAATATTAGTATTGATTGTCCATTAAATGTTTTGTTATGATGTATTAAGCACTTTCTTTTGTAGGACATACGGAAGAATCTAATAATAGCCATCTTAGTCGTTCACTTTTTGCCTGTGTTAAGGAACTGTGGACTTATGCACTAATTTCATCTTGATTAAACTACCATTAAGTCACTACTATATCATGACCGTCTATTTGAAATAAATATATGTAACTCATAGCAAATTTACCTATAGACAACGGGGCTATTTGCTGAAGTTTTTTAGCTAAGCCATCTTCATCTACCTTTAGTGCTTCACAATCTGTTGGTTGTACAGCGACTTTAGATGCATTATATTGGCAAGTGCCATCGTTTTGTGTATATGGATAGTCAGCCTCAGATATAGAACCCTTGGATTTCAAATAACTGAAAAAATATTGTTTCTAAGTCTTTCTTTTTTGATAATGTTTGTAAATTACATAAATAAAACATCCCAACTGTGCTAAAAGAGAACCAAGTAGATGAAAAGAAGATAGCAAAAGAATTAAGAGTATGAAACGTGTAAGTCTCCGACTACATAATACACACTATGTTCGTATGTCAACTTGTTTCCATATTTTTAGTTCCCTTTTTACAGTCAATGAAAAAAAAAACTCAACACGCCCGAATTGTTTCACAATCCGCCATTTTCTTTTGCGTTTTCAGGACGAATCTAAGGACGTACAATTGATTCATCAAATTGGTTCCGTCGTTTTGTAATTACGAAGGTACATAGAACTGGACATATGAACATACATATATTTATATTCGGGTCAAACTCATAAGCCTCCTTTGGATTTCGCAGCAATCGAATAAAAAGCATTGTTTAAGAAATTTATAGTCGTTATCAGCAATCTGACAATGTAACAACATGTCCTTCATATAACGTATAATGGGGCGTTCAGCATGAACCGGACATGTAAGAAATTTTTTTTTTTTAATTTCCAATAATACCATTAAAACCCATTAAATGGAGTATAAATTCCACAGCTTTATTGATTTGTATTATAGCTTTTTAGGACTAGATAAAGACGTCCGAAGCATCGCGTACTTGTGAGAAATTCGAAATTTTGGTCTTTGGACTTAAAAAATATTTTATGTACAAGATATTTCAACATATTTCTTATAAATAATATAATATACAAAATATGTCTTAAGACATAATAGCAATAAAATAATCAAATATTATTACAATTGGAAATGTTAACATTTTTTACCTGTCCGCTTCACGCGGAATGTCCCGTATATCAGATGTATACAGTAGAAACCAATATAATATTATCAAAATTAGTATTAACCTGAGGTCTCAGTAGACGTAGTCATGTATTAATGTAGAATCAAAACATTTATAAGATAAATGCAATGCCTATATTATTATAATTTAATAAAAAAAATGTAAATAACTTACACCAAAGCTTCATTCGGGATTCCTCCCATACATCCAAAATCATCTGAACCTGTATCACAATCTACTAGTTGTTGCTCCGATAATTCCTGTATACTTCCCGTTTTAATTGCGTTAACACTTTCCAAATTTCCTTAAATTAAAATATGTAAAAAATATTGCATATAGATAGACTTAAATTTGCTCATTGCACATATAAAAAAGTTCATTTAAATATTTGTTATAAATTTAGAGTTAATGTTTGGTAGTTTGAAGTGAAACAACTATCGATATTATATACTTTTTTATATTACTACTAGCGAAACTAAAGGTACGCTAACGTAAGACTATATATTATATATACCTACATAGGTACAAAATTGACAGTTCTGAACTTTTCGATTTTCCTGCTGTTTTTTTGGGGTTTCCCTATTTTTTTATATACCCCTGACACACCAGCAACAAAACAAAATTAAGAATTATTTAAATTGATCCAGCCGTTTTTGAGTTTTAGCGCGACTGACGAACGGCAATTGATGATAACAAAGCATAAATAAATTATAACTCACCAATAGCACTAAATGCCCAACAAGAGCCACATTGACCTTGATCCTTTACTTCAGAAACAACGTTTTTATCACGCCAATCGAATTTGTCATCAGTTTTAAAATCTCCAACTTCTGTAACTTCTTTGCACAAGGTAGGAGTATCTTTCGAGGGCTTATATCCTTTATGAAACTGCTGAATTTCCGCATTAGACAGGTCAGCGAATTTTGTGATACCTTAAAAATTTAACGTAATATATATTTTTAAATGCACAACTGATGATTTTTAATGATCAAATAAATATCAGTGTGAAATCAGATATAATGGCATCATTTGATTCGGAGTTATTAATGACATTTTGATCGACTAAGAAAGTGGAGGTGTGTATTTTGATATACCTACCTATACCGTTTAGGTCACAGAAGGATTTATTTTAACTTAATCTTTTGTTTTAAATCAATATAAATCTAGGTAGTACTTAATACAGAAAAATCGTTAAACTGCTCAAATTTCATGAGCTGTATTTAAATGAGTATAAAAAACTAGAGATAAATGTAAAAAAAAGACAATTACAAATATACTTAATTATATATACAAAACATATGTACACTTAGTTATTAATGTACAAGTCATGTCGTGGAATAGTGGCTAGCAGCCGCATTCCCCCGTTCAATGGCAATGCCCATTCTTTGGGCGAAAAATGCGGCAGCCCTCCTGTCACCAGTAGAGGTGATAAGACGGAGTGTTATGTCTTTTAAGAAGAGCTTAGCACTTTGACTCCATGGGCCAAGGGTTTCTACAGCAAATGGAATAAAAACATAATTTTGACTAAGGGAGGTGTATTTACGGATACCAGTTAGTTAATACATTACACATAATATATAACTTTAAATACATAATATATATTTAAAATATAAACACCCATGACTGAAGTACAAACATTCGTGCTCAACACACAAATGAATGCCCCCAGCGGATCTAGAACCTGCGACCGCTGGCACAGCAAGTAAGGTAAACTACAAACTTACCAAATGTTTCGCCTGTACTGTGACTGTTTAGATGGTCAATGATATCTAAGTTCTTTAGGAATACTCCATATCTTATTAATTTTTCTGTTGAATCTGAATATTGTTTATCGTATTTTTTTATAAATTCTTCAAATAGGGTTGAAAGTGAGTCGTCGGATAGGTAAGATATGGTTTTAGCACATGCTATTGTAATAGCAGCGAAGAAGTATAACACAAGAGAATTCATTGTTCCACTTTCTACAATTAATATCCTTATACCATCACATTTTTATACTTAAACGTTAGGTCTAGATATTCCAAATATGCATTTCATGACAATTTTATTTTCATTTTATATTTGTTGGTATTTTAGGTATTGCATATTTATTTATGCTTATGTATTAGAATCATTTTAAATATTTTAATAAAATTAATGTATTTTATTCAGGAATCCACGTTAAATAATTATCGTCTACTAAAAGATAGCACTTATAGCAGTTGATAGCACGTATATTAGCTATAGTTTAATGTGTTTTTCAGTAAAATTTGTTTTTGTATTCTCATGTAAATAAATAAAAAAAAAAATATTTTTTTAGCAAAATATTTAAATACATTACATGTTCAGCTTCAAACATTAATAATTTTTATAATATTGATTTCAGGAAAAACAACAAATTTGTATAGATACGATATACGTGAGAGACTAAGGTTTTAGACGTCTCAAAGGCCGTGGCCATGGTTGCTGTAAAGCATTCGAAACGTCGGGAACTAAAAAATCTAAATATATCCACGAAATAATCCAAAAAGATAATTTTATTTAAAACATTGCTCTATTTAAAATTTTAATAAATTTAAATGAAAAATAATGATTCAAGACGTGGAGAAGCCGATGCATCGTGTGAGTCAGAGAGCGCCAGAGCACACGTAATTAATTAATAATTAAAAACCAGGTATAAAATGTTTTTTTTATTCTCGCTTAGGTACCTATATTATTCACTATTTATAAAAAATATTTAAAAAAATATCTTTTATATTTTATTCTTTTTCTATATAAATTATATATTTTTACATACAAGTTATCTTATATTCGGCTAATCACTTATATCTTTTTTATGCTATACGCAAGTTACCATTTTTATATTGTAAGGTCAACATGTTTAATTCTTAAAACTTGATTTACTGGTAAAAACTAGCCAAGTCTAATCTTGAACTCAAATTTATCGTAAGTTATCTACTCTGTGTAAATAATTCAACTGTACAAATTCCAGTTCTATTCTTAAATAGCAAACACTTTTGTATCAGAAAAAACAAGAAATTGTGTTTTAAATTTATTTTATAATGTTGTATGTCCTTATCAAAAAAAGTGAGGATAATTTACAGTACTTGGCACCCATTTAGATCTCAATTCTTTTGTCGGTAAAGTTGACAACTACGCTTATTGTTCATATTGAACTTGGCTCCCATTTTCACATTTATGTTTTTGATTGGGTTGCTATTTTACATTTGATATTTTACCTTTATTGGTTGGTATTCTAATTATATTATTATTTTTTATTTGCAATGTGCTGTACATATGTATGTATCTAATAAGTCCTTAGTTTATTAGTTATAGCATTTAAAGACTTAAAACTTGTCAAATAGGTTTCCACATATTTCGGGAATCATTATTCCCTATCTATCTATACATACCTATAAAAAATTCTAATAGTCGAATCTGTTTATTAAATATTTTTTGGAAAATCTTATTATATTAGTCATCATTATCGATACAGAGAAAAAATGTATATTATTCATAATTTTTGTCTGTCTGTCTGGGAACGCATGACGAGAAAACCACTGGACAGATTTTGATGGAACTTGGTATAATGATAGCTGGTTATCCGGGTCAACATATAGGTAATTTTTTTCTGCGGGAAATTATTACATCTCTAAGAACCGTTACCGTTAAAACTTAACATAAATGACGTAACGCTAGTAATTTTATATTATTACGAGCAGAATCCGCGGCTTCGTTCGCGCTAAAACTACAAAAAAACTCTTAAAAGTAAGCTTTCATACAAACTTTCATCCCCTATTTTATCACCTTAAGGGATGAATTTCGAAAAATGCTTAAACACGTATTTATTTAATTGTATTCAACATTCATTTCAAAAATATTGAATTTTATTGAAGTTGGTATACGACATTTCTGCAGATTTAAATAAAAACTGTTTCCTGTTTATTAGTTACAATGTTAATAATAATATGTGTGCTTAATATGGGCGTCAAATTTGTAATGCCTTTTGAAATAACTCCAGAATATTATTACCATACCATTTTTATCTTTTATTTACGTTATTTAAAATCATTTATTACAAGCAAAAACTAACCTATCCCACAGAAACCGTACATTTTTCCGGAATAAAAAGCCTATGTGCTATTCCAGACTATAATCTATCTCTGTGCTAAATTTCATCCAGATCCGCTTAGTCGTTCTGGCGTGATTGAGTAACAAACATCCTTACAAACTTTCACATTTATAATATTAATACAGATTCTCTTGCACTATTAATCTCCACTTCCAAACACTGTCCCTCATACCTACAGATTGACTAAAAGAAAAATCTCTTTAAAGATTATTCCACTTTTATTCTTGTAAAGAATATACTCGTACATATATAAAAATATATCTAACTAGCATTGCCCGCGGCTTCGCCCGCGGTTAGATGAGAAAAAAATAAATTCTTAGGTTTTACTACATATTATATTAGTATACTCTTACAATGCAGTTTTTGTATTATTTCTCAGAAATGAGATATTTTCCCGTGATAAAAATTATCCTTTATGTTGACCTGGATAACCAGCTATCACAATACGAATTTCATCAAAATCCCTTCTGTGATTTTTCTATGATGCGGTAACAGACAGACAGACAGACAAAAAATCTAAAAACAATAGATTCGGTCTCTGTATCGGTAAAAATGTTTATTTCAATAAGATTTTCCAAAAAAATATTTAATGTACAGATTCGACTTAGTTACAATTTTATTATATTATGTATAGATAACATCATGATAGCAAATAGGAAAGTCAACGCTAGAGTACTCATTATTTTACATTTTTACCTTCCTCTGAGATTCTCTTTACAGAAATGCGCTATTATATTTACTATCTGGTTCGCATATTTCCCATTCTATCTATTGTGTTATTTATATACTAAACATTTTTCAGTTTTAATATGTTAGAATTTCTGAGTTATTATAAAAAAACTATTAGGCTTTAAAATTGTTTATTGTAATAACATTTGTTTACTATATATATGTATTTATTGTAAGGTTGCTTTTTTATATATCGAGCGTTTTAATGGAAAATAATATATTTGACTAGCATTGCCCGCGGTTCCACCCGCATTCAGATGACCAAAAACCAAATTCTTAGGTTTTATATATTAGTTATACTCTTACATGGCAGTTTTTGTATTTTTTCGCAGAAATGAGACATTTTCCCGCGGTAAAAAGTATCCGACATGTTGACTCGGATAACCAGCTATCACCATACCAAATTTCATCAAAATCCCTCCAGTGATTTTTCCATGATGCTGTAACAGACAGACAGACAAAAATTCTTAAAACTATAGGTTCGGCCTCTGTAACGATTACAATATTTATTTCAATAAGATTTTCCAAAAAATATTTAATATACAGATTCGGCCTAGTTACAATTTTATTATATGTATAGATAGATTAATTTGTAATGATTTATGTATAAGTGACCTTGGACGATAGGAATGTGTTTAAAAAAATAAAATAAATAAAAGGCGCGGATATTCATTTGTTTTCCCGCGCTTTTGCACAGAGATGTCGGTACTACCCTGTTAGTGACCAGCCACGAATTGTTTGTAATACTGAAAATTATGGTTATAAATTATGTAACTCACTGACGATTATAAAAGTACTGAATATAAGAATATAAACAAGGAATATCTCGAAGTTTTATTATTAATCCTACAGTATATATTTTTTACTTTTGTACAACAGTAGTACACACAAGAACACACACTCCTCACCTCCTCCATTTTTGAATTCAGTCAAAAATATAAAACATGAGTGTCGAAACTACTCAATTAAAGTCTTTGTTACTAGCTGTAATATGTGTATAGCAACAAATGAAAAGGCACTACTTATGTTGGTCGACACAGAACTTAGATCTAGAACAAAAAAGCATGAGATACGATATCACTGCGCCATTTAGCACTACAGCAATTTAAATCCGCTTCGCTGGGTGCCTTTTGTATGTATTGTACAGAATCAGCGCCATCTTTTGGCCTATTTCCTTACTAACAGTAGCCTATGTGGAGTAACAGAAAGCTACTGTCATCCACAATATTTGATTCAGCTGATTTGTCATGTCATAGACTAACTGTTTACACAATTGCATCTAAATCTGTTCAGTAATTTCAACGTGAAATAGTAACAAACAGACTGACATTCAATCTTTCAAATTAATAATGTAGTATATAGAAATATTTTATTAGACCATTTAAAATGCGAAAACAAAATAAATAATACGAACAGGTTGATAAATACAATATTTACAAAGTTTAATTTTCTTCGAGCAACGGATGAATACGAAATGAATCATTACAATTCTGAACCTTTATTCGAGATACGACCAAAGAACTCAGCTGAGTTCCGTTTTAAATATTTCCATTAAATTTCAATTTTCAAACTTATATCTTCACAATGAGTCTACTGACAGTGAGACCGACTGTTTACTGTTATATTAACACGTTAGCTGCGGCACCAATTTTTGCATACTTTCCGTTCCTGCGGCACGAGGTATAATCGGCCCGTACCGTGACCAGACGTTAGGGCGACACGCGGTCTATTAGACCCCACCTCCTTTTACAGACTAAAATCCATTTTCTGGCGCGAAATCAAAGATAAATGAGAATTTTGGTCCTTATTGATATAGACAGTGAATTGATGAACCCTAATCCACCGTCGCCCCGGGATCTGATGGCTAGTTTAGGAATTATTAGCAAAACAAAATATGGGATCTTATACACCTCGTAACGCACTGAAATAGGGCAAATTTTCGCTGCGATTAGTGATGGGAAAAATAATATCGACGTTTTTAAACTGTCTTAACTACGCAACGACTTGACCGATTTTGATCAATTATATCTCATTAGATCGTTTTAAGGGCAAAACCTGGCAAAACAACACAAAGCTATCAAAGGATACATTTTTTTTAAATAATCTAAATTGTGCTTGAAGGCGCCATAAAGAAAAAAAAACCGGCCAAGTGCGAGTCGGACTCGCGCACGAAGCGTTCCATTCTATACCATTAAGAGGCACCTATTACAGACTTATTATTGGAAAATAATGGATTACGGTTTATGCATAAGGTTTATCTTTCTATTGATGCACAACACTGGTCGCGGGAAGCTCGCGTTGAGTGCGGTACGAGGTCAGGGGGGATATGGGACGTTTTAGCCTCGTTCCGCACTGCATTAAAATTATATTAATTCAGTGCGGCACGAGGCCTAAGACATCCGGTACCAAGGTAGGTACACCACCGAGTCCGGAACCATTAGTGATCTCAAATATATATTTATCTCTTTCCTACACTGGACCAAACCAAAGCTATGCCATTCGCACGACAGAGAAATTCACTTTTTTGCTTGCCGCACCACAGGGAAGTTGCATCAGGGGTGATTTAGGCCTCGCTTCGCACTTAACGTGTTAAATACTAGCGGTTTCTAGTGACTTCTTTTAAATATAAGATACAAAAGCTATTGGTTTTTTATATTTCGTAATCTTATGTTTTGTTCTTTTGTAGTTTTCGGTTGAGAGGTGTAATTTTTTTAAATTAATGTAAACCAAAGTTTAAAGATAGGGGTTTATTTAATTTGGACATCATTGACCACCCCATCCCCTGATTAGACACCAGTAAATTATTTGCCTCTTACCCTCACCTCGCTCGGGTGCGTAGCAATAAGCATTTCTATTAGCAATTTTTTACTCTATACTTATAAGAGGGTTTTAAATAGAACTATCTTTTTGGATTTTTTCGCAGATTTATTTTTATTTTAATTTTTGGTTCCTGTCGTTTCGAATGCTTTACAGCAATCATGGTCACGGGAGAGACTGAGGTTTTAGACGTCTCAAACGTATTTTATAGTTGTTACAGACAGTCTACCCACAAAATTACAAAATGAATTCAAAAATACAAAAAATGGTACTAAAGTACCTTACAAGTAAAGTCAAGTATTTTACTTACCTTTTCGTAATCGGTCAATTACAAAAGTAAAATAAATTAAATTAATTGTTTAATCAATTGTTTTCTATATAATACAAAATCTCGCTAACAACTAACATTCCCAAGGGCGTAGCATGAAGTAAGATTCTTGATATATACGAGTATGACCTTCCTTAGACCTAAATATGCAAAAAGAATTTTTCAAATCTGACTAGTAGTTCCCGAGAATATCACGTTCAAACAAACCAAAAAAAACACCACAAATAATGAAAATTAAGATGCAAGTCCATACGAAATAATATAAAAAAGAAAACGAAAGTAAACGAAAAAAAGAAACAAACCAAATCGCACATACAAATTGCCAATTTCCTAGAAAACCCATTGTGATTAGCCATCATTGACGCTTAGAAGGTGTAGGGCATAAATTTCCTAATATATTTTCGCTTTCAACAATAAACTATTATTGTTCGTATTTTAATATCGAACACACGTCGAGATAAATAAATAATACGCGGCGTTTTTCGGCCATTTGTTTGGATGAATGGTCGCTTCCATAACGTCTAGGATATTAATGTTAGATGGCCCATTCATGTTTCTTTATGCCGCTTAAGAATGTGTACGCATTCGTCATATCATGGTGACGGTTTATACTTTTTCCTTTAAGATTGTTGGTTGGAATGGGATGTTATTATAATTGACAAGTAAATTGTGGTAGCTTATGTGTGTTTTTTTAAGTTATCTATTTATTTAAATATAGGGCATTGGTAGCTCAGTGGTAACGCGATCTAAACGTGAAGCAGGTTCAAATCCCGGGTGTCGCACCTCTGATATTTTTATATGCGAATGATTTTCAACATGATTACCACTTGTCTTACGGTGAAGGAAAACATCGTGAGGAAATCTGCATGTCTGAAAGAACCTAGCAAGTTTTCGCAAAAGGGCTGAATACAACATTTATTTAAAATAGAAAAACCGCTCTTTTATTAATTGACTGATTCATCACAATATGTTATAATGACTAAAGCCAGGTTCATGAAATTTGGTTAGATACTAGTTTGTGCAATGTGACGTAACGCTATGAAACGATTATTGGAAACTTAAATTTTTAGGGTAAGAGAGGTTTAACTTTGAATAAAACTTTTTGCTTTATAATTTTAAATTGTCAGTATATACGAATGAAGTCACAGGTAGTTTAGTTTATATGTGACTAATATATATATTATAGGTTTTGAGGTTTATTTTAAACAAAATCATTTAAGTTTTAAATAGATTGTAATGCAATGAGAACACGATTAAAAAATAAGTCTTGCTATAACTATACATATTCATTTAATTAAAATATTTTCAAGCTAGTAATTATATATATTTTCATATAAAACTCTACATTTAGCATGAATTAAAAAATATATTATCATTCCAAATCCATCGGCCATTACTCATAGAAATATTTTCGTCTTATTAATATCAAGATTGTTTAAGCATCAAACAAGCCGGTGTCTAAATTATTCAAGCCGACCGCAGTTTATCGCTCGCCTATCTACCTCACCCCCTTTGATCAAGGCGTTCGACCGTGACGAACCAACGCCCGGACCAATATTATAAAACACGTTTTGTCATTCTATCTTTTTCTGATTTTATAAAGAAGGTAAAAGACAAAATTAAAGTAGATCACCCGTCTCTGTTCATTGCTATGCAAATGACAGAGACGGCCGAACAAATAAAACTGGTTTACATTAGAATATTCAATGTTACACAGCTATTGTTATGTGGGTGAATATTTTTGTACAGGAATTGTTAGCAGGTTTTTGAGGAACTAAAGGGAACGTATTTTAATAAGAGATAAAGGCAAAAGTTAAGAAAATATTGACTCTAACAAAGAATGAGTGGAAGTATGATCAAGTTTTTGTAATTTTTTGACTTTATAACTACTACTTTTATATTTTGAAAGGAAGAATTCAGAAAAATCTTAATTTCATAGCTTAAAAAGCTTTATTTATAATCTAGATTTCTTAGAACTTAAACCAGAAGCAATAAGTATCAACTTTTTACATTAATTGTGATGAGATTTTTACAGTTTTCTAATATTAAGTCTACTATATCCATCAACTCAGTCTAACATTAAATATTTGCAATATTATGGTAACTGGCAAGTCTAACAAATTTAAAACATCTATACATTAATAAAATTCTGAGTCAAATCTGTACATTAAATATTTTTTGGAAAATCTTATTGAAATAGTCCATACTATCGATACAGAGGCCAAATCTAAAGTTTTTAGAATTTTTGTCTATCTGTCAACATATAGGATACTTTTTACTGTTGGAAAATATCTCTGAGAAATCTATAGGTACTAAGCGTTAAAACGTAACTAGGGACAAACCCGAGCGGCGCAACGGTGAGTCGCTAGTTAAATACTAAATACATATACATAAAATAAATACTAAATCGTTACTTCCTAATTAAAATATGCACCAAAATGACCGATATTCAAACTTCAAGCATCCCTTTGAAGACTCACTGGACACCAAAGACACCGGCACGGAACATTCAAGGGCCCTCACATATTGAGAGAGCCAGTTTGTTCCGAAAATATTTTATACTTTTGCATAGAGATCAAAAGACGAATGTGAAAAGGCCCTCCACGCCACTCGTGCAGTTTAGCTTTGAAACCATTGAATAAGCGTCATTGAACTGCTTGTGAATTCTAATTCTAGTTTTATTTATAATTTGTTGGTGAAATGGACTTAAACGTTTATTTTCATAGGTGAATGTTATCGGATTTATGTTATAAATGCGAAAGTTCTATATGTCTGTAAGTTTGTTACGCCTAAACGGCTGGACGGATTTGGATAAAATTTGGTGAACAGATAGATTATGGCTTGGAATAACAGATTAGCTTCAGTTAGGCATCTTGGGATGCACCCGATCATAAATAGAGGAGGTCGTTAGTCATGCAAAAACTTATTAGTGGTTATGAATTGATATAAGTATATTTACCTACTTACATTAAATCTATACTAATATTATAAAGAGATAAAGTTTGTGATTTTGTGAGTTTATGACGTTGTATGGAGTAATCTTTGGATCTACTGCACCGATGTAGATGAAATTTGGTAAGAAGATAGTATGAGACCCTGGGAAGAACAAAGGATCAACAAACGGAACGACGGAACAAGAAATCATCGCTTAAGGGGGTAATAATGGGGATGAAAGTTTATATTGTTACAGTTAAGTTGATATTTTATACAAGTGTCTATGATTAACATAGACTTTGCTATACAAATGCATAAATAAAGTAAATATTTTTTGTTATACAATAATAGATACAGAATACTGCTAAGTAGGTACTTGTGATTTTAGATACTTTGAAATTAACCGTTAAAATTATTATTTTATAACATTAATTATATTTATAACCTTAATTAACTTAAACTCCTAATATAATTGTATAATTAATATCATTTTACATATGTTAGTGTAAATAAAATTCATCAATCACATGCCATACACAAACATCGCCATGTGTCAGGTCAAAGAAGTCACCACGTCCATCTGTTTGCGTAATTTGATTACGATTTGTTACACCATAAAAAATATTTCCATTTAGGTACATATATATTATTACAAAACTTAACTTTTACAAATTTTGTAATACTCATACTAAAACACTCAATAATAGTGTTTGATTGTAAGTCTTTACTTGTTCATAGATATTAAAATGATTATATTTTTTTGTTATTAATTAAAGATATGGAGGGTATAATAGCTAAGAAATCAAATAACACCTTCGTCTGCCACTAAACTATTTGTCTATACCTAAAAGTAAGCCTTAAGAAAAGTTCTTATTATCTCTCTCTCTCTTATTTAAATGCATTCCTAATATCATATGAGCTATTAAAAACTTTCAAAATTACTTTTCTCTTGTACAAAAAAAGTTCCTACCACATTTATTATAACAAATATCGATTAAAAGTGAATTATAAAATCTCCATCATCTCGAACAGTTAACAATGTAATCTATTCACATATTTTGAATACCAACTGGTGCCTTGCTGTCTGGAACTCTCAGACGTCCCGGCACCTACCTGCTATCCACCACTTAACCCATGTATGAAAGAACTGACATTATCCTTAGACCGAAATAGTAAGAGCCCCCGCACACTATCGACTTAATTCAAACAAGAATTTAGTCAGGTTATTTAAAAAAAAACACTTTCTATAATTGTTATACTTAAAAGAAAACAAAATAATATAGTTTTGACTTATTTAAACAATTTTTTAAAACAACGTATTCAAAACATATAATTCACATGACTACAAATATTTTTACTTTACTATTAACGAAAATTAGAAAAACAGAAACAAAACTATCCCACGGGAACTGTATTTTTTTCCGGGATAGAATGTGCTATTCCAGACTATATATAGTCTTTCTCTGTGCCAAATTTCATTCAGATCCGTTCAGCCATTCTGGCGTTATTGAATAACAAACATCCAAACATCCATCTAAACTTTAACATTTATATTATTAGTAAGAAGTAAGATTTTCATTGTAGAAAATCGAAAGAAAATCAATTTAATTTAAGCGATTGCGTACATCTTTACTTATGAACTGATTATGAATTCGACTGTGTGAAGTCTACAGTGTGCGGTCTGTAAAGACGTCCAATCTGTTTGTTCTGGCCGCCCGCGCTGACCCGCGTCATTATGGAGTGCTATCCTCCATAAGGTTTTTACATTTTTTTCTTTTATGTTTATGGAATGATATTTTTTGAATATCGAGTATTAACTGATACAGTGTATGAACGAATGTTAGATGAAGCCTCAAACTTAAGAATTTAAGTAGGTCAAATATTAAACAAATTAATTAAAAATTATAACCGATAAAGAATACAGATGCTTCTTTAACTAAGTCAGGAGATTTTGCGTTTTCGATGAACGAAATCATGGGTTCAATTCCCGCATTAGATTATAAATTATAGGTAGTTATTTTAAAAAATAATAAGGAAAATACATGTAGATATCATTGAATTAGCACAATTAAAAGTGACAAGTATTAATTTTTTTTCTTAGAAAGCATACAGCCAATGTTTATTTTTAAAGCAAAATAAATATATACTTAATCTAATATTTTGTTCATACTACACTCACCTGCGTCGCAAGATCGAGCTCCTTTATTTAAGGTTTTATTAAGTAGTGGGTCGGAGGCGGTTTTTATTCCTTGCTCCCTTACGTGGGAACATGTATAGTGACTCTACAATTTTGTATCATATATTTATTCAATACATATCTGGGTGCTTGGACGGTCAAGTTTATTATAAATTATATAGAGAACGAGTTTGGAAAAGGAAATACAGCTCTGTAATGAAGTCCATTGTAAAATAGAGTATTTAAACTGTTTATGAAAGAAAATTGTTAATTTTATTGTAATTATGATGTTATAAAGATATATTTAGTTTGAGCTTAAAAAGCTTTCAAGGTTTATTTTTACGTAGCTCTATCAACTCTACTTAAGCTGTTATAGAGAAAGAGAAAACAACATACAAAACCAAACAAGTATTACATGAAAAGAGAGTTGTCAACTTTTAATTCTATTCTCTTATTCCTTTTATTTCCTTATATATTTTTTTATTTGTTATAACCACAGTCTAGTGAGTAATAATTAATATAAATGTTAATTTATACAATACATCGTAATATAAACAAGTCATGTTGACATTTGTGGAAGCCTGATTGACTTCCAATTGCTATCAAACTTCACAATATAACCGGCTGGGCTAACCTGAAATTTTCCTGACAATTTCATCAAAATCACTGCAGCCGTTTTGGTGTTCATAGGGAACATACATACATATATTTTTATATATGTAGATTTTTTAAATTACCTTAGATGGCGATTGCAATCTACTATGGCTTCTCATCGTGATAGTTAAATTTGTTTTAACAGCTTTTATTTGAAGAATATTTGAAATAATCTTTAGAATAAACGTTTAACAGATATTTATGATAGATACAATTAAGAACTAGGGGTAATAAACATTGACTCGCGACTTATTCAAACTATATATAATCCAATTGTTTAATGCAATACAATAACATTCACAGGGGTTCAAAGAATGAGCTAGCAAACAGACCTGTCTTATGATTTATCTAGCTGGACTGAACTGGGCTAAGTAGGGTTACCAACACTTATAAAATAGAAAAATTACATATAATAAAATTGTAACTAAGCCGAATCTGTATATTACATATTTTTTTTAAAACAGAGGCCTAATCTATAGTTTTTAGAATTTTTGTCTGACTATCTTCTTACCAAATTTCATCTAAATCGGTTCAGTAGATCCAGAGATTACACCCTACAACGTCACAAGCTCACAAACTCACAAACCTTACCTCTTTATAATATTAGTATAGATTCTACAGGTATATTAATACTTTTACATTATTTGTGGTTTTGTGCTACAATTAGTTTACAATCATATTTGCATTATCATATTATTAAGTATACTATTGTACACTATTATAAAAATGTATAGTTTTATTTTGATTTTCACCAAATAACGCTTATTTATTATGAAAAAAAAATATACACACGTTACAATATAAAATCTATCTATTCTAAGTATTTGTCACTCTCAGAATTTTATAAGCTCATTCATTGCTAGAAAAATAGATTACAAATTTTAAACCGGAAATACAGACATACGAACAAATCAAGTTAAATAAAAGCTTGTTAAAAAATAATAATTTCCAACATTATGGCAACCCTAACGTCCGAGCCCCTCATCACCTGCTAAATCACCGTTAATCTCCACTGACCACAGTTCCCATAAAAGCAAATTTAAAACGCGGCCTATAAATAAACTTTTATTTATTATTATCACATTGTATGAAGCAATTTAATTAGACACGGTTTGTGTCCCCTTTCTTATTCTTTGCTGGCGTACTTTTGTACGACACTGCAATCAAACTTGACTTGTCAAAATACTAACATAAAATGAATATTTATATAATTTCCGATATTTTGTTATAGATGTAATAAATAAATAACAAGTGCTCATAAGAAAACAACTATATACATATATTATTCCTATACAGAGTACTGATTGATTGATTGGTTGAGATTCACTAAATATCACAAATTTTAACTTTAACTAGATACTACTACAATGTACTAAAATCAGAAGTGTTTCTGTAGAACCAAAATATTATTTATGTTACAGTCAATACAATGTTATGTGATCTTAAAAACATGGGTGTCAATAACATTCAAATTCTAAGCTATTTTTGAGAATTTCAACATATATTTCAATAGATTTTTTGAATGCACTTGGAAATGTATCTAGGTTTATATAATTAATCTGCTGTAGGATCAGCTAGCAATCAATGAGGAAATCATCGCAAAAGATGGTGATCTTGTTTAATAAGAAGAATAAGTGGTAAAAGCATGCATATTTAATTTGTAACCAAATGAAATCTATGTCGTATCTATAAAATTTTAATATAAAAAACTTTATTGCATTATCTTAAATATTAAACCTTTATATTTTTCCAAATACTTGTTTATTAACTTTATAAAGACCAAATAAAATGTTAAACTTTTATCAAGTTAAGAGAAAATCAGTTAGATTTTATGATTACAAATTAACTAAATATTTAACTGTACAATTTATGATGTATTTCAAACGACAATAGGTTAAGACGTTAAGGATCACGAGAATTTACTGAGAAACTATTAAATTGATATCGAGTTCTGCCAAGAATAACATTGTAACTCAGTATGGAGATAATTTATAAATAGAAATTAATTTTCTCTTAATATATTTAAAGTCCAAATTCAAAATTGTTGAAATACTGAGTTACAATGTTGTTCCTTGCATCTGTCGATATTATTATTTAAACTGCTAAAAATGGTAAAGGAAAACGCATATAATATGTGTATCATTTGATATCGTTTGACATATTTTTGCTTTAAAATTTTTATCACTCAATTAGGCGTGTGAAATATTTTTTATTTCAAAATTATTTAGGGTCTATAAATGGCTGATATGTATCAAAATGACGATATGTCACTGCTGTTAAATTTTGATAACACTTTTTATATCTCATAATGAAATAAAGTCTAATTACTTCGATTTTCCTTAAAATATTCCAGTTATTTTTTGTCATATTTTACACAGTTGCTTTAGTTGGTTTTACTTGAACGAAGATTTAAACTTTATTTTATCTTTTTCAAACGAACTAATCACCAAAAATGATATATTTTTCTTTTAAAGTAGAAAGCATGGTTTTTTCTATTTCTAAACTTCATAGTTATCCATATTTCGCAAATTTTGCAAGTTGCGAAAATAGTAGGTTTAAGCCTAAATTTAATAAAGTCCATAAGTTTTGTAAGCTTCATTATTTTCATAGTCCAAATTATTTTTAAATTAAAAAGTATGAACAAACAAATATTACAAAACAATATTCACAAACATCTTCCTTCTGGTACTCTGAGTTATTAAACATATACAACAATATAGGCACTTGACACATGTTTACTGTATCATTATAAGTTTATAAACTTAATAATACTAACTTATTAATACTAATAACGTGATAAATAACGGGCTTGTAGAATTCCCCTTTCTAGATGGATCAACGCTGTGTCGAGCTGCGATGGTTTGACGATTACATACAATAAAGAAAATTACAAATATACTTAATTATAAATACAAAACAAACATACACTTAATTATTACTGTGCAAGTCATGTCGCTGAACGGTACCGATTCTTTGGGTGACAAAACGAGCCAGCTCACCTGTCACTGGTAGAGGCGGTAAAACGAGGTGTTATGTATTTTATGAAGAATTTAGTAATTTGACTCCATAGGCCAAGGGTTTCTACAGCAAATGGTATAAAAACAATTGTTTACTACTATGGTGGCATGAATGTAATTATAAACGCCCTGATAATTTAGGATTCCGAACCTGACGAAGAACTGGACGGGGAAGAGTTAGATTATGAATTCGACGATGCTGAACTAAATGATTGATACACAGAACACTCACTTGTTAGTCGTCCGTATAATAATACTTGTAGATGTATTGTCTTTATTGTTACTTGTACTTTTCCATATTTACTGTTCTTGTGTTAAGCACCAAGCTATCTACCTTTATGATGGTCGTGTAGTGTAATATAAGATATTGAATGCAAACCAATGAAAACTTTTTTCGATGTACCTTATTTGATTCAGATTGATATTGAATATTTTAAGCCAAAACAAGCATACACCCGTGGTTAAAAACTAGTATAAAATAAAGCTGTAATATTTTATTTATAGTTTAATCAAACACAAATCGTTTAAGAGATCAAGTTCAAGCATTTCTAAATGAATTGAAACAGTAATAAGCCTTTTGACAATATCTTCCACGCAATTTGTTATAATGTTGACGCGTGTTACGCCCACTTTCCCCTAATATTAGCTCAAATCTTATCCATTAAGGGTAATAAAAATCACCCTTTGACTCCATTTTCTCTCTTTGTCTAAACAATAAAATCTAAAAGAGACAAGACATAACCCTATGAGATAAATAAAGTTGTAACGCTTATTGCAAATTTATTCAATGCGCTTCCGACGTTTTTGTTGCAATATGCTATTACGTAAGAATTATAATAAATATTGTATTTTGACCGACTTCGAAATATGGGGAAGTATTTAATTCGAGTGTACTATTTCTATGTTACGCGATATCTTCGCTAGTTAGGAGATTTCCATGATACTTTTGAAGTTAGTGTGTGTACGCAATTCTTCTCCTCGTAAAAGGAATGACTGGTATAATACTTCCTTAGATTTACGCGAATATTTGACATTTTAAATAAAACCATCTTTTCGGATTTGGTGAACCAAAAATCAAAATAAATTTGCGAAAGAATCCGAAAAAATAGTTTTATTTGGAATCACTGATATTTCATACTAATGATTGTTTCATGCACTTATGAGGTCACCTGGATGGTTCTTGGCTATAGTTGAACCCGGTAGACGGCTCTGTTTTCAAGATCTAGATTGTCTTTTTTTCGATCAAAAAGTCTGTGACAGAATAACTTCTGCCTATTGGGCTTGCTAGTTTATTTATTTTCTTACTATCCATACGAATATTATAACTGTGAAAGTAACTCTATCTGTTACCTTTTCTCACTTAAACAGCTGAGCAGATTTCGACAAAATTTTGCAAGGATATAAATGGCATCCTGGGGATGGATATAGGTCGGTGATCTCCGTTCCACTTACCACACAAACTTTGCTTATAAAATAATACTTCTGACTCACTGAGAAACAACAAACAGCCCAAAAATTGTACAAGTTTTTTTTTATTTTTTTAAGATCGTTATTTTTAAACTAGAGATATGGTGATTTATTTATTTATCTACATTGACGATCGGAAATCTCAGGAGGCACACAGATTATCCACATATAAAAAGAAGTCTTCAGCGAGCATCTGTCCTTCTGCCTGTAAGCATGTATGTTTTTGCTGTTATCATCTATTTTCTCTAGGAAGAATTATAATAATGATATTCGAAATTGACATAGCATTTACAATTTACAAAAGCGGAGCGTGTCAGAAGAAAAAGTAGAGCTTGATTACTTTGCAAGTGAAAATAACGAATGGCAAATATGTAAGCCCATAACATTTCTCGAAAAATATGGCCAAAATCATATGTAAAACTTTAATATATTAGAAGATATACAAACTTTTATGATTAAAAAAGCATATTTTGATTTAATAATGTTTAAATCTAAGATAACGTAGTGTTCACTAAACTGTGTTTTGCATATTATACCTAACTAATAAAATATTCATAACGCTTCTGTTTCTCGTGTCAGGGTCATATATAATTAGTCGAATATCAATATGTAAATCTCCAAAGTTATTAGGATTCGAAATTTAATACATTTATTCAATATTCAAAACACTTATGCAAGCGAAAGGTGGATAGGACTGCATTAAGTTATATTATTTATTAAACTTGATTTCTCTTATTAATTTGTAAGAAATGAGTTTAAATAAATTAGAAAATGCGTGATAATACAATTTCTTAATATCCAATTACAGATACAAAAAAAAATACGAAAATATTTGCTTAAAGTCATTTTTATGTCTATGTTTATATAGAATCGCTTGTCTTGTATCTAACTACTGTATAAACTATAGGGCTAACGCGACGTGTTGATACTAATTAAAGTAACAAGAAACTATTTTTGAATTAATAACACCATTAAAAATTGGATTTAAGGAGATTTTGACTCTAACTTAATATTATAAATGTAAAAGTTTAGATGTTTGGGTGGATGTTTGTACTCAATCACGCCAGAACTGCTGAACGGTTCTGGATGAACTTTGGCACAAAAATAGACTATAGTCTGTAATAGCACATAGACTACTTTTTATTTCGGAAAAATGTCCGGTTCCAGAGGGATAGGTTTGTTTTCGGTAGTATGATATAATATTTTTGGCTAATGTCAAAAAAAGCAGCTCTTCAAATCCGGCGCTGGCCAAAAGTAGGTATTAACATATTTATATATATTTATTACCAAAACAGATTTTGCATATTTAATTTGAAATGTTATTCAAACTCATGGTCGTATAAACACTAATCAACGTTTTGTGTGCAAATATCATTCGTATTGAAATAAATGTAATAATTTATGAGATAGTTAAGTCTCTTATAATCGACAGGTCAATATTAATTCATTCTATTATAACCATTATGTACAAATTTGTGGAACTACTTTAAGTCCTTAACGCAAAATATTTGTTTATCGTTTTTCATTAGAAAAAATATTTTTTTATCATTAATGTCATCTTTACCGTTGTGAGATTTTTAGTTACCATATTATTAAACATCGAGGATACCTGCATGTCTGAGAGAACCTAGCAAGTTTCCGAAAGATATGTGAAGTCCGCCAACCCGCACTTGACCAGCGTTGCGGACTATTCCTCTCGTATCAAAGGGAAACCTGCTGGGCACCCAGCAGTAGGACATTAAAAAGGGCTGAAATCTGAATAGGTAAATATATATTATTGTCACAGATTTAACAAATTTGGTCTCCAAACAACAAACACACTGTCTTTATTCAGAGCGTGTTGAGGATAAATACAAATAATTTTGCCGTTCAGAATATTGTCTTACTTTCTGCAGAGGCTAAGAACAAAGTAAAATGTTATCTAAACCTTTGTAGCTATGTGTGGAGAAATTGGGGAAAGCTATAATTTGTTACGTATCCTTTAATAATCATTTGACTTATAAACGATAGAAATTAAAAACTTTAAATAGCTACCTCCAGGTAAATTTCTAAGAAATTAATTAAATTTCAAAGAAATCTATTGTTAACTGTAACGCTGGCGTGTTCGCGGTCGTAGAGAGATTAATTTTAATCGAAAATCCACTTGAAATTGTATTGAATAGCCAAACAAGCTAGGCAAAGATGTACAGCTAATAATGCCAACACTACATTGATCTAGCATTTTTGGCACATTCACGTCCAAACCCTATAACAATCGTGAAATTAACGACAAATAACCATTGTGTCGATAGTCTGAAGACAGTTTTAGAAAAAAGGTTCGATCTCTAATGAACAATGGAACCCCAATCGAACCGATATTAAATTTAAAACCCTTTTAAATACAATTGTATGATATTTATTGCATTTTTTGCAATTCGCATGTAATGCTCTAGATATGTGGACAATGAGAGAAAAAAAATATTTTTAAGGGTACGATGGGTAACTTGAGGTCATACTCACACCCCTGTACTTCCTGTTTCTAATGTTTAGGGCTGTCAACAAATCTAATTTTTAGTTAAGGCAAAATAATTTTAAAGTATATTTATCATTGCCTACAATAATATTTTTATTATGCTAATAGAAATTAAGTTATTTTTAATAATAATTACAACTGGGTATATCGACTTATCTAAAACTAAATATATAATAAAAAAATTGGGTGATTTTTTTATATATTTTTTTCCAAAAATCAATTTTTTTTAATTAAATAATTATAGTGAAGTATAATAAAGCGACAAATATGTTAGAATAAAGTATACCTATAGTAGTATACCTTTTGGCAACCCTACACATTACGCGTAAAATCCTAAGATCAGCGTGACAGGTCGCTTGGCGTCACGTTCCGTGAGAAACATCTGTGCAGCTGATAGCGATGACAGATCACTGAGAAATAATAACGATTGTATTGGCCCTAATAACGATTGGCAAATACGAATCAACAAAGGTTAGTTAGGGAAAGCAATATTTCCTAAGTCTACAATAAATATAATATCATACTTTTAAAATAACTTTTTCTAGTCTATTAGCTTGAATCAACGGCTGCATATCAAAATCAAATCGAAATCTAATCAAATTATAATTTATTCAAATAGATTTTTACGAACACTTTTGAATCGTTACTTTTTACATTTTCAAAATTTAAATTAAATGTCAGTATGTTAGTCCGTGGGAAATTTACGACCTCAACTACAACTATGACCATACTAAAATAATTTAAATGGCAAGCTTAATATGCACTGTGGAATTTTGTTATATATACACACATATATACATACACCTTGCCCTTTAAACGACCTATTTACATTTTGAAGGACTGAGGATGTCATGACGTAGGTCTTCGTAGTTAAAGTCCGTGTCAAGAATTCAGTAGCAGGCCAGAGCGAGGAGGTTCCTTCTCTCACTTTGTCCATCATAAATGAAGTATGGACTTACAACTGGTTAGTTGAATATTATCTATTATAAAAACTTAATGTAAATAAAAATAACAGTAAATTTCAATAGTAACTACCACTTTGCACTTTTTAACAAGCTTTCATAAGTTTAATCAATTTTAAAATTCCTAACTAGAATTGTCGTGTCGACGGTCGATTTAAAATTTTGTAAATATGTATGTGAAATTTTGATGATTATACAATAATTTGACTATAGAGCTGGACTGATTCAACATAACCCCTTTTTTTCTTTCGTTTTTTATTCCTTTCAGCTTAAAGAGGAAAAATGTCAAAAAATATTAAAGATTTGTAATAGTAAAACTAATGCTTATGTCCCAAGTAAAACTATTTTTTCGAATTTTTTGCCGGACTTATCCTGAGTTTTGGTCCCTGACATTTCAAATGCTTTCCACTTTACAGCAATCATGTTCACGCGTTCGAAACGCCAGGAAACAAAAGAAAATAAAATCAATAAAAGTCGGAAAAACTAGTTTTATTTAAATTTTCAGAATAACCTTACATTTTGTCACTTTGTTTTATTTTTTTTTTAATTTTTATTAATGCCACCAACTCACTTCACCTTAGCAAATGGCAACTATGGTTTAAAAAAAACATAATAATCGAGCAGTAGCAAACAGTTATTAGAGCCAAACTTTTAGAAATAAATACAATAAAAAGCGGCATCGTTTAAGCAAAAGATAGTGGTAAATATTAACAAAATAGTTACTTATGCAGAAGAAAATGTTCAAAGGAAGCACACGCCTGGACTTAGCACTATTATATGTGAAGTACAATCAGCTACTTCCGACTTAATCTAATACAAATTCTTCAAATTCACCTTTGCTTATTTGAAAAACTGTACAATCAAATTTGAACCTTATCTTAAAGCATTAAGACTGAATTTAGATAGATAATCTTAAAATTTACATATCCATATTGTGTTTAGTGGTTACAGTTAATAATGTGTTAGTAAAATTCAAACAAGCAACCATCTGTATTGCTTGCAATATAAAATTGAAAAGAAAAAGACAGCGTTCTAGTAAAATTCTCGATCATCATCATCTTCATCTTGCTAATGTAATGGCTTTCTATAAAATTTTATTTAAGATTAATTTAAGAATTATTTATCTACACTAATATTATAAAGAGGACAGATTTTTTTGTTTGTTTGTTTCTACCGAACAAGTTACTGACTACTGGACCGATTTAAATGAAATTTGGTAAGAAGATAGTTTGAGATCCTAGGAATAACATAGGATTTTTATCCCTGAAATCATCTCTTAAGGGGGTGGAAATGGGGATGAAAGTTTGTATGGGGAATCAACCTAGGGACGAACCCGAGCGAAGCGACGGTGAGTCGCTAATCAATTAAGTATATATTTAGTAATGTAGGCATAAGGCCCTAAGGGCCTATCCTACAGGCCTATATATTAAGCTATATATACCTAAAGGCCTATATATTAAGCTATCTTTAATTACTTATCTTTTAGTGGCCGCATAAAAGGTTTACTTTAAATTATATTATCGTTAAATATTTAAATCGAAAATATTCTAATTTTAAATAATAGTTTATTTAAAAATTTATGACAATAAGTTGGAGCACTATGTAAAATTAAACAATAAACTAGAGATGTGCTGTGGGAATTTGTAACAGTATGTCGATAATCCTCAATTGTTATTCATACATTCTATAACGAAACGTGTTTAATCATTACTAAATAGTTCCGAAAAGTACGTTTTTTTTGGATCGTGTGTAACGTTTTCGAAGTACAAAGGCTAACCGCACTCAGCCTTGTCTCAGAAAGCAAATCTGCATTTCGAATCTGATTATTATCTACTAATGCGACTTAAATACAACGAGTTTTTTCCACATCCGGTATAGACTGACCATTTAACCGACTTCCGGTGAAATTGTAACTCTATTAGGTTGGAATACAGCTTACTCTACATTGTATTGTAGAGCCAGCGTGAGTTTATATATATTTGTATTTATTGTCAAGTCAAAACTACTTAAAGTGTGATCCTAGCCGATGATACTATTCATTTTTTTTAATGAAGTACCTATAAGGTAGCCATGTGCTGGAGATTTAACAGTAAATATTGAATAACAAAATTGCGTGAAAAGGGCTAAAAGAGCTTAATTATTCGCGTGTTTACTTGTCGAGTGGAATTTCTTCATTATCAAGTGGCAGATGGGTCTAAAGCTTGTGAAAACTTAACGGTACATTATATTGAATTGAGCTTTTAAAGAGCCAGATGCTTAAATTTTATTTGTTATAGAGCTTTCTTTTCCCGTATCCTATTGATTTCATTGTATAAAAATGTCTCTTAATTATAATATGGTAAAAAATCATTTTTGTATTGTTTTTTTAATATTAATATAGTGACACATGTTTATAATTTATAATAATAATATTTGTAGCAGGTACCAAATGAAATATTTGGATTATTTATTATTCATAAATTTAGGTATTCAACATTCGACCCACGTCACTAAATGAAGCTATTTATTATAATAGATTAAAATAAAAAATAAATACGACATGTAAAAATGAAAATAACTACCCCCGAAAAGATAGTCCAAAAGGGTTGACAGCTTTTATTTTCTACTAATTATATACATAGTATGGGGGTATACAAAACTAGAATCACCCCCTGGGCTAATCTGAAAATTGCCTAATAATTTCATCTAAACCAATCCAGCCCTTTCGGAGTCTATAGTGAACATACATACACACATCAATCTATATACATATTGAGATACCAAAGAGCAGACAACACGTGAGAGATAATATAAGGCTTCCATTTTTAAATACAAATAGTAATTATTTTTTAACCGACTTTTTTATATTACAAGTGCTCCACAAGAACACATTTTCTGCCATGAAATAAAGTAAAATCTCCTAGATAAGCGTAGCACTATACAGATTTCCCATATAAAAAGCAATCTGTATTAGCTCATCGTTAAACATAAGCGAAATTAAATCTGCAGATCTCATCTCAGTTTTCTGGTTTAACACAGAACCCACTTAGTTCTGCCGGATTTAACACGCAGAATGGCTACCGACTTACCGGCTGATTCCTTGATAATATCATTGCACCTAAACAAATAAATATACGCAAATATACTACGATATATTTTGAATTGTAACACAATGTATTTAAATTCATTTTTGTTTGACAAAATGTAAAAAAAGTAATAAGGTTTCATTATTTCCACCTTCACAGCGAGATTTGAATTGGGGATTGTTCAATTTAAAAGAAATAGCGGAAGGTGTACACGATATTTTAGTTTTTGATAGAAAAAGTAAATACATACCTATATCATAAATATTAAATATATTATTATGTCAAACAGACCAACTGCCAAAATTAATAACTTTTATTTGTTTTTTTTTGATTTACGCGAATATTTGCATTTTAAATCAACCTATCTTTTCGTTTTTTTTCACGGATTTATTTTTATCATGGTCTGGGAAGGACCAGTCTCTACCTTGACCATGATTGCTGTAAAGCATTCAAAAGGTTAAGAATCCAAATCAAAATAAATCCGCGAAAAAATCCGAAAAGACAGTTTTATTTAAAATTAATTGTTCATTGCTCCTCTGAGCTCCTCAAGTTGTTTTTATCAGTGGACGAAGCAATTAAAAGACAATATAGGATAGCGAACCGGAAACAAAGACTAAGTAATCATATATACCTATTTCCTATGCAATAAGTATATTACGACCTTTGTTATTAGTATCTGAGTATTTATACGTATTTTTCTACAAAAACCTCGCTATCATTATAGAATTTGAAACGTTATTATAACATTTTAGAAAATTCGTTATAATTTTTTTAATAGGACAAGACCGCTTGTTACTTGCACCAAACAATTTCGCAAACGCCATCCGAAATCCCACAATCGGACACGTTAAATGATCAACCGAGATTAAGGGACGGATCTTACGCTCTATCGACGATCAAAAGGTATTTAATTCAAAGGGGGCACAGTACGGATATGAATAAAATTGGTTGACGCAAAAACCCGCTTCGTTGTCTATTGACGTTGTTATTTAGTAATTGAATTAGCGATTCAGTCGTGTGTATAGTCTGTGGTATAGTGATGTGAAACTCTGTCAGAATATTATTTAATTAATTATACCTTTAATTACTACTATTTGGTTGATATTATGCTGTTGAAATTTTTAATAAATGCAATATTCGGTATCTAAAGAAGTTAAGAATTTGTAGAAAAATTGAGCTGCATTTTCAACGTGTTTGTTTCTATACATAGCAGGGCAGACAGCTGTCATATAAATAATATATGGCACCTATTTATTTTTCTATAAGATTTGTGAAGGTAGCTTCGTGATATCTTCACCAATTTTCATGATTCTTTTTTTAATTAATAGATAGGGTCGCCCAATAAAAAATCAAGCAACGTATTTACGTCAAAATGAGAAAGAAATATTTACAATGTATATCTACGTACATTATTTAAGTTAAAAAAATATATTACGTAATTTTTTTTACAAATTAATCGCTACTCAAATTGAAAACATCCATTGACATTAATCGATAAAACAACAAAACAGATAAAGAGCTCTCGATAGTGCAACAGATTTTGCATCAATTGCACGCACACTTCATGACATGACCACTCGCATCGACAACTGATAATCGCACATCACTAGGGTGAGAAAAGCAAACATACACTTAACTAGATGATGGCCATTTGAGATGGCGAAAAGATCTTGTAATAGGTAGGTACTTAATTTATTTATATTAATGGCCATTGAGTAAGATAACTTGTGAAGTAGAATGGAGAAGACACGACGCATGTTCCAATTGTACTTAATGAAAAAGCTTGTGAAGCTTCTTTGATAAGTGACAACAGTTGTCGAATCTCTTAATATGCTGAAAGCTGCAGGTTTAATTACCATGTCTAATAAAAGTTTATATTTCTTAAGCTTTTTAGAATTTAGTTTCATATAATACAAAGTCGAAAATCTACGGCTATGGCTAGAGGTAAAAGCTAATCGTTGGGTAAATTATTATATTAATAATTGTGAATACGTATATTGATAACAAATGATTTCTAAAAGAGGAAAGCTTGCAGAAAATCTCGGTTTTTAAATCGTTTGAACCACGAAGGCTGTATAAAATTATACAAAGTATTTATTACTTATTGACATTGACAGTAATTTGTATAAAATTCACTTTTTTTATAATAAATTTCATATAGGTAATGTCACGACATGTACTTACTTACATACATTATTATAATAAACACATTATTTCTGTGAGTTTATTATACAGTGCATACCAATTTGTCCGTCATGTTACTTTACCTAATAGCTTTTTAATAAAATTATTATGTTTATAGGTACAATAACATAGCTATTATCTGTACAAATAATAAAATTCTGATTCGAATCTGTACATTAAGTATTTTTTGGAAAATGTTATTGAAATATTCATTATTATCGATATAGATGGCCTCATCTATTGTTTTTAGATTTGTTGTCTGTCTGTCTGTCTGTCTGGGAACGCATCACGAGAAGACTACTAGATGGATTTTGATGAAATTTGGTATGAGGATAGCTGGTTATCCGGGTGAACATATAGAATATTTTTTACTGTGGGAAAATATCTCATCTCTGAGAAACCTATAGGTACTAAGCGTTAAAACGTATGAAGGGACGAACTTGAGTAAGTCCTAGTTAAATAATAAAAATGCTCTAGTTAAAATTTAATGGATTTTACCGTATTAAGGAACATATTTTTTTTACTTCACTACACAAGGGTTGCAATGATATAAAAAAATACAGTAATTCCAAAAAGCCTTATCGAATGTCTATCGTATTGTATAGTTACTTATGAATAATATATTTAATAAGTTATGGTATAGATATTTAAATATCAATAAATTAATTGTGAAGTAGCTTTTAAGGAGGTTCGTTATTTTACATATATTTCACGCATTTCGATATAATAAAAATTGAAGAATCGGTACAATTGAAGAAATAACGATTAATTTCGCGTCACTAGCTCACGCCCTTTCATACAATAGGGAAGCATCAAAAATATCGATTTCGTTTAAATCAAAAATATTTATTTGCATTTAAATACCGATGTAACGGATTTGTAGTACATAATGGATTACAAAGCGTTACAAATTCTCAAATCGATTGGACAAATTACCATAACTTTTTACAATTGATTTTTTTTTTGTAATTCGCAAACGTATGTAAATTTACGATTTTTATTGGCAGCTTTGTAACTGACAATTGCCTTACAATATGGCAAGGATATGTTATTTCAATTACAACTTAATATCAATATCGCTCTTTAAATTTTCACATTTTATATGACTATTAGTAATAATTTCTTTTTTATTTTGGTTCGGTAAATAAATTTGAAATTTAAAAAAATTATTGAACAATAAATTTTAATGCCTATACAAAGTAAGTAAGCCACATATTAACGTTTTTACCAAACTGCTCCATAGTGCTTATCAATGAGAAACGTTTAGTCATTAAGTTGATTTTGTTTTCGTTGTAAAATATCACGGTGTTGTTTTCTCACACATTTTTTTTAAAACGACCGTTAAAAGGTCAAGTACTGTCACAAAAAAATATCCAATTTTCACATCAATAGGTCACACAACTGAAGCTAAATTAAAGAATAACATACGAGTATCGATCTTTCCCTTAGAATGGGGAAGTGTGATTGCTAACCGTTGAAGATACAATGAGAATCTTTAAGAAAAAATTAACATATGTCTATCATCCAAAATATGATCCAATAACCGAACAAAGAACATGCAAATATGGAATCGATACGAAAAATTCAAAATACTGTAAAAGTCATTCATACATTCAATGAAATTTAAATGGAAAAAATTGCCTATATCATAAAGTATCGTAGGGTCGATAATTGAAATGTTAAATGTGATTTTTTGACGCGAGGGCATTGGGTCGCGCCCTGATGTTTTCGAAATCACAATGCGGTCTAGGCAAATCGCATACAATTTTATTGCCAATAAAAAATATCTATTCATATATTTAAAACATGCGCCCTGTTAAAAGAAATTTAAATTTAAATAAATGATTTTTGCATATGACAAGCCCATATTAGACGTTATACTTTGCAACATGTGTATAGGCAGGTATTTTATTGCTTCGCTACTGTAATTTTAATTCGATTGTTAAATTAACAGACCGTTACAAATTCTCTTGTTGAAAGTGCGAAAGGAATAAATAAATTAGCAAGTTTAAAATGGATACTTATTCCGGTTGATTTCTTTGATCATATGTTATCTTATTCTTTGAAAAAGTAACAAAGATTTATTGATGTCTCATACCTATCATACAAAGTAACCTCTTAAACTATTTTAGAGCTTTTCATTAGGGATATCATTAACAGTTTAAAATAATATGAAAGGTTTTCTAATATTTATAAAAGACTAGCGGCTGACCCTCGCTTCACTCGGGTTCGTCTCTAGAAAAATAAAAACAGATTTATCCCACGGGAACCTTACAGTTTCCCGGGATAAAATGCCTATATGTTATTCCAGACTATAATCTATCTCTGTGCCAAATATCATCTAGATCCGTTCAGGCGTTCTGGCGTGATTGAGTAACAAACATCCAAACATCCAATCATCTAAACTTACTACATACTTACTAATACAATTAAAGATTCCATCATTTTTATATTTGTATTTTCAATAAGTACCTATAAGGTTATATAATTTGCTTTACATTAGATATTTCATTAAATACAGTTTAAGAAAAAAAGTGATCAAAACCCAATTAAATCTATATATCTACCTACCTACCTATTTTTTTTGTATTAGTTAGGCATATTTTTTTTAATAACGTAACTATTATTACGGTGTATGGGCAATGTAATTAAATATAATGATATCATTTGATACAAAGTTGAAGTTACTAGTCAGAAATATGACAAACATATTAATACGTACGTACCTATACGATAATAGGTACCTACCTACATATTAAAAAATTGAGATGACTCAATACGACCCATTTTTCTCAATAACATCTGAAATTTACCTTATTAGAGATATAAGCTCCATACAAATTATGCCAAATTCCTATCGCTAGTAAGGAAAACCAAAGATAGATAAGTTATATAGAATCAGATAATACCTATACTAATGAGAATATATTTAACTCAGTCATTTCACTTTTTTTTTTTTTAGTAAAAGTAACATTTTATACAGTATACACATAGCACCAACCTAAGTTACAATCAATTATACTCTTAGTAGGTATGCTTCAAAGTTAAATGTGAACGAACCTCGTCTTCGGTCAACGAGATGTATTGAACTTACCTTACATAATTGCTATTGTAAGACTCAATAATAAACATAACATTAACCCAAGTAAATCAAGCTGTTAAATATACCTTAATAGCGGACAAAACAAAAACAAATCTATCCCACGGGAACCGTATATTTGCCAGGATAAAAAGTATCCTATGTGTTATTTCAGACTATAATCTATCTTTGTACTAAATTTCATCCAGATCCGCTCAGGCATTCTGGTGTGAAAGAGTAACAAACATCCATACTCACAAACTTTCACATTTATAATATTTACACAGATTAAAATAAACGTGCCATGCTTATAGATATATTTTGTATGATCAATCATATCTTTTAAATTTGTAACATATATAGGTATAGGATGGTAGTAACCCATTTCATGGTCAACGATAGATAAGTTCTCCACGTGTATCGATTTTACAACTTTCATACATATACCTATAAATAAGAGATCCTTTGTCAAAGTAAACTTTTATAAATGCAATCTTGCAGTCTTTAGTAAGAGCTTTTATACTATGTGATATGGTGATTATAATGATATGACTTTTTTTCTAAATTATCATTATTTATTAAATGAAAATTGGAAAGCTCAGAAAGAAGCTTACATTCCTATTTAATATTATTTAATATTTTTGCCCAAGCATTTACCTCTCAGATAACCTATAGTATTTATAAAAGGATTCGAACCTACGATTTTTGCGACATGGATTATGAACTAAAACCTACGTCTTAGCTATCTACGCAACTTTATTACTGATATAATAAAAAGTTCACTATTCCAATAACAATTATTAAGCTCAATATTAAGCTTAATATTATCAAAAGCTAAACATATTTTGATAGCACTCTCGTAATTGTGCAGCGAACATCACCATATTCAAGCCGAGCTAATAACAGAAATCATTATTTCAAAAGCAAGAAAAACAAAAAGCCAACCAACGCAGTGCAATTGTGTACGCTTAAATTATTTTGAATTTCGAACAGTTGGTCGTCTTCTGCATAATAACATCCGTAAGGCAATGGCAGTTACTTGACCAATGGGAGAGCTTGAATCGTTTTCGTGGGCGTCATTCTGGCTCCTGATTGGCTGAGGCGAGTACGTTTATCATTCGATTTGTTAGCGCTCCGTCACCGCAGTCGTGTACGATTGTCGATTGTCGCCATTGTGCCTGGCGGCGTACGTAAGGCCGCATCGCGACGCGTTTAAATATGTTGTTTTGATTATTGAACAGTGTTTTTTTGATATCCGTGTTAAAAAAAAACCAAGGTGGATCTAGATTTGCATCAACGTGCCAGCGGTCACTTGATAAGGTTAGTATTTTTTTAATTGTTTCGGTCAATGAACTTTTGTTAGTTTCTGTTCTGATGAATGAATGAATGTATATATTTTAACTTTATTTTTTTTTAATTTTATTCTCCATAAATATACCTATGTAAATATGTAGTTATATATTATATATCATAGTTACTACCGCACAATTAATCATTAAAAAAAACTTAAATATTTGTTAAAATATCCATCTAATTTTCAAAAAAAAAAGAAAATTATTCATTCTCCTTTGAATTTAATTATTAGTACTATAACCTCCATAAAACTCACAATTATTGTTTTATTTATCTATGGCTTTATAAATTTTGCTTAAAAATGTATCTTAATCTTTAACTTAGTATGTAATAAGGATAAAATAAGTATACAATCACGAACAAAAGTGTTAGGGTCTTTTATATTGTGCAGGAACGTCATTAGGAAGCTATTAAGGGCAATCCAGAGTATATTATACATGTATTAAAGTGTACATTTAAAGCACCTAAATGGTTCATTTGGATACATCCATAGTAAAATAATTAACGCGAAAGTAAATTTATTCTTTAATTCAGTGTCTTTAGAAAACAAGCTATAAGCTATTTTTTACTGCTAAAAAGAGTTACTTTTGTTTGTTTGTGTGACCGAATGATTTGTTTTTTACTGATGATAAGCCTCAATATTCCACAGTTAAAAATATTTTTTATGGATGTAGAACGTGATCGAGGTCACGGGTGAGAATAAATCGACAGTAATATTGAATTGAATAGATACATTTAATTTATTCTGAGCTGAAATACTTGTTAGTATATGATATAAATAATATTTACTTAGTAGAATATAGATATGTATCAAAATCTTATATGATAATAGAACCTCCTCCTTTTTAGAAGTCGGTTAGAAGTACCTTTTTTCTTCTTAAATACTTTTCCAAATAGCAACCTTCGTTGTTAGTTACTTCATATTTAGAGATTCATGTTTAGACATAAAGATATTTTTCATAGAAATTTAAATTAGCCATACCTAAGTAAAAGCATGTCTTACTCTGTGGGTTATCGACACTTTATTCATTCATCACCTCATTACATACCTTATTTTTTACGTAGATTTATTGAAATTGTAATTTTATATGACGTAGAAAAATATGTATGTATGTATGTATGTATACGGAGTCGTAAGTCATAAATCTTTTTATTATATCTATATATATAGAATGTACCATTCATTTAACTGCATTACAGTAATGTTACTAAAAAAAGCTCGTTCTATCTGTTTGAAATATAAATCTTAATTATAGTAGTCATTAAATTCTAATAAGCTTTAAAGTTATAATGTATTCGGTCATAATGTAGTATTAAATATTTTTCTGTTTCTGAAATTCATATAAGAATAATTATTATTACGTTAAATCTTCTCTTATTGGGTTCCAGATGAATTACTCAGAAAAGTTCCGCACTTATGTCATATCTAACTAGCGACTTATACTCGCTTCGCTCGGGTGCGTTCCTAGGTACACCGATTTTATTTACTTTTACAAGAGTTTTAAATTTTATTGCACTGAACCCTAATTCTTTTTCTTAAATAAAAGTAGCTTATGTTACTCCTTATAGCATCAGCTATCTACCAGTGAAGGTCCCGTCTATATCGGACCAGCCGTTTCGGAGATTAGACGGAACAAACAGACAGACACACAAAAATTTTAAATATTGTGTTTTTTTTTATATGTACTGTATATAATTTCATATGCGTTTAGTAAAGAGCTGTTATTTTTGAATTACAAACACTTCAATTTTATTTATCTGTATAGACTAGGTGATAGTTATTTTTTTTAATAAGTTAATATATTACTAGACCTATAAGAATCTTGTAAGTTGGTACTATTATGGGTATTGAATAAATCTAAAATCAAATTAGTCTTGGGACTAATTGAAAATATGTAGATAAATAAAGCACTCAGAAGTCTTACAACAATCGGAAATCAAACCGCCGACCTGAACGAAAAAAGTCTCATACTAACAGGCCGAGTGTAGTATAAGGCTACAAAATAACCAAAAAGATAAAAACTTAATCAAAATTAGTTTTATACTGCCAATTAGCCTTTATATGTACTGAAGGCACAATTGGTGTATTATAATAGGCACTATAAACTCCTTTTATTATTTTTACACGTTTACAACGTCGGTTATAGGCTTTGAACTACCGACGGACCTAAGATTTTGGATTTTTGAATATGTAGGAAGTTTCTTAGTGCGGATTTGTGAAGTTAAATATTTTGACTTCAATAATATGACATCGCACTGTAATCTATACGGATAGATAAAATTGATGTGTCTGTAATGTCAAAATAACAGTTTTTTACTAAATGCATATGAAATTGTATAGTTAAGGTACCTACTTATAAGAAAAAAACATTTTTAATTTTTTTGTCTATCTGTCTGTCTGTCTGTTTGTTCCGCCTAATCTCCGAAACGGGGGGACTGATTTTGACGGGACTTTCACTGGTAGATAGCTGATGATATAAGGAGTAACTTAGGCTTCTTTTATTTTACAAAAAGAATTAAGGTTCTGCTCAAAAAAAATACCTAGGGACGCACTCGAGCGAAGCCAGGGTAAGTCGCTAGTCTATACTAATATTATAAAGAGATAAAGTTTGTCAGTTTGTGAGGTTGTAATCTCTGTATCTACTGAACCGATTTATATTAAATTTGGCAAGAAGATAGTTTGAGACCCTAGGAAGGACATAGATTATTTTTTCCGGAAATCGTCCCTTAAGGATGAAATGATAGGGACGAAAATTTGTATTGGGAAGCACCGCGCAAGCTTGGGACGAACCCGAGCGAAACGAGGGTGAGTCGCTAGTTAGTTAAAAATATACATGTAAATATTTGTCAGTTAGTACCTATATTTGTTATTTCTTCACGCTGTAATTGCTTAACTGAATTAAATTTACAATGAAGGTGGCTTTGCACTGGGTTCACGAGCCTATACGATAACACGAGCGAGATGAGTCTATAGTCCACCACGCTGGAGAGGTATGGGTTGGCGGACTTCATGTCTTTCATAAACTTGTTGTATTCTCTCACAATTAGACAAGCGGGTTTTGCTCACAATAATAAGTAATAAATAAATAATATATGTTGGTACATTAATACACAGCACCATCTAGCTCCATGGTAAGCTACGAGGCTTGTGTTGTGGATACCAGATAGTTGATACACTACACATATATAACTTGAAATACATACATATTATAAATATAGACACCCATGACTGGACTACAAACATTCGTGCTTATCACACAAATGAATACGCCCAACGGGACTCGAACCCGCTATCGCTGGCACAGCAAGTAGGTTCACTTCAAACTGAACTAAACGTTTCAATATTTTCCTTCACCGTTAGACAACTACCTACCTAGTCTTTATGTTGAAAATACCTTATATTCTGGAATAACATACCTATAGTTAGACTAGGTAGGTACCTACATTTCACCGATATGCTATCAAGCTAATATTTTACTACGATATTATTATTTTTTTATATAAATAGGCAAAAAAGAAACAGTTCAGTAAATTTTTCTCCTCAATTTGTCTACCGATTTTCTTTTTTTTGCTTAGTAGCTATTGCCGAGCTTTGGTGCTCTCAATAAAAAAATATTATCGTCGATTTTACTACTCGACGAACACTAGTTATTTCTTAACTTCAAGTGACCATAGCTACCGTGATCCCCGGAACAAGTTACAATTAGCATTTTGCCAAAATTGTTGTATTTCTTTATTTTAAAAAGCCACGCATAGGTAAGTCAGATACTTATCTGCTTAATTACAATAAGACGTAGATTTTTATTTTTACTTTTTAATATATTAACGTCAACTTAGGAAAGATATATAGGTAATTAATTAGATATAATTACTATTAAAATCTTTTATAAACACTAAGAATAAAAAAAACTAAGTACAAGCTATTGGCCGTGCCTTCACCTGCGTTTGTACTTTTAAATAACTAAATATGTTGGGACATTAACACACACCCCATCTAGTTCCATGGTAGGCTACGAGGCTTGTGCTGTGGATACCAGGTAGTTGATACACTACACATGTATAAATTTAAATACATATATATTATAAAAACACCCATATATAGAAGACACCCATGATTGGGTATAAACATTCGTGTTCATCACACAAATGAATACCCCCAGCGAGACTCGAACCCGTGACCGCTGGCACAGCAAGTAGGGTCACTACAAACTGAGCCAAACGTGTCGTTATATTATAAGTAGGTACTTTTAAAACCAAGAGCTTTATTGTTTTTCTTGTTTGTGTATGTATGTGTAGGGTAGATTAGGTTAGTAGGTCCATATATCTATGCGATATGTTAGTCAATCGATAAACCATCGATTTTCATAATCGAGATTGGTCCCTTATTTTAACAAAATGTTACAAACTTAAGTGGATCTTAAAGACGTTGTACCTTTTTGTTAAAAAACAAATATTTCTTCTACAACGAATAAACATGACTTCGACTTTGTATGGAAGCGTATTGGAAAAACTAAACTTATGTAAAAATCTAGTTAAATCTTTACCGACTTCAAAACGGAGAAGCACTTGATTGAGGTTTTTTTTTATTTTCTCAGTAAGTAGATTGAAATGAAAAGTTATAAAGTCATAAGACAAAAAATGTCTAGGTACTGTGTAAAACTATAACTATATATTCATGTACAAACAGACAAACATATTAAAACATTTTTTTTAATAACATTCTGTCAAGTTTAACTTTTAAAACTATCAGTAAGTACACTGGGTGACCGAGTTTCGCTCGGCGTTTTGTTTTTTAACATTATATTTTTCGGAAAAGCTATAAAAATTGCGTTTTTGCAGAAAAGATACCTATAGATAAACTAATAACGCCAAACCTTATGTAAATACAGTTGCAACCGTATTCCGAAATAGTAAATACATTCATTTACATACCTACATAGGTATATACCTATACAAGAATTGTTCATTTAGTATTATAAGATAGAAGCATTAATATTGAGATAGGTAACTAATTTTACCATTTGCAGTCTAATGATTAACATGTCATTGGTCAATCGCGACATGACTTCTTGAAGCTTTCGTGTTAAAACAATCTGCCTCAGTACTTACCGGCAGCAAACAGACATGCGCTTGCGCTGCCAATTAACAGAATTTACTATTTAGCTTACATATTGATGTAACTCATGCGTACCTATATATAGGTATGTGAGGATATTGTAACTGTTTATTTCGTATTATAAAAGAACTTGTTAATATTATGTAAGTTTTTACATATTTTATACAGATAAGTATCTAAGGATAAAAAAGAAAAATAAATTTAAAGTAATAATAAAAAATCGGTCAAGTGCGAGTCGAATTCGCACACGAAGGATTCCGTACATGTACTTTTTGTAGTAGATATATGAACTTCGAGGATCGATTATGAACGATAAAAGTTGTTTCTTGTATTATTTTTTTTCATTTATTATTTTTGTTGCTATAACGGCAATAGAAATATATACTCTGTGAAAATTTCAACTCTCTTACTATTACGGTTCATGAGATACAGCCCTCTGACAAATGGACGGACGGACAGCGGAGGCTTAGTAATAGGGTTCCGTTATAAATTTTCTGTAATAAATGTCTTCTAGTATCAGAGTAAGTACTAGGATAAAGCTCAGGTGAGAAAATGCGTCCTTTTGATGTTAATAGGTTTAGCGACAAGAAATAGCATTTTACTTTAAAAGTTGTTTTTATAGTAATTTATAATATTGATAAAAAACATTGAAAATTCCTTTATTCATGAAATCGTAGTTACAATATTTTTCGCTGAGCCTTCCCAGCAAGTAATCAATGATAATTGTTATAAGTTTAATGTTATGTACTTGTGTTGAATAATATATTATATAAGCATTGCCGCGGCTCCGCCGCGTTCAAATGACCAAAAACCAAATTCTTAGGTTTTACATATTAGTATACTCTTACAATGCAGTTTTTGTATTTTTTCTCAGTAATGAAATATTTTCCCGGGATAAAAAGTATCCTATATGTTGACCCAGATAACCAGCTATCATCATACCAAATTATATCAAAATTCGTCCAGTGGTTTTTCTGTGATGCGGTAACAGACAGACAGACAGTCAGACAAAAATTCTAAAAACTATAGATTCGGCCTCTGTATCGATAATAATGTCTATTTCAATAAGATTTTCCAAAAAATATTTAATGTACAGATTCGACTTACAATTTTATTATATGTACAGATCTTGTTATATAATTTATACGCATATATAAACTACCTACCATTTACTCTTCAACAAAATACAAAAAAGCCTACAGAATTCTAAAAAGTACAAAATTAGCAGATACTTTGTTAAATCACATACCGCGGTGGAACACTGTTCACAAAGAAAACGATGATCTCCCTAACAGACTCGAATAAGTTAAACCAATACTGATAAAAAATTACCAATCTCGTATCCTCAGGTATTTCGAAGTTGTTAACAATTTAAACAAAGAAACGTCGGCTCGTCGACTCTTAGTAACTACAGTAGCGTGTTTGGTCATAGAGACATGCAAGGCTGTGTTTGGTTAAGTCAATTAGGTACATGAAAATCTTTTCGGATGTATTTTGTAGATTGTAGTTCTATTTGTGCTTAATTAAAGAAAGCAAATTGGATTGTTAAACGTATTAAATGTACACGAGTGTATAAAAATTGATTCTTGAATTAAAATACACGGTTTTAGAATTGCTTTAAAAGTAAATATTTCATCCGATAAGTGCAGCCTTTTTCTTGAAAATATGGGACATATTTGGGGAAAGTCCTTCTAAATAAATAATGTCTTCTAAATTTTTAATTCTTTTGTACTTTTTTTTTAATTTAAATTCTTTTTTAATTTAAATTCTTCTAAATTTAAAAAACTCAAAAAAATCCATTAAATCGACTTACAATTTGCTAAAATATCACTTAACATAATATACACACAAATAACCGCACACCCGAATTGAATACCTCATCATATTTTAATTAACGTAAAATGTTGCATAATAACGTATTATTAACCTAAATAAGCTAATAATATATTATAGCGCACGACTTCGCTTAGCTTAGTTCAGAAGCTGGAAAGCTTAAAGTAAAGCAAATACCAGCGAGAAAAACGCCGTTTTATTTCACTGATAATATATATACATTGTACATAGTAGCTTGCTTGTAAAAACCTAATTGTATAAGTAATTTTAATTATTATTAAATATTGCAATGTAGTTTAGAAATTACTTATCGACGGTTCTTAAAGCTTCTTGAGCTTTAATTTTAATGTAATCTATAGAAACGTTGTTAGTCTACTACTTTTGGTGCTTTTATTCTAAATAATAAAATCGTAGTAAAATATAGGCTTTCAAGGAATTTTATAACTAAACTAGCGACTTACGCTCGCTTCGCTCGGTTTCGTCACAAGTTACGTTTTAACGTTTGGAATAGATTTCTCAGAGTTGAGATATTTCCCCGCAGTAAAAAGTACCCTTTATGTTGACCCGGATAATCAGCTACAATCATACCAAATTTCATCAAATCCCTCGAGTGGTATTTCCGTAATGCGGTCACAGACAGACAGACAGATAGACAAAAATTCTAAAAACTATAGAATCGGTCTCTGTATCTATAATAATGATTATTTCAATAAGATTGTCCAAATAAATATTTAATTAGTTACAATTTTTGTTATATGTATATATTGAATAAAATAAGCGCCTTAAATAAGCCTACAAACTGTTATAACGTGTTCAATGATTATCCTTAACTATTTATCTAAACTTGATCTTGCGTCACTCTCAATGTTTGCGCAGGAGTTGACGGACTACTGTGAAATCGTTACGTGCATTATATCTCGTAGAACAAACTGTTGAAGCTTTACGGACCTTTGACTGTACTTATCATGTCTTTGTTGATAGGGTTCCTTGGAACAGTAAACCATATAACAAATAAGTTACTATTGAATATTACTCTAAAATTACTTTAGGTCTTTACTATTGGAAATATTTTCCTTTGTTTTAACTGAAGCCAACAAGTATGGGATATAATTGATTCAGAAAATTGGCCAACACTCTTGGGTATTTACTTTATTTTTACAGCTTTTCTTTAGGTAGCTTTTGTGAGGTACACAGAGAGAGTGAGGTTGGATATCGAGCGTTATAAAATGTGATTGTTTTATTTTATATATATATATTTTTTCATAAAGGGCCATATGACCTTGTACAGGTGTACCAAATGTAACTATTATTTTTTGCCTTTTATAATATATGCTTAATATCTTTTTTACTGGCTTTAAAAGGTTCAATTCATGTTTGTCTTTATTTCACGTAAAAAATTTAGTTAAAAAGTATTTAATTATAGGTCATATTTTAGTATTGTTATAGATTGTAATCAATGTATGTTTATAGAGCCCTTCATATAGAAGCTGACATTATCCATTTAAAACGAGCTTAAGAAAACTTATAGTTAATAACAAAGGTTAATAATTTCTCTAGGTTTATGACTAGGTATATAACTTCTTTGAAGCTTACTTTTCCTACTAATTTTTATATAGATCATGTATTTGATAAGAGATTTTGAAATATCTTAAATTACATCACTTCAAATGTAATAATAGCATAAAGAGCATTTCGTTTACTTTTAAAGAAAAAAACAAGTTTATAGCCCAAACAATATATTGTAATGCAACTATCTACGGAATCTGCTTTACCCATATTACCCACCATTCCATTTTCTAAATAACAGGAGGCAGGTGACAAATATTGACATATTCCATATACAAACAGAACCTTTTTGACCCAAATACATTATTCCCAGAAAAGTAAGACGGGGAGTCGAAAAGGAAATACAACAAAACTCCCTTACATACCTTTAACGTATTACCGGATTTGTATATAATTAGATTAAATTTCAGATATTAGGTTTATATATGTAAATATAAATTAATGTATCTGTTCATAATGTATGTTTGCATTTGTATTAATTCACATATAGGGAACCATTTTACAGCACTTTTGCGCACTTTAAAGCACTTTTGAATGGCCAATTTACAGATAATCCGTATAGTCCAGTCCCTGAGAAAGACACCTCTGGCTCGGATAACAGTCAGTACTCTATCTAAACTTTAAGGCTCAAAAAAGTAGTGTGTATTTCGTACGTAATTACCTACTTACTACTTACTTAGGTATCTATACTAAATGAAAACCCTCGTTTAGTTATTTTTTACATTTTAGTGCCTGGAAGTCGGTTTTTATTTTATTTTTTAAAATTTTTATACATACCTATGTTGTATATTATGAGCATATCCTATATTATATATAGTTACACCTAATTGGATATGGCGTGTTGCTATAACTATTAGGTAATATTAATGACTTGTGAACTTATGGAGTTATTGAATTAAATATTTATTCGAAATTTAAATTTAAAATAATGATTTTATTTAGAATGTGTTTCTTTTAGAACAGGTTAGATTAAAAAGGAATACTGTTAAAAATACCTGTTAGTTTTTCTTCCAACGGGATTCGATCCTACGACCTACGATTATAGTGAGAAGCTTTGATAAGATAAATGCAGATTTATTTATATAATCGTGACTTACCCACGCTTCTATTATTTTTCTAAAATAAAAGTAGCCTCTGTTACTTCTTATAACATCAGCTGTCTGTCAGTATAACTTTCGTCAATATCCGAGATTAGCCGGAACAAACAAACAGACAGATAAATTATATCTAAACTATATATATAATATTTAAACTATATCTTTTTCTTATGAGTACCGTAGATATATACTTTCATATGTATTCAGTAAAACGCTTATATTTGAATCTTGAGCTTTTATACGTTTAGATTAGGTGAATATTTTATTTAGTTAATTTTAACGGTAACAGTTAAAATAACTAACGTTACAAACAGAAATTTAACTCCCCCCAATATTTGGATATGTCAGAATAATAAACCTTTTGTGGTACATTTCTCAAGGGACCATACATACGGTTTCTCTACGTTTTAGTTACGTGTAATTTATAATTTCTAAAGCGTATGCTTGATTACGTCTAATTTTCTAAATGGTTTCCGTAACTCTATTAGTGGTACGCCAATTTGTTTGAAGTTGTGGTTTTGTAATTGCTTGTACACTCTACTGAAATTAGCTTTACTTGCATGCTAATAATGATGAATTAGAGAACTGATGTTATGACGAGAGCTGCCTAACATATTATTTGGCTTTGCTTCTATATAGCAAGAAATAGCAGGTTTGATTCCCATTTGAGGCTTATAATTTTCATTGAGAGTACAATTTTTGCAGTCGAATATAACGAAAGGGTAAAGGGGTATGAAGGAAGATGGGATGGGATTATTCCCGTGCTATCTCCGTCCTCCTCTCTAAGCAATATAAAAAAATATTATTCAACCGGATTAAATATATACCTAAAATGTATTAAATCTTTATATCTCAAGCAAGTTTAGGTGATACCTTTATCTATACTAATATTATAAAGAGGCAGAGTTTGTTTGTTTGTTTGTTTGTTTGTTTGTTTGTTTGAAAATGCGTTAATCTCAGGAGCTGCTAATCCGATTTGAAAGATTCTTTTTGCGTTAGATAGCTCGTTTATTGATGAAGTCATATATTATATAGTCTACATATATATTCCATACTAACGGTTAAAACGTACCTAGTAACAAAGTGAGACGCTAGCATTAAATAAGTATTATCCTTTAATTAATACTACACGAAATGCTCATACAATTAGTATAAAACATCCCAAAAAGGTATTTTAAATCGTATATTTCTGTGCATATTTTATTTGCCTTTTTACTCAATTAACTTATACTTTACGAGCGAAAATCTTAGAAGTCGTTACTTATAGGGATTAGAGTAACAGGTAAGTCATTAAAAGGGGAATCGGGCCAATCAGAAACAAGAATGGCTCCCGTGTCATAAACAGCCAATTTGTAAGGAACCCTCTAATGCGTATGATATTAATATTTTCCACTTTTGTGATCACAGTAATTGTACTGGATATTAAAAGTCGCGATTGTACGCACGTGTATACTATAACAATATACTTTAACAGGTTTAAAAGTGATTTTTTTACATTAATTTTGTTGGTACATGTATTGTAGTTTTTTAATAAGATAGATAGTTATCTAGAATTAATACTAGCTGTAAGAGCTTTACAAAAGCTGCATTAAAAGCTTTATTCAAAGGACAAAGAAAGTTTTATAGTAAAGTATGTTGCCAAGCCATAATTTATGTCATATATCATTAGGTAAATTGTTAATTATGTTATAGTATGAAGAAAATTAATGCATTATAATAATTGTTTTTTATATAGGCACAGCTTATAATATAAGTACAACTATTTTCAATATATTTACTTCCTAAACTATTGTAGTTCCTCCCATATAATATAGGTATACCTACCTGATATAGGTAGGCTAATATTATTTTATAATCTTTTAAATAAATCTTAAATGGTGTGTGCGTTAGGTTTTTACTGTCTATAATTAATATCTTCATGCAGTCTCCCTGACAATACAAGCTATTCTTATACGAATATTTATAACAATCAATTTTATTGCAGTGCCGCTGGTGCGATGTGTGACAGGACTGGCTATGGAAGTACCATGGGTCACTTCCCCATGGGCCACATGTCAGCTATGGGGGCCATTGGCACTATGGGTGCAATATCCGCCATGAACGGCCAATCACACCAGAAAAAATCCCAAGAAGAACACATAAAACGGCCCATGAATGCTTTCATGGTATGGTCGAGGCTTCAAAGGCGGAAAATTGCGCAGGATAACCCGAAGATGCACAATTCGGAGATTTCCAAACGATTGGGTAAGTTATCTCGGCAACTATTATGTAATTTTTCAATTAAATTTCCATCTGTGTTGGTTTTATGGCTATATTTATTCCGGTTAGTTGAATTTCATGAGGAGTTACTCAAATAATGCGGCAAATAAAAAAAAATATATACTTATTTTGGCAATTACATTCTTATTAAGAAAAGCAGTCATGAGGACTACCGACAGAAGTGAAAAAACTACAAACAAACAGTTGTTATTTTTGGATATACAAATTAATTGTTTGATCCTAATACATTAAAATTTGTAAATTAAAACTGTTTACATTTATCTGGTTTTGACATCTATCGACACTCTGAGTGTTAGCGTTAACACGTCACGTGACCATGTCGATGACGACTTACATGAATTTACTCGACATCCAAACAAACCTGCCTGTAGAAGTTTTCACTACAAAAAACCTCTTTTTATTTAAATCAAATTCCAAAATCATAATGTGTATGAAAGTAACAAACACAATCTCTTTCACAAATTTTCTAATTTATAATATTAGTGTTATCAGCTTACCGTTTAAAAATAAAGTCGAATGGGCTAGCGAAATATATGTCAGAAACGTTTTTTTTTTGTAATATATGCGAAGTTGACACTGTTTGAATTTGACTGAAAAATCAAGTGCTATAGATTCTGTGTCGTGTTTTCGCTATTTTGTCCTTCACTTTTCGTTATTTATCGTTTATTTCAACACTTATCCATTATGATAACACGCTGAAAGGCCAAATATATTTAACAATTTAAGTAAATTATTTGTTATCATTATCAAATTTCAATATACATAGTGATTATCTATTGGCGGCCTAAAGAGAATATTCATAAATTGGTTTAATTTAACCTTACAATAGTGGTTCATACGTAGTTAATAAAGGCTTCATTTTGATTGCAAATTGATCATTCACATCTCACCTTTGTCCTCACTAGGCCTCGAGTATAACTCGTCGACAATAGTTATGTAAATTAAGGTTTGCCATCTGATATTTCTCTAACTAAATTAAATTAATCGAACTTGACACTTTCCCAAGGCTATTAACGTTTCAGACGAAAATAAACAAAGCGTATAGCTATTAAGAAAAAAAACTTGCGATCGTCACACTGATTTAATCTGAACCGTAAATTCATGATCACAGTTCAATAACTTATGTAGTTGACCTTCGAGCGTTATACTAAAAAATAATGGTACAGATGTACAATTGACCAATGTCTTGTAAAGTCGTGCTGAAAATACGCACAAAAAAATTCGGTTACAGTAAAAAAACGACTCAATCAACCGGTAGAAGTGAAACAGCGGGGTACCGGCCACCGAATTAATCAACGCCAAAAGTAAGCAAAATCCAGTCTAACAGAGGATTTAAAAATGAGAAAGGGGGAGACAGGGGCGGAAGAGTATGGAAAAATAAAACCTGCCGCATCCGCCATTCTGTCGGTGACGGCGTTAGCAAACCCTATTTTCTATTTTACCTTCTTTTTTAGTATCTCTTATACATGTTTGGAGAGTGCTGTTGTATGTATTATATATATATAAAATTTGTATGTTCACATATTTTAAAGCTTAGTATACTGTTGCTGTTTTCATATATTTTATTGTGTTTGTTTAAATAAAAATGTTTTTATTTGAATACCCTAAGGCTTGTTGATATTAGTAAAGTTAAGAAATGTCATCCTGCTAACGGAGGACTAATATCGATTAAAGCAGGCATCCTGATTTGATAAGTTACATTTCTACAGTCGATATCGCTGATAGAAAATTAACACTAAACATACATTAATTTCATACGCATCTTAGTTTTCTATTAGCGACTAACGACTTACTCTCGCTTCGCTCGGGTGCGTCCCTATGTACGTTTTAATTTTTCTTTTCATGGGTTTTAATTTATTTTGAGCGGAACACTAATTCTTTTTCTAAAATAAAATTAACCTACGTTACTCCTTATAATATCAGCTGTCAGCCAGTAAAACTTCGGAGATTAGCCGGAACAAATAGACAGACAGACATTTTAAAAAAAAAAATGGGTTTTTCTTATAACTACCGCATATAATCTCATAAGTATTTAATAAAAAGTGGTTATTTTTACATTACAAACAGACAATTCAATTTTAGTTATCTGTATAGATTATACCTATAGTATTTTTCACTAAATTACTTATCAATTTAGTTAGCTCCATAATAAATTCATATACTTAGAATTCTATCGTTAAGCTTCGTTCATTTTTAAGTCTTTTATTAAGTTAAAAAATTTCTATTACAATGAATTAAAATTTAAAAATTCTTATCTCTAATAGTCGCCGTCATCAGCTTGTCATGTTGTATGTAAACTTGTTTAACTATTTTATTTTAGTTCAAATTATTTACTTTTTGTTATGTCTTTAATATATATTATCAAGTACATTTTTTTACTTTATTCATTCTTAAAAAGCTTTAATTGATTTTTGTCTTTGATTAAAAAAAATTTTTTTAGCTTTTACATGTATTTTATTAGTTTCAAAATTTATTTCAAAATATATCCGAAAATTACATTAAAACTTTTAGTCTATAATTATTATAAAAATAAGTCCCCCGGCCGCGTCTTTCTGTCCTCCTGTCTGTCCTCCTGTCTGTCTGTACGCGATAAACTCGAAAACTACTGAACGGATTTTTATACGGTTTTCAACAATAGAAAGAGTAATTCTTGAGGAAGGTTTAGGTATATAATTTATTATGCTTTTATGTAAATTAGCTGAAATACGGCGACAAATGTTGAAGAGGTCGCAAAAAATCTCGCCAAATGGGAACTTTCCACGCGAACGCCGCGTAAACTAGCAAAGATACAGTTAAGTAATGTACTAGAGAATTCAAAATCTATAAAAATGCTACAAAAAAGTCCGCGATAGCATATCTCTATCTCTTACGGTTGACTTACAATAACCACTTTTATGTTAACATTTTTAATTAAAAACATTACGTTATTTTCAAAGTTATTTTCTTTAGTTCGGTATTAATCCTTATCCAAATGAATATTTTAGTTAGCTTAGTCATTTAATGCAGATTAAAATTGCTCTTTACACTAAATCAATCAGATGAATAGTTTTTGAGATATCGTTGTTAGAAGTAATTAGTAGCGAAACATTTTTAATGGTTGGGGAGCATTGAGATGCCTACGGCGAGTCCATCCCCTCTGCCCCGCATCGCTCGACCGCCTGCTCAAGCTATATAAACCGGGCGATGTAGCGCGCGATCCTAGGATACTTTTTACCGCGGGAAAATATCTTATTTCTGAGGAAAAATACAAAAACTGCAATGTAAGAGTATACTAATATGTAACACCTAAGAATTTAGTTTTTGGTCATCTGAACGCGGGCGGAGCCGCGGGCAATGCTAGTAATAGTATAAAAAAATGTGTTAAAAGAAAAAATATCGAATGTACATATTACAAGACTTCCGCAATAAGCAATAGCATTCGCAAGGAGGATTGATGTCAGGCAGATGTTAGCCAAATCCTATCAGCAGTACAGAAGATGTACTTCGCCAACCCCAAATGATTGGTAAATGGGCAGAAGATGATGTATTTTATTAATTTACCCACGAAAAATCACATTTGTTAGCCATATAATCTTTAATATGCTATATAGATAGTACGATTTTATTAGCAGCAAATAAAAACAATAGGGAAAATTCCTAGCTTTTGTTATCTATCATAGAAATCTTGCTTTCTTTGAAGCAGTAGTTGAGGTATTGTGTTTCCAACGAACGAAGCTAGGGCGACTGAGTTGTATTGTCTTGTTCAAACATCGCATGTTTTATGCATACAATGTCTTTTGGGTGAATGGGGGCGTTTGTTGGCAGAAATTACTGTCTAGTAAAGGAGGGATCGGGAAACTGGCCTACATACGTTTTTGGATGTATTTACTACTCTTATGTAAGTCGCTGTAGTTTTTTATAATGCTGTTAATACTTTATTGATTTAAATTGAAAGATTTATTTTGTGGGTTATATGGAGCAGCTTAATTTCCTAAGTTTGATGTTTGCTCGGTTCAAATTTTTAATTTAACATATGAACATTTATCAAAATATACTAGCGTCTCACTCTCTCAAGCTTGCTTCCCAATACAAATTTTCATCCCCATCATTTCATCCTAAGGAATGATTCCGGGATAAAAAGTATCCTGTGTCCTTCCCAGGGCCTCAAACTATCTTTTTACCAAATTTCATCCAGTTCAGTAGATCCAGAGATTACGCCCTACAACGTCACAAACTCACAATTCACAAACTTTACCTCTTTATAATATAATAATAATCTTTATTTCAGACGTAAGCACATCCATATATTTTTAATTGGCTAGTAACAATTATACCTAATATTAGTATAGATTAAAATATATCTATATTTTACTTAAAACCTTCAAGAAAATATTTAAATAATACTAAACGTACCTTATTAAATATTTCGTAGCTAGCCATACTGATACTAGATATATTAAACAATTAATTTCAACTTAGAAAGTTCAAAATCGAGTTCAAAATAACTTCATTAGTTAGATGCATATTCGCAGATGTCACGTTATATATACAGCTCTGCTAACAATCATCCATTGTTAGATACCTGTCGATAATCAACATGGCTTATTGTTTATTGGCATTAATAAATTGCGCACAAAACGCGTTTTGTTTACGAAACCAATCGAAATGTCGCCCGACAAATGTCGATGGGTCCAACAAAGGTATCGTGTACAATGCTGCCGTATCTTTTTACCGAGCTTTGGGACACACGGGTGGTACGTTTGTAAAATATTCTGAAATAATATTTTCTATTGTTTATGTTTTATTCTATTTAAGAATGTGGTTTCATATGGCATTAATAATATAGGCAGTGGTAGCCCAGAGGTAACGCGCTTGCTTGGGAAACCGAGTGAAGCGGGTTCAAATCCCGGGTCTCGCACCTCTGATATTTTCATGTGCGAATCATTTCTAACATGATTACCACTTGCCTTACGATGAAGGAAAATCACCATCGTGAGGAAACCTGCATGTCTGAGAGAACCTAGCAAGTTTTCGAAAGACATGTCAAGTCCGCCAATCCGCACTTGGCCAGCGTGGTGGACTATGGCCTGATTCCCCTCGTGCTGAAGGGAGGCCCGTGCCCAGCAGTGGGACGTTAAAAAGGGCTGAATACATACATACATGGCATTAATATAATAAATGTAAAATTTGGCGAGTAACGGAATGAGTGCCTAACCTGTTTGCTTCTACTTTATCTTGTGACAGTAAAAATAACGCAATAAATAAAAAAATAACTTTTGTCCACCTTACTTGCCCGTATTTGTGTTATTTTTACTTTTAGTATCTGTTTATAGTTTTGACTTATAAGTTTAAGAAAATTTAAGATAATAAGTAAAAAGGCAGTGGTTTCTCAGTAGTAACGCGCTGACTTGGGAAGTCGAGTGAAGTGGGTTCAAATTCCAGGTCTCGCATTTCTGATATTTTCATGTGCGTGTCATTTTCAACATGATTTTCAATTGTTTTACTGAGAAGAAAAACATCGCGAGGAAACCTTTATCTCGATAGAACCTAGCAAGTTTTCGAATGACATGTGAAGTCCGCCAATCCGCACTTGGCTAGCATGGTAGATTATGGCCTAATACCCATTGTATAGGGAGACCCGTGTCCAGCAGTGGGACGTTAAAAATGGCTGAATGCAACACAAAAATACAAATAATAAATACTGTTTTTAAAAGCCAATAGGGTAAATTGAATTAAAATATAGTATTTTACCTAAAATTAATAGTCGTTGATTGGTCTTATATGGTGTGATTGTCAAGTTTTCTTTAAATCACTTAAGTAATTAACTTTTTTTTAAGCTAACATCTCGTCTTCTCATCTAGCTAAATTTACACATTGCATTCCTGAGCAATGAAATGAAATAAAATGTTTCAGCATCACCTAAGATATAGACATTATTATCGATACAGAGGCTGAATCTATAGTTTTTAGAATTTTTGTCTGTCTATCTGTTAACGCATCACAGAAAAATCACTGGAGGGATTTTGATAAAATTTGGTATCGTAAAAGCTGGTTATCCGGGTCAATATATAGGATACTTTTTACCGCGGAAAAAAGTCTCATTTCTGAGAAAAAAATACAAAAAATGCAATGTACTAATATGTAAAACCTAAGAATTTGGCTTTTGGTCATCTGAACGCGGGCGGAGCCGCGGGCAATGCTAGTTGATCAAATAAATTTCGTTCATTAATCACATGTATTATATTTTCTATTTGCACTACAATCGCGAGAGCTGTGTGTAGTAATGTTTTCATCGCTGTCTGTTGCATTTGCTTTACCTCAATTGTACTGCCAACTGTTAGGGGCGTTGCTCCTCGTAGTTAATATTAATTAAGGCGGGGGCGGTGATTGTAGTTCGTGTAATTGCGTTTCATTTATCGACGCGGCAACCCTTACATGATATATCGAGCTTTATAGTGAACTTAATCAAAATATATATATATGTCTTTATGATGTGTCTTGATCATTGATTTTAGATGATATGGATAAGTAATTTTCCATCTAACGCTTTTTTTAAGTCTTGGATTGAAAAGATTTGGATAGAGTTCGGAGAGGAGAAGGTGTTATCTGTAAATTTTTGATGAGAAAAAATTCTGAAGGAGAGATAAATCGAACAAGTTCATAGAATATTAAATTTTATGTTTAGTAAAATAATACAATAGTAGATTTTTTGTATTTATCTTGGAACTAAGGAGTTCTACTTTGATTGAGGTCGATATTTCGTTCTTATATTGTCATTATGGTTAATCTGTTTTCACAAAAAAATATTTTTATATTACCTTATTAATCATAATTATATCAAAATTATATTCTATTATGAGTATTTATAATGAAAATATTATCTCCCTAACTATAATTAGGTATACTTATACGTAACTTTAATAGTATCGTAATACGCTCAAACTCGTGACTACCTCACAATACGTGACACTGGTAGTATGTATTGCGTCTGGTAACGTAATTCTAAGCTATTACGAAAAAAAAGAAAAAAAAAGAAAAACTTGTGGGTGTAAGAAGTTATACTTAATTCTTTGGCGTGACAGAACAAACATAGCTAAATATTTCATCCCCTATGTCACAACTCTCTGTTTGTAAAAGGGATGATAAATTATGAAAAATAATTAAATAAGGCATATTAGGCATATAACAATCATATATTTATAGAATATCATTTAAGGAAAGAATATAATATTGATGATGATGTTCTCCTGACCGATTCCGGTCAGCGGCCAATCTCTTTGAGACTAGCCAACTGCGCAGGAGATATTATAGTGCACAAGTGTACGCGCAGACACAACGTGCACTCTCTATTCCTGTCACTCTCATATTCTGGTAGGACGACCATTCGACACGACCAGTGAGAGTTAAGGCGCAGGACCGACGGCTTAACGTGCTCTCCGAGGCACGGGGGTGAAACACCGCCAACTTGCGGACTGTTACTGAGCCCAGGACCTCCGGATGTGCGGCCGTAATCTTTATATATATAATACTTCTGTGAGTGTGTATGTCACTGAACTTCTCTCAAACGACTGGACCGATTTTGATGAAATTTTTTGTGTGTGTTCAAGGGGATCTGGGAATGGTTTAGATTCACAATTTGAATAATAATTTTCATCAAAAAAATTATTAAAAAAAGTTTGAAATTTTCAAATTAAAGACGTGTAGACAGGACAACGTCTGTCGGGTCCGCTAGTATTATATATAATTTGTCAGACAATAACAACGGTTACCATGGCAACAAACAGTTATCAGCTAACATGTCGCTTTTTGGCTGTGGGTGTGCGCGCGCATCGAAAAAATTTTACTATCATATTTATTTTCAAACGTCCCAAAAGAAGTATAACTTCAAAAAGTATCGTAATACTTAAAAAATATTGTTCTAATCTAACATTTTCACAAACAAAATATAGTTATCTAATATTATAAATAAAATAATTTCTTTACAAATTCTTCTGTTAAAACCGTAAATTGCTTCACGCACCACTTACATAACATATGCCGATCAATTCTAATTTACCTCGATTTTCCTCGCCTGCCTTATATACTGGCAACATTTTTTGTTTCAACGGCTCCCGTTTTTTGTGGCAGATGCAAGTAATTAAACGTCGCTTCTTTAGCTATTGGTTATAATACGACGTAGCATGATGGTGTATCCAATAGCAAGTCCGTACATAATCTCATAAAGAACCCCATGGACTCTCAAAGTTAACTTTTTATGTACCCGACACAAATAACTATGCATTGTGTAGAAAGAATCTATTAAAGTAACTATAGTAGAGCTTCGAAAAGCTTTGTGCTGGAACGGGAGCTTTTAATATAAACGAACTTTTATTTTGGTAACTGATACGTATCGTTTTATAATAGATTTTAAAGCTTTTTTGACTTCAAATTAATAGAAGAAAAGTTTCGCTAACTCTAAGAATAAGAGATGAAAATAAACTTTTTTATTCTTAGTAGGTAATATCTTAATTGCTTTTGTACGGTGTGTTTTCTTTAGAATTTAAAGCGTGCATTTTAGTTTTATGGCTGATTTTTAAGTAATTTTTTATGCCTTGATAATTAACCGGTACATACAAAGAGAGTCAAGTAGAGACTAATTTTAAGGATAGGTAGATAACCGGTTATAGTAATAAATAAATACGTCTTAACTTTTTAATTTTTCTGTACATGTATCGTAGGTACATTAATGTACTAAATAAAAATTATTTTACAAAACAAATATACGTACTCAAGTACCTACATCTACACATATAGGTAATAAAATTATAACTAAGTTGAATAAATATAAATATTTTTTGGAAAATATTATAGACACAGTTATTCTTATCGATAAATAGGCCGAATCTATAGTTTTTAGAATTTTTATCTGTCTGTCTGTCTAGGAACGTATCACGTAAAAAGCACTGGACAGATTTTGATGAAATTTGGTATGATGATAGCTGGTTACTCGGGTCAACATATAGAATACTTTTTACTGCGGGAAAATATTTCATCTCTGAGAAATCTATACAAAAATTTAAAACGTAACTAGGAACGAACCCAGGCGGAGCGAGGGTGAGTCGCTAGTTGTATTTATATTTCAAAATAAATTCAAATAGGACAATTCAATAACTTTCCAAAAGCATTAGTCTATACTAATATGCGTAGGAACAAAGATCATTTTGCCTTTTTATGTCTAAGTCTATTGAATTCTGTCAGCATGACTTAATCTCGAAAATCTCTCTTTGTACTTCAATAATAAAACTACTACATTAAATTACTGAAAATAACAAAAATATTCGTCAATTGTGCAGAGATAAAATAAAAAGATAATTTAACTGTACGCAGCAACCATTGCAGCGAAGCACCAAGTCTATTCGTCTTAGATTTACAACTAAATGAAAGTGGCATCACTGATTAATAGCGCAAGAATTTTAAATATCTAAAGACTTTAATACCTGTTACTGAATCTTTGCTATAAGTGTATTTAGCATTGTGATGGTAACATTGCATATATACATCAAATGTTTCCATGGAATATCAGTAGATATAGAAATTGAAAAAGGGCTGAATACGATATGAATCATAAACATAGATAAAAAAATATGTAGCTAGTACATCCTTGTACTTAAGAATACTTATTGGATCTCACTTTCATACTAATATTATAAATGTGATTAGCTCAACTTCGAAATGAAGTTAGATTATATCCTACATTAACGCCATCTTATCTTTTTTTACCAACAATCATGTTTATGGAGCAAGATGGCCCTAATATTCGGGCTAATTCTTCTCCATAAGTAGACCATAGATAGCGCTAGAATATTTCTAAAGCTTTTAAGCTTCAGAAATATTCTATTTTATGAAAATGTGTACACTAATATATTTAAAACACCTATGTATGTAGTAATATATTGTATTCAGCCTTTTTAACGTTACACTGCTGGGTAAAAACCTCCCTTTAATACGAGGGGGCCAGGCCATAGTCCACCATGCTGGTCAAGAGTTGGTTGGCGGACTGCACATGTCTTTCGAAACTTGATAGGTCCTCTCAGACATGCAGGTTTCCTCACGATGTTTTTCTTCATAAGGCAAGTGGTAATCATGTTGGAAATGATCCGCACATAAAAAAAAGAGATGTGAGACCTGGGATTTTAATCCACTTCACTCTGTTTCCCGAGCGAGTGCGCTACCACTGGGCTACCACTGCTGCCTAAATAAAATAAATTTCAGTAGGTAACTTTGTTTATAACTGGGATAAACGACTGAAAATGGAACAAAGCCATTATGTCTATTTGTTGTAAGCTATTTTTCCAATATTATGGAAATTACGATATAACAACGTATTATTTCAACATGTTTTGCTTATGGGATTTTTTACTAAAATATCAATAATAAATCTATACAAACTACGTAAAATTTCATTTATTTATCTGAAGTAAATTTTCTTTCTAACTCAACACTCCATGCTTATATTTCTACTCTATAGCTCCATCCCATAAGCAGTAAAATAAACGCATAAGCGTTTACAATTGTGGTTGACGCTACTTCTAGTGCACTGTTCTATGGTTAGTTCTGTTACGGCGTACTCAAACGTGGGGAGGCTTATCACGTCGACGCAGGCTGTCAGGGGCAGGCTACAAAAATACTGTTGTTTCCTTATTGTTGTTAAAGGGGCCGCTTGTTTGCCCTTGTTTAATTACTACAGCCTTTTGTTCAGGATCACATTGAAGGTGCATTGTTATAATGTAGTTTAAATATTAACTGAAAAATAACCTGTAAAATGAGTTTCAGTGAATAATAATGAACTGAACTTGTAGTTTTGTTGCTAAAAAAAGAGCTGTTTTAGTCTAGAAATAATACTTTATAATTCTTACATATTTCAAAGTCGATATGTGTTGTGCAAAATATATATGTAGATATTGACTGTTTTATTAATTTAGACAGTTCTTGAGCTTTCAAAAAGCTTATCAAAACTTGTATCCAAAACAATAATAGCAACACAACGTCTAAAAGTTGTAAATTTACCCTAAAGTAAAACAATACAAAATTACCTAAAATTCGTCCAGTTGTTTCATAATAAACACGTAACTCGTATAAACAATAGATAACTCAAGTTTCAAGTTAGATGGAGTCAGCGGCCCAAGTGTAGGGCAGTTGCCTTTCATTAATAGTATTGTAGCTTTTGTTTCTTATTGCTTTGTCGTGGCTTTCAAATCTTAGCTTTTATAATTTGAAAACGACTATAATGAGCTTTTAGGGCTTTCAAATTGTATTTGATTGGTTGATAAAACTTTATGTTTACTCGTGTAACAGATAAATTTTATAGTAACTAATTAATCAATGTTCAATTTGACGACACGTTTGGGTTAGTTCGTAGTGCCTACTTGCTGTGCCAGCGGTTGCGGGTTCGAGTCCTGCTGGGGGCATTCGCTTGTGTGATGAGCACGAATGTTTCTACTTCAGTCCTGGGTGCTAATATTTAATGTATGTATTTAAACAACAAACATATACATATGTGTAATGTATCAACTATCTGGTGTCCACAGCACAAGCCTCGTAGCTTACCAAGGAATTAGATGGTGATGTGTGTTAATGTCCCAACATATTTATTTATTTAATTTTTTTGTTCTGTGGCTTATTAGCGTTTTACCATCTATACTAGAATCATCAAGACAATTTTTAAAATATTTTTAATTTAGATAATTGCCATACAAAAGCAATAGTGCTTTGTAAATGTACAGAAAATGAAATTGTAATTGTTTCTACACTTTGAAAGTCACTCCAACGATACTCCATGAAAATTTCCCTCCATCCAACAGTTAAATTAAATTAACAAATTGTCAATTCAATACTCGACATCCGAAAAAATCTATTAAGATTTAATAAAATCATGACCTAAATAACGTCTTACCATTTCAATTTTCCGGACCAAAAGGGTGGTACGTCTTTGTTGGGGGACTCCCCCCCACCTATTGTAAGGCACACAAGCTTTCAGAGTAATGAAGAGCATTTTCGTCCGATTCTGAACACAATAGCCGTTTTAATACAAGAGAGAGGAAACTCCTTTGTCGCGCTGTGCATTGTGATGAACGAGTGTGTTACATACGTTGTTTTTTGTCTCGCGTTTTTGTTTGTACGATTGTCGACTACAATGTGATGTAAAACATGGATCTTGATGTGTTGTAATGAAAATGGCACACTTATGCCTGGATCATAGATGGAGCGTTTGTGCTATGCAGCTTTGTCTCTGATAGTGGAATGAAGTTTTTAACTGTGTTTACTTGTTTTTTTGTTATATACTTAGATATTAGTGTAAGTTATTATTATGTTATGTTACAAAGCAAAAATTTAAATACATTTGCTAGATATGCTTACGAGTACTCATCCCTTTTTTATATCCCACAGCTGTTCATGGGCTTCCCTTCAAATTGAGGGGATCAGGCCATAGTGGCTTGGTCACGCCGGCCAAGTGGTTGTTGATAGTTCTCTCAGATATTTAGGTTTTCTTGACCCGAGACTTGAATCCACTTCACTTGGTTTTCCAAGCATACGCGTTTCCACTCACCACTGGGCTATCACTGCCTAAATGCATACATGGTACCATGCGATTACCTATTATTTATTTCATATTAAATTTCCTTTATTTACTTACCGTATAAAATTTCATAGAAAGCAGTAAATACCTATTAACGCGCTGTAAATAAATTTTCTATTATACAGAAACTAAGACAGTAGTCTATACTCTACTGTAACGAGGTAATACGTTAAGTACCTATTACGTGTACCGTTATATTATGTATTTTATTAACTTTAAGTAATATAACTCAATTTGAGAGAGAAATAAAGCTAAAAACAAGGTATTGATTAACTGTAAAGTATGAGATCTGCTAGAAGCAATTAAAGCTTTCACTATCTACTTCCTGACGGTGTCAGATTGAATGAATTTTATTGTATAGCTAGCTATTTGTGAAGTTAACACAGGCGTATTAAAAAAATAAAATATGAACTTTTAAATAAAACTATCGACCGTGACCATGATTGCTGTAAAGCATTCGAAACGTCGGGAACCAAAAACCAAAATAAATCCGCGAAAAAATCCGAAAAGATAGTTTTATTCAAAATTAAAGTATTATAATAAAATATGAATGTTATAGAAATAATTTTATATACTCGTAGATACAAGCAACTGATTGACTTGATTCGTCATACAAACTTTCATCCCCATTTTCACCCCCTTGAACGATGATTTCCGGGATAAAAAGTATCCTTTGTCCTTCCCAGGGCCTCAAACTATCTTCTTACCAAATTTCATTTAAAACGATTCAGTAGATTCAGAGATTACCCCCTACAACATCAGAAGCCCACAAACTTACAAACTTTACCTCTTTATAATATTAATCTCTTTATAATATTGAAAATATACATTATTTATAAGAAAAAAAAATCAAACTAAACTAAATATTTAAAAATATGTAATTTACTAAACTTACTGCCTTTTACTGTTATTGCATAACATTATTCTTTAACTATCATTGTTTAAGAGGCGGGATGTAGGAAATAATTATTGTAGAGTGGCAAAACTCGGCACGTGCGATTTGTAATTGTTAATTAAATTAAAAATAATATTCGTAGCTATGAGCGCTCGCTCGATCGAATGGGTCGAGTAATTTTTTGTCTACGTGGGCGTTAGTTGCTATAATAAAGAGTTTAAAGATGCATGTGGGTAGAAATATATTTACTTTTCTAATAACATTAAATAGTACCAACATGTAGTTTGTGTGTATTTAAATGGGGACTTAAGTGTTTACTATGTAATGTGGATATAACGTGATTTGTAGACCATCAGCTCGATTATGGCGTAAGTTGACGATCGATGGTAAAACTGCATTGATGTTTTTTGTTAAAACCAATTTAAAATTATTTCTTAAATAATGTATGAAAATATATGATACTAGCGACTCACCCTCGTTTCGCTCGGGTTCGTCCCTAAGTACGTTTTAAAGGTTTGTATGAAATAAAAATAAAATAAAATAGCCTTTAATTACTAAAATAATTTGACATTATACACTCATATCATGCAATTTTTTCCAAACATAGGTGACATATTATTTAGTAAATATAACACTCATAAAGCAACAATAATTAGTATCTTATAAATAAAGCTGATATAATAACAGTAGACCTAATTTAGAATATATTACTATTATATATTTATTACTAGAATATATATTCTAGTATGAACTACAAATCTTTAAATTTCTCGGCTTTTCTTGTATGCATATATTATACATACAAATTTTCCTCTTGAATTACTCTATCTATTGCTGAAAACTGCATTAAAATCCGATGAGTAGTTTAAAAGATCTAAGCGAACAGACGGCGGAAGCGACTTCATTTTATAATATGTAAATATATGATAATTTACATTATCTACGTCTTCACTTCCGACTGTCAAAAATATGGCTTTAATAGGGATTTTTATAAAATAAAAAAAAATATATCGAAGAATTTGCCTTGCCTTGGAATACAACCAAGATGTGTCATTTTAAAATATCTTTTCCGATTTTAAAGGAAATTACAATTCGTATCAGTATCGCCACGACAGAACCTATAATAAGTAGACGATCTTATCTAACAAAAGCAACAGTACCCTCCCTATGACATAATGAAAACGGGAAAAACTTGTGTAGCGGAATGAAAAGCGCAAATTCGTCATTAGGCGGCGTTTATATTGTGCCTTCATCCATCGTTACTGAAAATTCGGTACGCGAGAACGGGACGAAAGTTGGTCCTGGATTGTTCCTTTCAATGTTGGCAACATTGTTTTCTCTTTTGTACGCCGCTGAATCAGAATTGTCTGGCCCCTTTAAATGGACGGTGGCGCCCCTCCACGGTATGAATACTGCCTTCTATAAAGAGGTAGACAAAGGGTTGGTCTCTTGAATCGACTGGGAGACAGGTCGTTCGTTTCGATTATATTGTATCGATCAATGTTATTGTCTTCCCAATGAGAGATGGTTAGAGCAAATTACTTTTCTGTATTTTGTTTCACTATTAATAGTTATGAATTATGGTTGCAAAAGTAAGATTAACTGTAGTTTTAGAAAATATGTATGTGTACAGTGACTTTATTATTAGTTATAAGATCCGATTTAACATGTATATAGAAAGAATATTGGTCTTGATGCAAGAACTTAAAGAACACTGACTTCGAATAGCCTAAAATTCACAGCATCATTACTTCCTAATTTATCTAAGAAACTAATAATTATAATGAATTGAACTAATCAATAAATGAAAACCTTATCTGTCTGTACAATTCTTATGTACATAAATTCCCGATATGCGTGTTTCCATATCCTCGTTGGTCGGTTTTCATGAAATTATATATGTATATAAGGTCATCCCACCTACATGATTAGACCTAATAGGTAGCGCTGTTGTTGATATATATTTTTTTTAATTTTCCAACCAAACGAAATCAGCGGCAGGACAATGTCTGTCTACACTTTACAAATATTAAAAACAAAACTATGTTTTTAGTCTCTTTTTTCAGCAAGGACGGCAGCCATTTTATGCATAGACATAATTACTATATAGTATATACATATGTCACTAGTTGATACCTAATACGTATGACTTACGCGTAAATGGGTAGTTTTTGTTTTTAAATTCTAATTTTAGTTTAGTTTTAAACTAAAATCATGTTATAGGTGCCGAATGGAAGCTTCTAACAGAAGATGAGAAGAGGCCGTTCATCGATGAAGCCAAACGGCTACGGGCTATGCATATGAAGGAGCACCCCGACTACAAATATCGGCCGAGACGGAAACCCAAGACGTTAAGAAAGGAAGGCTACCCTTACTCCATACCATATCCCAGTGTACCCATGGACGCTTTGAGGGCTGGTAAGTCATTTTTACGTTATTTTTGACCGACTTCAAATATGAATCGTAATAAACTAAGGTGTTTTTTTTGTATATGTTTAAATAATTTGTTAGATTTCCTATGGAAAAATTAAGTTTATACATAGTTTATCCTATATTAACCATCAAAAACGACACTCCCGTACAAACTTTTATTCGCTATTAAAGGAATTTCCAAAAATTCTTTCTTACGGCTTTACTATATCTAACTCATATTCATATTTGTAGAACTCTTGTGCGTCATTTTATTGCCAGTTGCTGAGTCTCACTGAGTGCAGTCTTAGAGTTTTATTAAGTAAATTATAATAATTAGTATAGGCGAGGTTTAAACGTGGGACATACCTATACCAAAAATAATGATATCAAATTTTCGAATATTTTATTTCTATTATTAGTATTATATTCGTATTGTATTTACTTTTGGAAAATGAAGAAAATGTAATTAGTTTTAGTTAATTTTGAAGTTAACATACTTTTTAATATCTTACATATATAAAAAATTATATTATAAAGATCTTTTTGTTCATAGGAAAATGATAATAAATAATGCTTGGCATTATTGAACCAATTTCTATAAAATTATAAGAACTCATAGAATCAAATAAATTTTCTACTGACTATCGTACCTATGAAAGCTTTTAGAACTAACTCTTTTCATAGCGAAATAGAAAGTGAGCGGAACTACGGGAAGGAAGTAGTTAAAAACAAAATTTTAATAGGTACGAATAGATATACCTTTCGTTTCGTTCATGTAATCTATACATATAATAAATTTCTGAGTCGAATCTGTACATTAAATATTTTTTTGAAAATCTTATTGAAATAGTCATTATAATCGATACAAAGGCCGCATCTATAGTTTTTAGAACTTTTATCTGCCTGTCTGTCTAGGAATGCATAAAGGGAAAACCACTGGACAGATTTTGATGAAATTTGGTGTGATGATACCTGGTTATCCGGGTCAACATATTGGATACTTTTTACTGCGGAAAAATATCTCATCTCTGAGAAATCTATACTAAGTGTTAAAACGAACCCGAGCGGAGCAAGAGTGAGTCGCTAGTCGACAAGATGTTAAAAGCATGTGAACAAGACCATTTTATTTAAACGTAGTAGTTTCCATACAATGTCAGTTAATGCAATAAAAAATGCTCGCGATAGCCTGTCATTAGATATCGTAAATTGTGATGGTTTCACACGATTGCTTCAATTAAAAAGGGTTTTTTTGTTCCTTTCACGCACGCATATAATATGAGTATCAATTGGTTTTTGTGACAATTTTATTTTTTTTTTAAATATAAATTTAGCTTTAAAAACATCTTTACATACATACTTTCTCTAGCGGAGTAAACAGAATAATTGTGCATAATAAGGTACCTCTTGGTCTATCAGCGTAAATTTTTTTTTTATTTATTCTAATTCCCCAAACAACTAATACTAAACGTAAAAGAAAATATCTACGTATTTTGCTTACGTCTTAGAATGTACCCACAAATTTTCCATCAAATCCGACAAACTCATAAAAAAACCTTGGTTAGTTTTATTTTTTACTATTATTTCAGAATACTCTATAGAATGATGTAAAAAATAATTTATTGTAGTTTTCCTGTTACGGATATCGTAGCACAAAAACCGCTGTAAATCTTACAACTAAGTTACCGGTGGGTAATAAATTATTGTCTTTCTAACCCCGCTCTTCACATTCCAGGATTAAATTATGTATTATAATAAAAATTTGCATTTCCTTAAGCGCAAAAATTTTGGTAAATATTTTTTTTCGTATATTTTTTATAGTAAAAACGTGTGATATATATTTTTAACTAGCAACTCAACTCGCTCCGCTTGGGTTGTCCCTATTTAGGTATGTTTTAACATTAAGTATAGATTTCTTAGAGATGAGATATTTTCCAGCAGTAAAAATTAATCTATATGTTGACCCGGATAACCAGCTATCATCGTACCAAATTTCATCAAAATCCCTCCAGTAAGTTTTCCGTGATGCGATCACGAACAGACAGACAGACATTTTATAAAAACTATAGATTCGGGCTTTGTATCGATAATAATGTATATTTCAATAAGAAAAATATTTAACATAAAGATTCGGCTTAGTTACAATTTTATTATTATATGTATACCTAAATATAATTGTACAATGTTGTATTTTTTTTATACCTACTTTATTAAAAAAATTTTTCATTATAGAAAAAGGCCTATTGAGGGTGTACCTATAAAAATATTAAAAATAATATCCATTATGAGCGTAATCTTATAATATTAAATGAGCAATTCTTATATATATATATATATATATATATATATATATATATATGTGTGTGTAAAAGTAAATTTATTTCGTGTATCTCGGAAACGGTTCTAACGATTTGTATCAAATTTTATATTTAGATAAGGTTTACGTTTATAGTTGTTGGTGTGTTTTGACCGCCGAAAAACACTAACAGTAGCTCGGTCGCCCTGGTACTAAAGTAGAAACCAGTAAAATAGTAGGTACCTACCTATATACTACTTCATATTATTAATCTGTACATATAATAAAAATGTAACTGATTGCTGTCTGTAAATGAAAGATTTTTAAGAAAAACCTTTTTAGGGGTCTTTTTTAAAGCAATAGAACTCAAAACATTGAATTTTTATAAATTTGTCTATTTGTCTGTGCGTTTGTCCGCGCTTATCTCAGAAATGGCTAAACCTAATTGGGTGCCGTTTTCACTAATGTATTGTGGTAAGCTTCACTTAACATTAAGTATTTGATTTATTTCAATCAGTTTATAAATAAAAAAGTTGTCAATTTAAAAAATCACCTAAGGACAAACCCGAGCGAAGCCAGGGTAAATCGCTAGTCTATAATATAATGTTCTTGATAATATTATAATACTTGGTAACTAGCTATCATCATGTCAAATTTCATTAAAATATTAGAGTAAGCCTATGTGTTATTCCATACTATAATCTATCTCTGTGCCAAATCTCATCCAGATCCGTTCAGTCGTTCTGGCGTGTAACAAACATACATTCATCCATACATACATTTTTACAAACTTTTGCGTTTATAATATTAGTAGGATTTTAATAAGACCATAGTACAAAGTTGCGTTCACAATCAATAGATGCGACGAACTCCATTATTACATTGTCATCGATTCAACCATAACGGTAGATCTATTACATAACTGCGGTGCTTCGTTTGAACTCGCTTAATTTAAACATTAAATAATTTTTTTTATATAATATGTAATATTTTGCATACATTTATAGTAATAATTTCTTGAAGCTATGTTGGATTTGATATTAAAAGCTCATATAATATACTAGTGACTTACCCATTCTTCGCTAGGGTGCCTCTATAGGTACGTTTTATATAGATAAAAGTAGTTATTGTGATATTAGGAAATAGACCCATGTTTTTTTTTCTGTAGACCTTTTTAAGACCTACAATTTTCTAGTCATTTTTTAATTGTATCTAAAGGTTTAGCCAGCTTTAGCCATATGTAATAGTACAAAAATAGTTTTTTGACAAAATACCGTCTAGGCTTAGATATTTTTTGTAAAATATTTACATATTATGTACACAAACCTTCCTCGCTTATCGCTGTTTTTATTAGTGAAAACCATATCAAAATCCGTTGCGTAGTTTAGAAGAAGTAAGCGGAGAAACAGACAGACGCAGACAGCAACTTTGTTTTATACTACAGAATGTGTATCGATAGGTAATGGCTGCTTAGTTACAAATTATACACCTGCCTAAATTATAGGTCATAGATAGATATGAAAGTCCTTTGTAACAAAGTAATGTTTAAAATACACAAGTTACGTTACGTTACATATTATGTATAGTGATATCGGAATTTTTTTGCATTATACTAACCACCTAATAACAAATATTGCAAGTTTAAAAAATTATTCAAGAAATTTGCGTTTTAAAGTTTAGTTTAGATTTCTCAGAGATGAGTTTTTCCCTGAAGTAAAAAGTATCCTATATGTTGACCCGGGTAACTAGCTATCATCATGTCAAATTTCATTAAAATCTGTGCAGTGGTATTTTCGTGATTCTCGTTCTTGCCAGCGTGGACTATGGCCTAATTCCCCTGTTCAGATGACCAAAAAAATAAATTCCTAGGTTTTACATATTAGTATACTCGTACATTGCAGTTTTTGTATTTTTTCTCAGAAATGAGATATTTTCTTGCAGTAAAAAGTATCCTATATGTTGACCCGGATAACCAGGTATTCCCCCCCAACGTGCGTTCACCTTGTCGTGGTGGGGGGGCTCAGTAGTGCCCGGCAACCTAACCGGGCGCGAAGCCAAGAAACGCACAGGGAGGTGGCCCACTTCGGTGGGCGGTGGGAGGTGGCCCTCTTCGGAGGGCAGTGTACCATGCGGGTTGCTCCTGGTACTTCTCTGATAGCAGAGTGGACTGTGGAGCAACCCCGTGGTTGTTGTGGTCTGCTTCGGCAGACCTGCCGTCGGGGCGTCGTAGTTGAATGCGTAAGCGATCCTGCGACGCCCCATTAAGACGGGGGAAGGTTTTGTTGGGTTTTAGTGGGTAGTACTGGCTTTGCCGGTGAGTCCCACACTTCGTGCGTAAATGCATTTCCCAACGTTAAAAGGATAACTAGGTATTATCATACCAAATTTCGTCAAAATCTGTCCAGTGGTTTTCTCGTGATGCGTTCCCATACAGACAGACAGACAAAAATCTAAAAACTTTAGATTCGGCCTTTGTCGGTAATATAATGACTATTTCAATAAGATTTTGACTCAGTCACAATTTTATTATACGTATAGATAGAAAAAACATAAATTTTAATAAAAATTGTACTAACTTGAAGTAAAGACGGCATCGCGGTCACTCGCCTCGCGACAAAAACACCCACGGTCACGATTTTTTATCGTGACTCTTTAAACTAAGAAACGTAGACAAGTTAGAAAAAAATCTTTTACAATAAACGTTATTATTGTTGAAAAGGCGACTTTTTTTAATTCGATGAATAATTACAAATATGCGCATTTTATTTTCCTTTTCTGTTTCTGTTGTTTGTTATTTCATTGTTTACGGTTATATGAGATAGCATTTAACGTTTTTGTTTCGTTGCGTGTTTTATTTAGTACAGTTTTTTCTATCAGGTGGAATATAATATTTTCATTTGCATAAAACGGTACGTACTAAGCAATATTTATACAATTTTGAAATAACATTAGAATTTCTTGGACATACTTATTATGGACTAGTGACTAACCCCTGATTCGCTTCGGATTCGTTCCTAGTGATAAACAAAAACAACCACATGAACCGTACATTTTTCCGGGACATTTTTAGCTTATGTGTCATTGCCATATGCCTTTAATCCAGATCTCAGAATTCTCGAATTCAGATCTTTAATCAGAATACGTTCAGACGTTCTGTCGTGATAGAGTAACAAACATACACCCATTCATTCTCACAAACTTTCACATTTATAACATTAGTATGGATAATAGATAACGCTTAAAAAATATCAGGTTTTTAACAAATTTCTTAACTATAAACAGGAATTATTCATAATTTGAAGAATCCTTTCATCTTAATAGAAAGTAATTGAATTTTCTATATTGAAAATAACACAATAAGACAGACTATTGCACTAAAACCCTGACCCCCACACTCAAAAGAAATGTGAAAAGCTTTTGAGATCGGTACGCATAGTTTAAACCTTGACTGCTTTTGACAGTTGACAGTGAAAACTGTCAAAGTGGGAGCCACAATGGGAAAAACTAACCCTTGTATGGGGTGCGTCAAATTTCGCTCCTTAGGTTAGGCTGACACGCGATTATGTTTATTGAAAGATCCCGCTTTTTAGATGTTATGGAGTTTAAAGGGTGTTTTGTGGTCTTGGGGGCTTTAGCGGGCATTACTAATGTTCTGTGAGTAATCGAATTCGAACTGTTTAAATTTAAGCGCATTATAGTGTATAACAATAACGTTTGTGAAATGGTTTTCGTTTTTAGTAATCATTTCTGCTCTGTTGGGTCACTTTTAATGTATAGCTTACCTTTTATTTAAGGATAACAATGTATGGAACTTGACTAAAACACACAGACCGCATTATAATATATTTCTCTAATATACATATTTACGTATTTATCTCATGCTATAACACTCGATTTTGCCAAAGATTTTAATACACGAAAGAATATAAAAGAGATTATTTTTATATTAAAAATATACTTCCAGATTAAATAATTTAACCGGTTATTTTATATGCTGTAAAATAACTTTGAAACACTTGCATGAGATAAGCTCTTAAACGTTCGAAATCTATAAAACGTTTACAATCCCAAACTCGTGTTTAATCACCCCACTTTCATTCCGCCATAAACTCACGGTGGCAATTAAGTTAAAAGCTATTTGGTGTGACGCGACCCTTAGTTAAGGGTAGCTACACACGTGCGAGCCACGCCCACGTTTAGACCGCAGGGAGTAAACGCTTGTAAAAACTAATATGTCTGCACATTAATAATGTTGGTTGTTTGACAGTTATATTTTTTTAAATAATAATTTTGCGCGAATTTTAAATTTTGTGGAATCCTACTTAAAAATCATAATCAAAATAGATATAATTGGACTACATACAGCCTTACCATGAGTAGGTGCTTACAAAATAAATAATGATTTCTTAAAAAAAACCTGTATGGTATATGTATATAATAGCAAAATTTAAGGCATTCATTATAACATTTTTACTTTTTATATTGATATTATTTTACTACCGGCTCCCAATATGAGAACTAAACTTTTTTTTTAAGTTTCCTCAAGTAAATAATTACTTATACATATCTGAGCTCAATTCTCACAATTCATTTTGTGTGTATACAACATTAAGTTGGGTTTCAAAACCAATGCTTAATACACGAAAATCTATAAGTCCAAATAAAAAGGTCGCTAAGAGGTCTTAAGGGTCGTTACACACGCGGCAGTCACGTGGCCAGGGTTGCGACACACTTAGTTCCGTCCCACCAATTGAAAGTTATGGTGGAAATTCCCATTGACTAATTATATGACATTACTTTCATTGCAAATAACTTATTAACTAACTCTGTTGGTACTTTTACGCCATGGCTGTTTTTTGCATAACTGGCTCCAATTACTGATGTACATAAAAACTAAAAATTTAATCATACAAACACAAAACGACTGTCGAACCGTAGACCGCCATTACATCAAGTTCCATATCAAAATATATTACACAACAATAAAGCGAAAAATCCAATATAATTATGCTAATTACATGTTTAAAATAAACAAATGCCAGTGTAATTTCTACGCCATTGTTCTGGAATCTAATTTGGTCGGGTTTACACAGATGCATAAACAATGTTTACACATTTCTTTTATAGGGCCGTATATTTCTTTATGAGAACAGATATTGGACAAGCGTGAAAATAATAATTTGGAAACAAAAAACTTTGAATTTTTAATTTGAGGTGCTTAATGACTAAATAGGTATACCTATAATAAGATTAATTGGACGTTTCCCATCCTTTAAAATAGTTTACGATGTAAGCCTAAGTTTTATGACATACTACTGCAAAATATTCAAAATTTCGAATTAAAAAATGCCCACAAATCGACCAAAAAGAGTTATATTTCCAAGGAAAAATATATTTAAAGAAAATAATTTATATTTTAAAAATCATTTTGTATGCTGAGTTACAATTTTCATTGGTGTCTAATACTACCTCAAATTGACATAACCTCTATAGGATATTAGTATATTTCGAAAAATCAGTGAGAGATTTCAAGATTATGACTTTAAAAAAAAACGTGTGTGTGTACTTATGTACGCACGTAACAAGTTATTCTTCTTTGGCGTAACAGAACAAAAATAGCTTTCATCCTGTATGTCACAACTCTCTGTTTGTAAAAGGAATGCAGCTAACTTCGTCATGTCGCTTTTTGGCTGTCGGTGTGCGCGCGCATCGTAAAAATTTTACTCTCATTTTTTTTCCAAACGTGCCAAAAGAAGTATAACTTCAAAAAAAAAATAAAAAAAACTTTTTAAAAGTAAACCTTTTCTAATCTTTGGCAGTGTACTTGCTTTTACGCTTCACATCGCATCACATAACCTGTTACTAGCATTAAATATTATTATTTCAAACCATCTGAACAAATAGCTTATACTCGTTGCTATTGTGACATACGCATAGCTTTAAAACTTTTATGTATACGTTATTAAACTATCATTTTGATATATTTTAGAAAAATAATTAATTTCTAAGTGTAGATGAATTATAGCCCATTATCATCCTGTACTTAAAAGTTGTTTAATTTACGATTATTTGTATCCTATTAAATATTTTAACGTTGACATAATATCCTTACAAGAAAAATAATTGTTAGTATAATACTATGAGGGCATTCGTTTGTGTGATGAGCACGAATCTTTGTACTCCAGTATGTATGTATTTATAGTTATAGGACCTGGGTCACCGAGCTTCGCTCGGAGTTTTTGGTTAAAAGTACAATTTTCTTTCAAAAAAAAAACTAAAAACTTGAACAAATACAAAAAAAAACAAAAGAAAAGCTTTGTATCCGATCGGGATACGAACCCAGATACCAGTGGTTGTCAAACTTGCGCCTTGGCAGCTTGACCATGATGCTCATGCTCGAGCGTGCGAAATAATCGACCATATTTTGCGTGGAATAATGTGAAAGAAAACCGCATGAAAATTCGAAAACACGCGTTTTCCCAGACATAAGACTAATTAATCTAGATCGATTTATCGCCCTCGAAACCCCCTGTGTACTAAACGTCATGAAAATCGTTGGAGCCGTTTATGTTTAGTGTATCAACTATCAGGTATCTATAACACAGGCCTCGTAACTTACCATGGAACTGTTGCTGTGTGTTAATCTTCCAATATATTTATTAATATTTCATGCATAGCATATTAGCAGTGACTGCTGGTTTTAAAATACATCACAGACTACTAAAATTAATAACTTGTATTACTATTTTTATCCTTCTTCTTAAGGGACAGACATTTGACTGAACTACCATACAGTTTGCCGTTATCATACCATAATTTTTACCGTTATTTCATATTTCTCGTCACAAATGGAATTTAGGTGTTACACAAAGGAAAGATAAAATCTTTTTTTGACCTACATATTTCCAAAAGGGAGAGGCACTTCTACAACGTTTTGTTCAAAAGTATTTGTTATCAAAACGAATTTCAAATCAAATGACTGTAAAGTATTTATAATTCAATATCATTCAGTCCATAAAATAACAAACGCAAGAAATACTTTCTTAGATTTACGCGAACACTTTACATGTTAAATAAAACTATCTTTTCGGATTTTTTCGCAATCATGGTCACGGGAGAGATGAGTCTCTCCCGTGACCATGGATGCTGTAAAGCATTCGAAACATCGGGAACCAAAAATCAAAATAAATTCGCGAAAAAATCCCAAAAGATAGTTTTATTTAAAACGCAAGAAATATTATAATAATACTAAATTACGATATAAATTATTAAAATAAATACAATTATCATATGAAAGTTGAATACAATACAAAAATTACACAATAAACATATTTTTTTGTATAATTATTGCTTATAATACTATTTATTATGCATTTATAATTCTTAAGAATATAATTTAATTGTGTGATGTTATTATGTTGATATAACAGTAAGGTCGATACAAATGTACGATTATATTGTTTTGTTTCTAATGTGACTTTACATTTATATTTCATATATTATATTCTTATTCATTTATTATACATAAAAAATAGTTTATATTTAATATATATATAATAAATATAAAATAATAAACTATTTTAGTATAATTAATTCTTGAGAATATTAGAAATAAAAAGTAATGGCTTAATTCTGCGGTTCTTTTTCAGTTAAGCCTTCAGTAACAGCGTTCATAATATGGCAGTTTCACTTTTACCTTGGGCGTTATGATGCCGAACCCAGAATATATTGCTACATTGCGTGTATTTTTGTTTTTACTCAACTCCCCTAAAAAGAGGGTAATGTTCTTAAAAGAAAGTATACTTAGTGTTTCCTAATAGACGAATAATCCAATAAATCGCTGCATCACGATTAGCATATTATACCAATAGCTTAAGCGGAAGTGACCAATCGCGTGCGCTGCCGGAAGCTCCACCCCCGCTGAGCTACTTCCGGTCGCGTGACGTCATTTACATGATAGTCCGTGAAGCCTACGAGAGGACGTTTGCATGACTTTCATGTTTCATGTTTGATGTTAGACTCTGACGATATGATAATGTGTCATATCCTGTAAATATTTATTGTATTGTTAGTGAATATAAATTAACGATGATTTGTTTAATTCTATTATTTTGGTAAGCTTTGAGCTTTTACGATTTGGAATAAAAGTGCATTTGTTGGTTGAACTTCTGTAGGTTATGCTATAAGCTTTTTGACGTGGTGTTGATCCTATAGCATTAGTCTATACATACTATAATAAAATTGTAACTAAGCCGAATCTGTACATTCAATATTTTTTGGAAAATTTTATTGAAATTGACATTATTATCGATACAGAAGCCGAATTTGTAGTTTTTTGAATTTTTATCTGTCGGTCTGTCTGTTACTGCATCACGGAAAAGCCACTGGAGGGATTTTAATGAAATTTTTATTGGTAATATACCTAAATGCATTTTGCAAAGCTTCTAAAGTTCTTTTATTTTATAGATTAGTACTAAAACATGATTTAGCAATAATTTATTATGATTTTAGTACTTGGTTTATAATATATAAGTAAAAAAAAAACTTAATTTCACGTTTCCCGATGAAATTCCTCACAACAATGTTTTATATAAAACTAAGGGAATGGACCAGTGGGGTGATTTGCAAAACTACAGCTAATCGATCAATTTAACCACGGTTTGTTAGTTTCGACACAAGTGGGGTGTATCTGTGATATGGCGAAAATAATGCTCCGTCATTCATCGTTACTGCTCGACCAAGAGTTAAAAAATAGATTTTATACTTTTTTTACTAGTATCTTTATACTAATTAGTATCACTATATCTATACTAATATATGGAGAGCCGATTTTTTTGTTCGGTTATACTGCGATAACTACTGAACCGATCGGAATAAAACTCATACCTTAAGTTGCAGCGTGTTTCGAAGAAGGTTTTAGTATATGATATTAATATACTATGCGGGAGGAGCCGCAGGAAAACGCTAGTGTAATTTATTAATTATGTATTATATATTTATTAATAAATCCGCAAAAAAAATCCGAAAAGATAGCTTTATTTAAAATCATTATAAGTATTGAATAACCAAGTATTGTTAAATAACTGCCCAGCCATTTAATCTATATAGTAAAAATGAAATGTTGTTGGTTAGAGTAGTTATCACTTGATAACGGCTGTAGTATTTAATGTATAAAGTAGTGCTCGAGAATGTTTTTACGGAAAATTGGAAAATTCGAACGTAACAATGTATTTATATTTCTATATATTTTTATATCAAAGATTAGAAATATTGAAGTTGGGAAAAGATAAGATAGTTATAATTTACAGCTCTTTATTAACGACCAATTTGTGGGAACGAACATCTCCTCAATGTGCGGAGAAGGCTAACCACAACCTACAAAACTGACAAAATCTGCACTTTAAACGTCTTTAGAACTAATTTAGTTATAATACTTTCTTAGATTTACGCGAATATTTGACATTTTAAATAAAACTATCTTTTCGGATTATTTCGCGGATTTATTTAGATTTTTGGTTCCCCAACCAAACCAAACCAAAAATCAAAATAAATCCGCGAAATAATCCGTAAAGATAGTTTTATTTAATTTAGTTATGTCATATACGCAATCGTTTCTTCAGAATCTTTTGTTTCACCGTAATTATGCAATATTAATAATGCTAAATGTATTTACGAGACCCAGAGCTTAAACTCGCTTCAGTTGTTATCAATGGAATTATATTAGCCTTATTTTAAAGACAGTGCAATAATATTCAAAATAGAGCACTTCGAAGCGTAATATCGAAGAAGCCCTAACTACTTCAAAAGGTCATTCCTACAAAAATAGCAATCTCCGATCACAATGCACAATACCAACAAAAAGTCAATTAATTTTCTTAAGAAAGGGTTAAATTTACTATAGACGATGCCGCAAAAATGCCACATCAAAGGCTGATTTTAATTAAACTGGAGTTTATAAGAACGATGGTTACTGTTTCCACTTTGTAAGGTAAAGAAAAACTTTTGGCCGCGAGCTTTCGGGTTGTTCTATAAAGAGCAAGTTTTCAACTTCAAATTTACGCTAGGCTTGAAGGTAAAGTAATTGTGTCTTTCAACGTAGGGTTATTTTTGTTGTTTGATTTGAAATTTTAATAGCTTGTTAGAAAATATGAGTATTTTTAAAGAACTTTCTTTATTAATAGTAATAATGACTTTGTTATTGCTAGGTTTCATAGGTGAGTTACCTTAATTCATTTATACTAGCACTAGCGAGTCACCGTCGCTCCGCTCGGGTTCGTCCATACTTACGTTTTAATATTTACTATAGATTTCTCAGAGATGAGATATTTTCCTGCAGTAAAAAGTATCCTATATGTTGACTCAGATAACCAGCTATCATCATACCAAACATCAAAATCTCTAGTGATTTTTCCGACAGACAGACAGACAAAATTCTAAAAACTATAGATTCGGCCTCTACATTGATAATAATGACTATTTCAATAAGATTTTCCAAAAAAATATTTATTGTACAGATTCGACTCAATTAGAATTTTATTATAACTATGTATAGATTTACCAACGGATTCATATGTGTGTATTCATACGTTGTCGTTATGATCGCAACCAGAAAACACAGACCTCCATGTGGCATGGCGACCTTAAGAGCTTAAAGCTTTATACAAATAATCTTGGGTACTTTTTTTAGGTGTGTTGTTTGAATATTTGATATTAATTGCTCTTGATTTAATTTGCTCTGTATTAGTATTCTTTTACAAAAACATAAAATAAATGTTTATTTTCCATTCACCACCTATCACTTTCCAATGTAGTAGATAAATACTGTAGCATCCAGACACTTAGTAACTACTCGTTATGGTATAAAAAACGTTACAAGTCTAAAATATCGAATTCAAAGTTCAAAAGATTGATAGCCACCAAATGCTTTTAACACTTGCAAAATCACCTTATATGAAAACACCTGACGGGCGAAGAATGACCACTTTTCCGTAAAATTTAACGCATTCAAATCTACAAAACGAGGGCCGAACGAAAATCCCTTTTCCGTGGCCGACCTTTCTGAATCGATATGCACAATACTCTCTACCTGACTATATTTATTAATAGAGGTATAATGTATGGAGGTCATTATGTAGTGAATGGGCACCGGCGAAAATGGATACATTGTAAGCGACTTAGGGTGGACGGTATACGAAATTACTGTTGCTTGCTAAGGTTTTTCATGTTTTATTCTTTTTCTGTTGATTTTCTAGAGTTTTAAAGGAAAATTTGATGTTTTATCTACTATTAGTATAGGTATGGAGATATTTTTTAATAAACTCTTACGATATGATACAAAAGAGTATGATGTTTGAAGTTGTCTTGGTCTTTAACCCAGTCCTTTGAGGACCAATCTATAGAAAAATGTGTGTTACCATTACTTTCTTACTACCTATTTTGTAAGCTTATAGCTATGCATTATCTAAACTCTATCTTGTTTAGATAATATATATTGAACACCCGTAAGCTAATTTTTTGTAGAGTCAATATGCACCTTTATAAATCCAATGCAAAATATTTATTCACAACTTTGTGCAGGATAATTATATATAAGATTACTCTCTCACTGCTTTGACTGTGTTTTGTAGTTAATATTCCTGAAAATCCTGAAAACTAAATCATTAATAATGTCCAATAGTAATAATATAAAATTTCAAGTCAATTTAGATTTTAGCAGATTCTTTCCATGTAAAAAATCTGTAAAGGAACACTTATTGTATGGGTGTTCAAGACTCAGTCAGTCAGTCAGTCAAGTGATTTTTAATACATATATTTAGATTATAAACAGCCAATAACTCTACAACACATCCATATTGACATCTATTTGCACTCACCCAAACCATTTAGGGCTGTCATTCTTATAGCAAAAAATATATTTAAAAACCACCGTCGAGCGTACGTTGGAAATTAATAAAACTCTTGAAAAAGTCCGCAGAGGAAATTTATCGTTATTCACGCCAATACCAGATGAAGACATCAGAATACAGCGCGAGATGACAACGAATTTAATTATAAATATAATAAAAAAAAATCTCCATCGTCCCTTCGAGCTTACCACATTACACAATACGTTGCTAAGCGATTTGCGACTCAGTGGCTATAAAATACCGCTTTCGAAGCTTTCCAGGAAGATTTGCGTATGTATTGTACTGGCATCACTATAAAGAGGGTGTCCCATATATTTTTTTTATTTAAAATTCAGTCCTTGGCTTCGATTATGCAATATCCGTGATGGGATTCAGACACCAAATAACATCTATTTGAATACTATCCAAAATAAATTATATATACAATGAATTGCCCATAAATTATAAATTAAAACAGTATAAGCAATCGATAACTATTAATCACATTTTCTAATTAATTCTTATAATAGTACATCCGTTTTATACAAAAAATAATATTATATTTTTGATTAGATATTATTAATTAAATTAATATTAGATATTCACCGGTATAACTAGTGAAGTCAGTGAGTTTCGGCCAATCGTGGTATGATTCTAAAGGTACCTACAGTAATAAATATGATCAGATTGTTTTAATTTAAACAGTCTTAGCGTACATTCTTTTTATGTTAGCAGCATTGTGAACATATGTACATAGATATCTACACACGTGATTCTAATTTTGTACACATCTATGGTAATGTGCTTTTTAATGATATAATTGGACTTCAAGCTATTTTTAAATATCTGATTAACAAAATTCAATATATTATATAGTACTAGCTTTTGCCCACGGCTTTGCTTGCTTTATTTATGCATAATTACTCCCCTAAGGATCAACGCATAGGCTATAAAATACAAAAAGAATTTTTCAAGTCGAATTGATACTCCCAAATATTAGCGCGTCCAAACAAATTAAGAAAACAAGCTTTACACTATTCATTTATAATTCAGAAAATTGTACTAATACTTTTACAAACAAAAACTCTGATAAACTCTTTTCAACTATAATTTGTATCAAAACTCGCCTTCTAATCAATAAACTACTGTACTATAAATCGTATTAATAAACCAAAATGCACACAAAGTTAGATTTCCACACCTAGTGTAATAGACCGTCTATTGAGTCCGACACATAATACCCGGGACTCCGATTTGAGCACCAATTAATTATTTCATTGTACTGAATAATCCGACGGCCCTCGAGTTCTATTAAGCGACGGTCAGTTCCTTAGAGGTGTTTATTAAACACGCCTTAGTTGGGGTTAGTTGGTCTGGTCCGAGTTATTTTACTTGTTAGGCTTCTGTTTATTCTGTTGAAATTTTATTTAAGAAATAATTTTTAATGTATGAAAATATATATTTTAATATCTTACTTATTTGTTAACTCCTTTCGTATTATTTTAAAAAAGTCATGGTTTTTTCTTAATTCGGGATATATTACTTTATTCCATCTTTTTAAAACTAATCCCATTATCTTACTAATATTATAAATGTGGAAGTTTTGGATGTTTGGATATTTGTTACTCAATCACGCCAGAACGGCTAAACGAATCTGAATGAAATCTGGCACAGAAATAGATTAGTCTGGAATACATACCACATAGGTTACTTTTTATACCGGAAAAATGTACGGTTCCCGTGGGATAGATTTATTTTTGTGTTCACCAGTAATAAGTACATATTTCTATATATCTCTTATATGTATGATGTGCCTTTAATTCTTTATGTTACGCTTCTTACCTTAATAACTTTTTAATAACTATATTGTGAACTGTGTGTAAACATCACATAGATCAGCAAAGAAAGACTAATAAACAACAATTTTTCCTTTACACTATATTATTTCTAATATATTTCATATTTTACTATTCTAAAGACATTTCTTCAGCAGAATTGAATTCGAAACCACAACTTGTCGCTCCCTTTTTAAATTCGCAAAAGCTTATAAAACTTCATAAGAATAGAGTGTTCTATAATTTTATTCGATTTTTATTCTCAGGTATGGCCGGAGGAGGCATGACACAGGCTATGGGAGGCTATTATGGTGCAGCGTATGGGCCACTCGGCGCGAGCATGGCGGCTGCGGCGGCTGCCGCTGCACAACAAAATGCTATATCTGCCGCTTTGACACCTAATGCTCAGGTATTTAGTAACTTCAATTCAATTCAATTATCTTGTTAATGGCTTCAAAATGTTCCAGTTAAGAACAGATTACTTCGCCAATTCAGTTAAAACGAAGAAACTTATGACAAAAGACAAAATATGTTTCAGTTGAGCACCTTTAGCCAGTTCTTTTGGCCTGGAGATTTTTCTTTCCGAACTATAGTGGTGGAATTGTCAACAATTATTAAGAATTTATAATAATGCGAAATAATTAAATATTCTTTGTATTTATTAAGACGACGACACGTTTGGCTCAATTTGTAGTGACCCTACATGCTGTGCCAGCGGTTGCGGGTTCGAGTCCCGCTGGGGGCATTCATTTGTGTGATGAGCACGAATGTTTGTACTCCAGTCATGGGTGTTTATATATAATATATTATATACCTATAATATGTATGTATTTAAAGTTATATGTGTATAGTGTATCAACTATCTGGTATCCATAACACAGGCCTCGTAGCTTACCATGGAAGTAAACGGTGATGTGTGTTAATGTCCCAACATATTTATTTATTTATTATTTGTTAAGAGCGCATACGTATTTACCCATATGTATTTTCTTAGCTATATTGGCGATCGGTTGAACGGTGTAAAAGTTGATGCTTTGCAGCATCTAGTAATCTCCATGGAAAAATATATCAAAATTTCAAAACAACCAGTAAAAAGCTTTCAGAGACTTGCAGTTTAGTTAAATACGCATAAACAATACTGTTCAGTACATTTTTCTTCTCTTTTTGTCAACCAATTTTTTTGTTTATTAACTATTGATAAGTGTTATCAATATTTTTTTGGATACTTTTAGTTTTTTATTTATACCTATAACTATTGAGGGATATAAATAAACTTAATATCCAAAATTTAATTTTTAATAAAAAAAAATTAATTCTATTTATATATTTTTTGACGTATACAGTTATTATACAAATAGAATTTTCAATAAAAATAGTGGGCGAATCTCGACGAATGAACCAACACGGGCTTTAAGTAAATATATGTTTGAACAAATTTTCTTACAAATCACATGTTTTTACTTTGTACATACTTAAACAAATTAACAAACCATTCAATTTATATAAATAAATTGCAATACGCAACAGCTAATAATAATAAACCGAAATAATCAATTAAATATAATAATTTTATCTCATAAAAGATTTCAAGCAAAATCATCAATCGATTGAAACATAAACGTGCCGAAGTGCTAAATAAATTTACACCGTGTAATAAGTTCTACCCTCATCCTTATCCCATTAAGGTCCAGAACTAACAAAGATGGATAGATTTTTAAGATAATTAACCACCAGTTACATGTTAACTAAAAAAGACATTTTCATGTTAAAAAAAAACATACGAACCCATAATTTCTAACATCTAAGCGCCAGTTGAAAAAATAATATCCGTGTAATGAAGCAAGCGTGATTTTACTATTTACATTAGCGAAACGGTGTGCGTACAAAAAATTCGATGATTCGACACTGTACCGAAATGTAGTTAATGTAGGCGGTGACTTTGTTATTAATTTTATTTTAAGGCTTCGTTTTTTTTGTCTTGATGTGAAAATGGATGAATGCACAGCTTACGGAATTATATTTGATTTAGTCGAATTTTTATCAATATTATATTAGTTACATAGGTACGTTATAAGGGCAGGATCTGGAAGTTCCTGGAGTCAACAGTACTAAGCGGAGAACTTTGAACTCACTATAAAGGGAGCTACAATGGACCAAAACTGGTCGACGTAGCTAGGGCCGACCTCGGCACCACACCCAACATTAATAATAATAATATATAAGGGCAGCGGTGGATTGGAAAGTCAAGTGAAGAGGCTTTCGTTTCAAACTCATACCTGTGGTACTGTAACATTTTCATGGGGCATTTTCTTCACGTTTACCACTTGCTTAAAGATTCAAAAAAATTGTGAGGAAACCGTCCAAAACCTTGTCAAGTCTATCAATCACATTTGACCAGCATGGTTGAATATGACTTCGTTCCCTTTGAGTTGATGGGAAGCCCATGGGCATCACCATGCCCAGCAGTAGGACGTTAAAGCGCTAATATTAGGTATCTACTTTTTACATATACCTATTCGATAATAAGGAAAATGATTTTAGCTTCTGTGTTTCTGTGATATGTTAATTAGTATAGTTATAATGAGTCTAGTAATTTAATTTGTTTACTTCATTTACCGATTACTGTTTATTTCGCTTATTACCTCGACAAATTAAAATTTACGTATTTATTACATTTCGAATTCACAAAAAAGATCTTATATTCAACTAATGCATGGAAACGAATATAATTTTATTAACGTTTAGTAGGTATATATTTCTAAGAGATGAGATATTTTTCCCGCAGGCAAAATTATCGTATATGTTGACACGGATAACCAGCTATCATCATACCAAATTTTATCAAAATCCGTCCAGCGGTTTTCTCGTGATGCATTTCCAGACAGATAACAAGACAAAAATTCTAAAAACTATAGATTTGGTCTCTGTAACGATAATAATGACTATTTCAATAAGATTTTCCAAAAAATATTGAATGTACAGATTCGACTGAGAATTTTATGATATGTTTATATAAAATGTTACTTAGACTTCTGTAGAACAGTTTAAAAAACAAATTACGCAGACAAAACCGCGTACAAAAATATTGCATGATATAAAATATAAACAACATACCATAAAGAGAGGTGGGAATACGAATTGATAAACCATAAACGCGTATTATACCCTTTAAAATCCACTGTGATTTTTCACATATTATATTGAAAGTAATTTCGTGTTAACCATAAACATAATTGTGAGTTTAGCGCTTCATTGAAATAAGCTTATGTTTTATTTGGTGCATAAGAATAATCGGATCTTTATGAAAAATTGGTTGTAAATTAAATATTATAATTAAATAATATGACAAATATTACTTACCCAAAGTTAAAGGCTTGTTAGTTGAAAGAATGACTTTTAGTTTTTAACTAGCATTGCCCGCGGCTCCGCCCGCGTTCAGATGACCAAAAACCAGATTCTTAGGTTTTACATATTAGTATACTCTTACAATGCAGTTTTTGTATTTTTTCTCAGAAATGAGATATTTTCCTGCGGTAAAAAGTTAAAATTAGTAATCCTATATGTTGACCTGGATAACCAGCTATCATCATACCAAATTTCATCAAAATCTGTCCAGTGGTTTTCTCGTGATGCGGTAACAGACAGACAAACATACCGACAAACAAACAGACAAATATTCTAAAAACTATAGATTCGGGCTCTGTATCGATAATAATGTCTATTTTAATTAGATTTTCCAAAAAATATTTAATGTACAGATTCGGCTTAGTTACAATTTTATTATATTTATAGATTACTTACCCAAAGTTAAAGGCTTGTTAGTTGAAAGAATGGCTTTTAGTTTTTAACTAGCATGCTTATGCTCGTATGATTGTCATACATTTAATTTTGACTGAGGTTTCACTTGCATAGTTTACGAGTATGTATGTATATTGTAGAATTACTCCGCTTTAAGGATCGAAGCATTATTTTATATAGCCTAGATTTTCTCAATAATTATATATCTATACTAAATAAAAGTAGATTTTTTTTTGTTTGTTTGTACCGAATAAGCTCTGAAACTACTTGACCAATTTTGATGAAATTGTTAAGAAGATAGTTTGAGACCCTCGGAAGGACAGTTTTTATCCGGTTTTATCCTCGTTTTTATCCCGGAAATCATCCCTTAAGAGGGTGAAGTTCATCGACTTAGAGACGAACCAGATCAAAACGAGGGTCAGGCGCTAGTATAGTATAAAATACAAATGGATTTTTTTATCCGACTGGCAATTACAAAAATTTATTAATATTAGTATAGATATTTGAACATACGTATATTTCATTTCATTTAACTTTCATTTTCATTAAATCATAAAATTTCAAACATTTTTAAAAGTAGTATGTAATAATAGTAATACATACATACATACATACGTGCAAAAACTAAATTATAAGAGTTATTATTAAACAACTACATTTAAAAGTAGCAGTTTTTCAGACAGTAAATATTAATAAGATCACACTACACCTATCCAATAATTTAAAGCATCTTCACACTAAACTAATCCGCAAGGGTACCATCCCCCGCTAATTATTTTGTGACGACTCACCGCTCAACTGTAAACAATAGCTAAGGGTCGTCCCTGTAAGATTAGCATTCGTTGGGGTGACCACGATCTCTATACAATAATATTACTGAAATAGACATTAAACAGTAGGTATTTTTTAGGTTTTTAACTTTTTTTTCGGTAATATATGAGAACAATAAAAGGAATTCAAGGATGTAAAGAATATAGTGAGTTATCTCGCTACTTTCCCTCTCTATGATCCTATATGAAGATATTGAGTCAGAAAATTTTCATAGCAATTTAAAATTTATCCATGTTTCTATACTAATATTATAATAAAGAGGCAAAGTTTTTTTGTTTGAACGCGCTAATCTCAGGAACTACTAATCCGATTTGAAAAATTATTTTAACATTAGATAGCCTGTTTATTGAGAAAGGCTATAAGCTATATAGCATATAATATATAGTCTTCCTATTCCATACTAACCGTTAAAACTTACCTAGGGACGAACCCGAGCAAAGTGAGGGTAAGTTATCAGTACAGAAATAAATAGAACTAAGAAAATAAAGTAGTAGCCCAAAAATACCCCACGGAGTTTTTTGACGCAACAGACAAACAAATTTATATTAGCATCAACAAAAAAGCGTTGGCAGTTGTGTAATAAGGTAGCGAAACTACAAAAAACTTATGATTTATTAAAATTTTATTCTTTATTTTAACTATATCTTAATTAATATCGTAATAAAATGAAAATTTTAATATATATGTAAATATTGAGTGACATTTATAAATGTCAAGCATTTCAATTCAAATGTCGCATTTTAAGCGATGACACCATTAGGAAATAAATTTTATGCTTGTTAGAAATAAACTAATTTTCGTCGACTTTAACAACAAATGTTAAGCTTATTTGGTTAAATACTTACTAGAATTAACTATTCCGGTATTAGTCTTTGTCATTTAAATTCCATAGTTAAATTATGCCAACTAAAGGCGAATAATTAATGAAAGATAAATGAAAATCATTAAAATGTCACAATAACGGTTCAACAAATCGATGTAATAACAAATAACTAAACATTATAATCGAAGTAAATCTGTTATGAAAAAGCCAATACTATACAAATAGCCGGTCATTATAACTGAAGATGTACTCGTTACGGTTTATTTTGTGTCATAACTAATGGCCACCCTATCCAATAGCTAAAGGAAGGCGATAGAGCAATATTAATCTGAGCACCTCACACCTGTGTGTTACACAGCATAATTTATAGAATATTTCATCATTACTATTATGAAATTAACTATTTCTATATCTACATTACATATTCAGCCTTTTGAGTATGGCCCTTCCTTCATTGCGAGAAGGATCAGGCCATAGTAAACCACGCTGGCCAAGTGCGGGTTGACGGAGTTCTCATGTCTTTCGAAAACTTGTCTCAGACATACAGGTTTCCTCATGATGTTTTCCTTCACCGTAAGAGGTAGCCATGTTGGAAATGATTCGCACATGAAAATATTAGAGGTGTTACACCCGGGATATGAACCCGCTTCACTAGGATTCTCACTAGCGTTACCACTTAGCTACCACTACCTTATCTACGAGTATATCTACACTATTTTATTTTATTCGTCATCTAATAACTGTAGCTTAAACTCACTATCGGAGTATTATTATAAATGCGAAAGTTTGCATTTTTATTACTGCTTCACACTAAAAGGGATGGACGGATGTGGATGAAAAATAAGTAAAATATGACTTCTTGGTTATAAATAAAATATAGACTAATGTACCGTAAAAGGAAAATGCGTTCGCTGGATTTATGTATAAAGATTTCTAATGAGAGTGATAATATAAGCTATTTTTAACCACCGACGCAAAAAGAGAGGTGTTATAAGTTTGACGTCGATGTCTGTCTGTCTGTGTGTGTGTGTGCCTGTCTGTGGCATCGTAGCTCTCAAACGGATGGACCGATTTCGATGCGGTTCTCTTCATTTGAAAGCCAGTTTCCTTGCAGTGGTTCTTAGCTATGTTTGGTTAATATCGGTAAGAGTATCAGCTCTTTTCCAAAATGATGTAAGGCATTTTGGCGTATGACAGTCGATTAAGTGCATCACGCGTGCTAGTGTAATCGTTAAATGATAATTAATTTGCATAGAGGATTTTTAAATTTTTTATTATCGTTACATGTCAGCGAAGCTGTGGGCGATACAGCTTTTACAATATGTAATGTTATCCCACTGAATTCAGTCACGGTGCGGCGGTCAGTGTCATTCAGACTATGGGGTAGATATTATATAGAAATAGATATAATACAGAGGTAGATATTATAACGTGTACTTTTTTCCTTTAACTCTCATAATCTGATGGGATATGTCATGTCAGGGGAGAGATCAGATCCAGGACCGACGGCTTAATGTTCGAGGCATGAGAGTGTAGACAATATCAGGGTTCTAATTCTAAGCTGCTGGTATTTAACCTCCTTCTCCCATAACCAAGTTTGCTGTTTACAGCAAACTTGGTTGTGGGAGAAGGAGGTTATACTTTAGCATTCGAAGCGTTGGGAATAAAAAAATATCGCAAAAATTGTAGATATTTATTAAAATGTAAAATATTTGCGTAAATCTGTAAAGTATAAGTAAATTTTGTTTAAAATCAAAAAAATAACCAACGTATTACGTACTCAATTCCTGTGTATATTTCCCTTTTTTGTGAATGTACTCAATATATTCGCAACCGTGAACCGATTTTCGCGTTTTTCTTTAAAAAAAGTTTTCTTTAATAAAAAAGTTTATTTATTTAAAAAGGCTTTATGGATTAGTCCACGTAAATTAAAAAAAAAACACTAAGGTAGAAAAATTTCATTTAAATTACATTTTAAAGACGCAGTATCATTTTAGTTAAAACGTAATTATATTTTCCCGCAACCGCAAAGAAGTTGTAAAAGAAATCAAAACATATATTTAGAGCATCAATGTCATCAGCAGATTAAACGTCAGGGGGAAGATCGAGGATCGAAGCTAGGGGAGCGTAATTGCACAAGTTGTATGTCAAGTAGTGTTTTAATAGATTATGGGGGTTTTTATGGGGTTCATTGAATAACATGATTTCCCTTGTAAGTATTATCCGTGATATCTTGAGTTTAACCTGTCTTATAAAGACTTGATCCTTATTATCATTGTGGAAATAGGTTTTTATTGAATCTATACCAGAGTGTTTTATTTCAGTTTCCAAAGTGCTTTTAAATACATATTTTATACATTATTAATAAAATAAAACTTGTAACATTAATTATACAAGATTAGAAAAACCTATTTTTTTACTAACGTAGGTACTTACTACAAGCGAAGCCGCATGTAGAAACTAGCATGTAAATAAAATTAAATATAGTGCAAAAAATTGCAATTTTATAAGACAAATGTTTCGCATAACAAAGAAAATATTGCTGCTAACTTATGCTTATCCACGTCCCCTTATATTTAGTATTAGAGTGTCACTTAGTTACACTACAATATATCGATACATCGTGATAGGATCCCCTATCCATCAGGATCATTGTGCCACCTTAATAGACTCCCGGACAATAATGAAATCGCACTTTTTCGATTAACGTGTCGAATCGGACCCTAAACCCGGTAGAAAACAATATAATCAGCTACCATTCAACACGGTATCAACATGTGGACTATTTAGAGTAATGCAGACGTTACGTAAGACACAATTATGAATATATATATATATATATATATATATATATATATATATATATATATTACTAAATAGGTATATAGATTTCAGTGATGTTTTTTATAAATGAATAATTTACCCCGCCATATCATTCATATCATAAGCGAAGTAGGGACAAACGGTAGTCTATTTCCGTCTCCATGATGTAATCTATATTTTTGCCAAATTTCATCGACATCTGTTCAGCAGTTTAAGCGTAAAAAGATAACAAACAAATAGTGGTGTGAAAACAAAATTAAAAATAATAAAACGGTCGAGCAGATCACAAAATGGAGGACTTTACTATTGCTAGCTAGCGTACCTATATTATTTTGTGTTAATAAACACTTGTTTAAAACAAATATTTTGGCAAAGGATATAAAAGTATCTTTACTTTACAATTCACGAACATAAAATAAAACATACATCCAAACTAAACACCTTCTCCTTTTAAAGTTGTTTAAAATAAAAAATAAATATATCATCCAGTCAAACGATTCGGTAGTCCGTCTTGACTGGAGTCTACGCTGCCTTTGGCTGATATTAAAAACGGTGATTGAGCATTTTCGCGGGCAGGTATGGAAACGTTTTAACGAACCATTGTGATTTTCGTATTCGATTATCTTGATCGATGATTTATGTAGCCCTGTTTATTGGTCTTTCACGGTTAATATGTGAATGTTTTGTTTTGTCGGCATTCGGCATTCTCTTGAATTCCACTAAAAAATCTATGTGCAACGGCTTTTTTTTAATTTCTATAGCTGTTATATCGTTATTTGCAAAATCTATGTACAAAATTTGAACCTTCGAAATATATATTTTAAGAATTAGCATCAAGCTAGTATCGAAGCCAATAAAACTGTATATTAAACAAGCGACGGTAGGTACGTTTTAAAGGTTAGTATAGATTTCTCAGAGATGAGATATTTTCTTGCAGTTATTTACCCGGATAACCAGCTATCATCTTACTAAATTTCATCAAAATCTGTCTAGTGGTTTTCTCGTGATACTTTCCCAGGCAGACAGATAGGCAGCCAAAAATTTTAAAAACTATATTCGATGTCTGCATCGATAATAATGACTATTTCAATACGATTTTCCAAAAAATATTTAGTTTACAGATTCGACTCAGTTAGAATTTTATTATATGTATATATTTAGATGATTTTAAGCCGAAAATCTAAATATCATAAAAAATCTACAAAATCTCAATAAAAAATCTTAACAGCCTCTATTTTTCCCATATTTTCTCAAAATCGAAACTCCGATTGGAAATCAATGGCCAACAATATTGTTTTATTGCTCCATACATCACATATAAATAGATTTCACTTGTAAACGAAATACGTATAAGTCATGTAATAAAATAGTGTACAAGGGCCCGCCGTAAACCCAACGCTTGATGTCGCGGTGTCCAGCTAATCCTGATTTAGCATGCGGCATGTATGTTATCCGTTAACGGGCCGTACACATGGTACTGTAGGATGGAGAATGAATTTATTATTTAGCCGATTTTCATATAAAAGAGGTTTTGTATTTGAGCTTTGTGTTTATTTTTTATATTAGTAGGCTTTAACCGACTTTAATATAAAACGGGTTTTGTGTTTTGTTTATTTTTTATCTTAGGGTGTTTTTTTTTTGTATTTTGGTATAAACTGATTTATTAAATAGGCAGATGTTTTTATTTTAAACTTTGATAATATTATTAATGTGAATGTGTTGGGTAGCTTTACACGCCCCCCAAGGATTTTATGAAATTTGGCAAAGACAGAATGGATTATGCCTCTACTAAGTTATTTCTTCATTGTTAACAAAAAATGAACCAATATTTTTTAGTAATGCACATAAAATTAATAACTTCTCCAGTCTCTCAGAAAAACTAGACAAAGGACAACATAACTTACCATTAACACAAACTTCATTTAACAAAACCAATATCCATATTATAATACTATTGTAATATTCATCGCTAGTTAGCATCGACAGTGTGTATCGCGTTAAAGTATTTTCTCCACAATATTGTGTACGGCTCACTTCATTAAAAAATTTAAAACTCCAAGCATTATTCGAAAGCTTTGTTACGTTTGATTTGTGTATCTGCCCGTGAAGTACAATATGCATTCCACCGTATTTCATTCATATTACATTACGATAGAGTCTCATTTAGTACTTTGTATTCATCATAAACGTATTCAATTTTCAGTGTATCTAGCTTTTTGATATAAAAGTATTATAAGCGGCTTAAAAAATTAAAGATGGTGCTGATTTTTCAATATTTTGACGTATCGTAGGAATGGGTATGGATTAATCGATATAATAGCTTCGCGATAGGTGTAATGATTTATATGTAAATAGTTAAAATATTGGGTTTAGTCTATTCATATTGGATAGTCATCGATGTTAATAAACACATGATAAATTTTTGGAATATATTATAATATAATTATTGGTTGTAAAAATCTGACTTGTAGTTCATTTTACGTTAAGTAACAAAAGTTTTCTTATAAGATAATCCAGACTCTATTGTCTACATCGGTCATATCCCTTGAGTCATATTAATAATTGTCATAAGTGGTTAATTTTACGCGATTTTTGTTCCAGGTCGGTTCTTCAATGGACATGTCGAAATATTCAATCGAGGATAAATATAGGAGCTACAGCATGTATCCTGACCCGTCACGAGGATATCTAGATTCAGCTGCACTTTCTAAAGCGTATATGTATATGGATCAACAACAGCAACGCTCTTACCCCATGGATATTAGCAAGATGTACTCTGAAGCATCAGTGGCTATGGCAGGTTTGACTTCCACTGTGAATTCAGCATCCAGCCTCTCTCCTAGATCTCCGGCGGAATCTCCCGACACACAGAAGACACAAGATCGCGTAGAAGGCAGTTCCTCATCAGGATCGAACCCATCACCCTCCTTACCCTACTACCAGTCCTCGTCCAGTCTCCTCATGCCACAGTACCCTGGCCAGTACCCACAGAACACGCAAGGTGGGCCAGAGTTTAGAAGACCATTAACAGTCATATTCTGACCTGATGCTTAGTGCACTGAAATTCCTGAGTGAATTTCGTATGTTGGTTTTTGAGATTTTATTTTCTTGTATTTATATGCAATTTTGCTACGCCCATTGTTATATTTTTTGTAGTTTTAGACGTATATTCCAAAAATTCTTTCCTTCGAGAAAAAAATTACGTGAGCTACCAACTCACCCCTTTTACGTTCACGATTTAACGTGATTTCTCTAAAGTTCCTTTATTTGACTTATAGATTTAAATGATAATAATTTAATTTTAGTACGTAGATTTAAAATTGAATGTAAATTGTATTGTAAATATTGAAATACAGTTGCAAGTCTTTGTGGCTCCAAAATTGTTCTAACGTTTCATTCAACGCGACGTTTTCTGTAACAAATTTATAGAATATTCACATTTTGAATGCCACAGACACTTTTAATTGTTAGTTATTATAAAGAAAGTCCAACTTACAACGACTCAATACATAAATAATTATTATAATTTAAATACTGTAAATAAACTAAGGTAATAATAGAATCTTTTAAGAATATTCAACATTTTTCTTGCAAACTTAAATGTTTAGAATTTTTGTTTAGACTGATACAACGCTTAAAATATAAAGCGATTAGTTCAAATAATTATCTTTATATATATAATTCTTCTGTGAGTGTGTATGTCACTGAACTTCTCTCAAACGACTGGACCGATTTTGATGAAATTTTTTGTGTGTGTTCAAGGGGATCTGGGAATGGTTTAGATTCACAATTTGAATAATAATTTTCATCAAAAAAATTATTAAAAAAAGTTTGAAATTTTCAAATTAAAGACGTGTAGACAGGACAACGTCTGTCGGGTCCGCTAGTATAATATTATAATTTTGAAATACTTTTGTGTATTAGTCGCACTTTGACGTTGCATTTATGAGATGCCATACTTAAAATTATTCACAAAAATTGACAAAATATTTTTTTTATTCTTTATATTTTGATCATTTTTTTTCTTGTTTAAAGAAAATTTTTTTAGATGTTCATGAAAAATTAGGAAACGTCGAAATGATTGAACAATTTATGTCAATTTTTTTATAAGGAAATTTTTTTGATAAAAAAAATGTTTTGAGTGTGTGAGAAATCCTTACATTTTTTTTAATTGGCACTTTTTGTTAAAAGTTGTGATTTATTGTTTCGTGTAAATTATTTATAAAATTAATTCTGTATAGTGATATCGATATGTACAATGAGACTTAGAATATATAACTATTGAAAATTACGTATTACATTATATTAAAATCCTTGAAAAAATCGCATTTAGTTCTTTTATTTTACTTTTACTGACTTTTGATAGGACCTATAGTAGATTAAAGCTAATGTTAAAAAAATCTCCTTAAAAGCTTATTTTTATTTAATACATACAATTTTTTTTAAAAGTTTATGTTTTGTAGATCAAAGTCACTGTTGATTAAAATATTTATAAATGCATACATATAACTTATAATTTAGAAAAATATGTACAAACAAAGTTACCAAAATTATTTTTTAAGATACTAAAATTAAAAATTCAAAATGAGTTTTTTTTTATCTGAACTTTAAATCTATTTTTATTTAGGGACAACAACAAGTATGACCCATTCTGGTCAAAAGAAATAAAAAATAATTACCACATAGCATGAACAAGCGTCTTCTTCCTTGACATAAGCGAAAAGTGATTCAAGTAAGTATATTAAAGAAATATTATCATGTTTTCCTTCTAATGCCATTGCCGTATTGAGAGTGTTAGACAGGTTTTAGATTTATATTTTATTAAATATAAGGGCACAAAATATGAGTTTGGCTTACTGGTTCCTACCCTATAGCAGAGCGGGCAAACTTTCGCACTAATATTTTCACAGTTTATTACCTTCTGAAATTATTATCGGTTTTATATATTAATTATGCACTAGGATCTTTATTACTATTTTTTTTAAGTTTAATATATGGTATAATCAGAAGAACGGCCTAAATACAGAAAAAATATTAGAATAAACAAATAACAGTATAAAACTAGAATATTTCTGTTCTTAAAGAATAAATCAGTAAAATATTAGTAAATTGGAAGTGAATGTAAATAATGTAAACGATTAATATAAAATACATCTCATGCTATTGCTATTGGAATTAAATCAGGCGTTTTGTTTAATATAATACACATTTCGTTATTATTTTTAGATAACGAATAAAATAAATTAAAATAATATTCAATTACTAAACTTAGTATAATATTTCTATGTCATGCTAAAATATTATTTTATAAAAAAGAATGGTGATACAATTTTATATTTGTATGTGTTTCAAGAGCTTTCGCATACATCGTCAGTGTTACGTCTAGTATAGCACTTTAGGTCAAGGAAAAAAAATAGAAAAGGTGAAAAATACGGCGGGAAAGGTGACAGAGCTTGCAGTATATATATTTCCTCAGTGTCCTTTCTTGACTTTTCTTTACCTAATCCAAGAAAGCACGTAAGATACAAATTTTGTGGTAGGTAAGTTTTTAGTGTCAGAAATTATCCTCTTCAACCAACAAAATATTTAACATCGAAAGGCTCCTTGAAACTAAGTACCTATTCAAGTATTGGAAATCAATTTTAGCTTACTTTTAAGTAATGTATTGATGAGATATCTCATTTCTGATCTGATGATAAAGAAGAATCTAATGAAACTTGATTTGATGAGACATTACAAATTGGTTAGAGTTCCTTCATTATTTTTGGTTTTATAACTAAAATTGATGATTGATGATGAACTTACAACCGATTTTTGTCAACTTTAGAGATAGTTGTGTTGTCAATTTTAGCCAATCTTCTTTGAGAAGTTCTGCATGCATTGCATATGTGCACACCGCTATGATTATTGTATCTGATTGCTACATATGGTCTAGCTATAAGGTAGTCGCGTCTGATATCAACCACAGACCGATGTTGCTCCTCAAAGTAAAAAAATAATTCTTGACTGGAGCGTTGCTGTGTGTGCTTTTTGTATAACTTCATTGACACCAATTTAACAACAAAGTCGTGTAAATGTAAAATCATTTAAACTCTTACATTTTTATATTAAATCCATACTAATATTATAAATATAAAAGTGTGTTTGTTTGTTGTCCTTCTTTCACGTCGAAACGGAGTGAAGGATTTGTGTGGAGATAGTTAGAGGGCTGGAGAGTAACATAGGCTACTTTTTACCCCGGGAAATTTTTAAAGAAAATTCTGCTAGTTATAAATAAATACAAAAATAGCTAAAGATTTCATCCCGTTGGTATGTCGCAACTCTTTATATGTAAAATAAATGCAGCTAACTTCATCATGTCGCTTTTTGGCTGTCGCTGTGCGAGCGCATCGTAAAAATTTTACTCCCATATTTTTTTTACGTGCCAAAAAAAGTATAACTTCAATATTTTCAACTACATTACTTTCAAAACTAAAATAGCACTATAAATATAATATTAGAGTACCAATTCAATTAATGTTAGTTTAGGATCACCCACGCCATAACAAAAGTTTATTTATAATGTCATTATCAGTAATTTTGCTTTTTTAAAACGATAAAATAATAAGTTCTGCACAATTCTATCATGACACTAGGTCTAAATGAATAGGATCTATTTTTCATCGTACGTACTAACCCCTGTATTTTTTAATAAAATATTCGTTGATAGATATCATTGCTTCGAGGGTAGTGATTTGGCAGAAAATAAACAAGTGGGCTGTCTTTTGTTGGGCAAAATACGGTGGAATAACATAAACAAAGCGGACCCTCTCATAATGGTAGGTGAGAGTGTACAGAGTGTTTAAAAATGCAAATGTTAAAAAATATTTTTAAGTCACCCAAAAAATTACAAAAGAATTAAATTTTTGTTAATATTATTAACCAGTATTAGCCCGAGGCTCTGTCCGTGTAGTTTAAATATAGCGAATTTTCATAGAAATTTTCAATCTTTTTTACACTCCTTTAGGCTTAATGAAGTAAAACGCTAATACCATCTGGTCTAGGTCTTATTGTTAGGTATAAAAACAGTGTTAAATACTTTTCATTTAGGTACCTACTCCGGTCCTACCGAATTACAAAACTTACAAGGGAAGCGTGCATGTGTCATCTACATAGTCTGAATAAAAAATACCTTATCATTTGTACCTATATAAATATAAAAAAATATATAAAAGATTTTATCGCTAATATTATTAACTAAACGGTTAAATTATTTTTATTAAATATTTTTAATTACTAATTTTAATTTTAATGAGACGCCATAACGCTAAAACATTCTCACAAAATTTGTTACAGGACAGCAGACTTAATTTTAAGACCTAGGTTCTACAAGCGGATTCAGCGGGATAATTGAATAACCTAAGTATATTACCTACAAGGTTACGTGGGAAGATAACTTTCTAAAACTGGTTTTTTAAAGGAAAGCGTAGACTGGACCAGTTATTATTAAAAAAATTAAATTCTAAATGTGCAACAAACAACAAAACACAATTTATCGTAGACACATTTTTTTGACTTACATGACGACACGTTTAGCTCAGTTTGTAGTGACCCTACTTGCTGTGCCAGCGGTCGCGGTTTCAAGTCCTGCTGAGGGCATTCCTTTGGGAGATGACGAATGTTTGTACTGCAGTCATGGGTGTTTCTATTTATAATATGTATGTATATAAAGTAATAAATGTGTAGTGTAATAACTATCTCGTATCCATAACACAAGCCTCGTAGCTTACCATGGAACTAGATGGTGCTGTGTGTTAATGTCCCAACATATTTATTTTTTTATTATTTAAATCATTCTGTATATAAACTAAGCTAACTCCTTATTATGATAAAACGAAGGGAAATAAATCGGTGTCGGAGGCAGGCTCGTTTGTTTTCACTACAAACACCATCGTGACTAATAAATACACACTGATTTCCTTAACACTTCAATTGTAATTGATAAAAAGATATTTGTACTTTAAAAATACGAGTATAATAATCTATATCTACCTATAGTTGTGTCATGTGAAACGGTTCATGCAGTACATATGCACAGTTAGGTACAAACTGATATTTGGGTAGTGATATCATCACTACATAGTATAAAACAAAGTCGCTTTCTCTGTCCCTATATCCCTATGTATGCTTAAATCTTTAAAACTACGCAACGGGTTTTGATGCAGTTTTTTTAATAGATAGAGTGATTCAAGAGGAAGGTTTTAGTATATAATTTGTTAAGTTTTTGTATACATTGGCTAAAATACAACGATATTTGTTGGAGGTGTCGGAAAAAATACGACGCCTGGGAGCTTTAAAGGAAAACGCTGCCTAAACACTTTGAGATATAACAAAATAATGTATGGTGGAATTGTGTATCTTATATAGGGCTACAGAAAAGTCCGCGATGGCATATGTTTTTCTCTTAAGGATAACATACTATATCCATTTTAACTCAAAACGTACCTAGGGACGAACCCGAGCGAACCGAGGGTGAGTCGCTAGTATATGTATAAGATATAGCCCCACCGCACTTGGCCAACGTATGACATTGAAAGAAGGCCCGTGCTCAGCATTGGGACGCTAAAAAGAGTTGAACACAAACCTAACCTAAATATGATTTCGTTTTTTCATAGACTGAAGTTTTCTATTAAGACAAATGTTATATTGTATATTTTTTTAACTTGTTGCAAAATATGCGTTTCTTTTGAATACTAGCAGTTTGGTAAGTGTTTTAAAAATTAATACTGTGGTTTTAAATCTATACTCAATTTTATATATGTATATGATATGATAATTTTGGTTAGGTTAATTATTATCTATCTTACAAACTAGATATTTTTTCTAGTTCAGCCGTAATACGACACATACTAGGCGCAAATCTGTTTATAGCACAAAAGCCATATATATATATATATATATATATATATATATATATATATATATATATATATATATAAGCTATTTTTATGGATTCGATGTCAAGTAAATCCTGCACATTGACTGAAATAAGAGAATAATTCTTACTATTATTATGTACCACTTACTATTGTTAGTACGGTGAACAAAAATATTATGAGAAAGCCCATATTACTTAAAGAACCTGTATATTGCCACCTTGCTAGTGCCTATGCTGCTGTAAAGGCTGATACGTGCCTAGCTGTACCTAAGTTGTTAAGAAATTAATGATTTATTAATATTTAGCATTATTTAAAGTACCCACCTAAGTTTCTATGAGTCATTAGAAACACTATTAATATTAAACTATTAATAAGTAATTGTCATTAGCCAAAATCGAACCCCAACCCTGTATCGCCACTAACCTAGTAGTAATTTTCGTAGTACTAAAAATAAAGGCGTAGAATTATCGTTTGATTATATAGTGTAATATTGTTGACATTTCACAGCTGTTGTCTCTCATGGTAAATACAGTTTTCTGCGACGATTACACCATGTAAAGTTGTTAGCGTTAATAGTGTCTAATGGAGGAAAATAATTGTTGGAAACTATTTAAATGGCCTCTTTAATTTTTAATTTAAATACTATAAACTTAAATAAATATAAACACTCCGAAGTTATCTTATTATGAAAAAAAAACATACAATCATTTTTCAGATTCGTTAAGTAAATTATACTAAAAATTGATTTAACTTGAGCCATATTTATTTTCATTTAACATACTACTCAATCTACTTATATTTTATTCAAAAAAAAACTCAAGAACTGCCTCGGTGGTGTAGTGGCTAGCATGTACAGCTGCACACCCGGAAGTCCTGGGTTCGAGTCCCGGGTCGGGCCAAGTTTAGTTATTGAGTCTTTCTGTATAGTAAGTCTCAGTAACAGCCCGGAGTTGGGAAGTTGGCGGTGTTTCACCCCCGTGCCTCGGAGAGCACGTAAAGCCGTCGGTCCTGCGCCTTAACTCTCACTGGTCGTGTCGAGAGGTCGTCCCAACGGAGTGTGAGAGTGACAGGAATAGAGAGTGCATTTGTGTCTGCGCGTACACTTGAGCACTATAATATCTCCTGCGCAGTTGGCTAGTCTCAATGAGATTGGCCGCCGTGGCCGGAATCGGTCAGGAGAACATCATCATTTTATTCAATTTTTTTTTGGTACACTTGAAAGTTATGAGCAAAGAATTAAATTCAAGAGGATATTTTGATTTTAATTCAAAAATGTATCTATATCCACGTATAAGGCTGTGTAATGTCTCAAAACTTTAAAACGCCTAACAAGACCTAATACCCTTACCTCATGTATTAAATTTATAATTTTCATTATTAAATAAAGAAAGTATTATAAGAAAGTATTATATTTATAATTTTCATTGAAAATACCAAAGAATGTAAGCCATAAAATTAATATACTGTCGAAAATGAATTCCATTCACTTGACCCCAAGTTAATTTAAAGAACAAAACACTTTGCCTTCCAGTTTGACATGTCGGATGTCAAACGTCACGCCGCGTGGCGGCGCGTGCGCCTCGAACTGTTATCACACATTTGACAGCTACATGTCAAATTTAATTTTAACACTTGCGGTTACTGTTGACACTGATTGCCATTGGTTTATTTAATCTTATAAAAGTTGTTTTTTTTTTATTCGGTGTGCTATTAACGAGATGCGGTAGTTTTCGGCTTGATAACAAAGACTCACAAGTACACTTAATTTTTTTGTATTTTTCAATAATCTTCAACTATATATATATATAGTTATAAAATAGCCATACATTTGGTATACTGTAATATATGAGAATCTTTGAAACGGGTCAAATAGGCCGAAACGCAAACATTCTAACTTTCACTACACACCTTCTGGATTTACAGATTAGCTGGATGGCATCGAATCATTGTACTATCACCCGACGCCTATACATAATACCAACAAAATCTCAAATCGATATACTTAGAAGTAGGTTAAAATCGTCTTTAAAGAAATAATTACATGGTAAATTACTTACAAGCGATAATAAAAGCCTCTAAAAAGCTTCCATTTTGTAGAATTCAACATTTTCATTACTCTCACTAGCAACAAACAGTCATTATAATGCAATAGTTAGCTGAAAATTAAGTAGTGAATGAACTTGTCAACCCATTATTATGTCCGATGCAATTAACCCAAATGAAATGAAAGGATTCTGAGTCTATTATCCCGTCAGCTTTAATGACGTGCACAAAAGCTTGAAGAAACCTAATCTAAATTTCTTCCATAGTTATTTACTATGTTTTCATGAAATTGTAGAAATAAATTAATTTCACAATGCACATGCGACACGTTTGGCTCAGTTTGTAGTGACCCTACTTGCTGTGGCAGCGGTCGCGGGTTCGAGAGCTGTGTAATGAGCACGAATGTTTGTACTCCAGTGATGCATATTTATATTTATAATATTTATGTATTTAAAGTTATATATGTGTAGTGTATCAACTATCTGGTATCCATAAAACAAGCCTTGCAGCTTACCATAGAACTAGATGGTGCTGTGTCTTAATGTCCTAACATATTTATTTTTTTATTTACTATATATTAAATATTTTTTTGGAAAATCTTTTAGTAATAGTCATTATTATCGATACAGAGGCCGAATCTATAGATTTTAGAATTTTTGCCTGTCTGTCTATCTATCTGGGAATGCATCACGAGAAAACCACTGAACATATCCGGGATAACATTTAGGATACTTTTTACTACGGAAAAAATTGTGATCTCTGAGAAATCTATAGGTATATACCTACTAAAACACAGGGACGAACCCGAGCGGAGCGGGCGTGAGTCGCTAGTACAATTAATAAAACTCTATTAAAATCAGTTACTGATTTCTTTAATATTAGATATATATATATATAGAATATTTAGATAAGAAACTTCTGACCTCTTTAACTGTATTATATGTACATTAAAAGCTGAACAGTATTGAAACGTCAACAAAACTAAACAAGAACTAATAAATTATCAACGTCTCGAAAATCGATAGAAACTTTCGTTCGAGTTTTAGGAAAACACATAATTTTTCGCGTTGACAGGCGACGTGCTACACAATGCTGCCTTTGTAGCTGTTTGAATTTAAAATCCTCTTTTCAATCCTTATAACTTGTTATACGGACAAAATAACAATTTTATTGTAATATGTATGGAATTACAGTGTCTTGTAAGTAGTGGCGTGAGTGAAAAGTGTCAATTAAGAAACTAATCGGATTACTAAAACCTAGAAAATTGATCTATTTATTTGTATGTATGTCTGTTACTCACGTAAAAGAGGCTGGTTGGATTTTATAAACAACTAGCGGCTCACCCTCGCTTCACTCGGGTTCGTCGCTAGGTACGTTTTGAATAGATATAAATAGTTATTAGCCAGCGTTAACCATATAAATTTTAATTTTTTTTTGTTAATAATATTGACAAATATTAATATTTATACGATATTAACGTCACTCAATTGTTTTGCCTTCCCGGAACCTCTCCACCAACACTTAAACTTTATGGTATGGTATTAAAGTTCAAATTGACTTTTAAGTATTATTACGAATCTTTTGTATGGGAGTATAGAAAAGTGTTGTTTTTAGGCTTTTTCAGGCAATATTTAAATTTTTCTTTCCGTAAGAACCATCTTCGTACATCAAGGAATATTCTAAAAAAAGAATTAGCGAAATCGGTTCAGCTGCTCTTGAGATTTGCGCTTACCAACACATTCAGCGATTCATTTTTATATTATAGATTAAGCATATTTAAAAAAATATGGGACTGAAAGTGATAGATTAATTTTTATTTTGATAGGTAGTAGGTATATAAACGATATGATAACGCGAATATATTAACATTTGTGCATATTTTATTTCTCTCTCTCTTTCACGCACAAACATACATACACACACGCACTCACGAATTGCGTACTTCTTGCGGCGAAGTCGGTCAAAAACAATTATAATATAACATACCTACGCGTTTTTCAGGTATATTTGTAATTTTATAAGTTGACAGATGCCATGCGCAGTGTATAGGAAAAACACCTATTGTTGTTTACCCCTGAGAGTTTAAAGCCCTCTTTTCTTCAAGATTATACCCTCCGATATAGATATTTATTACACTTTGTTTGATTATTGACAGTTCCTTTTGTTATCGCGACGTACGATGAAATATTGGAAAATGGTTTTCTGTAATAATTAAATTTTTGGCCATCGATTTTCGAAATTCGACCATAATGATCATAGAAAATTTGAGGAAAATATATATGAATAGAATTTTTAGTCTAGATAATATAAAAATCATTCAAAATCGCTGCAGCCGTTTTGGAATCCATAGGGAACACGCCTACACATACCGATTTTTATGTTACTAGCCATTCACCCTCTCTCCGCTCGGGTTCTTCCCTAGTGAAAATTTAGGTTTGTATGTATTTTTAATGCCGAATCATAAAAAAATTAAAATAAAAAAAATTGTCAAAAATTTTTTTATTTTTGAATGGACCATTCTTATCACGCTGGAGTATAAAAAGTAGTTTACATCCTATTCTCAGACCATCTGAATATACACACAAAATTTCATAAGAATCGGTCAAGCCGTTTCGGCGGAGTTTTGTTACAAACACTGTGACACGAGAGCTATGCCTAATGAGATGCCTAAAAGCGACAAAATTATGAATTAAATTGAAATAATACATATAAAGTAACTTTTTGTATTACGTTTGTTTGTTTGTAAGCTTCAATTCAGCTCTTAGTTCAGCTTTTGAGTGTGACAATTGAAAATTTATTTATCTTTGTTATTTGGCATTGCCACAGGGGCGTGATAATAATTAAAATCTGCCACACGCGAGATATTCATCGCTATGTATAATAATGGGCTGTCTGTTTGAGATATCAAGATGAGGCCAATACAGCGTAGGGTGACTTATAAACCAGTTTTCATCAGAGATTTGTAGAAACTTATGAAGTATCTATATTAATATTTTACAAATGTATTGTCCGTCTTTATGTCCGTTTTGTTGATTTTAAAGGTGAGACGGCTGTACTGATTTTGAAGTCTTGTAAGGAGATATAATATGTACCTACATATTGTACTGTTAATCTGAGGAAGGCCTTATAGGAAATTCCTATTCCTCGTAATCTATACATAGGTACTATAATAAAACTGTAGAGGTCGAATGTCCGTACGTAAAAAAAATATATGCTAAAAACCGAGTCAGGGTGGGTGTAACTAGAGAAATAGAATAAATCCAGTTTTTTTTCAATTTTTTTGTTTCTCTGTCTGTTTGTACGGGGTAATATCCGAAACTGATAGACCGATTTAAATAAAATTTTGCATGGTGGTACCTTATATCCCCAGTCAATATTTTAGATACTTCTCATCTCGGGAAATCAATGAGTTCCCGTGGGATAGTTAAAAAACTATAGTAGCTTATACTGCTTAGTACACAAAAACACACAACCTTATATTGCCGGTCAAACAACAGGTTACTTTTTATCCCGGAAAAATTAACGGTTCCCGTGGGATAGATCTGTTTCTTCTATTCTGTTTGTGCTATGCGAAGCGAGGGTGAGCCGCTAGTTCTATATAAAAAAAAAACTTTTTAACAAAAAAATAAAAACCGACTTCAAAGAAAAGCACTAAAAAGTAAAAAATAACTGATTGGTAGTTTTCATTTACTATACATACCTAATCAAATATTTTCGAAGTCGGTGTGCTTTGCTTTGTATGGGCTGGCACCGATTTCGAAACTATTTGATTAGGTATGTATTTAATAGGTAGGCTTTAATTACTTAGCTTAGTAAATCATTCGAAACGTCGGAAACCGAAAATCAAAATAAATCCACGAAAAAATCCGTAAAGATAGTTTTATTTAAATTGTCAAATATTCACGTAAATCTAAGAAAGTATTAAGGTACATTATTATTTGAATTAATAATATATTCATCATCAAAGGCCTCATACAAAACAACAAAAGGTTTTGCAGATTGTACACGATAGTGTATAACCAGCCTTTGTTAGTTTTGTGATAATATTCGAGTTTGATGAATGACTAAGATGGAACAACATAGAAGTTATATTTCTAGAAAGAGCTTTTAAATAACATATCTTATAATGCTTGGGGTATCGAAACTATTATACATATAAAAGTTTGTATGTATGTGTGTTTGTCATTCTACCACGCTGAAAAAGCTGGACGTATTTAGATATAGTACACAGATAGATTACTCTGAAGCATTATTATAATAAGTCTAAGCAAGAATGAAGATAAATGTAAGGTCTTCTCAATTCTATGTGACATTCGTAATCTGTGCTCAACTGGCACGCTTTGAAGCCATTAACAAGATATTTGAATTGAATTGAATTATAATATAAGTCAAATTCATCCAATTGCGTCTATAGTAGGTACGTTTTCATGTGTAAATCTCATTTTTAATTTTCTCATACGGTGAAAGAAAACATCATGAGGAAACCTGCGTGTTTAATAGAACGCAAGTACATATGTAGTTTTTAAAAGGCATGTGAAGCCAACAATCCACAGAACTGAAGGAAATCCGTGCCCAGCTGTGAGACGGTAGAAAAGAGGCTGAATTACGCTAAAATGATTAAGTGATCGATTGCTTTCTTTTAGCTACCTTTACATATTAATTTCTTATATTATAAAATGGCCGATCAATATCGTCCACAGCGTCCAATCTCAGTGAGACTAGCCATTCTGATACTAATGTGAAGCTTTTCCATCTGCTTTATTTCTAAGTAATATTATACGTATAATGAATAGTACCAACGTATGACGTTGTGGAAACGACTCAAACGGTTTATTGTGTGTTTGTGTTTATTGTATAAGCTTTTGTCTGCAATCAAGCTTCAAAGGATACTTTAGTTACAACTATGTCGATACTTAGAAAACGTGATCGTGCTTATAAATGAAAAAAAAAATCTTCAAGTTTTAAAAAGAACTTTTAAGTACAATTTATAAAATTACAGTTTCAACTAAGTATAGCAAAAACACGTGTTAAAGATACAGGGAAAATAGTGGCTTATCGCAGCTTATAATTTACCTATTTCAGCACGTATACATTTTTTCAAGATGGCGCCTGAAGCTCCATCGGAATCTGTCAGCATTTTGTGATTTTATACTCAGTAAGTGATATGACCTTATAAAATAAAAAAAATGGATCGGAAATTTAGTGCAAAGTTGGCCAAAAAAACGTTTATTTTTATTGTAGTATATTTCAGATTTCACTTGTACACGTTATTAGGGTCTAAAGAAGTAACAAACTTACTGACTCATAAACTTTCTCATTTGCATCTCCCCGCATTTCTGCAACGGCTGCCACTATTCTATCTATATACTGTCTATTCACACTCAAAAAACATCAATCAAAAAGGGATGATAATCAAACAAAAGAGATAAGATGCAGGCTGACGGATTTACGTGAGGTAAAGGGGGTGGAACACCACTAACTTTCTAACTCCAGACTATTTTTCAACAGAGCCGAGAATTTCTTGACAGAAAATCCCTATCTAAACTGGAACTAATGCAGGACTCGAACTTAAGATCTCCAGATTTGCAACCGTATATGTTAGCGATTAGACCAACGAGGGCGTCATGAATATATAGGATAGGTATACGAAGGATTTTTAGCTACGGTGTTACGCATTTTTCCAGGATAAGAGAAGGAAAAAGTTACATATATTTACCTATGGTTTCTAGTTAAAGCCTGGGCGAAGCGAAAATGTACCGATAATTCATAGTAACACACATTTAAACTACAAAAGATATTTGAAGCTATATTTTATCTTTCATTCACTCTTTTACCATATGTATATCTTATTCAGTAGTCGTTCATTTTATATATGTCAACTAAGTTGTATGATTTTTAGGGTTCCGTACCCGAAAGGTGTCTACAGAGCCCTATTACTAAGCCTCCGCTATACGTCCATCCGTCCGTGCGTCTGTCAGAGGGCTGTATCTCATAAACCGTAATAGTTAGAGAGTAGAAATTTTCACAGAGTACCTATGTATTTCTATTGCCGCTATAACAAATGAAAATAAAAATAAATAAAAATAAAAGATTAATTTTTTAACGTTCGGAATCGATCGAAATTAATATACTACATACATAGAATAAAAGTCATAGTAATAAAAAGTACCTACGTGCAAGATGGTACGGAACCCTTAACGCGAATTCGACTCACACTTTACCGATTTTTCTTTACTTATTATTTTTCCATTACACTTATTTTTGGAAATAACACCATGCTTCCTACGCACTATAACTGACGACTCACAAGGTACGAGTACATATATTCAATTCATTCTATATATATTCTAGAGCGATTGTAGTAATACTTACAATATATAGCAACGAGCCTTGGATTTGCCTAACAAAGCACCCAACGCGACGCGTCTCGGGCGGGGGCATGTACCCTACACTAATGTAACTATGAGATGAGAGGAAAATGAGATGAGGCCTTTTTAATTTTATACACTAACACTTTTTTGATTTTTCTTCGTAATTGTGATGTCTGCGAACGTCGAAACAATTTTGGTTTAACTATTACTTTTTACAAGTAGTAACTTTTCTATTTTATGGATCTCATCTAATCCTATTAATATTATAAATACGAAATTTTGTGAGGATTTCTGGATGTCTGTATGTATAGATGTATGGATGTTTGTTACTCTTTCACGCAAAAACTACTGAATTGATTTTAATGAAACTTTACAATAATATAGCTCATACATCAGTTTAACACATAGGCTACTTTTTATCCCGGAAAACGTCTTTTTTCACGAGGTCAACCTACGCGAAGTGAGGATGAGCCGCTAGTATTTCATAAAACAGCTTATTATTGTACATATGTAGATATTTACTATAGTATAATGAATTTTACCCACACCATAATTCTGCCCACCTGAGCCTAAAGTGCAGTAATAGGCATTTTGGTCGGTTTTGAGTTAAATATATATTCTAAATCCCCATTTTAGTAGCTATCAGTCAAATTAATTCTTTTTTCTGTAGCGCTAATAAAAGTATTTTATTTTAATATTTTTTCGGAAGGTGTAACAGCAAAAATATCACAAATCTGTTAAAATATTCCATGTTTACCAGCTAAATCGCAGTACAATTAATACTGCACAAGATTTTTCTCTGTTTCCTAACTAAACTGCAGTGTTTTATCATATTTTGTGGCACTTAAAATAGTAGTTTGTTCTAGGAGATTCAAGAAAAAACTTATTAAAATGCAGTATTATTCGACTCTATACAAATTGATTATACTGCAAAGGTTAAGAAAAAATATTTTTTATTTATATTCCTAATTAAAGTGCAGTATTAACATTCCATACTGCACATTAACTTGTGGGGGATTTTGTAATTTCTTGTGAAAAACTAAAAGACATGCAGTATTTAATAACTTTACTGCAGTTTAACTTGTAGGATGTTTTGTAGTTGCTTGTAAAAGACCATTTAGTTTACAATATTTATAAATTTTACTGCATATTAGTTAGTTTGCTTCATCCAATTCATACTACCTAAAATACTTAAAGTCAAATACTATTCCCTAATACTGCGTTTTAATAGGTAAATTATTAAAATATTAAAACACAGGACAGGCAATATCGCGGTTTGAGGCAGTCTCCTTAATCTGTGGCTTAAGGCTGACTTGACGTGCCATGCTGTGTCTGTACCAAAGAGATATGGAGGGTAGAACTAAGGAGAATTATTTCTGGTATAAAAAGTGACCGCTGACAAGCATTAAATTGGTGGCGCCACAGAAAACAAGTATATGAATCTATACATCTATACAGATAAATAAAATTGTAGTGTCTGTTTGTAATGTCAAAATAAACCTTTTTACTAAATGCATATGAAATTATATACGGTACTTATAAGAAAAACTAATTTTTAAATTTTTTTGTCTGTCTGTTTGTTCCGAATAATCTCTGAAACGGCTGGACTGTTTTTGACGGACTTTCAGTGGAAGGTAACTGATGTTATAGGGAGTAATATAGGCTACTTTTATTTAAAAAAAAGAATTAGAGTTCCGCTCAAAAAAAAGTATGCAGGGACGAACCCGAGTGAGGCGAGGGTGAGTCGCTAGTTTAAAACATAACGTCATAAAAGTAAGAAGGTGAATTAAAGAAGGAAAGAAAGATTTCCGCTTTGCTGTGGCGCACTTTTCTAAATAGTTCTAGCATAGGCAAACAGCAATATAATTATATATTATTTTCAAGTAATAATAATTCAGCACACTTCACTCCGTTAAAAACTACTAACTTCACATCACATCTACTTGCTACGCTAGTGCTGTAAAGCCTAGTTCGCATTAAGCTAGTATTTTAGTCTAGTAGCGAGTAATTTAGTAGCTAAATTACTCGCTACTCACCAAAACTCGTTCGCACTTTGGTCGAGTACAGTTTACAAGTGAGTGGTGTTTTGAAAGATGAACAGCCTACAACGCAATAAAGTAAATAAACTGATTAAGCTGATCGTAACGGCTATTTTAGAAGAGGTGGATGAGGAAATTTGTGTGATTAATAAAAAGAAGCTATGGGTACGAAAATGGATCGAAAGACAAGATAAACTAGGAGCTACTAATTGTCTTTTGAAGGAATTAGCATTGGAAGATCCCAAAGAATACTTCGATAGTTTGAGAATGTCCGAATGTTGTGTAAATTTTCTGTTAATGAATGTTATGGCGGCAACTAATGAACTCGACTAATTCGACAGGTTCGTACTTTTTAAATAAAACTATCTTTTCGGATTTTGTCGCGGATTTATTTGTATTTTTGTTTCCCGACGTTTCGAATGCTTTACAGCATCCATGGTGCACCAATTACATTACAATTTTCATTTTGTTAATTGTGGGTAGGCTGTCTGTAACAACTATATCTTTAAGACATGTAACACCTCAGTCTCTCCCGTGACCATGGATGCTGTAAAGCATTCGAAACGTCGGGAAACAAAAATACAAATAAATCCGCGACAAAATCCGAAAAGATAGTTTTATTTAAAATGTCAAATATTCGCGTAAATCTAAGAAAGTATTAGGTTCGTACTTGTTTAGCCGGTGAACCAGTGAGCTCAGACGCGTGGAGGGGGCTGCTACTCGCCCAAAAAAATAGAATAAAATGGATTGACTCGACTAAATTACTTACTAAACTAATCGACTAAATTTTTAGTGTTCAGACACGTTCAGTTACTAAATTACTCGCTACTAGACTAAAATACTAGCTTAATGCGAACTAGGCTTAACGGTGAGTTTCTGAGCTATAATTTGCTGCTCACTACTGGACACTTTTTCAACCTGTTTCCCATATAAGTTAATTCTCCTTAGTTCTCCCTTCCATAATCTTTTCAGACCATTATTTTTGTAAGACAAGAATACTCATTTAGTAATTAGTTATGTTCAGAAGAAAGATTTTATGTAAATTTATTGATCCATGCATGAGAAATACATGTGATATAGTTTTATGATGGATTAACTAGATAAGATTATCAACATCTTGTAAAGATTGTTATATTGTTAGTCATATAAAACAATTTACACTATTAGATTATAATGTACAATGTTTTGATGAATAGTTTTAATAGCATAGTCATAAATGCATGTCCAGTTTTGTTTAAGAAATTACATATTTTTATCAAAATTAAAGGTAATTTTATATTACTATAAGTGTGGAATATCAGTGTTTTGTTCAAAAAAACAAATTAAATAGCAGTATTTTCATAATATTACTGCACTTTAGTTAGTAACAATCATGGAAGAAATGTCTAAAATGCAGTAATAACAGCATTTACTGCATTTAAAACAGTTTTTGAAAAGATTATACAAATAAAGTGTGTGTAGTAATAGGGGCAAAAAAATTAAAATTGCCATAATTATAGTTTTTTATAAAAAAACTAACGTAACAATGTTTAGTATTTTAGTTTGGTACATATTCTTTCACTTTCCATTCAAGGTTTTATCGAAAAGTCTCTTTTTGATATATTTTTATGGATTCTAAACTTTAAGCGCGTTTTTCTCGAATTCGTGTTTTTGCTGTTACTGCACTTTAGATTCGGGAGGGCAGAATTATTACCCACGGAGGTACAGATAAAAAATATTATTATATGTTATTGAATTTTTGAAATTGGTCATCCCGTTATTCCATGTAGCTGTAAAAATACACATTCACTTACTAATTTGCTCACTCATAAGCTATAGTATGATTTCTACTATAACTGAGAAAATTTGTATGTATGTACGTATGTAGATAATGTGTGTGCGTGTTTGTTACTCTTTCACGCTAAAACGGCTGGACGAAGTTGGATGAAATTTAGTATATATGTTGGGACACATGGTATTATTATTTATTTTATTGGGTGTGGTGCCTACGTCGACCAGTTATGGTCCATTGTAGCTTGGAACATATGGTAAGCTACAAGGCTTGTGTTATGGATACCAGATAGTTGGTACTGTACGCATATATAACTTTAAATACAAACATATTATAAATATAAACTTCCATGACTGGAGAACAAACATTCGTGTTCATCACACACATGCCTCCAGCGGGACTCGAACCTACGACCGCTGACACAGCAAGTAGGGTCACTACAAACTAAGCCAAATGTGATATACAAATAGGTAACCTGACACCTAGACACACTCGTGTGAAGCGATTTCGCTAGTAAAATAAGAGACCGTCCTTCATATAAATGAAATGATACACACCGTATCGCGGGGTGTCGGGAGGGCTCTCACAATGCCTGCGTAATAATAATATAATCGGGCGACGACGCCACTTGCTATTAATTAAATTTAAAATTTTCATTGCTAGGTGCGACATTGCGATTGTTATCTGGTATAAAATGATGATACGTATTTGTTTCAAAAGCTTTTCCATAGTTATTGTTGCTGTGAAGTTTTGTTTAATATCAAACAATAGAAAGTTTTTTATATGACTTCGTTATCTAGCCGTATTATATTTTCTTTTAGATATATTACCTACTTATAGCTATAATGGGAGTAAGCGGGTTTTAATACGAGACGAAAATCAATGAGAGACAATATTATGAGACAAAAACACAAGTTCTTAAATTGAAAGAAAAAAACTGCCATTGTACAAGTACAGTTTCGTATTTTTGTTTCAAATGTAGATAAACAAACACAAATAATAATATTTAAATGTATAAAAGTAATTATTCCACATATTTGGTGTGATTTTATTCTAAAATGAAAAAAATTGGTTAAAATACAATATATTGCTATAGTGCCATTTTTTTCTTTGTTTATATTTTTTTTTATATTCTTTGTACTGCATGTAGATGTATTGGACACAAGCAAATATACAACAAACAACTAATTTACTTTTGCAACTCTGCAGGTTATCAAAATCGATACCTACAATCGGCAAACATTACCTAATCACCAAGCCATATTGATCTATCAAAATGCCCTTTCACATAAAAACTGGAGATGCCTCAAATACCATCTATCTAAAGTAACGAAGTGCTGTGTCACCGCAAAATGGTTTCCACAAGGACATTTAGTTACGGGTGCCTAAAACACCAAAAAACCATGGGAGCCGAAAATTCCTTACCACCATTCCTCATGAATGATCTTTTTTTATCGCTTAGTTTCATTACAACCTGCCAGTTAGCCGCGTCAATAAAAACTATAATAAATTGTCTATGATATCTGTAGGGTTAAAGTTGAGAATCGAACGTTTTTAATCTGTTAACAAATAATATTGTCAATGGTTTAAAAAAAACTGGCCTAAGGTGTTGCCGAAGTATTTTATCACTTCCTCTTCTTTTATATTTTTTTTTTATATTGCGATAATAAATAGGCAGATGCTGCTTTATGAAGCCCAATGATTGGTACGGGTTGTTTTGTCAATGGATTTTACCACCGACCGTATTTTTGACCATTCATAGTTTATGGGTAAAAAATATTCAAACCTGTTAATTAAATTTTGGTATATTTAAGAGTTCGTAATTATATCACAATTTGGTCACTTTATTTTATTTTTAATTTTTTTTTGTAATATTATGGTTTTTACAACAATTACCAATTCAATTCAATCTTCTTGTTAATGGCTTCAATGCATGCAAGTTGAGCACAGATTACTTCGCCAATGTCATGTAGAATGGAGAAAAATCAATCACGAAATGAATTGTCAATGTAATGTCAAACCGATTTTGTTTATTTTTTAATTTGTCTCACATGCCTCATCTCCGCGTAGGATACACATAAAACGTATCGTGGTTTTAATAATAAATACGAAAAACAAATATAAAAAATATATTTATTAATTAAAAAAAATATTCTCAAGTTAAAGTTTATTTCATCCAACATTTTTGAGTACGTAATCAAAAAAGCAGTGAACGATAAAATACCTAACCGCTCACGCTTAACCAAACATTTCTTAACCCGTCATCGTTTCGGTTTGTTTTTAATCAATTGGCAATTAGACTGCCAGGAGCATTGTCGCAGCGAAAACTTCGATTGGCGCAGACTGCGGCCAATTATTTGAATACAACGTGCCTATTATCAAGGAGTAGGGCTACCAATACGTCTTCTGAAGTAGAAACAAAAAACCATATTCTATTAAAATGAACGTTTTTCAAGCATCTGTTGCTGAATTTAATTTATCTGAATTACCTTTTACCCGACTGGGGCAGAATTTGTATAATTGATTATTTGAATGGTCATCATGAAATGATTGACATATGTGGGAATAACTTTTGTTTGTGGCTACACTCACGTAACTTTTTTGTATTAAGCCCTTTTTAACGTCCCACTGCTGGGCATGTACCTCCCTTCAATACGAAAGGCATTAGGCCATAGTCCACCATGCTGGCCTGGCATGGTGCGGGTTGGCGAACTTCACATGTCTTGTGAAAACTTGCTAAATACTCTCAGGTTTCCTCACGATGTTTCCCTTCACCGTTAAGACAAGTGGTAATAATGTCGAATATGAATCGCATATAAAAATATCAAAGGTGCGATACCCGGGATTTGAACCCGCTTCACTTGGTTTCCCAAGCGAGCGCGATACCACTGGGCTACCACTGCTTCAATTATAACTAATTTATGCAGATATAATTCTTAAGCATGTTGGGCGTCTATGCTCATAGCATTATTTTAGATAATAAATATACTGGAAAACTTAATAGTAAATCCAGAGTCTTAAAAAAGCTTTTCTCCTTATATATTAATATTTTCTTCTTAAATATTAATATCGAATACCTATAGTATTCAGCATCTTGAAAAAAATGTTATAAGCAGTATAAAATCCAATCAGGCTCAAAAATTCGGAAATTCTATAAGCTTAATTTATTCATCATTAAGCTCATTCTTTTAGTAAGCTCTAACGCACACCAGTTACTTTTATATAATTTACTTTGCTAATGTAAAATAAAATAGAGATGTATCGCTTCGACTTAACCACTGAGGACATAACAGAAATATTTATTCATTTATTATCATTTATTAATCTGAGTTCTCATCGTAAAGGAGTTACATATATACACTCATATAAACTCTCGTAAGTGTAGATTTTTTTTAATATATTAGTATTGCCTAAACAATCTATATTTTAAATAGATATTTATAATATTTTTTTTATTTATCGTAAAATTTTCCACCAACTGGCAACCCTATTTGGCAAAACGTCAAGCCATCTCAATGGGCCAATAATTAAACCGCAGATTCTTCGAGATTTGCTTTTTAATTAATTGATTTGTTCTAGTCGTGTCTATAATGCGGTGCTTGTTTAACGAGTGTACTTTGTTTGGCAGCTCATTGTGGATACCTAATAGAATTTTCAGGATATTTTTGACATAAACAGAAAAATAAACCCAAAAATAATATGGAAATGTCATAATAGCTCCTATACTTGGATAATTGCATAACAAATAAGCCCTAATTAAAATTAAATGAAATTAAATCACTTTTTTTCAATTAGGCTTATAGATTATATAAAATCTTTTGAATCAATAATTTAATTTAAAAAGCGTCAGTGTAGCCAGTCCGTCCTACACTACCTCTGGACCGGAAAGCAGTTCTGCTGAGAAGAGCCGGCGAGAAAATTGATAGGTTACTAAGTATTATTAGTCTTATCTTACTAATATCGTGAACATGAAAGTTTATGAGGTTGTATGGATGGATGTTTGTTACTCTTTCTCGAAAAAATAGAGTATTAGTACGAGGGGAAGGACGGGCAAAAAGGATATGTTAATTTAAAAATGAAATAACAAATATATATTATAATCATATCTATACTTAACTTTGGCTAATATTATTTTGGGTAATTGGAAGTTTATAATTAAAGTAAAATAAAAGAAATTCTTCTTCAAATTTAAAAAAAAAGTCGACATCATCCGTTTTGCCCTACCAGGTCGGGCAAAACGAATACTGACTGGAAATCGCATTTAAATCAAAACAACCACCACGCTGACCAAGTGCGAGTTGGCGGACTCAAAAAAAAACTAGAATACCTACTAAACGGAGTTTGATAAAAGCTTACAGTAATAAAGCTTATTTACACCAGAATAATAATAATTTATGTAGATATAGTAGGTACCTAACGCATGTATAAAATACGCGACATATTAGACTTTGTGTATCTGTTTGTGTAACTTTACATTGTTTTTAACCGGCAAACAAAATTTAGGCGAGTAGGACAAAGGATAAAGGGTTGCTAAAAAGGATAGAATGAGAATGGCAGAATCGATTTTAGCGAAAATTTTAATAGCAGATAGAAAAATCGCGTGAAACTGTCATAATTGTTATTACGTCAAACGGAATATTATCCATGTTCTTCCGTTATATTTGTGGAATTCCGAGATATCGATTCGTCAAAGTAAAAGTTATATACGTTTAGAAACTAATATCTTCGAATAGTTTGCTTTGCACGGTGCTGTCTCTCAGGACTAAGTAACATATTTCTATTTTTCTTTCTACATCAATGGTATTTTAAAGCAGCAATCTATCAATAATTCTTCCAAAACCATTTATCTCTGATAATTTGGTTTAAAATTAATTCAAACGACCTCATAACAATGTATTACATTGTAATTGTGGACCGTTTTCATTGCATATCGTACATATCGATTTCCGCATTAGCTTGCAGCTTACTGACCCACACGCGGATTATCGGACACTCGTTCAATAAATCCGCCCATTCAATAACAATATGCGGCCATTCACAATATCCTATATGTGAATAGAAATAGCGATTCCCTTTTTATGTTTTACACAAAAAAAAACAAAATGTCAGTAAAGTGATTACTAGTATAAGTAGGTAAGTATCTACTTTAGTTAGTCTTTAGTTCTTGATAGCTTCCCATCTCCCGGTGACATTTGCATAATATTTCATTAGTCCATTAGTCTCTAATAAGCCATTATTAGAATTTTAATTAATTAGCATAAATATTCTATCATGTATCATTTAGTCCAGATCTAATTCTAGATCTAGATCTAGATTTCTTGTAAATGAGCATACTTATACCTATATAAGTTACTAGCGACTTACCCTCGCTCAGCTCGGGTTCGTCCCTAGTTGCGTTTTAACGGTTAGTACCTATAGATTTCTCAGAGATGAGATATTTTCCCGCAGTAAAAAAGTGTACTATATGTTGACTCGATTAACCAGCTGTCATCATACCAAATTTCATCAAAATCTGTCCAGTGGTTTTCTTGTGATGCGTTCCCAGACAGAAATGCAGACAAAAATTCTAAAAACTATAGATTCAGCCTCTGCAGAGATTTTCCAAAAAATATTTAATGTACAGATTCGACTCGGTTAGAATTTTATTAGGTAAGTATATCTTTATATATATAATTCTTCTGTGAGTGTGTATGTCACTGAACTTCTCTCAAACGACTGGACCGATTTTGTTGAAATTTTTTGTGTGTGTTCAAGGGGATCTGGGAATGGTTTAGATTCACAATTTGAATAATAATTTTCATCAAAAAAATTATTAAAAAAAGTTTGAAATTTTCAAATTAAAGACGTGTAGACAGGACAACGTCTGTCGGGTCCGCTAGTATCTAGATAAATCTTTAGAGCTTTGATTATTTTAAAGAGCGTAAAGAAATGATATGTTTTGATACAATCAATCTATGTCTCATTGAAATAAATCTTACAATCTTCGAGTAACATTGAACTACTTACATATTAAACTACAAAAGGTACATTTCACTTCTATTAGGTAGCTAACTTAAAGATCCTCAAAGTTTACCTTTTTAATAGTAAAACTTACAACCCTGTTATAATTTTATTATTATAACATTCAAAATATGAATATATTAATAATAATTATTACAGTCTGATAAAACTAAAAAACAGGCTTTCAATTACAGTTCGATGGCAACAAATTATTATATCTATAAATATTTGAATTTCATATATGTATATGTAGGTACAAATTTCAAATCGATACTAAAATTGTAAACATTGAAATCGATTTAAATCGATTTTCCAATTTGTCAATTTTGACAAGACGTAAGAGAGAAAAGGAACTATGTACATAGATAAATACCTTATCTTTACATTATTTGTTCTAGACAACTTACATCTACCGGTAATCGAACTGATTTCAAATTCATTCCTACCACAGCACCATATCAAAACCATATTAAAGTTAACAGTCTAATATTTATATCTAATATTTCGAATTGTACCTCGTCGCATTCGTATCGCTTATACTTATACGTATCGCTACATACATATATAAGGGTTTTGTGAACGAATTGACAATACCTGTATGGGGTGCTATTGATTGGAGCACGGGATGGAAAGTTTCCTATGTGATTTCATATTGTACTTACTGTGTAGACTTTGTAGTGTTTCGTATATTTTGTAATCTTATTAGATACAAAGAAACACGTAATCCTTGCAAAATATTATAAAGAATATAAAAATCTAAATATCTGTAATATTTTCTTATATTCACGCGAACATAAATAAAACTATCGTTTCGAATTTTTTCGCAGATTTATTTTGATTTTTGGTTCCCGATGTTTCGAATCAACGACGTCGGAGGTTAAATATGTATGACCAGCTTTTTAGATAAGTAGTTTTACTGTAATGGGTTAATCTTGTCAGATTTATGCGAATATTTCGCGTCTAGAAAAGAACAAACAGATCTACCCCACGGGTACCGTTCATTTTTCAGTTTAATAAATGTTCGACGTGATTCTTTAAATTGGCATAACTTTTATATTTATAAACCGATTGACATGAAATAAACACTAAATGTTAAGTGAACCTTACCACAATCTATTAGTTAAAACCACATCTAAATCGGTTTAACCATTTCTGAGATTAGCGTGCACAAACGCACAGACAAACACACAAAAAAACTAACAATCCTTGTTTTGGGTGCTATTTGCGTCGATAAAGGTCTCAATAATATTTTTTCTCATATATCTTTCATATACAGACACATCCGTTATATTTTTATTATGTGTATAGATTGACTAATTTCTATTTTTAAATTGTCGCAACACAGAGTTACAATATTGTTCCTTGCAGGTGTCGATATACAATTTACAAAACGTTTAATTCAATTCAATTCTTTAATTAAAATTTTATCCATATTACTTTTAACAATGTTACGTATCTACCTACAATTTGCCTTTTATTTTTGCCTGTAATTACATAATATAATTATTATATGTAGGTAGGTACCTATAGCAAACACAAGTACCTACATAGAGTCCCATAAAACACTTAAAATTTTAGAAAAAGTATAACGCCATCATCAAAATTGTCATATTATAATACTAAAATTATACACTTAAGCTTCACTATCTTACATGGGTGGTGTTCGGTCGTCAGTTCCGTTCTCAGATCGATAACAATGTCTGGCTGAGTCGTTTTATTGCACGCTTTTGTGCCATTTACATTGGGCCTTATTTAACTTTCCAGTGCATTTGAATGTGCTTTAGATATGCGTGATGTCATATTATAATACCTACATCTATACATATAATAAAATTGTAACTAAGCCAAATCTGTACGTTAAATATTTTTTGGAAAATCTTATTGAAATAGACATTATTATCGATACAGATTCAGAATCTATAGTTTTTAGAATTTTTGACTGTCTGTCTGTCTGTCTGTCTGTCTGTCTGTTACCGCATCACGGAAAAACCAATGGAGGGATTTTGATGAAATTTGGTATGGTGATAGCTGGTTATCAAGGGAAAAAATTGTTTTGGATTTCAAACCAAATCAAAATATTTTATATTCAAATAGAGTTTTAGCACTTTTGAATCGTCACTTTTTATATTTTTATAAAATTTAAATTAAATGTCAATATGTCTGTGAGGAATTCACCACCAGCTCGGAAGGCAATTTTGCTGAGAAGAGAAGGCGAGAAGCTCTTTATTTATTTTTTTGTATTTAGTTGTATTGCTTATTGTTAACCGATTTTCTTTTAATGAATAGGTTTTACTTTAATGTAGGTATACTTAATACTTAGGTATAGAATATCTACCTAACATACTAGTGCAACCTTATCTATATTTTGAACTAGATGGCTTAAATTTTAACTATCCATGGTACCTAAGGTTAATGTTTATTGATAGATATAGTTACCTACCAATGGCGAAGCGTCCATACAAGACGTCTTACCTTAAAATTATTTTGCTATAATTTTACATACATTTAATTTTATAAATATATAAATGTGTTTTTGAATATATATATATATATATATATATATATATATATATATATATAGCTTTATTTCTTTCTGCATTATTACGTATATAAAAACTGCATATTTTTGGAACGGCTTACCTCTGCTAAAATTTCGCCATTGGTCTCATTATGCAATTAGTGATTAGTTAAATATAACATGGAATAAACGTTGAAATAGTTGATTATTACAACGAATTCTTAAACTTCTAAGTGCTTCTGAAATTTTATTTTACATTTAACCCTATATAACTTACAAAAACACAAAAAAAAAACGAAATAAAATAATAATTCTAACTCCTTATTTAATAATAACTTAATTTAGATTTAATATAACTTCACATTACATACATGGAATATCAACCAATGATAGCAACTTAGGTAGAAACAAAAAAAATCATTCACCACTCCCTACTCCCACACAATAGACGAACAATGGGGCACAAAGGCCGATCTGTCTTCCCATTGTACGCAACAAAGCAAGCCCCGCCCTAAAATAAAGAGGCTTTGTTTCATCTCACTTAGATCTTATTGGTTAAGGTTTTGGGAAGGAAAAAATAGTTATTTTTGCTTTTAGGGCATTAGCCTTTTTAGGGATGAAAAATTTCGGTTTTTATTATTAGGGATTTTAAATTAAAAAAAATCGGTTTTTATTTTACTTTTTTTTTATTTCAAAATTTTTTGCAAGCTTAAGAAAGTGTTAGGTATTTTTCAGATTTTAATATGTAGAGTTATAAATTTTTATATATACGCGATTAGTTAAGTATATTTAAGTGATATACTTAAAAAAATTTTGAAAGGTAAGTAGGTAGGTTTGCTTGCTAGCGTATTAGTAGTAGGTAATAAGAAAGCGATTGGCGTCTATTATTATTATTGCACTAACATATAATTCATACTATAATACTATAAAGAAAACACCATGAGAAAACCTACATGTCTGAGAGAATTTAACCAGTTTTCGAAAATCATATGGAGTTCTTGCATTAGACTTCATTTTTTTTTATTGTATTAACTCTTCATTGTGATATAAGTTTTTAATTTTAATTCGTAGAGGAAGGGCTTCTCCACACATTTATATTTTTTGCATAATATGTATACCTATACCTACATATGTTATAAAGAAATGAAAAGCTAGAAGAAGAAGACAGTAGGTATCCTATATACAATTATTATCAATATAATTTACACTGGTCGAGAATCAAATCCTTAACATTCGTTGTCGTATGCACTGTGCCAGTGCTACAAGGTACTTACGCAAGTGCCAGTATACAATACGACAACTATTGCTGGTGCATTATAATGATTGGTTTAAAAAATATTTCATACCATTAAAAATGGTACAATAACTTTAATTGTATTCAGCCCTTTTTAACGTCCCATTGCTGGGCACGGGCCACCCTTCAATACGAGGGGGATCAGGCCATAGTCCACCACGCTGGCCAAGTGCGGGTTGGTGGACTTCACATGTCTTTCGAAAACATGCTAGGTTCTCTCAGACATGCAGGTTTCCTCACGATGTTTTCCTTCGCCGTAAGGCAAGTGGTAATCATGTTAGAAATGATTCGCACATAAAAATATCAGAGGAGCTAGACCCGGGATTTGAACCCGCTTCACTCGGTTTCACAAGCGAGCGCGTTACCACTGGGCTACAACTTTAATATTATTTAAAAATAATTTTTCAATTCTTAATATTTCATTAAAAATATAGGTACTGTATCTTTGAGTAGGTACATACCTTGATTGTTTATTAAAAAACATATGAAAATCTAACCTAAACTGACGAGATATCGTGTAACGTACAACCAATGCAGAAAAAAAAACAGTAAATTGAGTTGTACCTACGTCTTCTTTTTCGAAGTCGGTAAAAATACCTTACGGCCCATACTATCTCTTGTAGCTCAAGTAGTCGGAAGATTAGTCAACTCATTTTGACCAATATGATATCTGACAAAGCAGGCGGCACCCGTTACACCATGATATTTAAAATTTATTTTTCTATAGAGGTTATTGGAAAAATAACGATATCCATTTTTTAAACAACCTTATGGTGTTTAATAGTCCAGATGTGTAACAAATTATGATAATCGTTTCGTAATACTTGTAGGTGGGTTGGTGTATTAGGGGTTCATTAGGTAAAAACTGAATTGATAAAAAACTTATAAATAATTTTTGAAAAACTTATTAATAAAATAAATATTATAATATATAATAATATAAAAAACCCGAATTCAGATTGGTAGTTTTCATTTACTATGTTTTATATGAAGACTGTCTGATTAAAATTAGTTTTTATTAGTAGTGCACTATCAACTGAAATATCGATATCCATTAACCACTTGTAAAGTTCCAAGTCATTATGACAATTAGAAGTAGGTAAAATTTTCCTATCCTTAGGAGTGGTATTTTTTTAGATGTAAATGTAGCCAAATCGGAAGTAGGTATACACTTTTAAACAAAATAAAAAATTTCCAGTTCGGTTATTAAATGACGGAATTCTGAGATAACACACAAAAAATACAGCCGAATTATATATAGAATATCCTTATTAAAGTCGGTTGAAAAGTATAACTGATGCAGTCAGGACTCTTTCGTGTCAATCATATTACCAAAGAAATAATGATTAATATCTTTTAAGTTAGATTATTTTTTATTAATCAAAACTGGATATGACTAACGCTCTTGGTCAATACCATTTTTGACTAAAAAATTATCAGTCTATACTTAGTGGTCAAAATTTTCTAATCAAAACTACTTTTGACCAACCTTTTTTGTGATTGATTGATTCCTAGAAACAGACATATGTTACCTTTGATCCCCGCGCCACTTACCATGCAAGTAAAGTCGCGGGCAAAAACTAGTATGTATTATTTTCCAAGTAGTTGGATCGGTAGAATATTATTGTTTATATTTATTTGTAATTAGTTAGAATTACATTTTAAACGTCTAGAATAAAAATTAAAATGAAAAATATATAAGTATTTCACAAATAATGGGGTTTTCTTTAAATTATACTGTTTTAAAGATATTAGATAATAGATATGTCACACATGTCTAAAAGAAAGATAAGTGGCGCCATCTATTATTAGATGGCAGAACAAATATTTCCTATTACACTCTCGCTCTTATTAAACTTTAAATATGTTTAGTGTGTGTGATAGGGTATAATTAAAAATAACTAATTCTTTAAAAATATATTTTATATATTAAGTATGTATATGTATGTATAAGTAGAGTCTTTACATTAGGTATTATATATGTACTTATAGTATTATATATTTTTATAAGGAATATATGTATATGTATATATGTATGTATGTATATGTGATTATTATTACCTTTATTTCTAGTATATATTTAGTATATTTTTTTTGCACTATTATATTGCCCGCTGACATCTTCCACAGCCAGGGGTTGGCTGGAAGAGATCTCTTTTAGAGATAAGTCCACCTTTGTGAACTATGTTTATTTTTGTTATTTTTTCTGTATCATATTTTAAGTGCAATAATATATAACGAAATACATACCAATTTGCAATTTTCATTTGTAGAATTAAAACTATATTTAATTATTATTTTTACCTACATTTTAACGATATATTTCAACGTATATCCTTAAATTTCCTTGAAAATACATGAGTTGTAGGTACTTGAAAATGGCAAAATTGGGCAGTCAAGTGCGCCGTATAAGCTAAACACGTCTGAGTGTTTCCCGGCCACGACAAATTGCCTCTCAAACGACCCGACCTGGGAAAGAGGTAACCGCTTACGTAAAGTTAAAGGTGTATTAGTTAAATTTTAACTTGGTCCAGTTAAATCGAAATCTTTTGTGAATACTATTTTGGTTTGTCTTAATATTGGAATAAAATAAAATTATTTATCAACTTCAATGATATTGAAAACTTACTGAAATTGGTATTAAGTAGGATATTCTTACTAATGAATTACTCTTGCTTCGCTTGGATTCGTCCTTTTGTGTTTAATAGCAGCCTATGTGTTACTCCAGATAAGTGTACTTCTATACTAATGTTATAAAGAAGCTGAGTTTGTTGGTTTGTTTGAACGCTATAATCTCAGAAACTACTTATCCGATTTGAAAAATTCTTTTTGCATTAGATAGCTCATTTTTTAAGGAAGGCTATAATATTATGTATGGACTTTGGTGACATGTCACATGACCGGCCCACTTCCACTTCAGCAAGCTAATTCTGCGTGCTTTTTACAATCATACAATGTAGGTAATACTTTGAATCTTAATTCTTGATATTACTTATAGTGGCTTTGTTTTCAAAAAGCCGGGCAAATAAAGAAGTACGCGTGAAATATTATGTATCACCAAAACGGACCTTTGTTTGAAACCCATAAGTAGGTACCTATATCTGTACAATTTAAAAACGAATGTAATTTAGAATCAATTTTTATGTTTTTACCTAATAAGGTGTTTTTACACTTAAAAGGCGATTTCAACCTTGTTTGTAATTTTTAAACATTTTGTTAATGAATAAAATATTTTTATTTTATTTTTAATTTTTTAGTAAACTGTGTAATATGGAATAAAATGCTTTAAACCTATTTGACGCATTAGATATATATAAGTCTAAAAATTTTTTTTTTAAATAATCACTACTGAAACAGCTTTAGTTTTTTATATAAATAGTATATTAAATCATATAATTTTTATTTTATTAAATAAATCTACATTAAAGCGCAGTGAAATTGATACAAAAGTTTTGTATAAAATTTTATTTAAAATGTAATAATCGCACAGCGCCATCTATGAACATATTTTGAAAGCTTTACGTATTACGATTACGTCTCAACAGACGGCTAGTTATGACGTAGTTCTACATATTAAGTACAGATGGCGCTATTAATAAATAATATTATTTCAATAATTAAGATCAAACATTATAAATAATAATAATTAAATATTCGAAATAAAGTCATATTTTAAAGTAGTTAAAAAATATTATAAATAGTTTTAATATTTTATTGTAAACATAAATGAAATTCGCTCTCAAACGTTAATTTAAAGTTGATATTTACTAAATTAAGTGTTTTTTAGAAAATATATCGATATATTTAATTCATCGTATTATTAATACAAAAATAATTAAAAATCGATAATAATAAATACTATTCACTAATTTGACTACAATGAACAAGGACCGTGTGGCCTAATGGATAAGGCGTCGGACTTCGGATCCGAAGATTGCAGGTTCGAGTCCTGTCACGGTCGAATCTAAATATTATTTTATTGTTCCATTTTGTAATTTCATAACTAGTGTAATTACGGCGTTTTTTATTCGTCACGTTATTACTAAAATATTAACAAAATTTCTCAATTTTTCCTTTTTATCAGTTTTTTTATGCCAGATTGACGAAATCTTTTATTCAACTTCTTATCTTCCAACACCGACTCTAATATAAAACCTATCAATAGCTTTGATATAATAAATAATAATAGTTTTATTCATATATTTTTTACAAAGTTATGTACATATTATAAAATGACTGCCCAGTAGCGACTCATCCTCGCGGAACTCTAGCGGAAGTGGAACCCTAATTCTTATTCTTAAATAAAAGTAGCCTATGTTACTTCCTATAACATCAGCTATCTACCAGTGAAAGTGCCGTCAAAATCAGTCCAGCAGTTTCAGAGATTGTCCGGAACAAACAGACAGACAGACAAAAATTTTAAAAATTGTATTTTTCTTATAAGTACCGTATATAATTTTATATGCATTTATTAAAACGCTGTTATTTTGACGTTACCAACAGACACTTCAATTTTATTTATATGTATAGATTTTTTTCTCTTTATTAAAACTTTCCTTAAGGAACATATCTAAGAACGAAAAAAAATTTAGCTGAATTGGTCGAGCCGTTTTCGAGTTTTGCGCTTAGCAACATTGATTTTTATTTATATGTATAGATAGATAATATGTACAAGTATAACCTTCCTCAATAAATAGTGTATCTAATGAAAAGATTTTTCAAATCGTAATAGTAGTTCCTGAGATTAGCGCGTTCAAACAAACAAACTCTGCCTCTTTATAATATTAGTATAGATGCTCCGATATTTAATTTAGAACCTAACTGAACTAGTTTAAAAACCTGTGTCTCAGGTTACGGTTTCACAATGCATTTATTATTGGGACAAAAGTGAAACTTAAGACTTACATATATATATATATATAAAAGAGGACTAATATGAAACTTATAATAATAACTTAACTTAAATATATAACAAAATATAATAAGTAGATGCAAAGAAACTTCGATATCATTATTTTACATTTTTTATAACTTATCTATACTAATTTTTTTTTGCCTCAACACTTAGGTGGTTTAGGAAACAGGATAATTTGGAAAAAGGTAAAGCCGAAGTAAAAATTGTAATTGGCAATTTTGTATAGGAATTACCATTTCAGATTCCTTATCAAACGAAACTCAAACCGTACACGATGCGGCCATAATTATCGACCACAATGAATGGAGTTTGAAGGTTGATTTAAATGATTGGTGGTCGTTTTTGTTTAATGAAACCTTTTCAGGTGGTACCTACGTTACGTGGTGGTGGTGAGGTGGTACTGTGAGTTATCAGTTATCAGGTCATCTAGCTGATGATATTGAGTGGCATCTTTTAGTGTTCAATACTAGTCCAGTGGCGTAACATGCACCTATATGTAGCAATATACTTACTCTATGGCTTAATCCCTCCACGACCGCTGACGCGCCGGCGTTACAGTTAGCAATAGATTTCTTAGAAATTTACCTGGAGGTGTTAATTAACTAAAATGTTGTAGTTAATTTTTTTTACTTTAAAAAACAAGAAGATATTAGTATAGTATTAGGCGATTTGAGCCAAAAGTATAGGTTAATTGCTTACTCATACAAAATTTCAACCCTTCAAGTTTCATTATCACGACCAAAACTAGTCTATGTCCTTTTCTAAGGTCCCATCTTTATCTATATTAAAATTTATCAAAATTGGTGCAGCAGCTTTGGCGTGAAAAAATTACGGACAGACAGATAGACAGAGTTACTTTCGCATATATACTTAATACTAGCATCACCCTCGCTTCGTTCGGGTTCGTCGCTGTGTAGGTCTTTATACTTACTATTAAATTATTTGGATATTGTTCATACAAACATACTAAAATCTTGATTAAAAAATGTGGGTGGGGGTAGGAGAGTGAAAAATATTTTACAAACCAGTCTCATACCTACCAAATAATATACAATAAAAATTATCATTAAAATCGGTCGAGCCATTTCGGAGGAGTGCAACCACAAACACCGTGACACGAGATATTTATATATTACATTAAAAGTTTGGATGACTTTGGTATTTAAACCAATCGGAATCCGTTTATTTTTTTTAATTATTGTGTCTATTAATTATTTATCGTTAACATGACCTTGAAATAGTTTCTAATTATATTTATTTTATTAAAATGAATAAATATATATTTTTTTAATATACACATTATTACAACTTTGTTACATATTTATATTATTTTAATTTTTATTGTAAAGAAATAATATCACAAAATATTTTTTATTAAATGTAAAGCGACATCTATAATATTTACAGTAAACTTCTAGGCGTAATATAAATCAAGGAAGTTCACGTAGTACGTTATTGCAAATATAGATGGCGCTTTCAACAAAATTAAAAATGTCAAAATAATATTTATGAAGATTATTTGAATAATTATTTGTTTAAGAATTAGTTATAAAAATATTGAAAGCAATATAAAATTTTTAAGTACAAAAATAATAAAATAATTAACACGTATATGAGCCATTTAAATATTAAAAGTTAAACGTAAATAATACGTATTAATCTATATTGCTAATATTATTACTAATAATTATTATTTTATATAGATACATAACTAAGTAAATAAAATTTAATAAATAAAAATAGCCGTTTAATATCGTCATTTTTTAATTAAATGTCGGGACATTAACACACAGTACCATCTAGTTCCATGGAAAGCAACGAGGCTTGTGTTATGGATACCAGATAGCTGATACACTACACATTTATAACTTTAAATACATACATATTATAAATATAAACACCCATGACTGGAGTGCAAACATTCGTGCTCATCACACAAATGAATGCTCCCACCGGGACTCGAACTCGCGACCGCTGCCAAACGTGTCGTCATATTATTATCATAAAATCCTTATTTTTTGAAGAAAGTAACCGATCTCAACAACATTAGAAAATTGTTTTTGTAATTTTTTTGGCAGACTCCTATGTAATTATTCTTTTAAGTTTAATATAGTCCGAGTTTTGGAACGACTATATGTACCGATTTACGCGAAACTTTACTGGTGGCTCGAGGATTCGGATGAGAGTTGTATAGGCATTTTAACAGGTTTTCACAAGCACGGATTTATAACATTTTTTAAGCTTTGATACTAAATACATAGCGGGGTTCTAACGGATAAAACGTTCAAGTTTGGGCTCATTTGATTTGTTTTGACGATTCCCATCCATTTACTGGCTCAAAAAAGTGCTTTCCAGGCTTTTTCTGAATTATATTTATATAAATCAACTAACTAAAATTATAATTATCTAATTTTCGTAACATAAAGAGCAGCTAATGTTGGCTTAAGATATAAATTTTGTTATATTCATCAGTAACAGGATTATGATTCAAGCCACCGGCAGTAATAGAGACCTAGATTAGGTAGGTTCATGCCGCCTTAGTCAATTATAGATAGTACCGCCTTCTGCTTCAAATACTAGCGACTCACTCTAGCTTCGTTCGGGTTCGTCCCTAAGTTGCTTCGTCATACAAACTTTCATCCCCATTTTCACTCTATTAAGAGATGACTTCCGGGAGAAAAACTATCCTATGTCCTTCCCATGTCTCAAACTATCTTCTTACCAAATTTGAACTTATTCGGTTTAGGAGTTTCGGGGCTTATTCGGTACACGCAAACAAACAAAAAAATCTTTCCTCTTTATAATAATTATACTAACATAATATATACTCTTGCGTTGCTCGGCTAATATTTTAAATTTGACACTTTTGAAAAGTAACCCAATTTTTCTATTAATGGATGGAATTAAAAAAAAAACAAAAAAGGCGTAGAACGTGTTCTACTAATTTAACGAAATACTATAGAAATATATATTTTTGTAGATTTCATGAGAAAAATATATTTAAATCCACTTTAAATATCCAAATAACATAATTATTTGGGAGTTTATAAAAAAAACACCCCGCTTTACTCCATTTTCGGGGTTCCATTAAAAAAAAAATGACTTAGGGTCTATCTACAATGTCTTTATAGGAAGAGTTTATCTAAATGTCAGTCGTTTTTATTAATATAAGCAATTTTTTAATTAACAATGTTTGTTAGTTGGTATGTTTGTTTAGGTCAAACCTTTCAAACGAAATTAGAGCATTTTCCTAAAAGCTTTTTTTTTTAATTTTTTTACTATTAATTTTAGATTCAATAACTTGGCCTTGGGATGACGAATCTGTCAGCTATCACGAAAAGTAACTATAAACATAGATAATATATTATGTATATTACTTTACATAAATAATAAAGTAATTAATTTGTTCCTGAGCCGTTTCTAGATGTCTCAAAAGAACACAATAAGCTATTTGAATGCCTAACGATCATTTATGCAAACTATTAGTAGGATGGAGCGAATTTTTTTTTATTCTTAGTTTGGGGGTAGAATTTGTAGCTTTTAAAAAAAATATTGAAAACACAATTAATTTACTCAACATTTTGAGATGGCTCACAGATATAAAAAAAATTGGTTTGAAAAAAAATTTTTTTTTCATGTGATCATCTTTAAAAACATTCAAAAATTGACGTATATACCTAGTAATTTCTTACTTAACTATCACTATATTACAAAAAAAGTTACATGTTATTTTTTTAATTTTTCTAAATAGGGTAGAAAATTATTACATTCACCCTACTATTAAGTGAAATATAAAACTTCTACACACGAATTTATTCTGTTCTTTTAACCATTGAACTAGAAACGTTATTTAAATATAAACTATACCATATCTTTACATCAAGGCCAAAAGGCACTATCACCGGTCAAAAGCCTCATATCCGTCCGGTCAAGCATACAGCGTTTTGATCGAAAAATCTCATAAATCCCGGCCCCGATTATTACGTAGACATTCACAAGCCGATATTTTCTGAGAGGGCAGATTTGTAAGATTTTTTCAATGGTAAATATTCTACAAGGTAGAAGTATGTTGTGACCCTAACTATTTTTTTTATTTATGTACATATAATAAAATTCTGAGTCGAATCTGTACATTAAATATTTTTTGGAAAATCTTATTGAAATAATCATTTTTGGCGATACAGAAGCCGAATCTTTAGTTTTTAGAATTCTATCTGTCTGTCTGTGACCGCATCGCGAGAAAATAACTGGACAGTTTTTGATGAAATTTGGTATGATGTTAGCTGGATATCCAGGTCAACATATAGGATACTTTTTACTGCGGGAAAATATCTCATCTCTGAGAAATCTATTCTAAACATATAATAAAAAAGGTAATGCTAAAAATATTTCAAGCAACTATTGGCAAAAAAAATTAATTACTAACGGCAATAAAATTTGACTTTAGTGTTATTAGGAGATACTTTAACCTTAGCTTATCTATGTAGTAAATTTTATCAAAATCCGTCAGCCGTTTGAGGGTAAAGTAGCGTTAGTATGAACAAGTTTCTATTTATCTATGTTTTTTATTGTAAACTCTTTTTAACATAAGAAGAAAATCCCTGTTCAAATCAATTTCAGTATCATCATTACTTTGCAATATTTTCTGCATAGTAACGAAATAATTAAAAGATATTTGTTTAGTAATTTAAACATTTTTTTTATTTAAAAATTTAAAATTATAAAAAAATTAAATACTTATAATGATAATATATTGTATGAATTGTTTTTTGAAAACATGACGACACGTTTGGCTCAGTTTGTAGTGACCCTTCTTGCTGTGCCAATGGTCGTGGGTTCGAGTCCAGCTGGGAGCATGCATTCATTTGTGTGATGAACACGAAAGTTTGTACTCCAGTCATGGGTGTTTATATTTATAATATGTATGTATTTAAAGTTATATATATGTGTAGTGTATCAACTATCTGGTATCCATAACACAGGCCTCGTAAATTACCATGGAACTAGATGATGCTGTCTGTTAATGTCCCAACATATTTATTTATTTATATAGAACCCGTATAAACTAAATTATATAAAACATTTGAATGAATAGCACGCAACAGCATAATATTTAGATAGTACCTTTATTATGATTATATTGCCAAGAGAAATAAAAAAAAGCCAGATAAAAGATAATACATTGTATTTTTCCTTAGGCAATTTCTCCAAGAATTTATATAGCAATCAATTATATACTTACATAACTCTATGTTAACACATAACCCATAACGAATAGGGAGAGGCCTAAATATTATAGATTTTGGGCACGTAATGGCCAAAAATTTGCCGTTCTCAGATCAACAAGAGATCTTCCGAAAATCATCGAGGCGAAAAAACATACTCGTCCCCCACCGGATCGAGTTATAAGCGGTATGTACAAAAGTATGTATGTTTTTAAATGAAATTTTGTTGTGTAATTATTATATGACGACACGTTTGACCATACTTACTGTGTCAATGGTCGCGGATTCAAGTTCCGCTGGGAGCACTCACTTGGGTGATGAGCACGAATGTTTGTACTCCAGTCATGGGTGTTTATATTTATTCTTATGTATGTATTTAAAGTTATATATGTGTAGTGTACCAACTATCTGGTATCCATAACGCAAGCCTCGTAGCTTACCATGGAACTAGATGGTGTTGTATATTAACGCCTCAACGTATTTATTTATTATTATATGAAATTGTTATGTGTAATAGATTTGAAATTATTGTTGTTAATTTGTATTAGAATATCCTTGAGGATGGTTCCGCCATATTTAATATAATATATAGGCTGTTAAAAATAGATTCACAATTTATATATTAAATTGTTAATATATTAAATATATTCAATATTCAATCATCAATCTAGGAAAATATGTGAAGTAAAGTTAGCGTTAATGAAGCATTAACAGTTTCCTAGTCAATTGACAATATACATAAATTAAGAGATATAAACGGTCTTTCTCATGGCCATGATTGTTGTAAAGCACTGGAAATGACGAGAACTGAAAATAAAAATCCACAAAAAATTCTTAATAAAATATATCTTAATAAAATATATCTTAAATAGTATAATAAGGCAATTATATGTATAAATCACTAGCGACTCATCCTCGTTCCGCTCGGGTTTGTCCCTAGATACGTTTTAAAGGTTAGTGTAGATTTCTGTATGTAGAGTTAAAATATTTTCCAGCTGTAAAAAGTATCCTATAAGTTGACCCGGACAACCAGTTATCATCATACCAAATTTCATCAAAATCTGTCCAGCGGTTTTTATGTGATGTATTCCCAAATAGACAGACAGACAAAAATTCTAAAAACTATAGCTTCGGCCTCTGTATCGATAAGAATGATTATTTCGATTAGATTTTCCAAAAAATATTTAATGTACAGATTCGACTCAGTTAGAATTTTATTATATGTATGTATTCAACCCTTTTTAACGTCCCACTGCTGGGCATGGGCTTCCCTCCAATACGAGGAGGATCAAGCCATAGTCCACCACGCTGGCCAAGTGCGTGTTGGCGGACTTCACATGTATTTAGAAATCTTGCTTGGTTCTCTCAGACATGCAGGTTTCCTCACGATGTTTTCCTTCACCGTAAGGCATGTGGTAATCGTGTTAGGAATGATTCAAACATGAAAATATCAAATATCAGAGGTGCGAGACTCGAGATTTGAACCCGCTTCACTCGGTTACCCAAGCCAGCACGTTACCACTGGGCTACCACTGCCTCCTATATGTATATATAATAATAAAAATTCTTTATGCTTATAACTTGAGCCACACCGATCATTCGTGTCACGTCGCCAAAGGTATCCCGGTCAAAAACTTAACTCGTGCGTTCCAGTGCAGCCGACAAACACCCCTTTGAGAAATCATGTGTTTTTTACTTACCCACCTTCTGGTTTAGAACGTGCTGAATAATATTTGCTGAGATGTGAGGTGGGAATTTTAATATAATAAAGCTGTTTTTTTGATTGAGTGATAAAAAATATTATTGTTCTGACCATTCATTGTTAGCTACGTTTCTTATTTTAACCCAAGGACGTGTTTTTGTATGTTAATATATTATACTATATCTTAGGCACTTGTAGACCTATTTTCCTCATACGCCTATGAATTACAAAAAACTAAGGGTGGAAAGTGTTTTTCTAGGAATATAATATTACGGTACAAATTATTTTTGACATGCCGTAAGGTTAATGAAAACATCAAGAGGAAACCTACATTTTTGAGAAAACCTAGCAAATTTTCGAAAGATATTTATAAAAACTTAAAGAAATAATAACCGACTTCCAGGGACTAAGAAGTAAAAAGTAACTATATATATATATATATATATATATATATATATATATATATAATATGTAATAAATATTATATATTATATCTACCTATACTAATATAATATTATAAAGAGGTAAAGTTTGTGAGTTTGTGACGTAGTAGGGGGTAATCTCTGGATCTACTGAACCGATTTAGATGAAATTTTTTAAGAAGATACTTTGAGACCCTGGGTAGGACAAAGGATACTTTTTACCCGGAAATCATCCTGTAAGGGGGTGACAGTTTGTATGCGAAGAGAGGGTACACACACACATATAATAGTATCTTATTTAAATAAACTTGCTCTCATCCACATTGGCCATGTTACAGATATGTCTAAACAGCCACGAATAAATCCACAGTGTATTTTAACTTAAGATCAAGCTCATTACTTTGACTCGTAGATAATCCACTGCCCTCAATTTAAAAGCCGAGTAACAAATGGGGGTAGAGTAAGTAACTAACGCGCGGTCGCTCTCGAACCCACAACACATCAGTTGTGCTTCGGCCGAAAGAGGTCTATAATCTATTAAAAATTAACTCTTATATAATATAAGATATATAATACCATAGTAAAAATTGTATTCACTATATTAGATTTTCTGATTATTTCAACCATTATCTTCACAAAGTATAAAATGAAGTCGCTTCCGTTGTCTGTTTGCTTAGATCTTTTAAACTACTCAACGGGTTTTAATGCAGTTTTCAGCAATAGATAGAGTGATTCAAGAGGAAGGTTTATATCTATAATACATTTATATTATAGTACATTTATATTATAGTACAGGAAAGCCGAGAAATTCAAAGTTTTGTATTTAGTACTAACCGTTAAAACGTACCTAGGGACAAACCAGAGCGAAGCGAGGGTGAGTCGCTAGTCTATACATAAATAGGCAAAGACACTGTTTGTCAACCGATTTTCTTTTTATAGATATTTTTTTGTTTAGTAGCTTTTAACAAGTTCTAGTGTTATCTATAAAAACAGTTAGATCTATATATATAAAAGAAAGTCGTGTTCCGCTAGTTTTTTATAAAGATACTTAAGTTCTATATATATATACATACATACATATATGAAAATTCAAAGGAAATAAGCTGAGATAGACAGTCAGACTTGCGTGATTTTATAAGGGTTTATTAAGCCTTAAAACTGTCTAAAATACCAATATTAATTTAAGTGGCGATATAGAGAACAAAGCATATTGCAATCGAATGAAATTTTTTCGCACTGTTGTATTAAAAAGTAACAAGTAGGTCTAACTCATAAGGTCATAAAGAGATGGTGCCTGCAATGAAAAATAGGAACGCTGTATCTTTCCTTACTCTATAATAAAAGATAAAAGAATGAATTTATATAATTTAGGTATACTTATAAAATGCCGTGAATCTTGCCTGCGCTATAAGCTCACATGTGAAGTTCAAAGTTTGATCTCAACTAAATTTAAAGGCAAAATGGAAATTGGACTAAACGAAACGTCGAAAGTTTAAATTTGAGGATTTCAGATTCTAGATACCAAAAAAAGTTAAGTTTCATTGAAATATTCTCATAAAAAACATATTCTCATAAGTCATAGTATTTCATGTACACTTATAATATATTAGTTTCTAAGTTTAGATGTAGGGGATGGATCTCTGAAAGTATTGATGCCAATCTGATATTTTTTTTTTACTATTGGGAAGCAACGACACCTAGGAGCGAAGTGCGAATAAGTTGTTAGATCACATACATATACTTTTTTAATTTTTCTTGGTAGACGGTAGAAGAAAAAAGTTATTTTACCCAAAGCCCGCTGATTATTTATAATTAAATTTTTCTATAGAACAAACGGCCATACACATAATACGTTGGCTCACTATTACAAGGTTCTATGTTACAATTTTAGTACTTATTTAGTTATTAATGCTGCAAGGTTCTATGTGTCATTAGCTGCAGTTTTGCAAAAAACAAACCACTAGATAGCGGCACTATAACTACAAAATATTCAATTTTACATAGTTCTATGTTGTTTTTTTTACGATAACAAAATAACGAAGTTCTATGTAAAAATTACTAAACTTCATTAAAATTAACATAGAACCTTGTAATAGTAAGCCAACGAATTATGAATAGCAAAATGTACTCGTATATTTTCAATATTTTAACAGTTAAAACTTATTTATATTATAATATAGGTCGGTGTATTTTATCATTGTCAGCGTCTCTGTACACTCAATGGTGGCAAGGAAAATTGAATGTAATCTGTAACGCGGCCGTTTCGTCTGAAATACGACTCTGTAGGATCGTAAGCGCAATCGACGTTGTCGTGCTGTGTTACACTTTTTTATCATAGAATAAAAGACAATACCTTTATTTATTTATATTTTATCTTTACTCGCTAAGTATAAATCGGTACTTCTTAGTACTAACCCATGTGCCCCTATGTGCCTTATATGGTACTAAAGATCATCTGTGTACAAATTTTCATTCCAATTCATCGAGCTGTTTTAGCATTTAAAGGTAACAAACTAACAAACTTTCCCAAGTATAATAGTACAATGATTGCAAAGAATTATACTACATATTAGAATATTTGACGGCGTTCATTAAAATAGAAATGTTGAGAAGAAGCTTTATAGTTTACTATAAAATAAAACAGTATAAATTCCATTGTAGAGCTAAAATTAATGTTAAAAAAACAATGAGGAGTAGTTTTTTCATATTTTTTTAGTTTTCTATTCGCGTAAATGATTGGTCCAAAAGTAAAGCAAGAAGTGATGTTGACATAAAACAAAAGTTTTCCGTTTAAATTTTAACTTTTCCATTTAACCATATAGGTACCGTAGTGTGGTCTTATGTCGCAATCTATCTCATCTCATATATCATCTTATTTAAGTCTCCTTTTTTCGTTTTAATCTTTTAGATTTTACTTGCCAGGATAATGTAGCGGGTTCAAATCCTGGGTCACACGTCTGATTTGTTAATGTGCGAATCGTACTTAACATACAACTTACAACTTGCCTTACTATACGGTGAAGGAAAACATCGTGAGAAAAACTGTGTCTAAGAGAATTTAAATACTTTACGATAGACATGTGAAATGCGGCAACTCTCACTTGGCCAGTGTTGTGTACTATCAATATATATAGCTTCGTCACCTTCCCATTGTTAGGAGGCCCAGCTATAACAAAATGCTGAATTATAATAAATTTAAAAACAACCTTTTTTCATGCTATTAAGTTTTTTTTATATGGTAATTAACAATATTTATGAATCTGCTACGTACTGTGTATGTTAATTTATAATTCTTATATTCTAATAAATATAATCTTTTATGTTCAGATATAATATTATATACTGAATTATAATATTATTATAATATATAAAAAATATAAGAAAATATAGGTATACTTCTTAAAAGCAAGTAAACCAAGTAAAAATTATTTCTTACTAAGAAGTTTTTCTTAACAACAGGTATTTCTGAGTGATCACTTTTCATAGAAGTGTCACATCTACATTTAATGAGATTGGTCTTTGAATAGCGCAAAATGGTTAATATTCATGGCAGTCTGCGGGCGGCGAGTGAAATTGGTTCACATTTTTTATGTCAGCTGACACCCGCTCGCCTCACAGACAAAAGTCTTACTTTTTATTCAGAACCTTGAATTGCATTTTGTTTTGTGTAAAACAACTTATTTTATGTGAAGAACAAAATTTTTTTGTATTTTTTATATGTGTTATTTACTTGCGGCTTACCCTCACTTCGCTTCGATGTGCCCCTAGTTTTGTATTTATATATATATATATATATACATATAAGTCGTGTTAGTTACACTATTTATAACTCAAGAACGGCTGGACCAATTTTTAGGATATTTGAAATTTTTAGATTTCTCTTAGTCCGGAATAGGATAATAAGTATTAAAACATCAGAAAAACTAACGAAAAAACAATTAAAATTTATATGGCTAACGCTGGCTTATAACTACGAGTATTTATATCTATTTAAAATGTACCTAGCGACGAACCCGAGCGAAGCGATGGTGAGCGGTTTATATTATATATAATAAATTTCTAACTGTACATTCTCTGTCTGTCTGTACATTCAATATTTTTTGGAAAATCTTATTTAAATAGTCATTATTACAGAGGATACAGATATAGATTAGTACAGAGTTTGAATCTATAGTTTATACAATTTTTGTTTTTCTGTCTGTCTGTCTGTCTGTATGTCTGTCTGTCTGTGACCGCATCAGGGAAAAACCACTGGACAGATTTTGATAAAATTTGGTTATCCAGGTATAATAAATAAATAATATATAGGATACTTTTACTACAGGAAAATGTGTCATCTCTGAGAAATCTATAATAATAAACTTTAAAACGTAACTAGAGATGAACCCGAGCCGAGCGAGGGTGAGTCGCTAGTATTTATTTATATAAGTTTATTAATATTATATACTTACGTATAATACCTTTCACACACTTACATTTACATGTAAAAGTGGATGGTGTTTTATTCATTTGTTTTCCTTCTTTCTCGCAATAAGGAAAAGAATCGACGTAGTTTTGTATATATAAGGATTGTTTATGGATCGAAGAGGGATATTTTTTTTTGTTGCTTTTGTTAGCTGCAATTGTAACTGACGATGTAATTAATTCTCAAATTCAAGTTAAACCTACTTTTAATTGCTATAATATACGACTTTAAATGAACCAATCTGATAATGCCGCAGTTGGATAGTGGAATTCTTCAAGAGATGCAAGTAGAAGTTTCCTTCGAGTATGATTTATTTTAACGAGTCCTATTGATTTTTGTATGTGTATATATAAAATAGCCATTAAAAGCGGGCAGAGTCAGGGCAGTAGCTTGTAAATAAATTAAATATATAACATTTTATTTACTTAATTTACTTAAGTATCTAACTTCAAAAAAAGGCAGAGTATCCGTCGGTTTATTAGCAATTTTCTTAAAGAGACGAAAAAATAACAAGAGAAATATATTTCCGCGTCATCTTGCCTAACGCAATCTCTAGCATCAGAATGAATGAATGGGCTGTGACCCATTCCATTCGGTCAGCCGGTCCGTAATATCCGGTCACTGAACGGCACTTATGAGTGAACGGAAATTTCATCAAAGTTGCCATGCGTTGCTAACTGTTATGCTAATAGCACTTTGAAATTATCTTATTAATAGATATTGATTGAAATCGATGCATCGTTTTAGCCATTTTACACGTAATTTTGATGACACCTTTGGCTCAGTTTGTTGTCACCCTACTTGCGGGTTCGAGTCCCGTTGGAGGCATTCATTTATGTAATGAGCACGAATGTTTGTTCTCCAGTCATGGGTGTGTTTATATTTAAAATATGTTTGTATTTAAAGTTAAATATGTGTAGTGTATGAACATCTGGTATTCATAACACAAGCCTCGTAGTTTACCGTGGAACTAGATGATGCTGCGTGTTAATGTCCTAAAATATTTATTTACTAGCATTGCCCGCGGCTCCGCCCGAATTCAGATGACCAAAAACTAAATTCTAAGGTTTTACAGATTAGTATATTCTTACATTGCACTTTTTGCATTTTTTCTCAAAAATGAGACATTTTCCCGCGGTAAAAAGTATCCTATATTTTGACCCGGATAACCAGTTATCACCATAGCCAATTTCATCAAAGTTTTTCTTCTTTTTTTTTTGATTTCCCTCCAGTGGTTTTTCTGTGATGCGGTAACAGACAGACAAACAGACAGATAGATAAAAATTCTAAAAATTATAGATTCGGCCTCTGTACCGATAATAATTTCAATTTCAATAAGATTTCCCAAAAATATTTCATACACAGATGGCTTAGTTACAATTGTATTATATGTATAGATTTACTTAATTTTTCCTTCAAGCATTTCTGGATTTACCTATACAATGTTATATTATGCTATGTGAAGAACCCTATTCTGGTCTAAAAAGATATGTACAGACAGCAGAAATGTGAGGCTGTAGGCAAAAGTTTGTCAAACTTGTTGTAATGTTTCTATCACAATAATTTCAATTTGACGACATGTTTGGCTCAGTTTTTAGTAACCCTACTTGCTGTGCCAGCGGTCGCGGGTTCGAGTCCCGCTGGGGGCATTCATTAGTGTGATGAGCACGAATGTTTGTACTCTAGTCATGGGTGTTTATATTTTATAATATGTATGTATTTAAAAGTTATATATGTGTAGTGTATCAACTATCTGGTATCCATAACACAAGCCTCGTAGCTTACCATGGAACTAGATGGGGCTGTGTCTTAATGTCCCAACATATTTATTTAAATTTATTTATTTATTTATTTATTCTACTACTAGGTACTTAAATGGAAAGGGACAGTAAAATAAAGCCGCAATACTCTATTTAAACGTTACACAAAATTACTTTTTTATCCAAGCCATGAACGGTCACTCCTTAGTTTTTATGATATGGGATGAGATGAACATACAGATATTTTTAAAGTAACAAAGTAGTGTTATCAGACGTTTATACGTGCGAGTATAATGCATAGATATTTTTTTTTATATTTCTATATAGAACGATACGACAAAACTATACATATAATAAAATTCTAAATAAGTCGAATCTGTACATTAAATATTTTTTGTAAAATCTTATTGAAATAGTCATTATTACCGATACAGAGGCCGAATCTATAGTTTTTACAATTTTTGTCCATCCGTCTGTCTGTCTGTCTGTCTGCCTGGGAACGCATCACGAGAAAACCACTGGTCAGATTTTGATGAAATTTGGTATGATGATAGCTAGGTATTCGGGTCAACATATGGGTATTCTATAAAGTGATTTTTCCGTATTGATCTTTATATTATATGCGTCTAATTACACGTTTCTAATTAAATAAAGAGATATATATTTAAAAAACGTTTTTGTTATATATGTAAGAAAAAAAAATGATTTTGCAACTTTTACAGGTATACGAATACACAGATTTTGTAAAAGCATACATAAATTTACATGTCTTTCTTTACCTTTAAAACCATGTAACAATTTTTACATGAATCTTACAAATCCTATATCTGATCAAGTTTTTCTCTCCTAGTCCAACATCAGCAATGTTTCGTTCGATATCGTGATTTAAAGCGGTTCACGTATGCAAATTGTTCATCAGATATTCAGTGTTTGGGCATTCGTTATGCGTCCGGCGCACGTCTGTATAACGCGGTGTTTGGTTTGGCCTTAGTTTGTAAGAGTTAAGCTTTATGTTGTAATTATCGACTTATGCCTGCTTTGCTCGGGCCCCTAGAGGCCTAAAAGTAGCTTATATGTTACTCCAGGTTATAATCTATATGTGTAAATTTCATCGAAATCCGTACGTTATAACGGGAACAAAATTAAATAATATTTATAAGAATGAGAAAATTGACATCGGAGTATCTTAAAATGTAAAGAAATATATATATATATATATATATATATATATATATATATATATATATATATAAAAATTAACAACCGTTATTTATTATGTGGGTAAATACCATTTGTACGATGACTTTTGAGACGTAAAAATTGTAAGTACCTCCCTCAGCGTTTGCTCTAAAACGTGGAACTGCGGAAACCAAAAATAAAATAAATCCGCGAAAAAATGCCAAATAATAGTTTGTATTGAAAGCGTCAATAAATTATGTGGAGTTAAACATACATATCTTTATATATATAATTCTTCTGTGAGTGTGTATGTCACTGAACTTCTCTCAAACGACTGAACCGATTTTGATGAAATTTTTTGTGTGTGTTCAAGGGGATCTGGAAATGGTTTAGATTCACAATTTGAATAATAATTTTCATCAAAATGGTCCAGAATGTTTTAGCTTATTAAAAAAAGTTTGAAATTTTCAAATTAAAGACGTGTAGACAGGACAACGTCTGTCGGGTCCGCTAGTATACATATATACTAGCGGACCCGACAGATATATATATATATATATATATATATATATATATATATATATATATATATATATATATTCTGACTCTATTTCTTACGTATATGAGATTCGAAATTATGGTATTTTCTGTTATTTGGGATGAATTCCTAAATAGTATTATTTTGTACTCTCCCGCTAACTCTTTCTTATACACCACAGCCAAAGCGTTCACTCTACATAAACGGAATGTTTTATATCCAATGCCCACAATATCTTCGATTGATGCCAACATCGTCTGTCGAGTCACAGTGAAGCGTCAATTTGAAAATTGAAGTTGAAATTGATCAGTATGATAGCTGTGTTTGTGGAAATTATTAGAAAATTACACTTTTTCCCTTTAGCTATAACATTGTAGTATTAATTCTTGAAATTATTCATGAGCACTCCAAAAAATTGCTTTATTATATTTATTTTGCATTATTTGGACCAATTTACTTACATTAGAGTTTTATAGTTAAATGTTAAAAAAATATAATAATAAAAACATAAAAATGATAGTTATTTTTATGACATTTTTTATTAGGTACATAAGTGATATAAAAAATTACCTAAAAGATAAAAATCTATATTTTTTTTCATCTTGTTGTGGCTGTCTTTCTATTCGTTCTGATAAAACTTTAAAGTGAATGAATATATTTTATCACCTCCAGATAAATTTCTAAGAAATTAATTACATTTCTAAGCAATCTATTGTTAACTGTAACGCCGGCGTGTCTTGGAGGGAATAAATGGGAAATTCGTATTTAAAATATTTTCCTATTTACGTAAAAATATTTTTTGAATATGAAATAAACTTATATCTTTTCGACAATTGTTAATTAAAAAAAAAGTTATCTATGCATTAAGTTTACATATTTTTCATAATATTTTTTTGTATATACATTTTTTTACATATACATAGGATTATATATGCATACATTATAAAACATATAATTATACATAAGTGCCATAAAGTATGAAATCACTATCGTTATAATATTCCGTCAACAAAGGCACTAAACTACACTCAAGAGGGCAATACCAACTAAACTTCACGCCCCTTCCGTGTAACTTTGAACTGGATATTATATAATGATACCTATGTATATGAAATATTCTATTTGTCTGTTTGTTTTATTAAATGGTTTAATTTTACTTGTGATAAATAACATTGTATTATTCTAAAATCTAATTATATATGTGATTCACTAACCGACTTGAAAAGCCAGTACTACCCACTAAAACCCTATGGAACCCCCGTCTTAAGGTGGCTTCGCAGGATCATTTACACAATCAACTTACGCCTTCACAGCTGGGCTGGTCTGCCCGATGCAGATCTCCTCTTAATCTGGGGAAACGAAGATCGGGAGAGCCTGGATGCTGTTCTCGCGGTCTACTCTTAATTCAACAGCTTCATTGATGAACTACTGAACCTCCAGATTTGAGTTATTATCAAGTAATAACTATTACAACTGTAATGTCTAACATCTTAGTCTCTATCGTGAACATGTTTGGTATGAAGTATCTGAAACGTCGGGAATTAAAAATCTAAATAAATCAAGTTAATTCTTTAAAAAATACTTTTATTTCAATGTCAAAGTTCACGTAAACTTAAGAAAACATAGAAATATTGATTAGAAAGTCGAAAATCACTTTTGAAGGATTATTTTTAATTAGTATACTGTTTTTTAAAAATTATTATTGAAATATGAATATACAGGGTCATTTTTAATTTACTGAAAACCTTTTGGGAATACACTATTTACAACATAACAACAACATCTGTAAGAAAAAAAAATATCTTAAATTTAACAAAAATAAAAATATTTTTATTGCATCTTCTCAACGGTAATAGCCCAGCATTAGCAAAAGAAAGTGCGTGTCCGGTGGAGGGGGAGGGGTGGAGGGGTGTAGGAAGCCGCGTTTACTCATTTAAACTTGGCCAGATTCTAAAACTTTAAAGTTTAGAAGGTGCAAAAAAAATATTTTTATTTTTGTATGAAAATAAAAATTTAAGAAATATTATTTTTTCTTGTTACAGATGTCGTTGTTATGATGTAAATAGTATATTCCCAAAAGGTTTTCAGTAAATTAAAAATGACCCTGTATATGTTATGTATATATATTTGTTTTATGTATATATGTATTTATGTATGTAAACATAGTTTATCATGCTGTCCACGGTGTCGTCTACGGTTCCACTAATCCTTTCTTCAAGAGTTATCAGTAAGAGATTGCTCTTAGCAATAAGACCAGCTTTGTATGAATTTTTGTTATTTTTCTTTTCATCTCCTGTACTCTTCTTTTGTGTGTGCAATAAAGTATTTATCTATTTATATGTGTATTGCATATTATAGAACTCAAAATAGTAGTATAGTTGGAGCAAAAAACCAAATAAAAAGAACTAACGTGAGTTTCATTTTAATCGTTTGAATCGATACATATGTAATGTGTAGGCATACATACGAATATTTATTTTCCCCATTCTATGTGGATTCTTTGAATTATTGTGGAGTTAAAAAAATAAGCAAATTATCTAGTAATTTGAATGCAGTACTATAAATGATACTTTTAACTAAAGAGGTACGTACACTGAATTAAAAATGATTTTTAAAAATTACTATTGCTTTACTCTAAGCATTGAATCTCTTCTTAAAACTTGTATGAAATACTAGCGGTTCGCTATCGCTTCGCTCGGGTTTCTCCCTAGGTTGATTTCCTATACAAACTTTCATGCCAATTTTCACCCTCTTATGGGATGATTTCCGTAATGAAAAATATTCTGTCTTTCCCAGAGACTCAAACTATCTTCTAACCTCATCTAAATCGGTCCAGTGGGTTTAGATATTATTCGTTAAAAATATACAAAAATACAAACCTTTCCTCTTTATATTATTAGTGTAAGCCTTTTCGATATACGGGTAACGGTTCAAATATAGCAAAGTGAGTGAAAAACATAGTAAAAATCCTGACTTACATCTTACTAATATTATAAATGTGAAAGTTTAGATGGTCGGATGGATGTTTTTTACTCAATCACGCCAGATTGACAAAACTGATCTCGATGAAATTTAGCATAGATATAGATTATATGCTTTTTGTCCCGGGAAAATGTACTTTTCCCGTGGGATAGACTTGTTAAATATTATCAATTTACAATCTTTGTAAAAAATACTGTATTTTTTATAATAAAACTCATGTTTTGCGTAAAACATAGAATGAAGTGAAAAAAACAGTCAGTTTTAAATGATAAGTTTACCTACGGCTAAAGCGACACACCTGCGTGGACCACCGGAGCGTACGCGAGGAAATGTTTTGAAGATTTAGAAATGTTCAAATCACAAGGTGAGAGAATATTTCTACTGTGCTGTAACATATGGTACTTTACATACTTTCTAAATGTAACAAATTATATTAAATGCTTTTGTAAAATATTTGAAATTCATTTCTTCGTAAATCATAATACGATGTAGGTATATGATGGAACTAGATGGTGCTGTGTGTTAATGCCCCCACATATCTATATATTTATAACAAACATTGTACATATATATCATAGAATCATGCATCTTTACTATATACATAGTATGTATTTTTTAGAATCTCTATTCTCCAATGATTGTAGAAGAGATTTTTCAAATTATCTACACAAAAACTTTTTAACAAAAAAAAAAAACCGACTTCAAACAAAAGCACTAAAAAGTAATAAATAACTGATTGGTAGTTTTCATTTACTATACATACCTAATCAAATATTTTCGAAGTCGGTGTGCTTTGCTTTGTATGGGCTGGCACCGATTTCGAAAATATTTGATTAGGTATGTATTTAATAGGTAGGCTTTAATTACTTAGCCAAAGCACACCGACTTCGAAAATATTTGATTAGGTATGTATAGTAAATGAAAACTACCAATCAGTTATTTATTACTTTTAAGTGCTTTTGTTTGAAGTCGGTTTTTATTTTTTTGTTAAAAAGTTTTTATTTTTCCCTTTTTAGTGTAGACAGTAGTAGAAAAGTAAGGATTCTATCGTGTTAGGCTTGTCAAATCAAACAAAATAAGCCCAAACTCAAAGTATCTACTGTTAGCCGTTGAAAAGTTTCACCATCCACCTTCTGGCCTTGCCATCAGATCAGGTCAACAACACCGAACTATGTACTATCAACGGAAATAGAAATACTTGCAAAGTTTCAAGTCAATATGACAATTAGAATTAGGTTAAATTCATCATTCGTTGTTTTTCCACCCTTAGGGGTGGTATTTTTTTTTGAAATTTAAATGGGACCAATCTGGAAGTATACCCTTTCAAACGACACAAAAATTGTCCAAATCGGTTAATAAATGACGGAGTTCTGAGGTAACAAACATACAAACATATACACAAACAAACAAAAAAAAATACAGTCGAATTGAGAACCTCCTCCTTTTTGAAGTCGGTTGAAAATAACAATGCAAGTTTTTTAGTTCTCACTCCTCTCACTGATTGAATGTAATATTATTGAAAATTTAATTTTAATTTGATTTATAACTTTTACACCATTAAAGTTTTATTATATTTGAAATTTATAATCATCATATTGACTCAATACTCCACACTTGATTCTCTGCCAAATTAAGGAAAAGGAAATACTAGAAACAACATAAGTGATACTTTCCGCCGTCCCATTAGTTAGTGAAAGTATAAATTGTTTGTCTTAACGTGCAATTGTATGCAAATATAGTGTTTCATCACGCCAAAGTTTCTAGGGAATAAGAGATACTATCTATATGATAAGTGCTTCTGTTTGCTTTGAAGCTATTCCGCTTGTATACTAAGAGGGTAATTTTAGTGGAAATTGCTTGAGAGCTGGTAAAGTGTTCTAATATTTTATATTGTTATGTTGAAAACTGTAATAGTATAACACTAGCGACTCACCCTCACTTCGCTCATGTTCGTCCCTAGTTACGTTTTAACGTTTAGTATAGATTTCTCAGAGATAAGATATTTTTCTGGAATAAAAAGTTGATCCGGATAACCAGCTATCATTATACCAAATTTCATCAAAATCTGTTCTGTGATTTTCTCGTGATGCGTTCCCAGAAAGACAGACAAAATTCTAAAAACTATAGATTCGGCCTCTGTATCGATAATAATTACTATTTCAAAAAGATTTCCCAAAAAATATTCAATGTACAGATTCGACTAATTTAGAATTTTATTATATGTGTAGGGTGTTTCCATGAAAATCGGGCTACTTTTGGGAGTAATTTGTCTTAATCATATTTAAGATGCTGTTATATTTCCAATTAGTGTATACGATGGGTGATTAATTGATTGTGTACTATCTAAATGGGCCAGTCACTTTATGCAGTATTTTAGGAAATATTTAGTGTTTTGCAAATTTAGGCATCTAGGGACTGGCAGCTTTGGTTAGGGACTGATGAACAATAATGATATTGCAACAAAATAAGCTATGTATGTATTTAACATCTTGTTTATTTGTAACGTATATTTAGAAAATCACATATTACCTAATAAGTTACAAAAATAACGCTTTTTAATACTTTTTTCTTATAATGATCACTCATATATATATGGACAAATTCTTCAAATCAAATTCTTTCACAATCTAAGGCTTACTATTAAGTATATTACATATTTTTAAGTAGTTATTGAGGTAGAAAATAATATTTTACAATGGTTTCTTGTTTTAAAAGGATAGAAGTAAAAATAAAAAGCCTTAACCATAAAATAAATCAAACAAAATAATCTAAGCTTAAAGACATGTAGGTATTAAAAAACAATAAAATATCATCTTCATAGAATTAGTTTTTCTTAGCTTTAATTTTTTTTTAGAATTATTGGATTGAAGCTTTTTATATATGTTATAGAACTATTACTAAATCATCAAAGTTTATATTTTTCAACATATGGGCCAGACAAAAGCTATTTACAATGAGATTTCTCTTGATGGGTCTTAGCTTTTGAAACATTTCCTATAATTTGGGCCTATAACTTTGCCTTTTTGACCAGTTCTCCACTTTAATTATGATCTTCTGCCATTTATTCAATTTTTCTTTTAGGTATGAGTAATTTCTTCCATTTCTTGAATTTTGTGCTGAAGCTTCTTTTTTAAATTGCCAATAATAGTACTTTATTTTTTTTCTTCCGTTTATGGGGGCTTCTTTTTTTAACTTCAACTTTTTCTCTAAGAAACTCATCGTCAGATGTAGATGGTGTATTCTGAGTAATATAATTAATTATCACAAACTTTTATAATTTTTTGGTTCTTTCTATAATCACATGAGTACTTCCTCCACTTTTTCCCAATTTAGCCCACGTGGGGTTACATCCTGAATAGGCTTTCGTTGTTTCTTCTCTTTCTTTTTTAAATATTTCAGCGTTTTAAGCGTTCTTTTGTGGCAGTTGATTTTTGAAGGGCTATTTCCTCCATGGATAGTATTGGCTTATTTTGCTATAAAACAGATACTGGTTACTACTACTTTGTCTGGTTTATTATTAACTAGCGACTCACCCTCGCTCCGCTCGAGTTCGTCTCTACAAAAAGGTGTAGATTTTTTTTAATCCTAATTCTTTTTCTAAAATAAAAGTAGCCTAAGTTACTCCTTATAATATCAGTTATCTGCCAGTAAAAGTCTCGTCAAAATATGTATGTCCAGCCGTTTCGGAGATTACCCAGAACAAACAGACAGACAGATAGACAAAAATGTAAGAAAAATGTGTTTTCCTTATAAGTACCGTATATAATTTCATATGCATTTAGAAAAGAGCTGTTATTTTGATATTACAAACAGACAATTCAATTTTATTTATCTGTATAGATGCACTTATATATGCTATATTTAAAGTATGAAATGAAATTTTGAAATTAATGAAATTTTGTTTTCTAACTATTGTATTGATTTCTTTTTTAATTGTGTGTATTGTATAGTAATGGAACTCTTCAGTGGTTACGATTATAGCCTTCCAATGTAAGCTCATGTCATTCGTTTGGGTGAATATCATAGATTAAATTTGTTTGAGTTTATTAAAACTATAATTGTTAAGAAGAATTGCCAAAGTAAAAAAAAAAACCTCAAAAAAAAATCGTCTGATGTTATTGAATTTATGAGTATGAAAAAAAAGTATCTCATACTTTAGAAAAACTTACGCGAAAATATCAAAAGATCTATTATTGATATTCCTTTAACACGAAAATGCAAATAGGCTACAGTTCTTTGTTATTATTTTTAATATAGCATTATTATTAGTACTATTATTTTATTATTTTTACTATTATTTTTAATATATTAGAAAAATCTAACATAAAATTATATTGGATGATATAACTACATTCCCTAGATACGCTATGATTTATGAATAAAAAATATTTTAGTTTATAATAAGATTGAATCTATTACCCCCGTAGATTAACTTTAGGGCAAAGCTACACAAAGCTAAAGAAGGCACCATTTTAATTATTCTACTTAGAAACTTCTAAGTATTTGTTATACAAAAATTAATTATTTAGGTAAAAAAAAGCATTTTCTAAGCTTTAAATCTATACCATATTTATAAAAAAAGTAATTCTTTAAACATTTTCCTTGATATTCGATATACGTTCCTGCGACATTTTTAGCTTTACATTGTGTATAAGTGAGCCAAGCCACAACAAAGGCTTCTCCAACAACCATATATCTGTACAAAAATCCAGCATCTCGGAAAATTTCAAGATATCCACCTACAATCTACATGTTAGCGAGATGCGATAAATTGAGGATGCTTCGTAAAGAGAAAAATTTTGTTATATTATGTGAAAACTTGCTTAGACCTTTTCTTAGAAGTAAATGACATAAATAGGACCCTTAATTTTGATCCTGTAAGTATGTTACAGCTGAGATTTCTCCAATTTTTTTTTATTTATTTACTGTAATAATGGTGCAATGACGACTTATTTTTTTATTTGTAGAAAACTATTTTTCGATGATAATTGCAGTGTCTTGGTGTTGCGTTTTTAGTCATTTTTAGTATTTTATTTTACAGACATGTTCAGAAAGAAAAAATCCGAAAAAAATGTTTTATATAATACATGCGACTCACCCACGCTTTGTTCGGTTCGTCCCTAGACAAAAACAAATCTGTCCTACGGGAACCGTACATTTTTCCGGGATGATAATATATATATATATATATGTATATATATATATATATATATATATTAAATAGATATATAAAGAAAAAATCTTTCTTTCTCACATTTTAATTATATGTTTTAATACTTACCTATTCCGGACTAAGAGAAATCCAAAAATTAATTTATCATAAAAATTGATGGGATAAAAAGTATCCTATGTCCTTCTCCTGGCTCTAAACTACCTCCCTGCCAATTTTCAGCTAAATCGGTTCAGCCGTTCTTGAGTTATAAGCGAAGTAACTAACACGACTTTATATATATATATATATATATATATATATATATATATATATATATATATATATAAATAATGCTAAACTTCCAAACAGTATATCGAAAGTATTCACAAAATCATTTGACAATATTTTAATTTAAAAACTGTACCAGATGAACAGAAAACCAACAACAATGAGAACTATCAAACACTAACTTGGCACACTTTCTATCAAAAAAACGCATTAAAACCTTCGGGTGGATATTTCAGCACTTGCCTCCAGCGAAAAAAGTAATTCGAGTGGTAACAGTGAAGCGGAATGAAAAAAGTTCATTCATTGAGTCGAGGCTGTTCGTGTTTTCTAAGTGCTTGAGGCGGGCCAAGGTTGGTTTCTTACTGTTGGACATAACGTAAACGATCCGCTGTCTAATCTCGCTCCTTTATATTTTGTTACTTTGAGATAAATTATTATTAATGTTACTAAAATTATATCGGTGTCTTTTGTATCTGTATAAATATTATAAATGTGAAAGTTTGTGAGTATGTATGGATGTTTGTTACTCTTTCACGCCAGAACGGCTGAACAGATCTGGATGAAATTTGGCACAGAAATAGTCTGAAATAACACATAGGCTACTTTTTATTCCGGAAAATATACGGTTCCCGAGGGATAGATTTGTTTTTGTTTTTCTAGAGGCGAACCCGAGTGAAGCGAGGGTCAGCCGCTAGTTTATCATATAACGACACGTTTGGCTCAGTTTGTAATGCCCCACCTTACTTACTAACCCAGCGGTCGCGAGTTCGAGTCCCGCTGGGGGTATTCCTGTTTATAATATGTAATTATTTAAAGTTATATATAAATATATATATATATATATATATATATATATATATATATATATGTGTGTGTGTGTGTGTAGTCTATCAATTATCTGGTATCCATAACAGAAGCTTTGTAGCTTACCGTGGAACTATTATAGATGACGCTGTGTGCGTCTCTAAGTTTAAATATTTAGGAACGCGTAAAAGACAAACCTTCTAAAGAAAAATTCTTTTCTGTTTGGGCCAGGTACCTTCCCAAACGTATACTGAATAAACCAACAGAGTTTAATCACAATCAGACAGACAGACAGACATTATAACGATCGTGTATTTTTGTATCAGCAGTTTTGTAGTTTGTTACATCAAAACCATGTAATTTTTTAAACTTTGTGAGTTATAAGTACTTTATTTTGTGGTCACTGATAATATTTTTATGATGTAAAACGTAATATACTACACCATGCCTTTCTCTTACTGCGTATACCATGACGCTTGTAACCGAAACATCGGGAACTCATACAAATAAGTAAAGACATGTTAAATACTCCGTTTCACATCATAAAAAAACTAAGTGAGATAGTTTCAAATCTCCCAGAATGTGCTAAAAGTGGTTAAGGGCAGGTGTTTTTGGGCGTTGCTCATTACGTATTTATTAAGCCTAGCCGCCGGCGAGAAGCTTCTCTCATTAATTCAGCTTCCTCCAATAAATGAAGTCTACAATCTACAGAAAGAAATTCCTTATTTATTTGCTTTTATCCTTGTGTCGAGTGTGGGTACAAACTTAAGTAGAAGTAGAATGCTGTATACTCAATTAGTATAGTGTTTCTATATGTAGGAAATATTTATAGTTAAGATTACTTATTTTCAGAAAAAAAATGGGATAACTGAGTATTTCGATTTCGATGTATTTTAAAAATCTAGCAACTCACCTTCGCCTCTCTCGGGTTCATCCCTAGGTTGATACCCGATACAAACTTTCATCCATATTTTCACCCCTTTAAGGGATGATTTCCGGGATAAAATCTAAAACAATCCTATGCCCTTCCCAGCGTCTCAACCTATCTTCTTACCAAGTTTCATCTAAATCGGTTCAGTAGTTTTGGAGCCTATTCAGAACAAACAAACAAGCAAACAAAAAATCTAATCTTTCCTCTTTATAATATTAGTATAGATTTAATGCTTAGGTTCAAGACTTAGTCTAAGTTTACATTAAAACTCACGTAAATGGTATTATGGCAGAATTTTCTTACTTTTACTTGATTTTTCTACTTTTGTTATTAAAATTACGAATTGAGTTTAACGACCATTTTAATGCAATTTAAAATAGCCTCAATTATAGAATTTATTGAGTTTAAAACATGGATTCTTTTGCGCCTTGATGCTGTTAATCTTCAGATTCTCTCGAGTTCATCCGGCTTAAACTAATCTAGGTATTAAAACTCCACCGACTAAACAACGCTCGAGTAGCAACTGAATTTTATTTTTAGAGATAAGAAATTGTTTATTGTTTTTCGAAAAACTCAAATATTGTTGCTATAAAATTTTGCTATAGTAATATTAAAAGTAATAAAATTTTGTTCTCTTTATTATATTTTTATGAGTTATATTTTATGCCAACCGTACATTATATACGTTGCTAAAGAATATTCTTTTAAACTTAGATGAACTACAGCTGCTAGTGTTATGAACGAATGTTTTAAGTTGAATTAATTAAAAGGCACAAAAATTACTTAAGAAATAAAAATATATTATTTTAGTAATAAAAAATAAAAAATCGATTACTCGTAGAGGCGTGCAATTGGTCAAAGTTATTACGTAACATACACAAAAACACCCGAATTGAAAATAACCTCCTCAACACACAAATAATAATGTATCACTCGGTTCGTAGATGTTTGACAAGCGTTATTTCAGAGTTTCATAGCAGTGTACAAGAAATGTACTGGGTGTGAAACATAGGCACACTATATATTTCCTTAAAAATTCTAATGAGACTTTTTGTGTATAATATTACGAAAGTCACACAAAATCATACAATAAGAAAAACAACTCTGCCTCTAGCATAAAAGCACTCAAGTTTAGGCATCCTAACTATTTTATCTAAACTTTGGACCTATTATAACATCCATCTTTGAACTAAAACTACTTTAGAAGATTTTAAGTGCTAAAACATTAGACAAAAGCATGGTTCACTTTCCATAAGTGCATTACTTAAAGATGTATTTAATAAAATTGTGAACCATTTTGAGCAAGTTTTAGGCCAAACAGCCTTTGCGGCGACCGCAGCCCAGCTTTTAGTAGAGGCTTTTAACAAAAATCAAATATGCGCTGGATAGAAGCTGATTTTGATGCAACGACCAAAGTGTTTTCGCATACTGAAGAGATAGTATTACCTAATCCACACGATTATCACAACACTATTAATTATTATAAATAGAAGAGTTTGTATATATATGTATGTTTGTTACTCATTCAAGCTATAATGGCTTGACGGATTTAGATAAAATTTAGTACACACATTATGTAATTTTGGTACCAGTTTGGTGGGTTAAGGTTATTTTATTTGCATATAAGAACTCCTGCATCTAAAATCACTTATTTACATTAGAAAACACAGAAAATTGAAAATATTTGTAGAAACCGACAAGAGTCGGACGATTTATATATTTTTTATTCATCCGATTATCGGACACCTTAACGACGATTACCAACAGTTCCTTTATTTTTTATTCGTCTTTGTTTTAAGTACGAATAGCAAGAGCCAAATATTTAATGTACAGATTCGACTTTTAATTTTATTATATAGATGCCAATATTCGGTTAAATCTAAGAAAGTGTTAATTCCATATTGCGCTTTCTGCTGAGGCAAAGATGTTACACAATATGTTATGAAGGAAGAAAAACCGATTTTCTTACCATGCTAGGATCGAATGCAACCTTTGCCTCAGTAAACAAAGCTAAAACGATATATTTGGGGCAAATACAGTATTACTGAATGCAAAAGCTCAAATAACCATTTCCAGTAATGAAAGACTGCTACATAAGCGATGTAAGTGCACCCAAAAGGTATATTCGTACAGCGAAATGCAGTGTATAATTGCGGTGGCGTGTTACCCTAACCCATTTGCACCATTCCGTAGTCGTGTGTTGTGGATACAGTGACTCTGGATATGGGAAAAAACTACCGATATAATTTATTTTGAAATTCAATTTATGTTTTACAGGGTGCAAGCAAACAGGAAGAAAAGTATCTTAAATATTGAAGATATCAAAATTGTTTGAAGGAAATAATTTTTTTTCTTACTATGGTAAGAAAAAAATATGGTACGAGTATGCTCGTAGATACTACAGATTAGTTGGATAGAATAGTTAGTATTTTTTTGCATTTCTAGTTAGTTCGATTACCGACTCATGTAAGCTTTTTAAAAAAATGTTTAAATGTATATATAATTATTTTTGGAATAAAAAAATATATCAAGTTTGAGTGTAATTTTTTTACTTAATTAAAAAAAATACACTGAAACTTGATATCTTCAATATTTAAGGTAGTTTTCTTCCATGTTACGATTGTTTGTAACATAGTATTCAGTTTTCTTTAGACGTTATCTTAATTACCTATTAGAAACACGTTCATTATTATAAGATGTCTCGTTGGTTTATGAGTTAGCCTATACTGTGAATCTACGGTACTGGGTTCAAATTCGGCCCCAAAAGATTTATTAGGAGCTATTAACTGAAAAGACCAAGAAATTTTCAGTAGAGACCCGGTTCGAAAAAATTTATACTTTCTTTGCTTATAACATTTCTTAATAGGCTATATAAGATGCAAAAAGAAATATTCAAGTCTAACTATTTTAGGAATTAGTGTTTAAAAACAAAAAATCAAAAGACATACGTACCTACTTATTAATATAAGTATTAAAATCATACATACATACATATATTATAAAACACATTACCCCTTCTTTGGGCCTCGCTGCAGTCGGTTAAATAGAAAAATAGGTTTAAATATTATTATGTACAAGTCTTAAGCTATTCAAGTGGCAGCGAACGGGATTTTAAAATGGATAACAGCTTGCTTTGTACGACGAGTGAGTCTGCAATTTCATTCTTATGTCATCAAACCTGACATGGATTTGCCTTACTGCAGCCGCAAATGGGATGTATGATTATAGTTCTCCATTTTAAGTGAAAGTTTTTGTAGAGTATGGGAAAGTGGTTTTTATTGATATGTTTGAGCTATTTTTAAGTACATTATTAGTATTTTAATAAAAATTTAAACTCCTAATCATATGAGATACTAGCGAATAAGCCTCAATCCGCTCGGGTTCATCCCTAGATTGAGTAGCTATACAAAATTTCATCCCCATTTTCACTCCTTTAAGGAGTAATTTCCCGGATTTAAAGTATCCTATGTCCTTCCCAGGGTCTCAAACTGTCTTCTTACCAAATTTCATCTAAAACGGTTCATTCTATCCAAAGATTACCCCCTACAACGTCACAAACTCACACCTCTTTATAATGTTATAGTATAGATAAAGAAGGTGTCCTATTTTAAATCTTATTTTAACTTTCCTTTAACGATAGTGACTGTAAAATAAAAGCTTGGTTAAACCTAAGTGAGTTTTAGTAAATTTCATATTGGAACTACCTATCTTTATATTTAAAATGGACTGATATAAAGCGTTCACATGCTTTGTTTTCATTTATATACATTAAAAATAAATTTAGTAATAAAAAATAAGTAAAGTAGTAAAGTGTGGTTTGTAAAAACTGTTGAATTCGATATTCTCTACATTATGTGTACATGTTGTTGGTATAGGAGATAAATATTTTATAAAGTCCATTCAGACGCCATCTGAGGTTCATTGACCCCTTTTGTCTTAAACGAAAAATTACCGAACTACCCTACATGGCACGAATAAAATATTAAACTGTTAATTTTAAATTCCATCTAAATACATAATATAAAACACATATTACTTATTTACGTATACGAGTACAATGCATGCGAATAGAATCTACTTGCATGATACAACAGCTAGGGGTGCCTGTGTCTGACACAGGGATGAACAACCCTCCAATTTTTCCTCTAGGGATTCGTAATTAATTGAGTTGCATTTAATTAATATTTATAACTGTTTACATATAAAATGAGAAATTGTACTAGACGTGTAATCTGATTTTGTTTGGAATTTGCGAGAAATATAGATTTCGGAGAAATTGAAATTTACAGCTTCCTTTGGAAATGTCACATTATTTATTTTGAAAATGGTTATTTTAACTGTCCCAATATTTAAAATATTATAATAGTAGAAATGCCTCTTCATCAACGAAGTCATATACTGAATTATTATATAGCTATATAATATTTACTATATATTGCATTAGGTATCCTACTCTATGTACAATATATTTGTATATAATTACTAGCAGAACCCGCGGCTACACCCGTGTTCAATCTACAAAAAAAACTATTTGGCTTTATGTTATACAGCACAACATATGTATGTAATTATGTATTTATATAATATTGTTCTTACAAAAATGCTAAAATCTCGGTTAAAAAATTCAATTCTCATACCTACCATATACACAAACAGAATCATTAAAATCGGTCGACCTGTTTCGGAGGAGTGCGACCACAAACACCGTGACACGACATATTTCTATATTAAATAATTAGATTATACTGCCTAACTATTTAGTTATTCATTGATCAACTAATGATTCAACCAAAGGCTGCCTTGCGCAGGGTTTCAAAGCTTGGTGTAGCGTATTTGATTTTAGATATGAATTTAATTTAAATTATTACGTTTACAATGTCCACAACCCTTTAAAATGGAAATGTAAAAATGTCAAAACATTTTTAAATGGTTTGGCAACCCTAAAACAACAAAAACTTAATTAATTAATAATTAATTTTAAATGTTTTAAAAATATTTAATAAATAGTACCGTTTTACGTTTGTTGAACGTGTTTAAATAATTTAAATCAAATTAACTAATATTATAGTATGATTAGATTATTTTTCCAACCAATCACGTCTTCCCGTTCATGTCTATTCTAACGTATTAGGCTTGTCAAATCAAACAAAACAAGCCCAAACTCAAAGTATCTACCAAACCACTGTACTATCAACGGAAATACAAAAAGTTTCAAGTCAATATGACAATTATATTTTTTTTGAAATTTAAATGGGACCAATCTGGAAGTATACACTTTCAAACAACACAAAAATTGTCCAAATCGGTTAATAAATGACGGAGTTCTGAGGTAACAAACATAAAAAAAATACAGTCGAATTGAGAACCTCCTCCTTTTTGAAGTCGGTTGAAAAAAAAAAGAATTAAAATAAGAATTTTGGTAACTAAAATTGTATGTAAATATAGATTAAAAATAAATCAGCCAAGGTTTGTAATCCCTGGCTGCGATGTCACTTGACCATTCTAATTTATGGCGCGTCGACGCCACGGGCGTCGTATACGAGTTTAGCCTATTGTATTGGTCTAGAACAACGTGCATGTCTGAAGTCTAACCCTCCATTCATATTCATTCAATGGGATAACCTAAATCTATAGATATACCTACTATATCTTCTTGATTCTTGATAGCTTGTATATTATAAACCTTGGTATCCTGTATATATTCATTATGAAAATGAGTTCAAAGATGTTCATATAATATTTTTTAAATTTATACTAATATTATAAAGAGGTAAAGTTTGTGAGTTTGTGACGTTGTAGGGGTAATCTCTGGATCTACTGAACCGATTTAGATGAAATTTGGTAAGAGGATAGTTTGAGACCCTGGGAAGGGCATAGGATACTTTTTATCCCGGAAATTATCCCTTAAGGGGGTGAAAATGAAAATTAAATTTGTATGAGGAATCAAGCCAGGGACGAACGAGCGAAGCGAGGATGAATCGCTAATATAAGTTGACTTTTAGGATAGGATAGGAGGATTTAAAAAAAAGGAAAGTTTTTTTCTTATGAATGGAATCTATGGATATGGAATGGAATTAACGAATCATAGTTTAAGTAGGTTTAGACTCTTCTGATTATATTGTACAAAAATCTAAAATAATTAATAAGAAAAAAGTATTTTTTTCAACCAAAGTAATAAATGGTTTATGTGAGTATGTATGCACGAGTATGAGTAAATATGCTTTTGTGTTTACTCACTCAAAGGATTAATAAATACAAATTCTGCTATATAACTTGTAATATAGTATAATGATTGACGTACCTACTGCTTTTGTTCGATGTTGATGTTAATATATTGTGGGATATGACAGCAGTATTGTTTTAGTGTTTTAGTTTTTATTACAGGATAAACTACATATAACTATGCCTTGAGGAACTATCTATGTATATTAAGACGAGTTTTTAAAATTCTGTAAGGGCTTAAGTAAATATTATTAAAGATAATTTCTAACCACTTCTTTCTTTATTTATTCTTAGCTGGGATATAAAAAAGGCTTTTTATTTTACTATACACTAGCGATCACCCTCGCTCCGTTCGAGTTGGACCCTAGATACATTTTAAAGATTAGTATAGATTTCTCAGAGATGAGATGTTCTCCCGCAGTAAAAAATATCCTATATGTTGACCCGGATAACCAGCTATCATTATACCAAATTTCATCAAAATCTGTCCAGTGGTTTTCTTGTGATGCGTCACCAAAGAGACAGACATACAAAAATTCTAAAAACTATAGCTTCGGCCTCTGTATCGATAAGAATGACTATTTCAATAAGATTTTCCAAAAAATATTTAATGACCAGATTCGACTCAGTTAGAATTTTTTTATATAGTACTACATATAGATGATAGAAATTGCTTTTATCAACAACATGCCTTTGTATGTCTTATGCATTCTTTTAGTCAACACCTGTACTACTTTAATCTTTTGTTTATATCTTTTCAAAATAGGTTTAGCTATATTAAAAAATAATTTTAAATACATAGTCCCAAACAATGTCGAACGCCACAACGAGTATGTATATGCAAGCTAACGCAAGCTATGACTGCGTTTAACTTATAATTAGGGTTGTTCCTACCCCAGAGGCGCAAAAGTTTTAATTACGTAACCTTGTGTGCCTTTATAATTCATATTCTTTGTGCATACATTTATAAGTAGCCTGTGTAATCACATATGGTCTTACGAAAATGCAGTTTGTTATTATTTTTAAATTTAATCGTTTATTTCAGGCAATATTTACAAAAAGATCTTAAATATGTAAACAGAAGCTCATAACATATATAACCTAAAAACTAACATTAATTTTAAAACTTAAAAAAAAAGTTTATGTGTGAACAATTTTCTTTTTTTGCACTTAGTCCCTATAAGCAAAATATTTACAATAATAATGGAGGTGATGAATCTACCGAATCGATTTAGATTTTTTCTTCTTGTACTAGATACCTCAGACGTTTTGTTCGTGTTTTTTTTCAGATTTATTTATTTAGGTTGATTTTCCAGAATCCGAATCAAATTTCCGGAATAAAAAATATCCTATGTCCTTCCCAGGGTCTCAAACTATCTGATTACCAAATTTCATCTAAATCGGTCTAGTAGCTTTTGTGTTTATTCGTTACAAACATACAAAAATAAAAATCTTTTCTCTTTACAATATTAGTGTAGATAGAGTGATTGAGTGATTATTTGGACAGTTATTCTTATCTTTTAATAAACGTAGGCTTATTAAGCTAAAATTTGGTGGATTTTTGACTGATAGTCTGAAAAAGCTGGAGGAGTCCTTTTCAAAAAACATTTTTCTTCTTGGAGTTTCTCTTCGTGGCTTCCTTATGTAGTACCTCGTGTGAGTTCATATAACACAGTTAGAAAAAAGCCTTATTATTATTTATAAAAAATATGTGATACAAAGGATGGAACAGACTAAAAGATTATTTGCTTATATAAAATATTAAACACACAACAATAATTTAATGTTAGAATAAAGATTACTTCATAAGTCGAAATGAATAATTTTATTAAACCATTTTTACAGTTCTAAAAATATTCTAAAAACTAACAGAGGGACGAAATCTGCGTACTAATGTTCCCATTAAAAGCGAGATAATCTCGAAAAATGCTATTTTAAAAGGAAAGCGCATGGTTTTGCAAACATTTTGTCGAAACATTTTCATTATAAATATTCTTACAACCCAATAACAGTTGTAAAAACTAAAATTCCTTGAACATTTACAAAACGTTCTGTGAACATTTACATACATTGTTTTTTTTTCATAATGTGAATGTTTTGTTTGTATATTTTAATTTTTTACGGATGTTGTGTATGGCTCGTGGGTTTAGTGGCTAGCATGTCCGGCTGCAGTTTTCGAGGTCTTGAATTCGAGTTAATCAATTGGTATCAGAAGTTGGAGACAGATAGCCGGAAATAGAGAAAACTGGAAAAATATACTTTATCAGGCCAAGACTCAACCTGGTAGTAGGGGCAATGATTTCATAATGATAACAATTAATGAGTTCGAGTCCTGGGTCGAGTCAAGTATAGTTATTCGGTGTTCGTTTACGAACAATGGCTCTTGGTGGTGTGTCATCGTTATGCCTTGCATAACACGTATCGCGTAGGTGTTGCGCCTGGTCTCTTTCCGGTCATGTCGAGTAGTCGTTCCACCGAAGAATGAGAGTGACAGGAATAGAGAGTGCACTTGTTCACTATAATATCTCCTGCACATAAATGATTACGTACTAGACTCTGTGGGATTGGCCTCTGTAGCTGAAATCAGTCAGGCAGATTATAACGTATAATGTGTCTTTATAGTATTAGTCTAAGATTTGTAATGAAAAATAGTCTGGAGCAAATTTTTGGTGACAACCCCCCTGGGTCGTGTTTGTTGATATGTTTTTTTCATGAAAATCCATTCAGTAGTTTTATTCAGAATCCATACATCCTCACAAACTTTCACACTTATATTCGTTTTAGTGTTTGTTGATATGTTTTATTTATATATATATATATATATATATATATATATATATATATATATATATATGAGAGATCCACCACATAGATGAGAATCTGAATCTATATGTAGATTTCTATTCTTCAAATATTGTAGAGTGACATCTTACAAGCTCCTATTAAATTTACTACAAAAAATATCCACTAAAACTAAACTTATTTTTATACCAAAACACTTGTATGTTTCAAAGTACGATTTCATTGATTTTAATATAAAAGAGGTTTTGAGGAAATAAAATCTTCGATCATTTTAAGGTAGTAAAGATTTTTAGAAGTATATAAAGCTCTTACATTATTTTAAGCTTCCTGTAAGCAGCACTCTAGTTTATTAAAATTCGGACTGGATCCAGCCGTGTGAGATAACATCTTGTGTACGCGATGCTTTGATTACGGTCCGTCGGAAAATTAAATTTTTATATTTTATCGCTTCGGTTAAAATATAAAATATATTTTTAACAAGGAATTATTATTTTAAAATTATAAAATATAGTTATTTCTACTAGTAATTCATCAAATACTAAATACCCTTGTTACTAAAGGTCTGCATTTTCGATAGCTTATTCTAAGGAATTAATAGGAAAGACAGGTTTTTTTTGAAATTTAACGTTTTCATTCAAAATTTATTAAGTAAGGTTAAGGGATGGGAAATTTTACTTGAAAAAATTATAATTTTCATAGTATAGGATGGAGCCATAGTATAGCCATATATGTTAGCTTTATATATATATATATATACTCTATCGCCATTTTGAGTTAACTGAGTTGCCCGATGCTGTTGAAGCTTTAAATAATGATCTTGTCGCTATACAAACTTGGGCCGAATCTTACGGACTTTTAGTTAACCCTAATAAGTCTCAAGCCATAATTATTGGCAGCAGCAGGCTAAGATGTAAGATAGAGTGGGAGTCAGTCCCTGGGATTATATACTCTGGGGTCCAAATACCTTACTGCGATAAAGTAAGGAACTTGGGTCTTATCTTAGATTGCCACATGACATGGACACCTCATATCAATGAGGTTAGTAGGCGTATGTACTTCACTTTCCATTCTCTGAAGCGTCTCCAATACTTTCTTCCCTTCAAAACCAAAATTATGCTTGCGCAGTCTCTTCTACTACCCATACTTGACTACGCCGATGTATGCTATTTGGATGTGACGGAGGAGCTACTGAATAAACTAGAGCGTCTTCAAAATCTTGCCATACGCTTTATCTATGGTCTACGCAAGTATGATCATGTTTCCGACTTTCGAGCTCGTCTTAAATGGCTCCCTATCCGCCTTCGCCGTGATATGCACCTCCTTTCGTTTCTGTTCAACATCCTTCATAACCTCAATTTTCCCTCTTACCTTCGTTCCCGGTTTAACTTTCTTCCCACTCCATCGCGTTCCAGGCGGCCCTGCATCTCATCGATGCTTGACATACCAAGAAGCAACACCAAGTTTTTCCAAAACTCATTCTCGGTTCAGGCTGCAGTGCTTTGGAACAGACTTCCCAAAGTCCTACAAGAGAGCCCTTCTAATGATGCATTTAAAATCAATATGAAAAATTATTTTCTAACTCATCATTGAAAAATGTGTACATTTCTGTTTTGTAATAATATAAGTATGTTTATGTATATATGTATGTTTATGTATATATGTATGTTTATGTATATATGTATGTTTATGTATATATGTATGTTTATGTATATATGTATGTTTATGTATATGTGTATGTTTATGTATATATTGTATTTATTTTGTTTTACTTATGATTATTCTTATATATTTTCTTATCATTTCTCTGCACTTTCTCTTTCTGTCCCGCTACTTGACACTATTTCCCACATGCATGGGTTGACTGGAAGAGATCTCTTATAGAGATAAGTCCACCTTTGTCCACGTCATTTTTTATGTATTTTTTTTTATTACATGTTTAGTGCAATAAAGAATAAAGAATATAATATATATATATATATATATATATATATATATATATATATATATATATATATATATATCTACATATGTATATAACTATATTTTTAATTTATTCACTATTTTAATATAATATACCTTATATATTAGTATAGTATAGTGCCATACGTTATTCTAAGTAATAATTGCGTTTGATAATGAGTGTTAGATCCTATGGTACGGTTCCGCAAAAAAAAATTTTTGTTTTATTATGGTAATTAAATGACAGTATCAAAATAGCTTATTAGGTTATATGAATAAAATATTCCGAATATATAATACTATTTATAGTACATCATTTTATAAGCTAAGAGCCTAAAAAAGTTTAATCATTATAATTATTTGAAAAAATATCCTGAGGGAATTCAGTTCGATATATTTACCCCATATTGTCAATAAATCTAATATTACCATATAATTTTCCAATTTTGCTATATTTTTCCTATTTTTGTTATAAAATATACTATTTTTATTACCTACCCTTAAAAATTATTAGGGCGAGTTAATTCTACTACAACCCAAATATCAGTACACGTATCACGTCTACAATCGATTACGTTGCTCAATCGTAAAGTTGGCACTTTCCATTGCAAAAGAGTGTTAAAGGAGTTTCTTTATTTTAAGGAATTCTTCTTAAATTGAACCTTATTCAGTTGGTTTAAAGTGTTGTTAGTTGTAAATAGAAATATGTGTCATTTTACAGCTTTAGAATTGCAAAAATACTAAGTTTTATTGACGTTGTAAATTAAGTATTGATTTTTAAAAATAACTGTAAATATAAAAAAATAACTGTTAAGTACAAAATAGTTAATTTTTAAATTCTAACTCGGTATATATCTAATTTGGAACAAAGTAAGTAAGAAAGCTGAGGCGGCGAAGAAAGCTCCCGTCATGCCCTTCTAATTTTTTTAAATTTTTGAACCCAGAAATTCTTATTAAAATTTACACCCGTTGGATATAGAGTCGTTTTGAAGTTGACCGACAAAGGTACGTATTTTTACCTATGTAAAAATATAAGTTTAAGTAAATGAACAAACTCAAAAATTCAATAAATTTGAATGAACAACAAATTTATACTAATAATATAAGTGTGAAAGTTTGTGAGGATGTATGGATATCTGGATGTTTTTGTTTGTATGGATGTTTGTTACTGTTTCACGCAAAAATTACTGAATGGATTTTAATGAAACTTTACAATAATATAGCTCATACATCAGAATAATACAGAGGCTACTTTTTGTCCCTGAAAAATGTACGGATCTTGTGTTATAGGTCTGTTTTTGCTTTTCTAGAGGCGAACACGAGCGAAGCAAGGGCAAGTCGCTAGCAGCATAATATAAATCCAAGTAATATATATGTATGTTTAATCATTACGCCATATTGTATTGATTATAATATAATAAAAATTAAACTTATATATTAAAATAAATAAATAATAACTTCAAGCTCACTGCCTTAAAATCCCAAAAAACCGAATTGAATTGCGATTTCACTGCAAAGGAGAGCTCAGATTTATACCAGGGGTTCTTAGTAAGATCCTAACATGATATTCCCATGCATATTGTATAATTCGCATAATTTCGTAATAGGAATTCGCATACGATTAGCAGATGATTAGACTGAACAAACTAGTCGGGTTTAACGAACTGTTCAAATAAGATGCTCTACGTATTTGCTGTTTGACTAACTATCAATTAGGTCTTAGTTGGAATATGTTATACTGGCTAGAACCTACGTCTTAGCGTGCATGGTACAGTCAGAATTTACACAGAATTATTTTGACGAAACGTTTGGCTCAGTTTGTAGTGACTCTACTTGTTGTGTTGGGTGCGGGTTCGAGTTCCGCTGAGGGTATTCATTTGTGTGAGCACAAATGCTTGTACTCCAGTCATGGGTTTTTATATTTATAATATGTATGTATTTAAAGTTATATATGTAGTGTATCAAATATCTGGTATCCACAACACAAGCCTCGTAGCTTACCATGTAACTAGATGGTGTTGTGTTTTAATGACCCAACATATTTATTTGTTTATATTTTTCTGCACTAAAATGTATCACCTGTATGGATTTTAAAGAATACTAGAATATAGAGCTGAAGAGTTTGTTTGTCTGTTTTGTTTGTTTGTTTGTTTGTTTGTTTGTTTGTTTGTTTGTTTGTTTGTTTGTTTGTTTGTTTGTTTGTTTGAACGCGCTAATTTCTGGTTCTACTAGCTTGATTTAAAAAATTCTTCGGGTGTTTTATAGCCTATTTATTGATGAAGCTTATATAATATGTCATTTTATATCACACCACGACCTAGAAGAGTTCTTCTACAAAATTAAACAACGGGGTGGAATCATATGGAAATATTACATTTCTGATTTGAGTGTAAAAAAAATGTTTTAAATACATACATAACATTAAATATATCTCTTAAAGGAAGATTCGCCCCTGGTTAACACAATAACGTGTTCATTTGCTTCCGGCTCGCAAATTGAGTCATAAACTACAATCAGACGATGCATTTGAAATGTATAACACAATTCGTGGTCTGCGTTTCAGTTGACAACCCGTCACTAGTTGCCAACTCTCTAAACTTGATGATATTATAAACGTATACCTATACATATAATAAAATTGTAACTAAGCCGAATCTGTACATTAAATATTTTGTGGAAAATCTTATTGAAATAAACATTATTATCGATACAGAGACCGAGTCTATAGTTTTTAAATTTTTTGTCTGTCTATCTGTCTGTCTGTTACCGCATCACGAAAATACCACTGGAGGGATTTTGATGAAATTCGGTATGGTGATAGCTGGTTATCTGGGTCAACATAAAGGATACTTTTTACCGCGAGAAAAAGATTTTTTTGGGGTGGACCACCCTTATTACTTAGGGGTATGAAAAATAGTTTACGTCCTATTCTCAGACTTACTGAATAAACACAAATTTCATATGAATAGGTCAAGGCGTTTCGTAGGAGTTTTGTTACAAACACTGTGATACGAGAATTTTATATATTGGAGATAACTTATTTTGGTTAAGAATTTGAATAATATTGCTATTATGATACTACGTCTTTTAATCCAAAGGTAGCGGGTTTGATTATCGCTTGGATTCAAAATTTTATTGCAAACAGACCATAATGTTGATAAAAGGGGAATACCTTGTCTGTACCGTAAAGTGAATGGGGTTGGAAAAAAAACCTGAGTTTGTAATACCATCAGATACGTTTATGCTAATTAGTAATAACCTACGACTTACGAGTAATTTAAAAACTAGTTAAATAAGACTTGTGTGTCAATTTTTACATCATAGAAATTAATGAACCAATCATCTTTACATTTCGCAGTAATATAAAAAATCTCGTCTAGAAATCGAACTCGCAATCTGTGATGAAATAGACAATGCTTATTTAAATAAACTTGACGTTAATATGGTCATGTAGTGGTGTAGTGACTACTGCGTATATGACTAACGTAAAGCGTTTACCCTTCAAAACTCATAAATATGAGATTTGCCATAGTGGAATCATCGCTCAAACGCCTATCATGTAATTTTGCATAGGAATATATACGTAAGTAGGCACTCTATATTACTAGGGTTGTCATTATTCGAGTTTTTATAGAACATATGGAAATTAGATTTGAAATAAATGTAAAATTTAATATATAATATCATAAAACATATATTTTCAATTCGATTTCTTGGTAATGGCTTCAAAGCGTGCCAGTTGAAACCTGCTAGATGGCTTTATTTTTTGCTGTCGCACAATTTGAGTTTTGTCTTTTCGGTGGCGTGTAAAAAATTTGCTGTATACTTAGTAGAAATGTGCCGACTAATGGCCGACTACGCGGGAAAGCGGACTATCCGTCCATATTTATAGTCGGCGACTAGTCGGCCAGAAGCACCGACTAGTCGACCCATTACTTTATTTATATTACTATACTTAAAAAAGGGGATTTTTATTATATATTATTAAATATTAATGAAGAATATTATTTTCATTAAATTTTCTTTTGTAATTTTGTGGGTACTGGGTAGACCCTGATTGTAACAACTATATAATGCCTTTGAGACATCTAAAAACTTAGTCTCTCCCGTGACCATGATTGCTGTAAAGCATTCGAAACGTTGGGAACCAAAAATTAAAATAAATCTGCGAAAAAATCCAAAAAGATAGTTTTATTTAAAACTAGCGACTTACTCTCGCTTCGCTGGGGTACGATTTTGTTCACAATATCATGGGTTTTAATTTTTTTGTGTTGCACCTTGATTCTTTTTCTGAAGAAAAAGTAGCCTAAGTTACTCCTTATAAGATCAGCTATCTGCCAGTGAAAGTCCCGTCAAAATCGATTCAGCCGTTTTGTAGAGATTACCAGGAAGAAACAGACAGACAGACAAAAATTTAAGAAATTGTTTTATTTTTATTACATAGGCATGAATTAATTTCAATTATGTAGGCACTTTTACTATATACTGACGATATATTTGACGTTTAGTATGGAATAATTATCTTTTGCAAATTTTTTTCTGATGTTAAAATAGTTATTCTGCTATTCGTGGCGAAGACGAATCTAGCAAAACAAATATCATATAAATCAGTCAAGCAGTTCTCGAGTTATAAATGTTGTAACAAAGCCGACTTTGTATAATATAGGTACATATTAATTTTTTTTTTATGTTGGGACATTAACACACACCACCATCTAGTTCCATGGTAAGCTACGAGGCCTGTATTATGGATACCAGATAGTTGATACACTACATATATATAATTTTAAATACATACATATTATAAATATAAACACCCATGACTGGAGTACAAACATTCGTGCTCATCACACAAATGAATGCCCCCAGCGGGACTCGAACCCGCGACCGCTGGCATAGCAAGCAGGGTTACTGCAAACTGAGCCAAACGTGTCGTCGAAGAATTATTCTTTATAACATTCATATCCTCCATAATATTTTCTTCAATAAGGAACATCCCTATTTATATAATCATAGATTATATTAGCCAGATTCAAATTACAATATTAAATGATTATATCAGTCTATTCACAAATTGTTATAACAGATTCGACCAACGTTTAACTAACAGCGTTTCCAAACCCCAAATTACTTTGACATGGCGTCAATGCGATTACCATGATACCTTGTATTTTAGTGGGAAAATCAATTCAAATGGCTTGAGAATTAAGTCGTAAATCCTTTAAAGTCCCAATTTCCGACTATTGTTTGTAAACGTCATTCGATCACGCCAGAGCTTCAGTACATCCCTACGCATTAAGCGTGCCAAGTGATATGTTGTTGATAGACAAAAAAATATGGGAATTTATATCTTAGCTAGCCAGATATACAGCTTAAAAGGTTTGTATGGGATGGTATTTAATGTGTTTGTGCTTCATGCTTTAGAAAGTTTGCATTGCAGATTGGTCAGTTGAGTGAAAATGCTAATATGTGAGGCATTATGACTGAGCCATGTACCGTCTGTAATTTAGCGAATGTCAATACATTCGTGTTGACTGTTGGTTATGTTTTTAACCCCCGACGCAAAAAGAGGGGTGTTATAAGTTTGACGTCGATGTCTGTCTGTGTATGTGTGTCTGTCTGTGGCATCGTAGCTGTCAAACGGATGGACCGATTTCGATGCGGTTTTTTCTTAGCTATGTTTCGTTAATATCGGTCCAGCAGTGTAAGAGTATCAGCTCTTTTCCAAAATGATGTATTGCATTTTGGCGTATGATTACTCGATTAAGTGCTACACGCGGTTTAAATTTTTTTAATTTATAATTATTGTAAGTGATATCTTGTTTTCTGCAATATACATTTGATATGAAGTGAATTTTAGAATTTTAATGATATAATTTACGATCTTATTTATACTCATTAGGACTTATGTATAAGTAGGAAACATGAATGAAAAGTAAATTTTGCATTTGCAATACACGGTTATTTATTTCTGCAAAATATATGTAATATATCCTAAAGAAAGCATAAGATGATATAACAACGTATTTATTTTTCCACGCATAATTTATCATTGTTAAGCAAACGTGGCTATGCTAAATATATGTTTGAAATCATAAAAATAATATCAGTGGCCATGACATCCAGTGGTTTTTCTGTGATGCGGTAACAGACAGACAGACAGACAGACAAAAATTTTAAAAATTGTAGTTTCGGCCTCTGTATCGATAATAATGTTTATTTCAATAAGATTTTCCAAAAAAATAATACATTGTACAGATTCGGCTTAGTTACAATATTATATATATATATATATATATACCTATATATATGTATATAGAGAGATAAGCTTTTACAAGCACTCACAAACACTTTGTCTATGAGTTAGTTTTCGACAAACATGTACTATAAATATTTAATAACAAATTTATGTTTGTATATTATTCACACAGTTGCACAAATATAAGCGATAAAACAATCGTTAATCAGATACGATTATCAGCAGTTTGAATACTAATGCTTTAATGTATTACAGGCCTCGCGTAATCTGCTATTACATTGGTTATGGTTTTGTTCATACAATATACGTGTTTTCCTAAAGTATAACATTGCTTGTATAATTGATGTTTTATATAGAACTAGCGGCTCACTCTCGCTCTGCTCGGGTTCGGTTCGATTTTAAGGTAGTTCAGATTTCTCAGAGATAAGATATTTTCCCGGAGTAAAAAGTATCCTATAGGTTAATCGGGTTAACCAGCTATCATCATACCAAATTTTATCAAAATCGGTCCATTGGATTTCTCGTGATGTGTTCCTAGACAGACAGACAAAAAATCTTAAAACTATAGATACAGCCTCTGTATCGATAACAATATCTATTTCAATAAGATATTTCAAAAAATATATAATGTACAGATTTGACTTAGTTACAATTTTATTATATGTATAGATGTTTCCATGCGTTTAAGAGGGAAAGAATTTAAGCTTTGAATATATTTATTAATATATTTAACAGACTTAAAATTTATGTGCCATGTATTAATGTAGGAATACCTACATCTATACTAATATTATAAAGAGGTAAAGTTTGTGAGTTTGTGAGGTTGTAGGGGGTAATCTCTGGATATACTAAATCCGATTTAGATGAAATTTGGTAAGAAGATAGTTTGAGACCCTGGAAAGGACATAGGATATATTTTATCCTGGAAATCATCCCTTGAACGAAACGAGGGTGAGTCGCTAGTTCTTTATAACTTTATAAGCACTTTCATCCAAATAGTATTTTTTCTTAAAACGCAAACGAAGCATTGGAAAACATCGAGTATAGTACATTTAATTCTATTTGTGTGGATAAAACTAGTTGAGGATAGTATTAGCAATTAATAACAAGACAAAATTTCCATGTAATTAGTTGTAATATTAATGTATTAATACAAGCTTTTAACGGCTGGGTCGTTATTGATTCTCTGAATGGCTTCACGATGTTAATTTAATTTTTCATTAAGCTATCTTTAGTTTATTTTACGTTTTTTTAGTTTTTTTTAAAAGCTATGAATACTAAAAAAAATAAAGTTGCTATTTACTTCTGTCCGTTTGTGTAATTATGTCTCTTAAAGTACTCAACCGAAAGTAAAGAAAACTCGATGTTATGTAATTTTTTCAACAAGCTAGTACTAGAGTCGCTTAACAATGAATTCAATTATTCAAGAATAAATTGCAATAAGTATAAAATACTAGCAGAACCCGCGGGTTCGATTTGAAATACAAAAAATCTGTAAAAAGATACGCACCTAGGTTTCATACGAACTTTCATCCCCTATTTCACCCGCTTATAGCATGAACTTCGAAAAATGCTAAAACAGTTATTTATTTATTTGTATTGAAGAGCAATACAAATAAAGAGAATAACAGCATACCAAATTTCAAGTATGTAATTCTAATCAAAAATATTTTTTTGGATTTTAATATAACGTGTTTTCCCGTGGGAATAAGATGATCTCCCGCAATAGAAAGTAGCCTATGTAACTCTTCAGCTCTCCGACTATCGCCACATCAAAAATCACGCCAATCCCTTACTCCGTTTCGACATGAAAGAAAGACAAACAAACACACTTTCACATTTATAATATTAGTATGGAAGTATGGATATGGATATGTAATTTAATATTTTTCACTTATACAGGTATAACGTATTAAAAGTATCCGGTTATCGAATTTTCGAAGAATACCCATCAATAAATTTGAATCACGTATATATTACATTCATTTGGAAAACTTCCAATCACTAAACCAATTTCGAACCATTCGAACTAACAATATCAGTAAAAACATCAAAACAAATATATGCTAAACGAAACACTTTTTAATTTCGCATGAAGTTTGTAAAAACAATTGGAAATCAATCAACGTACGCATGTGTTTTGATTGTAAGAGGTACTATCGCTTATGTAATAATTACGTTTGCAATGCAGATAGTGTTCGTACACGAGTGTGGTGTGTTGTTCTGGGACAAAAACCAGCCGAGGCAAATTGAATTTTCATAGATATGCAAGTGCAAAGAGTCTCTATGCTTTTATGATATGCGTTTGATGTTATATTGCGGGTTTTACCTTTGAAAAACCGGGCAAGTTCGAGTCTGACTCCCACACCGAGGGTTCCGTAGCATGAAATGTTAATTTTTTTTGTGATATAACTAAAAATGTACGGTTTTTGAATTTTTCCTTTTATTTGTGCTACAACATTGCTTCTTGCCAATTTTCATTATTCTAGGTTAACCGGAAGTACCCTATAGGTGGTGATTCACTTGCGAGTGTCAAAATTTGAGGCATAAGCAGCCGCGCATATTGATCGCGTTGACTTAGAAATTTAATTTTTTAACTGCTCCAAAGGATTGAAGACTTGAGTATTTAATATTAATTTCATTCTAATACCTCCACGCATTCCTGAGAAACAGAGTCTTGACAAACAGACGGATATCATAGTATATAAGGGTTCCTTTTTTCTTTTTGAGGTACGAAACCCTAAAAACAAATAATACATGCATTATTTTCATGAATTCAAATAATAAAATTAAATTTCATGTGTCGGTTCTTTGAAGATAAATTATATAGTTTTATATAAGTATTCTCAAATTATATTCATTTTAGTCTGGCAAGCGAGAATAGAGCGCGACTCAAGATGTCCTGATGACCTCTAAATAGCCCTATGGCTTTTCCCGTTATCATTTTTCCCTTCATACTCACTCCTTGGGGTGAAATGCTGAGTAGTTACGCCTTTAAGTATCTTTCTTGAAAAAAGTGATTATAAAATTGGTTTTTACTTTATTATTATTTAATTTTAATTCAATTCATTAATAATTTATTCATTTAATTCATTAACAGAAAAAACATATTATATTTTATAAGTCATATTTTTTTCTTCAATTTCATAGACAAAGAGATTTTCCTAAGAAAACTTAACACCAGCTAGTTTACACATTGTGAAACATTCCTTCTAGGTTTTAACTTAAAACACATTTTATACAGCTCTATTCAGACAGACAGTACAAAAATCAACATTTTACATATATAATGACTTCATTCATCCAACGTGCATAAGAACCGGATGATTTTCATCAACTAATGAGATGTAAACTAATGATTATCGTCATCACTGCGCTGTGTAAGCGCGGCTGGGCGGAACATAATCATTCGGTTTAATGACGACTTTCGCCCTTGTGAGCAACTGCTGTTAGACTAGAAGGGTGCTACTGAATTTTCTTATATAAAACTAAAGGTAGTATATTTCTTTGTATAATACTTTCTTTAGATTTACGTAAATATTTGACATTTTGAATAATATTTAGATTTTTGGTTCATAAAGTTTCGAATGCTTTACAGCAATCATGGTCGCGGGAGAGATTATAGTTTTATTTAAAGTGTTATTTGTTTGTTTAACACCTCGCAGTTAAATTCTTAGAAATTAATTGCTAACCGAGCCACCTGTGGCTCCGCGTGCTTTGAAAGGTTAAACGTGAAAAATGATAATTTTGCATTTTAGAGCTTTTAGTGAGGAAGGTTTAGAAGCAAGGGTACATCACCAGTTATATATAAATATGTATACTACGCGATTGTATGTATAGTATAAGTCGCACATAGTATTAAAATTTATTAAAAAAAAGAAGCTCCTCAAATCTCAATATAGATATTAATTAAGAACTATATTTTTATATATGCCAAAGTATGTTTGTGTACATTCATTACTCCTTAATGCTGAAATGGCTGTACATATTTGGATTAAACGGGGACGTTTCAATTTGTTTTCAATATATGTGTAGGTATTACATATTATAATAACCTTCTGGCAACGGCGGCAGATCTAAACTAAGCCAGGAGAAAATCTCGAGAGCAGCTGAACCGATTTCGCTAATTCTTTTTTTAGAATATTCCTTGAAGATATTATAGTGCACAAATATGCACGCAAAACTAAGTGTACCTACTCTCATTTCCTTTTACTTTAAAAATCGAAAATGAACACACGACACGCCCAGTGAAAATAAAATTCTTCAACGCACGGGGATAGAACGTTTTTTTTTATGGGACCAAGGGGGAAAACGGGCAGGAGGCTCACCTGATGGAGAGTGATCACCGCCGCCCATCTGCAACACTGCAGAGCAGGCAGGCTTTCAGGAAGGAATACGCTCTCTTCTGGAAGGTTGCCAGGTCTTAGCGGTTCGGAAAGACCGCCGGCGATAGCTGGTTCCACAGAGTCTACTTGACATCTAAATTTTTGACATTTAAAAACCTAACCTAAATTTTTGGCCCGATCCGCGACTCGAACCCAGAATCCCTAGAACTTACCCCATATATGGCAATCACAAGACCTACGAAGCAGTTTTACATGTTACATGTACTAACTAATATATATTTTATCTAACCAAAGCAAAGTTACATCGATCGGAAAAACTAAATAATTCTTTCTACTGAAATAAATTACCATTCTTCATGAATTTTTGAAATCGCTATCTGGCACTGAATTTAAAATATTTCCACATAAATAAATCCTAGCGACTACAAATTATTTATACAATTTACATATTGCGATGGTATTGAAAATTTGTTATTTCGTAAAATATCTACAAATTGATTTAGGACCTTTTTTTTTGATACTTTTTTTATTATAACTCAATTCAATATTACTATTACATTATTATCTATAATATAAAAATGAATCGCTGAATGTGTTGCTAAGCGAAATTCTCGAGAGCAGCTGAAACGATTTTGCTAATTCTTTTTTTAGAATATTCCTTGAAGTACGAGGATGGTTCTTACGGAGAGAAAAAATTAAAAATTGCCTGAAAAATTCTAAAAACAATACTTTTCTATACTCCCATACAAAAGTTTCGTAATAATACTTTAAAGTCAATTCGAACTTTAATACCATACCATAAAGTTTAAGTGTTAGTGGGGAGGTTCCGGGAAGGAAAAACAATTGAGTGATGTTAGTATTGTATAATATCAATATTATTAATGTCAATATTATTAACAAAAAAAAATTATATGGCTAACGCTGGCTAATAACTATTTATATATATTTAAAACGTACGTAGCGACGAACCCGACCGAAGTGAGGGTGAGCCACTAGTATATATATAAATATTATATACGTATTACACTATTATTATTACATCTATACTAATATTATAAAGCTGAAGAGTTTGTTTGTTTGTTTGGTTCAACACGCTAATCTCAGGAACTATAATCCGATTTGAAAAATTCTTTTTGCATTAGAAAGCCTGTTAACTGAGTAAGGCTATAGGCTATATATCATCCCGGAAAAATGTACAGTTCCCGTGGGATAGATTGATCAGGTAGAAGAAGCACTAAGGTTTGAGCTTCACTTTCTATGACATTTCATAGTAAAAATCACGTTTAGTGGTTATATTCTAAAGTCCTAATACTATTATACTAGTAAGGATGTTCTATTCTATACCAAGGACGACCTTAATCAGGACTACTCATCTAGTTATTTTTGCCTGAATTCTTCTTACTCGTTCCCTTCCTGATGAGGATTGCGACCTCTCATGATTTTCTGAATCTGATCGGTTCAGCGATACCTGGACTGCGGCATGGAAAGTTGAGGATTTGACTGAATAGATGGCGCTGATCAAAAATTTGTTTATTTAAAAAAAAAATTTTACAGAACACAGGTTCTGCTATTTTTTTTTATCGGCTTCGCTCTCGCTAAAACTACAAAAAATCTCTATAAAGATAGGTTTCATACAAGCTTTCATCCCCAATTTTATCTCCCTATGGGGTGAAATTTCGAACAATACTAAACATGTATTTATTTAATTATATTGAAGAGCATTAATATCAACTTTCAAGTAATTCTGATCATAAATATTTTTTGGGTTGTATTATAAGGTGTATTTCCCACGGTAAAAAGGAGTGTAGTCACTCTCCATCCATCCAACTATCTCCACACAAAAAATCATGGCAATCAATTCCCATGAAATGAATCAATTACCATAAATACAAGCCGCGTACTCCATAATCATCATTTTTTCATGTCAACATTTTTCACGATCACTGATATCCATGTTTTTGCTTTGCTGAGCCCAACTCTACCGTAATTTGTAATCTACAAACTTAAATAAATAAACGTTAAGTTAATTCAATAAGTAACAAATAATAGAGCATGCAGGAAATGTCTTGCTCTGTAATTTATGTAATAGCTTTTGTTAATATACTCGTAGATTGCCACTTTTTCATCCAAGCATACATGAGAGTCGGTCGCTCAGTTTCGCGATCTAACAATGAGCAATAAGAATGTACGAAATTAGAACTCTTCATACTCTACATTTAATGTTTTTTTTACTGGACTATACTATGAGAAGAAGAGAGTGTATTTTTGTTTGCATAAACTGTATATTACGAGTATAATATCTCGAGTTGGCTGATCTCCTTAAATTTTTTTGTTGTAGCCGAATTTTTTTAAATTTATTATTAACATTTACAAATAATAAAGGCCTTTAGATTTTACTTTTACTGGCGGCTAGAGAATTCGGGTAGAAGTAACTCAACACGATTTTTGTCATTGTGATGAATCGTAAATTAATTATATATTATATCTAGCGTGTTGCCATTGCTTCTTCCGGGTATGTTTCTAACTCTAGCCTATGTGTTACTCCAGGTCTTCTATGTATTGAGTTTTATCCAAATCTGTTCATCGGTTTCATCAGGAGTTACAAACATTCAAACTTTTGTATATATTAGCCTGATTTAATAGTTTAGAAGTTCACGACCGCACATTTTCATTGAAGGCCACGCTAAAAGGGTCGCGTTTTCCAACAACTGAGCTCCATCAACCCTGCGCTCGCGTTATTATGATGCAATGTTAATTGTGACAAACACGTCCAACGACTGCGTAACTTCGCTCATTACCTTTCATATTTTAAAAGTAGTTATAGGAGTATCAAGTTTTAAACCATGTTTAACCCATCAACTCCCATGAGGCACCTGTGCAAATAATTTAATATTTAGGACTGTAAAAGGAAATTTATTTGATTACTACTCTCTGCTTTTGACTTTACGTGCATTGTGTTTTTTTAGTTCACAAATGATATGACACTTTATACTAATCTATAGATCGGTACTAATATTATAAAGTTTTTTTGTTTGTTATTTTGTTTGTATTTGATATTTTGAAACTATTTGTGCCAATTTTAGTCAGTCTTTTACTACATAGCTACATTATTCCAGAGTGCTATATGCTAAAAATTGCGTTTGTTTTGAAGTGTCTTTTAGATCAGCTGTCAATCTTTTTGTCTAACAAGTAAATAATGTTTACCTATTTATTGAACGACTAGCGACTCACCCTCGCTCCGCTCGGGATTATCCCTGGTTGCGTTTCAACGTTCAGTATAGATATCACAGAGATGAGATATTTTCCCGCAGCAAAAAGTATCCTATATGTTGAACCGGATAACCGGATATATTCTTTTTAGGATTTACGAAAGATTCCTAGATAGATGGACGGACACGAATTCAAAAAACCTATAGATTCGGCCTCTGTATCGATAATAATGTCTATTTCAATAAGATTTTCCAAAAAATATTTAGTACAGATTCGGCTTAGTTACAATTTTATTATATGTATAGAATAAGTCACGCTACTTATTACGAGTGTAATAACACATAATAGTTGTGGCATGTCCGTAATAATCGGTAATATTCAGTAATATTTTAAGGTGACACTTGCGACCGGTGGAATGGGCAATAATCAGATACCTAACAGATGCCTGCTTGAGAATGTTCATGGATTAATACATGGATTTTACAGATGCTGTAACGTATACGTATATAAAATGAAAAAGTGACAGGATTTATTCAGAAAAGATATTTATTGGTTTAATGGCTTACTTATGAATCATATTTTTTATTGAATTAATTTTATTCTCTAACAGTTTTACATTCTATATATTGCGATTGTAAAGTATACTCTAGGTATTCATATATATTATATTATACCGTAGTTTTTTTCTCTCGTTTTATCAAACTCACTCAAACTTTAGTATTTAAACATATAATTATAACTACTCAAAACTCAAAACGGCTGGAGCGATTTTGATGAAATTTTCAGGTAATCTTCAGATTAGCCTAGCGGATGATCCTGTGAAGTTTGTTAGCGATCGGAAGTTTGAACGTGGGCGAAGCTGCGGATACTGCTAATAATACATAGAAAAATTAATTTTCTAAGTGCCACATCTAAAATACTCGTACTCTTTGCGCAGGCTCGCCACTCGAGCACATGACGGATGGGCGCGGGTGTGGTTGAGTCGCGTGACAAATGTAGCCGCAGTCGAATGCCGTTGAGCGTCGATACTATATGCTTTATGATTTCATCCTTATAGTAGTATATTATGTCTAGTATATATAGACACATATGAATTATGTGATTTTATATAACTTATTTTCTCACTTCTGAAGTGTTTCTGGAAGAAATCTTTTAAAAAGATCATCATAGATTTCTCTGTGGATACCAGATAGTTGATACACTACACACATATAACTTTAAATACATACATATTATAAATATAAACATCCATGACTGGAGTACAAACATTCAAGTTCAACACACAAATGAATGCCCCCAGCGGGACTCGAACCCGCGACCGCTGGTAAAGCAAGTAGGGTCAGTACAAACTGAGCCAAATGTGCCATCGAATGGAAAAAAAGCACAATATTATAGAAGTATGAATACTCGCCCTGAACATGTAAATATTTAACTTACATCACATAGCTGCATTACCACCTACTACGTGTACTAAAAATAGCATATTGCGAGTAACCCTTAGGGAAATAAGCTTATTTATGTAAATATTTTATAGTGAAATCGTAAAGTTTGTTAGGGCTAAGTACGCACTGAAAATGTTTCAATTATGTAAGTACACTCTTCAGACGGCATTTATACTATTTTTAAAGGTTCATGTTTTAAATGTACGAAAATTATATTAATAACATCATATTTTTATTTCATACTAGCATTGCCTGCGGCTTCGCCCGCGTTTAGATGACCAAAAACCAAATTCTTAGGTTTTACATATTAGTATACTCTTACAATGCAGTTTTTGTATTTTCTCTCAGAAATGAGATATTTTTACGTGGTAAAAAGTATTTTATATGTTGACCCGGATAACCAGCTATCACCATACCAAATTTCATCAAAATCCCTCCAGTGGTTTTTCTGTGATGCGGTAACAGACAGACAGACAAAAATTCTAAAAACTGTAGATTCGGCCTCTGTATCTATAATAATGTTTATTTCAATAAGATTTCCCAAAAAATATTTCATGTACAGATTCGGCTTAGTTACAATTTTATTATATGTAGGTTTTTATAACAATGTCTTCAGTGGTTTTATTTTAACTAGTGACCTGTTTTGGCTTTATCCGATGTAAGTTGAAGTCAAATAAGGTGAAGTGATTAACTTCTTATAGGCTTACGTTTTGAATAACGCTAAAATAGGTTTTCTTTCAAATTTCAACCAAATTTTCTATAAAATTTGGCACATCTATTATTAAAGTTGGTTCAATAGTTCCAAGTCTCATCATATAGAATAATACGCTGGTCGAAATTCGACAATTCGAAGAAAACATATTTATTGTATGAATAGAATTTACATATCTATTTAAAAAAAAACAGTTTCCAAATTTTTTTAATCGATAACAGTATAACTCGTCAACTGCTACTAAACAAAAAAAAGAAAATCGTTTGACAAAAAGAGGAAAGGTAAAAGGCACTGAAATGTTTTGTCTTTGCCTATTTGTATATAGATAACGGTAAACCTGGTAAAAATATTTGTCAAACACAATCGATTTCTCAACTTAATGCCAAACATACAGACCAGGGGGGGGACACTCAAGTCATTGCAAATTTTTCTAAAGAAAGTTGCGCCATCTACTTTTCCTAACTGGTAAAAATGCTCAGTGTCTTATTTACTTGCCAATAGATGTCGCTTGAATAATATTCAATCCTGTACTAATTGTAATTAATACCATATTAATTAAATAGATAATTAAAGACTTAAGATTATTATTTTATATATAAAAATATTTTATAAAATAAAAATAAAAACTATCAATACTTGTTCCAAGTGGCAATTTTAATATTTTTACAAGCAATTTCTAATATTCCTATTATGGCAATACTGGTAAGTGGTAACGACAAAATTCAAATTTCCTATTACACAAAATGGCTGTCTTTACGTGCGCTTACGCTTGTTTATGATTATTCCATTTTTTGTGTATTTTTCGTTTTTGTAGCATTTCTTATTCATCAGACGTTGAGTCGAGATTACTCCTCCGTCCTGATACCAAGATTACTACCAAAACACACAATTTTCTTGTGTCTGCTACAGTGTGACGAATTATCGTACATACTTTGTAGTTTAGTGATATTTCGCGATAAGGACGCTTTTCTGTGGTGTGTGAGTTATAAAAAGCAACACGATGCCTCATCGCTGCGCTTTTGGATGTAAAAACACCAACAGTGGTAAGTATATACTCATTTCATAACGAATGCATGCCCGCGGTACTCAAAAGGTGTTTGCTTGCCGGCACTTTTAATCATAAAAAGTAGACAAAAATATAAAATAACCAGCAATGTATAGATTTAAATAATGTATAAAATGTTTTTTATTCTAAAATATAGAGCTTTGTTTAAAAGCAATGTTTGAAATGGACATGTAATAATATGTAATTACTGGTAGTACATTAAATTTTAGTAAAAATTATTACTTTCAGGTGTGGTGATGCATATGTTTCCAAATCCAAAAAGATTTCCTGAGCACTTCCATGCATGGGTAAGTCTTCTCGGAGGAAAGTTTGGAAGATTATCAGATCATGAAATCTACTTAAGAAAGAGGATTTGTGATATACATTTCACTGATGCACATAAAAATCGGTATAAGCGCCTCAATGCATTAGCAATGCCAACATTGTATCTACCAGGTATGTTATAAATATATATTATTTGCATTATTCTTCATCCATTCTTTGTTGGAAATGTTAACTGCTTTAAAATTAATGAAATAGAGAAAATATAGACTATAGACTATATACATAAGATCTTGAGTTAAACAAAATCTGTGTTGGGGATTCAAAGATTTATAATGAAATTTTTATAGTCGAATAGTATAAATATTTCTATTTGTTTAGGTAACATCGGCAAAATCACCAAAATAGCTAATAGTGGTATTAGTGGTTCTGAACCTGCCATTCCAGCTGTGATACCTCCACTTCATGATACAAATACAGGTATTTTAAAAGTAACTTTTATGCTAAATATAAAATATACACTAACATGAGTAACAACAGATGGCAGACAGCAGAGGATGAAGAGAATGCAGGGTGGGGGTCTCACTTCACAAGGCATTGCTACCTCAAGGCAGGCTACCTCAGTAAATTTTTTTTTACCTGGCTATGTATTTCATTATTATATATCACAAGAGTGGCATACTGTGTCACAACTGCTTACCCACTAGTGGACAACTTAGTAGTATCATAGTTAAAAATTAATGTAGTTGTTCATCTCTCTCTGCATCGTAGGGTCGAACCCCAGCGATTACTTCCCAAAGATTGACAAGTCTTCAAAATAAGAAAACAATATTTATTATTTCAGGTGAACCAAACCACATACCATCGACAGCAGCTGTATTGTCAGAACACAATTACAGTGCTATAAGCAGAACCAGTAGGAATATGTTGTCTAAAGGTTGGTATTTGTTTACTAAAAGAAATCTAATATTATAAATTTATAAAGAAGTAAAGTTTTTAAGCTTGGTTGCAGCTACCTGCTACATCTAAATTTACAATTTTACAAACTTAAATAAAAAATTCTATTTTTTATATCAAAAAAATTTTGTTGATTTGTTTGTTTGTTTTTCTTTGTCCTGCTTTCAAGCAGTCTGGGATAGACTTGATTTTTCTTATCTGTAGTTAAAACCAGAAGTTACCAGAGAGCTTTTACTCCCATGAGAACATTTTCTTGTGGCTGGCTGGTACTGGCACTGGCAATAACTAGTAAAACAAAAGTTTTGTTACTACCTATTTATTGACTTAACAATTTTATACATTTCAGCTGTGCCGCTTAACTATCAATGCATGCAGATGAAACCACTTCATTATAAGATGAAAATCATGCGTAATAAGATATGTTGTTTGCGAAAAAAAGTACAATGTTTTAAGGAAAGATTTGCTGCTACTCAAAAACTGTGCAACAATGTGGCTTTCAGACATGTCACAAAAAATATGACAAAAGCGGCACAACTTTTTGCTCACATGCAGCTACAGAGCACCAAGAAGCCCAAAGGTAGACGGTTTTCTATGGAAGAGAAAGTTTTGTCAGCATCACTTTTTAAAAAAAGTCCAAAGTGCTATAGACTTCTGTGCAAATATTTCGCTCTCCCATCATCAAAGTCCATGAAACGTCTACTTGGCCAAATTAAATTAACTCCAGGAATAAACAAAATAATTTTTAAAAAAATTAAAGAAACTGTACGAGAAAAAGAGGTGAGCGATCGGCTCTGCACGCTCATCTTTGATGAAATGTCAATTACTCCACAAATAATGTATAATGCGCAGAAAGATACACTTGAAGGTTTTGCTTCAAATAAAGAATCTGCATTTGCTGATCACGTCCTAGTGTTCATGGTCAAGGGAGTTATAAGTAATTTTAAGCAGCCAGTAGCATATTACTTTACTAATAGTTTAAATAAGATAACACTTAAAAATATCATTAAAAGTGTCATTGAGCACACACTTGAGACTGGGCTTATCATTACAAGTACAGTATGCGATCAAAGCCCAGTTAATGTTGGAGCGATTACTGAATTAATTAATGAAACAAGAGCTTCATACTTTTGGCGCAACAAAAATTGGAATAAAGACATGTTCCGTGTTAAAAATCAAAATATAATTCCATTATATGATACTCCACATCTAATAAAAGGAATCAGAAATAATATAATCACAAAAGATTTAATATATACCATAGATGGCCAAGAAAAAATTATCAAGTGGGAATATTTCCAATTAGTGTATAATGCAGACAAGTCTTACAAAGAGTTGCGTCTCCTCAATAAATTAACTGAAGCACATGTGATTCCCGAAAAAATTAATAAAATGCGGGTCAAATCAGCAACACAGTTATTTAGTCACAGTGTTGCTGTAGTGACTGAACATTTAACAGCAAGAGGTGACCTTCCTAATGAATGCCGACAATTAATAGATTTTATTTTGTTACTTGATAATCTGTTTGATTCATTAAATGTTAGCAGTTTATCTGTTGAAAATGGTAAAATTTATAAAGGGTCTATTAAACGCAATTCACCTCATCATCAATTATGGCAAAAAGCTAAAGAAATATTAAAAACCACAAAATATATTAAGAAAGTTAGATTTGGAGATAAAACGAGATTGACAGAAACTATTGCACCATCTATAACAAATTTAATTAAAACTGTAGAGGGTATAGAATCTCTTTGGAAGTTATTGTCTAGAAAATATGGCATTGATGCAATGTTGACAAGAAATTTCAACCAAGACCCTATAGAAAACTTTTTCGGGAATATCAGGAGTTATGGTGTTAGAAACATTGCTCCAAATACTGTCTCATTTGAGGGGGCCTTGAAGGCTTTGATGATAAATAATTATAGTGAGCCCCATTCAAGTGGAGCAAATTGTGAAGAAGATCACAATGAGTGTCTTCAAAGTTTGGACTTCTTCCTTAAAGATAAGAACATAATAACTCCTGATATCCCTGATACTAATGATACTATTCATTTTAACAGTGAAATTTGCTTTGACCAATCCAATGAAATTGACGCTGGTCAAAGCAATTATGTCTGCGGATGGGTTTTAAAGAGATGCCTTAAATTTATAATAAAAGGTTGTCAACATTGCAAACAAACATTGTTTGAAAATGATATATCAAATGACAATAATTCATATATCTATGCCAAAGAGTACATGAATAAAAATGGCTGTGCTATCCTAATAAAGAAGTGGAATCGTATTTCAAAGAAATCCAGAATATGACCACTTCTTTTTTAAAAAAAAATGTACCCAAAACAGGTTTGAAGAAAAATATTGTTTTGTTTCTGGACATTCTATCTGATTGTCCTTTTAAGTGTGTTGAACATAAAAATAAATTAAAAACATATTTTATAAATATGACAATCAATGTTTTAGTTTATAGTTGGTGCAGAAGTGTCAATCGTATTTTGAGCGGCAAATTAACTGTTAAAGATGAAGATGATGAGGTCAAAATTGCAGCCCAAAATTATTTTAATAAGCACAAGAACTATAAAAATAGAAAATGACCTTTTAAATAAAATTCTCTTTTCGAAAACGTAAAATAAATTCAACAAATATTGTAAGGTACTTTGGTGCCATTTTTATATTTTTGAATTCAGTAATTTTGTGGATAGGCACTGTCTGTAACAAGTATATCTTTGAGACGTCTAAAATCTTAGAGTAAAGCATTCAAAAAGTCTGGAACCAAAAATCAAAATAAATCCGAAAAGATAGTCTTATTTAAAATGTTAAATATTCGCGTAAATCTAAAAAGTATAAAAAATGAGATGAAATTATTACATATAAGAATTATTATACAATAGAAATTATTCTGTAATAAATAAAATAATGATATGATTACTCAATAAATGATTACTCTTGCAGTTATTGTTGTTTTATTTCTTTCTTTGCTTTTTTACTAATATCGTGTCCCAACAAAGGACTAAGCCGAGAGGTTTTTTCTTTGTTGGAACACTAGTATAGCACTACTAATAAATCAATGGTAAAATAAATAAATATAGGTAGCTATATAGCTACCTATATATAGCATTAGTTTTGGTTAGGAAATGCAGATGGCGTTTCAAATTGATTTGCATAAAAAATGCTCAAGAGGGCACTCTTTTCCCAGTATATATCTATACTCTTTGATACAGACTTTTCTTGATGTTATTCGTAACCGTTCTACATATACATATATATTTATTTAAAATATTGGCGGGCAATTGTTCATTCATTAAAATTTTAAGCATTGAATTCCGGTACTTCCGACCCTACTAATTACCAATCAAGATTTTATAATAGCGAAAGTCTCATCGAAATCCACTTAACATTTTGAGATATTGTGGGATCGTTTCACATAAAATAGGATTAAAACCAAGGGTGATATTTCAATAGAAAAATGCAATAAAGTGCAACGTCCTCCCTATGGTTTGGAATTATGATTGCATATTGATAGTTATTTATGGGTTTTGTACAATTTTTACAGGCTTCTGTATTTAACGGGTCTGCGGCGAACGATTATGAACGGCATTACCTTTGAAACCCCCTTTTAAGATCGAGGGTGATTGAGAAATGATGTGAAATATGTAGAGCTGTTATTTAAAACTTATTTTTATATTTTTACTAGCGATTCACCATCGCTCAGCTCGGGTTCGCTCCTAGTTACTTAAAAAATGGGGGTGGGGGGAAGGAGCGTAAAAAATACTATACGACCTATTCCCCTACCTACCAAATATACAAAAAAATCATTAAAATCGGTCGAGCCTTTTCGAAGGAGTGCGACCACAAACACCGTTATACGAGGTATTTAAATTCTCATAGAGATATTTCTCATGTTCTAAAAAATGTACTTGATTATATGTTATTTTAAATGTGTGTTTGTTGTATGGTCGTTCTTTGATAATAGCCTGGTGCCAAAATTTAGTAAATAATAAATATCATTAGGACTATAATAAAATTTAATCTCATTATTTTTGTGTGTAAACATTACATATGAAAGTTTGTGTGTGTATGTTTATCATTCCTTAACATTGAAACGGCGGGTTAGATTTTGATAAAATTTAGAACATACTTAGACTATGACCCAGACTAAAATACACAAATATTACTATTTCATCCAAGCGAAGCGAGGGTAAGTCTCTAGTGTAAAATAAATCATAGTAACAATAAAAAGTAATGTAAGTTGTGTATGTATAATAAATTATTTAAAAAATTGTGATTACGGTTAATGTTTTGAAATAAAAATTAAAAAAATATATGGAAAATCAATTGAAACGTTAACGAATTTAGTTTATTTTATTTATTAAATTAATTTTCAAATCAAAGTTATGTTTTGGATCTACATATAAAGATGAAATATTAGTTTTATTTCATTAAGAATATCGTATTTGTAAACACATCAGAATAAATACCTTAATTTATTACTTAGCAAATAAAATCTATACGATTATTGTAAGAATTTGTTTGTTTAAAGATACTTATTCTTGAAGTACTAGATAGATTTGATTTTTTTTTGTATTTTATAGAGAATTTATTGATGAATAGTCAAACGAAGTTAACAAATTTCAATTATCCTTATATTTTAGTTATATCAGCTCTATGCCATTACCAGTTTCCTCATTTTTCCTCATATTTCCCATTACCAGTCATTTCGCTGCATTCTTTCAAAGTGGCACAGAAGAAATATGGTATTATTTATATTAAATTACTGTACAGGGGAGAGTATTGCTTGATGATATATCTGCAGTTTAGTACTTCTGTATGCCTCTGGACATATTGGTATGCGAATTTGCTTTAAGTACGTCTTAGGAAATAATTTAGAAAACAAATTTAGTATATATATATATATATATATATAATTATGTTAAGGATTTTTAAAGTTTTAATGGAAGATACGAAAATTTTAAGGAATTTGATAAGTTTATTATATACAATATTAATTAATTTATTTTGTTATATTAATTAATTTTGTTAATTTGTCCTTTTTTTATGCATCAATAGAGCGATAATTTATTTTACTTTTTGCACATAGATATGTGGGCATAAATGGAGACATTTTTAATCCCATTACTTCATATGATACTCTTAAGATATTATATATCTTACTTATAAAAAAATGGGTGCGTGTAACCTTTACTCGCGGCTGAAATAAAACTTCTTTGGTAATTGTCGCAATTAAATTAGAACAAATCAATAATTAAATAAGGCATATTAGGCTTATTACAATCATATATTTATAGAATATCATATACGGAAAGAATATAATACTATATATTTGTCAGACAATGACTACAGTTACCATGGCAACAATTTATCATAATATCTTTTATTTAATTTATGCAAACCCATAGTAACAAATATTCATTTTTATAAGTAATAAGTTTAGTTTTTTTTACCAAGTTTAAAAGTTATTTTACATAAACTTAATATTACATAAAATATTATTCAGTATTATTTTTCACTTTCAGTAGGTATAATGTATACTATCTCTATATATATAGTCCCGCCGACTTAATCCTACATATTTATGTGTTTGTTTTTTAGTGTCGCATTTCCGTTTCATCTAGTTTTAAATCACAACGATTCTAAAGAAGTTTCACTTCAAAAACTGACAGTTGTTAAAACGATTAGTAAAAATTAGTAAAAATATTTCTTTACATTCTCCATCATCATCCAAAGAAACGTAACCTAAAGGACTTTATCGCTATCGACATCTCCGATTCGCCAAAGTGGCAAAGTTTTCGCATAAATTATGCGATAAACGAAAATATTGTCTTCGGCATATTTTCCCAGTTGAAGATAATAAGTTTTACCAAACAATAGAGCCCACGAAACTCCATTACGCGCGGTCCATCTCAATATGCCCAAATTTATAGTATTACGACTGTTTTGTTGAGAAATAAAGCAAGATATATATATATATATATATATATATATATATATATATATATATATGTCTTTTAATTCATACTAATATTAAAATAAGAAAATCTGTTTGCCTGTTGCCTTTTCACAATTAAATAATTAGACAAATTTTGATGAAATTTGGCTAAAATATAAATTCAATAACAAAAACTAAATGGCGGGTAAATACTCTCTATATTCTACTCTATTGTAAAAGAAGTTTAAATTACAGGAAAAACACATCACAATAACATGTAATTATGAAATAAAAATATGGTAAACTGGATCGTCTTTTTATGGACGAATTCCGATATAAAAACTAAAAATATTGTTTGACTAATTAAAGTAAGATAGAAAATTTAAATATCATGAGCAATTTAACGCTAATGAATCGGTAAAGAGCTTTGTAACCCATTTCGGCGAACCTATCACTCTCAAATCTCGGTGGTAACAAATCAGGTACAGGACTGTCGGCTTTGCGTGCTTTGTTTTACGTTAGATTTGGTTATATAAGATCACCAAGTTTCCAGCTCCAGGGAGAAAAACTTAAGACCTCCAGATCAGCGGCTACATTATTATAATTTAGATTAGATTGGTCTACACAACCATTACAGAACTACACTATCCACTATTAAACGATAGTTCTTTCCTAGATTTACGCGAATATTTGACATTTTAAATACAACTATCTTTTCGGATTTTTTTGCGGATTCATTTTCAATCGTCATTTGAAGTGTTGGGAACTAAAAATCAAAATAGATCTGCGAAAAAAGCCGTAAAGATAATTTTATTTAAAACGCTATTTATATTATTTCTTACTCTGAGTATATAACAAACAAATCTCAGGCTCACATTCACACCATCGTTAACAGTAACAATATACATTTAGTTTAAAACAATGAGAATGAAATTTTACTATAAAGCATGCAGTATGTACGCTAGAAACAGTAGCGCTAGTCAGCGGCATGCATAAATCAGGCCAACTACTCACATAGTCCATCTACGCGTGAAATAGGGCCTTTATGTGTATATTACACTCAGCATATTTAATACGTATGTTTAAATCTTCATTGTAATGGAACTTGTTATCGTTGAAAAAGCTTCATACGAAATCTATATTGTATGTATGTTTATTATATATATTACCCCCCTTTCAATGTCCCACTGCTGGGTACGGGATTTATATACAAGGGAGATCAGGCCATAGTCCACCATGATCGACAAGTGCGGGTTGGCGGACTTGACATGTCTTTTGAAAACTTGCTAGGTTCCTTCAGATATGCAGGTTTCACCGTAAGACAAGTGGTAATCATGTTGAAAATGTTATCCACATTAAAATATCAGAGATGACTAGACCCGGGATATGAACCCGCTTCACTTGGTTTCCCAAGCGAGCGCGTTACCACTGGGCTTATGATGCTTTATTTTATCTTTAATCGTCTTAACTTGTTAAATTCAGCTATAGCTTAAAAACCTCTTGTATCCACACTTTCGGTAAATAACGCTTATAATTACTTAAGTATAAGGGAAAAACGTAAATTTAAAAAAATCGTAGTTAGTAGGAACATAAGCGAATTTTAATTTTCTCGTTCGTCCCTTAAACTTAAAACCTCCATAACTCGGTTAATTTTGTCCGGAGCAAAAAAGTCATGATATTTTTTATGTAAAACTTTAAGCTCTACATATTTTTATTAAAACTTTTTATTTGATTTTTTACCGTTTTCGAGTAATTGCGTAAAAACATTTTTGACAATTTTTTTTCAACCCTTGCCGGGGGTTGCAGACACGAAAACCTTTACACATTGTTTTTGTATCATTAAAACTACATTATATCGAAAATGCAAAGTTGAGTGCCAAATTTTGATTTCAGGTCTTATTTGACTGGACTTGGATACAAAACCTAATGACAATTTCAAACATCTGATCAGAATATGTAACAAAACGGAATGAATGTATAGTAATATAATATAACCGTATAATACAACAAGTGTTGGTAATTTGAACAAATAAGCACTAAGATAACGATATAAAACGAAACTCTCGCCCAAATCCACTTCGCACTTGACCGAATTTTAATAAGCACGTACAATATACACATATCAAATACAAAACACCCGTTCCCATTAAATAAACACGACACAATGCTACTTGTACATAGCATATAGTTAAATCATCACATTCGTACCAAGCCCCATAATAGAGTGCGACAAGTGAAAAACTACAACGTTTCCTCTGTTAAAATGGTCCATAATTCTAGCGCGGTCGTGTTTGCATTTCCTCGAGGAGCCGGCCGTGTCTACGAGATTTATATGCCACTCGCGGAAATTGACCGCTTACGTGCTTTTATTAATAAATAACATTTGAATATAGATCTATAGTAGGTTTATTATTAAACTAGCATTGCCCGTGGCTTCATATGCATGGTTTTTTTATTTGTAACTAGCGACTTAGACTCGTTTCGCTCGGGTGCATCCCTAGATACGAATTGGCACACAATTTCATGGGCTTAAATTTTTTTCCGCGAAATCTTGATTCTTTTTCTAAAATAAAAGTAGCCTAAGCTACTCCTTATAACATCAGCTATCTGCCAGTGAAACCTGGTCCAAATCGGTCCAACCGTTTTGGAGATTAGCGGGTAAAAACAGACAGACAAAAATTTTGAAAATTATCCTTTTCTTATTAGTACCGTACATACTTTCATATGCATTTAGTAAAACACTGTTATTTTGACATTACAAACAGACACTTCAATTTTATTTATCTGTATAGATTACTTCACTCCTAAAGGTCGAAGTTTTGTGCTAGAGAGCCTATATTTTTTTTTTTGTAATTTCATATAGCAAAAATAATATATCAATTCGGACTGTTAGTCCTATAGATAAGCGCATTAAAATAAACAAACTTGTCAATTTACATAAATATATATATATATATATATATATATATATATATATATATATATATATATATATATATATATATATATTTCCGGGGGAGAATTCCAATAATAGAAAAATTATAACCTAAATTTCATAACCATTTAGGACGAATACGCCCATATAATTTCTCCAGAGCAAATTGCTTATAACACAAATGCAATACGACTCACTATGTCATTAAACAACCCTATCCATAACTCAAACTATTACTGACCCTTACAACTTGGTACATAATCAAAAATGACACCCTGATTTACTTAATAATTACCTACTTAACTTATGAAGATATTAATTAGTACATTTTAGCTAAAAAACAATAAAACAAAAACTTTTAGACAAAAAATTCTATGGAAAGATGAAAAGTGAAATATATTTACTACACACACAAATACACATACACACTTTTTTCTCTTGTAAGTTATAAGTTTTTTTTTCTTTTTTGTTTACATTAACTTACCTTATCATAACGTGTAATTTCATGCATTGAATATTATGTATACCTGACGTGGGAAGGTACTAGCTCTTGAAACACAGTTTTCTAGTTCAGGAGGTAGGGTTGTGTGCCATGGATTTGTTACCATCGTGTTATTTGAATAAATTCTATTTTTTTTTATAATTTAAATCTTAATAACTAAGCTGCTAAATGAATAGCGAATTTTAAGTTAGCGTATTTGCTTTGCAGGAATTTGGAGATAAGCAATAATCAATCTAACAATAAAACGATTGCCATCCTGTGTGGTGTTCAAAGGACATATAATACTACAATTTCTTACATATCCAAATAAAACCAGATATACTAACAAAAACTGGGTCAATCATACACATATAAATACGCAAAAAAAAACGTAATTTCCCCATTGAATTTGAGTTTATATAAAACGATCCTCATTTCTACGAATCGCCACCCGACGTTGACAAACCTTTCCGAATGAGAAAGATGTATTTTCCTCCGATAAAATTCGGGCTGACGGCCGACTATAAATTTCTTCGCACATTGCTGATTCCCGTTTGGCTCAAACGTTTAACTTCGAGTTACAGACGAGATTTATACCTTGGGAGTATTTTGTGCTCTACTGTGTATAAGCACTCACTTTCTTATTTACTCACAATGCTTTGAAAAGATTGCTTTTTTGGAGCTTTTTAGTGTTATATGTTATTGTTATTATAAGCTGTGCTTTTTCTTACATTTAACTAGCAAAACGCGGTATAGTAACTTTTTTTAATATATGAATGAATATATCCAGAAAGAGTTTGTTCTAAGATTATGGCGTTTAAGTTAAAAAATAACAAACACACACACACATTTATAATATCACCAAAGATATCGAGTATAATAAAGTAGAGAAAACAGATATACGATGCTTTATGTTAAAGAATCATTATAATTTATAATTTTAATTAAAAAGCTAGCGACTCACCCTCGCTCCGTTCGGGTTCGTCCTAAGTTACGTTTTAACGTTTAGTATAAATTTTTCAAATATGAGATATTTTCCTATATGTTGATTCAAATAACCAGCTATCATCATACCAAATTTCATCAAAATCTGTCCAGTGGTTTACTCGTGATGCGCTCTCAAAGAGACAGACAAAAATTCTAAAAACTATAGATTCGGCCTCTGTATCGATAATAACCCCTCCCCTGTCTGTGTAAATCGCTTATTAAGTGATTCTGTCAAAGTGACAGCTAAAGTACGCGATTGCTGAATCAGTGATTTTTACAATACGTTTGCACCATATGACACAAATGATAAATATTTCAATAAGATTTTACAAAAAAAAATGTACAGATTCGACTTACAATTTTATTACATGTATAGATAGTATATATGTATAGTGATAGTAGAGTTTCTTTCTGTTACCGAATAATTTAGTACAAAATATATTTTTATTGAACTGAATTATCTATGCATTATCTACTTAATAATATAACTAAATATTTCGGTCCAATAACGATTAGTTGTTAATAAAATAAGTTTTAATAGTCGCGTAAACAAGAGAGAAATAAACTCTCTGTATTCTCTATCTCTCTCTCTCTCTCTCTCTCTCCACAATCCAAGGAGAGTGAACATATTAAAGATTGTAATTTCAAACTAAAGCCGTAAATTCTAGAGTAAGGGTACCTTCACATAAATAAAGCGAAAGACTTAACGCCAAATTAAACCACAATTTGTTGGCAGGGTGAATAAATTTTCGCCAATATGCCTAAACCTAACGATAATATCATTTCATTTTAATACCGTATTGCTTGATTGTATATAATTTTATACTTAAGCAGTTTTTGTTTTGTTTTTATATATCTACATATATTTATATCTCGCTTTTCGCATAAGTTTCATAAAATAATCAAGTTTAATTATAGAGATTACTAGAAAAGTATAAAAAGTTAGCTTCGAGCGTTTAAAGAACTATTCTGCTAAAAACTGGATTCCGAATTTATGTTTAGGATATAAAATTTAAAACATATATTATTCATTTCGTCAAGTTTTTTTTTTAAATTATACGTTTGAATAACCTTAATATTACTTGTTACTAATATTATAAATAAAAATAAATAAATTAAAATAAATAAATAAACTTTCATTAAAAACCATTCAGTAGGTAGTTTTTGAGTGAAAGAGCAACTAACATACATATATCTCATCTATAATCTAGAAATCTTATAATATTAGTCAGATCATTTGTACTGTTCCGTCTACGGTTCCAATAATATTCTTTCACCAAAAGTTATCTGTAAGAGTTTGCTCATAGCAATAAGACCGGCTTTGCATGACTTTTTGTTATTTTTCTTTTCATCTTCTGTACTCTTCTTTTGTATGTGTAATAAAGTATTTATCTACCTATCTATTTATTACTCGAAAACTTACATTAATCTATTTAAAGTAACAACAAAGCGGTTTCAACATCTAATAAACAATACTATTGTCCAGTGTGCGACCTACAATTTCAATTTACGAATTTCGGGCTATAAAATCGGGACGTGATCGAAGCGAGACAAATAAGTGGACCGTCTATACGCTGGGCCTTTGTTATCTGATCATAAATTGGTTTGAAATTTATTCTAATACTAATATTCTCTCACGTAATCTAATATTTAGTGAGTTAGATAATATTATTAGCGTTAGATAATAATATTAAAAGCTTTAAACTTTTTTATGTTTACAAATATATACGCGATACTTTCGCAAATTGTCAACCGTTTTTAAGATTTTTTTCACCTATTCATGACACAACAGATTCGTAAAAATACGAAGAATGATTTAAAAGTTATTTTTTTTAAATTAAAACTACGAGAACGGATATTGCTAACATTGTAAAAATATTTCTATTACAACCTTTTAAATAAATGTTGTCATAGTAAAAATGTGGTATGAAATTTTAAGTAAATATTCACCAAAAATAGAATGAATCATTTTTAAAGCGATTTTGAAATTGGTGTAAAATGATTAAAAAGTCATTATAATCACTAGTGTTTTTGTGAAAATTTCAGAAAAACATACCTACCTATATGTAAATAATTTACCTATGTATATATATATATATATATATATATCGTTAATAGCTACCAAATAAGAAAATCGGTTGAGAAAAAGGTACTGAACTGTTTTGTGTTTACCTATTTATATCGAATAGCGACTCACCTTCGCTTCGCTCTGGTCTGTTCCCTAGGTACGTTTCAACAATTAGTCTATCTATACCATTATAGATAGACTATATTTATATTTACATGGGTTATATTATATTGTGTTTTCCCGTGAGAATAAGATAATCTTCCGCGGTAAAAAGTAGCCTGTATTACTCTACAGCCCTCCAACAATTTTCACACAAAAAATCACGCCAATCAGTCACTCTATTTCGACGTGAAAGAAGGACATAGACACAAACAAACAAATAAACAAACAAACAAGCAAACTTTCACATTTAAAATATTAGATATGAATGTATATTGATAGTAGAAAAAAATAAATAACAAATTAAAAAAAAAACGTTAATGGACTAAATTTTAATAATCTAGATATTATCATCGTCCCTATAATTGTCAGTAGGAAATAAACAATTCAAAGAATAAATAAAAATAAAACTAACAAACGAACCTATTAAGTTGGGATTTCATATTGGAAGTCTTAAAAGTAATATTTATTTTATTAGCCAGTAGATAAAGGAGAGCGATTTAGAGATGTGCCAGTTATTTAGGTACAATTGTATGAAGTCGTAAGTAAGCTATAAATTTAGGCAATATTTTATGGGATATTTAATGTCTGTCTGTCTGCAGTAAATCTATGTATTTATTGAAGCTTAGTAAATACTATTAATTTTCAATCAATTTTCTTTCTGGCTCTATTACTTCTTTTTGGCTAGTAAAGAAAAATGAGGAGGCACTCAATTTTCAATTTTGGTGTTTATTATTTATTACGAGCGAGGTACCTTCGTTTCGTTCGGGTGCGTCCCAAGGTACGTTTTAATTTTTTGAGTGAAACCTTAATTCTTTTTCTAAAAGAAAGTACCGTCAAAATCAGACAAAAATTTGAAAAATTGTGTTTTTCATATAACTACCCTATATAATTTCATATGCATTTAGTAAAAAGCTGTTATTTTGACATTACATACAGACACTTCGATTTTATTTATCTCTATAGAATAGCGATAGTGATATTTCCACTAGTTATGAATTTATTGCTATGATTTTTTAAAGAACCGGTTAAAGTGATATAATAATCTTATATATATTTCAAGATAAAAATTCTGAAAAGTTCTACATTGAAATATTTGCTTTGAAAGTGGTATTGATGTCCGATATCTTTAGAAGAGGTATTTTGTATAGGGTTTTTGTCTATACTAATATTATAAAGAGGCAGAGTTTGTTTTTTTATTCGAACGCGCTCATTTCAGGAACCACTAATCAGATTTGAAAAATTATTTTTGCATTAGAAAGCCCGTTTATTGAAAAAGGCTATAGGCTATATATCATATAATATATAGTCTATGACTCTATATATTCCACACTGACCGTTAAAACGCATCTAGTGACAAAGTCGCTAGTCTACAATATAATCATGATGCAAATTTGTAATGGTAAGTGTCTGTATGTTTGTTACTCCTTTCCATTGAAGCCGCTGTAATTAACTATATGTACACTATATGTATGTATGTATATTTGTCTGTATATATTATACTATAACACCTGAAATACTTGAATGTCCATCATCGTACATAATATAATCTATATTTATTCATTCATATAAATCTTGCTTTAGCTTTCTACATTTTAGGTTAACCAAAATTACGTTTCGTTTTCATTACTTAATTGCACGAGCAGAATCGCGGGCAAACGATAGTGTAATATAAAATAGAATTTAACTCTCGTTTTGTAACGCATGCACTAGCCATTAAACATATTCCGATGAAACTTTGATGAGTTATTGTGTACACTTGTAAGGCTTAATCGAATATTGGTTTTTGGTTATAATACGTGAATTGTGAGAGATCATTTGAGATTTTTATTAGAGCAGTACTGGACAAGGCCGGGGGAAGGCAGGCTACTGGTCTAGTTTGGATAGTTGGATGTTTTGATGGATGTTTGTTGCTCAATCACACCTGAACAGCTGAAAAGATCTGGATAAAATTTGTCAGTGGGATAGATTATAGTCTAGAATAGCATATAGGTTACTTTTTATCCCGAAAAATGTACAGTTCCCGTGGGATAGATCTTTTTGTGGGCGAAGCGAGGGTGAGCCGCTAGTAATAGATAAATTACAACCTAAATCGCATAAATTATTATTTTACTCGTACACCCAAATTATTCCTCCAAAGCAAATTGCTTTTAACACAAATGCAATACGACTCACTATGTCATTATACTACCCTATCCATAACTCAAACTATTACTGACCCTTCCTAGTTAGTAGGAGTGTTTATAATATTTCTTCAATGACCCTAATTGTGTTGTCAGCCTCTAGCACAATTTATTTTCAACTTCGTCAAAGATTAGAAAATCAGATAGGTATATTGCATGAAATTATATTAAAATATATAGATTTCATTGCATTTAATGATATAAATATTAAATATATTTTTTACTTTTTATAATAAACATATTAAACTACCAAAAATATGTACTTAAAAAGCGGTTAGTATGGAATAGTAGAATATATGTACATACATATGATATATACAGACAGACAGGAAGACATACTTACTCATTATAATATTAGTATGGATAACATATAATTTAATATATAAATACCGATCAAATCAAAATAAATCCGCGAAAAAGTTCGAAAAGATAATTTTATTTAAAATCTAAGAAAGTATTATATAAATAAATACTATATGAAATTATATATATAAATAAATATATTGATACGATTAACTTTCAACTACTCTATGACGTGACCTTTGAATTATAGTCCAAGAGATGGAGTGTGAAAAGTGGCAGATGTTGTTAAAGTAATTTAGATAATAGTTTGGTAAATAAATGGCGGAAACTCGATAAGGGCCAAGTATTGGTTAGAGGGATCGAGTTTATTATGTGAGAGAGAATTTCTTGAGAGCATCTGGTGTAATTTATTTCAAAACTAATCGCAATTGGCATTTAAATGGTTACGTCATGGGAATATACATATGTATGTATAGATTAAGCCTATCAAGTCTTAAAACTAAGAAGAGAAAGTCTGCTTTTAAAAGATTTTTTGTATAAGTCGTGCTTGTTAAATTAGAAACGACAGATCCTAGACTACTTTTACTAAGGTTTAATACTTTAAAATCAATAAATGTATTGACATAATGATGTAACACAGAAAATTATTATAATGACAGAAAATAAATATTAAAGAATACATGGATCAGACCCAAACTTTAAAATTTCAGTCAAAAATGTTTATTTATTCATCACAGGTGTAAACAAATATAAGCCGAACCTCAAACCTTATTCGTTTAAACATGATTACCACTTGTCTTATGGTGAAAGAAACCATCGTAAAAAACCTATATGTCCTATGAACCTAACAAGTTTTTAAAAGACGTGTGAAGTCCGCATACTCGTACTTGCTCATCCCCCTCACCCAGCAGTGGGACGTTAAAAAGGGCTAAATACATAATAATGCAGTAGCAGTGGGACGTTAAAAAGGGCTAAATACATACAAACTCTTTGCTTATATCTATACGAGTATTACAAAGAGGTAAAGTTTGTGAGGTTGTAGGGAGTAATCTCTGGATCTACTGAACCGATTTAGATGAAATTTGGTAAGAAGATAGTTTGAGACACTGGGAAGGACTTTTTATTCCGGAAATCATTCCTTAAGAGGGTGGAAATGGGATGAAAGTTTGTATTGGCAAGCAAGCTAGGGACTAACCCGAGCGAAGCGAGGTTAAATCGCTAGTATAAATATATACACAAAGAGTCTTCATCTATTAAAAATGTTATTTCAATTACATTTTAAAGTTGGCGTTCGGATATTCAACTGACTTACTTATATTTCTCCTAAAAGCAAAAAATATATCAATTTTATTCTAAGACATTATCACTATTCACTTAATAAGTTTTCTTTCAGTAACAAGTACAATACATTATCCCTAAAGCAATCTATCAGCGATAAACGCGGGCCGCGTTAAAATAAATTGATTTTATTCAAATTTCTATTAAAGCGCCTTGTTACTGGTTCTGATTCAGAAGTAACGATTTTTGGATAGTATACTTTTAAAGTGGAAAAAATTATATAGATGAAATAATTTAAGTTTTATATGGGGCTAGCGACTTAGCCTCGTGTCGCTCGGGTGCGTTCCTAGGTACGTTTTAATTTTATTGAGCGGGACCCTTATCCTTTTTCTAAAATACAAGTAGCCTAAGTTACTCCTCTTAACATCAGCTATCTGCCAGTGAAGGTCTTGTCAAAATCAGACCAGCCGTTGAAGTTGGTCTAATATAATCTAATGTGAAAGTTACCTTTTTATAATAAGTATTTTTTATTAGTATATTTATTAGTGGTAAAGTTAAAGTTTGTTTTGTGTGAGTGGTGTACTTGTAAGTGTGTGTGTAATTGTATGTTTGTATTGTGTGAGTTTTACGCCGAAGCGTTTCGGCGTGTACTCAATACACTGATTATTGATTGGGTTGAAATTTATCATATAGTGTTATCAAAACATGGGCTATTGCTAGTGATAAATTTGCCAAAAGATGGGGCTACCTGTATAATACTATAAATACGGGATGTATTTCAAAGTATTTTTTTTTAAATTAATTTGGTAATATACAGAAAATAATAAAAATTAACACTTAATGTCATATCCATTTCTTCCAAACTTCAAGAAATTAAAGCTTGTAATTGAAAAGTTTTCTAACGTGGAGATGAAAAGTGATTTATAAGACGGACGAAAGTGCTACAGCCTTTTTCCGGAATCTTGTTATAAAGCCCAAAAGTCTAACGAAGTCAACTAATTCGATTTGAATTTGCGTCAATCTAAGTACTCGTACTTTAATTGTTTTTTTTTAAATTATTTATTAATGATCGGCTTTTGATTCATTCTTGCGCTAAATATTTTTTGAAATATACTGTAAGATCTGTCTTACTACCCACCATACCCAAGGCCAACCCACCATACCCAAGGCTACCCAGACGTAGCCTTGTGGTATGGTGGGTTTATTAAGTAATAAAATTGTAACTAAGCCGAATCTGTACATGAATATATATGTTTTGGAAAATCTTATGTAAATAAACATTATTATCGAAACAGAGGCCGGATCTATAGTTTTTAGAATTTTTGTCAGTCTGTCTGTGTATCTGTCTGTCTGTTACCGCATCACAGAAAAACCACTGGAGGGATTTTGAAGAAATTTGGTAAGGTGATAGCTGGTTATCCGGGTCAACCAACATATAGGATATTTTTTACCGCGGTAAAAATATCTCATTTCTGAGAAAAAATACAAAAACTGCAATGTAAGAGTATAATAATATGTAAAACCTAAGAATTTGGATTTTGGTCATCTGAATGCGGGCGGAGCCGCGGGCAATGCTAGTTATTACTATATAAGGCGAGAATGCTAGCCGCATTTCCCAGCTGAATGGCAGTGCTGATTGTTTGGGCGAAAAATGAACCAGCTCCTGTACCAGTAGAGGCGATAAGACGAGGTGTTATGGCTTTTCAAAAGTGCTTAGCCCTTTGACTCCATGGGCCAAGGGTTTCTGCAGCAAATAGTATAAAAGCACTATTTATGAAATCAGATATAAATTATAGTTTATAAGTATGTACGTATATGTAAGTATATATGTAGGTGTATATGTTTGTATGTGTCTATAAATATATATTTTTTTCGTATAATTATAATATTTAGTTAATATATTTTAATATTAAGTCAATTCTATTTAATGCTATTCTGTACCTACACCGCACTAAATTAACTTATTTTCTCACTTCTGAAGGGTTCTGGAAGAAATCTTTTAAAGAGATAACTTATCCTTTGTCGACATTCTGTTACTTTATTTTGTATGACATATATTTTATGGTACATAAATAAATTAATAAAAAAATTAAAAAATAAATGAAAACATAATTTTGCCTAAGGGATTTTTATAGAGTTGCTATAATTATAATATGCTGTAGCTTGGGTTCTAGGTTAAGTTCTAGGTATTATTATCTAGTTCTAGTTCTAGGTTATATTATATATCTATAGGTTCTAGGTAAGTATTTTATTGTACTCCGGTCAATAAAATCTCTTTATAATAAAATCGCATAAGCTTGTTGATGCAGATTAACCAAAATACACATATTCACATGTTTTTTTATTATAAAATTAATATCATCATGTATATTACTATATACTTATTACATTATAATCCAAAAAAAAAACATTGGGGTGTTAAATGTCATTTTTCTGTTGTCATCTCAGTAAAAAAATTCTAGCCATTCGTACGTGCTTTCATACAAATACGTGTTTTAACAAATTTTCTAAAACTTCAATAATAAATTTAATATAGGCACCCATTTCATTAGCAAAATAAACTTTTGGAATATATTCATTTAATTCGTGCGCCTCGTAATTTTGTACGTAAATCACCGCTATCGCCTTTATTAAAATAATTTACAGTTAAAATCAACTTCGGGGGTAATTTAGTGTTTCATGACTGGTATTTGTTTTTCATAATAATAGTAATAAATTTGCTTCATACCGCTTTTGATTTGCATTTTAACCCACGATGCCTGAAAAAGTTTTTTTTTTTATATTGGGACATTAACACACAGCGCCATCTAGTTCCATGGTAAGCTAAGTGGCTTGTGTTATGGATACCAGATAGTTGATACACTACACATATATAACTTTAAATACATACATATTATAAATATTAACATCCATGACTGGAGTACAAACATTCATGCTCATCACACCAATGAATGCCCCCAGCGGGACTCGAACCCGCGACCGCTGGCACAGCAAGTAGGGTCACTACCAACTGAGCCAAACGTGTCGTCAATATGGGAACTCATATTACTTTTTTCAAAACTTTTATAAAAGGACCTACTCGTCGTTTTTTTTAAATCTAGACAATAATCCCATTATTATATTAAAAATAATCATGTATTAACTTAGGACTCACCGGCAAAGCCAGTACTACCCACTAAAAGCCAACGGAATCTTCCCCGTCTTAATGGAGCGTGGCAGGATGGCTTACGCTCTCAACCACGATGTCAGGTCTACCGAAGCAGACCACAACAACCATGGGGTTGCTCCACAGTCCACTCTGCTATCAGAAAAATACCAGGAGCAATCGGCATAGTACACCACCCACAGAGGTTGGCCGCATACCAGTGCGTTTCTTAGCTTCGTACCCGTCTGTATTGCCGGGCACTACTGGACACCACGACAAGGTGAGCGCACAAGGGGGTGTCGCAACTCTACACCGTTACTCGCGGGTAGATGTTTCATTTGTATGGGTCATACAAACATACAATGGACACTGAGTTGAGACGACATTTTCTTCTTATAAAAACAACGAAAATACCGGTTAAATACTATTTAATTCAAACAAACTCCGCTGCTTTCTTTAGCGGAAAGTAATAATATTATTGCCTTTTTATCACCTTCCAAACTTTCGTTTCGTTTGTTCTTACTAACATCTGTTCATTCCTATTAATTATTGTGATTAATTGAAAAAAAAAGCAGTAAAATAGGCCAAGTTGCTGGCGAAATTACTTTTTTACGGCTTCTTGGTGCGCAATGATTTATCGTTGCGGTGGGCTCAGTACGCGATGTTGTTATCCATCATCGTACTAGGGTGGCCAACGTCTGCGGGACAAAGAGATATGTTTAAGAAATATGAAGTTTCTGTAATTATTTTTACATTTTCTTTGTACCTCAACTTTGACGACACGTTTGGTTCAGTTTGTAGTGATTTTACTTGCTAGTTGCTGTGCCAGCGGTCGCGAATTCTTACCGTGGATCTAGATGGTGCTGTGTGTTAATGTCCCAATATATTTATTTATGTATTTAATTGTCGGATAGGCTAAGAAACCTAACACTCCTATACTAAATATACGTTTTCTATAGGATTAGAAGACGTTTTCTAGACACATTTATGTGTATATAAACACTGCTTCATACCGTAAACGCTTTACCGTAACGACGTTTTACCGATATACCTACCACGCAAGCCTAGCCACGGACAATAAATAATATAGAATAACTTATTATTTTTGAGTTCAATAATGTTTCAGATAACAAGTATCATAAAAAATGTTTGTTGATAAAGTTCGCATTACATTGTTCTACATAACCTTGGTATCTCCTCTCATTCAGCCCTTTCAATGATTCGTCACCGAAGAGGGATCAGGCTATCATATATCTTTAAAAACTAGTTGGGTTCTGTCAGACATGCAGATTTTCTTACTCCATACTCTTCACCATAAAGCTAATGTTAATCATGTTAAAAATGATTAGCACAGAAAAAAATCACAATTGTACCCTTAATTTGAAGTCGCTTCCCTCAATTTTCCAAGTTAGCACGTTACCACTGGGTTATCAAGGCCACTATCTTCATATGAATCTATATTAGCTTGTTTCGTAATTATGCTGTTATATTATACATAAATTATAGTCGCCCTACAGCTGCTTCGCCATTAATTAATATTAATTGCTGTATTATTGTAATGATTTATACCAACCAGTTTGATTAGTAAAATACGTATCATGCAACATTTACTAAAGGATTGTTCGGACTTACTCATATAATAATTTAGCTAATCTGTATTGATGAAGACAAGATGAAGAGAAATAAGTAAAATATTTAGTGTAATACAAGTATTTTTTGTAGATATTTTTTACTGTCTACTAGCGGACCCGACAGACGTTGTCCTGTCTACACGTCTTTAATTTGAAAATTTCAAACTTTTTTTAATAATTTTTTTGATGAAAATTATTATTCAAATTGTGAATCTAAACCATTCCCAGATCCCCTTGAACACACACAAAAAATTTCATCAAAATCGGTCCAGTCGTTTGAGAGAAGTTCAGTGACATACACACTCACAGAAGAATTATATATATAAAGATTGTAAATTACTTCAGCCATATAAATAAATAAATATGTTAACATTAACACGCAAAACACTATCTAGTTCCATGGTAAGCTTCGTAGCTTGTGTTATTGATATCAGATAGTTAATATACTACACATATATAACTTTAAGTAGATACATATTATAAATATAAACACCCATGACTGGAGTGCAAACGTTCGTGCATATCACACAAATGATTGCTCCCAGCGGGACTCGAACTCACGACCACTGGCACAGCAGGTAGGGTAACTATAAACTGAGCCAACGTGTCATCAAAATGCTTTATACAAGTAAAGGATGACCTTAATGTTAAACCAAAAAGTGCTGATTACTAAAAAATCAAAAAATGTAAGACATTAAGACTCTGCTTTGCTCTATATTTGTTATTTATTTATTCTAATAAAAACTTAATTAAATAAAAAATAAAAAAAAAGACTTCGACATGTAATTCGCCATTTTGTGGTGGCAGCCATATTGGATTTGAAATTTATCAGTGTATAGTATTCTACTAGTCAAGTCAAGCCCTTTCATTTGATACCCATATTGAGGGAGTTGTGAAAAAATATGTAATCCGCCATTTTGTGGCGGCGGCCATCTTGGACCAATTTTCATCAAACATAGTTAAGAACACTCACGACTAATTTCTTTGAAACAAAAAAAAAACAAAATCAAAATCGGTTCATCCGTTCGGGACCTACGATGCCGTACACAGACACACACACAAACACGTCAAACTCATTTTTTCCGTTTACCGTCGTTTTTGCGTCGGGGTTGGCGTAAAAAATAATTACTGTATTAATAAAACAATCAGTCATCAAACCATTACGACCAAGAAACCAAATTATTAAGGCACGCAAAGTATTAAATGTGTTGCGATAATAATTTCTCTTATTAAGAAAACCATTTATTTCTGAACTGACAAGCGAGATCGAGCATAGCTTTGCGTGCTCTACGAAATTATTTTTTAGAACAATATTTCTGTTATATTATTAATTATTTTCTTACCTTTGTACATCTTATAATATTAAAGGAGCATAATATTTTCTTAAATGAGCATGAGACTTTTTCAAATTAACAAATATTGTAAGGTATTTTGGTGCCATTTTTGTATTTTTTTTTTGAATTAATTGTGTCATTTTGTGTAGGCTGTCTGTAACAACTATATAATGCCTGTAAGACGTCTAAATCCTTAGTCTCTGCCGTGACTATGATTGCTGTAAAGCATTCGATACGTTGTAAACCAAAAATCAAAATAAATCGTCGATCTTTTCCGAAAAACACCGACCAATACTCGGTCATCCAAGTACCGTACAAGTACATAAAATAAGATAGCATTAATAGAAGCATTAAAATGTTCATTTGTATAAAAAAAATTAGTAAACAGCTCCTCATGATTATCGCAAAACACTTTTTTATACTACACTATAAAGCCGAATCTAATAACATCTCATATTTCAAAATCCATCAAACTTTTTAGGCCTGCGAATAAAACATACATAAACACTTGAAAATCATTACCTTCCTTTTGAGCTAGTCGGGTAATATCTCCAAAATTCCTTATATTTATATACTTATCATTTAATATTATTTTGAAATTAAAAAAATATCTTAGTGATTGTAAAAGATATACATATAGGTATTATGAGCTGCAGAATGACGTAGTCTATTTACTATTTATTCTATTTACATTAAAATGCGTTCATGGGATACTTCCTACTATATAAGAAAACTTAAGGTTAAATGTGTTGCAGTAAATCTAAAAGTAGGGCGTGGATCGCTAGCAAAAGTTTTCATTGCCAGCCTAATAAAAAAAACATATATTAATTTAAAATAGTAACACCTATTAGCATATAATGCTTTATTTTTTTAATCAGACATGAGCAAACAACTTTTCGTCATATGACAAAAATCCCTACAATCAAGGCAATGGCAAGTCAAGGGCACGCCATTATTGCCATTATTAATTTTATTTTGAGAAAAAAATTACCTTTATATGAATATATTCATTATCCTTTCTATCATATAGTATATAGTTCTAATTTCATCCGGATTGTGGTCTCTCGGTTCGTAGCTGTATCCTTCGTCACTAAACACGACTAACGTAACTTGATCTCTCTGAGACTCTACATAGAGCTATTTACAGGTACTCTTAGATCGTTTGTAGAGTCCAACGTAATTTGAAACGTGGTGTTAAGATGTACTGGTTTTGGTAAATAAAATATGCTTAGCATTTGTCATGTCTCGTTGTTAGGAGTGTGACATGGGATGACGAGGGACGACCAAACTATTGTACTGGCATTCAAATCCGTTACATTTGTAGCGATTTATAAGATCGCTATAACGAATATTCTAAAAATATAAAATGTTTTTGGCAAATTTAGATTTTTTTGATGATCTATATTTATTGATAGCTTAAATATCGTAAAGCCCAGTCAATGTTATAAAGGATAGTGTTAAATTCAAAATATGTAGTTATTCTTTGAGGATATTCCAATTTCGGCCATAACGGCCAACCTCACTGAGACCAGCCAACTGCGCAGGAGATATTATGGTGTATAAGTGTACTCTGTATTTTCTTTTATTCTCATTCAAGAACACAGCACAGGACTTACGACCGACGACCGACAAGGTATTTTACTTGACAGAAAAACTAAGTAACTATAATTGACCCAAGCCGGATTCGAACCCAGAACCTTCGGATCTGAAATATGCTAGCCACTAGACCACCAACGCAGTTATATAAATAAATTATATATTTTAAATGTAAATAATGTATGTAAATTTAAAACAGGAGTATTAATGAAGTATCATCTCATATTCAGAAATGAAATGAGAAAAACGAATTGTTATAAGCAAACAGAAACATTTGCTCCAATTTTAGTAAAAAATATATAATTTGAATATTATATAAATTCGAATCTTTTTACGTACAAAAATTCAATTAGAACGAAATTCTTTATATCCGGTGCGAATGGGCTGAAAAGGAGGAGACTTGTGTTAAAATAAAATTAAATGTAAATAAAGAAATATCTAGCAAACGTTAATTGCATTTTTCAACCGACTTCAAAAAGGAGGAGGTTCTCAATTCGACTGTATGTTTTTTTTTTTTTTTTTTTTTTTTTATGTTTGTTACCTCAGAACTCCGTCATTTATTAACCGATTTGGACAATTTTTGTTTTGTTTGAAAGGGTATACTTCCAGATTGGTCCCATTTAAATTTCAAAAAAAAATACCACCCCTAAGGGTGGAAAAACAACTAATGATGAATTTAACCTACTTCTAATTGTCATATTGACTTGAAACTTTGCAAGTATTTCTATTTCCGTTGATAGTACAGTGGTTTGGTGTTGTTGACCTGATCTGATGGTAAGGACAGAAGGTGGAACTCTTCAACGGCTAATAGTAGATAGTTTTGGTTTGATTTGACAAGCCTAACACGTTAGAATTCTTACTTTGCTACTACTGTCTACACTAAAAAGGGAAAAATAAAAACTTTTTAACAAAAAAATAAAAACCGACTTCAAACAAAAGCACTAAAAAGTAAAAAATAACTGATTGGTAGTTTTCATTTACTATACATACCTAATCAAATATTTTCGAAGTCGGTGCCAGCCCATACAAAGCAAAGCACACCGACTTCGCAAATATTTGATTAGGTATGTATAGTAAATGAAAACTACCAATCAGTTATTTTTTACTTTTTAGTGCTTTTGTTTGAAGTCGGTTTTTATTTTTTGTTAAAAAGTTTTTATTTTATATGGCAACGTATAACATTGGGACAAGGTTGAAAATCGTTAGAATCTGTTTAGTTGTTTGAAATTAGTAAGATTGAAGGAAGTCGGGCTTTACAGAGGCATATTTGTACAAGTCCGAGTAGAAAGTTAGTGCAACACTCGCTCCGTCATTAGAGAGTGGAGTGCGGCTAAGTGGCAAGTTTCAAGGGTCGTAAGAGGCGCGTTTTAGAAAGAATAAAGCGCAAGCGTGAAAGTTGCAGTAACGACGTAATGTTTATTTAGTCAAAGAAGATACGATCATGAAACAAATGGCATAATAACATACATTGTTTTTAAATAAAACTAGCTTTTCAAACTTTTCAGCGAATAGGTATATTTTGATTTTTGATTCCCAAGGTTTCGAGTACCTTACAACATCGTAGTTACGGAGTCGAGAGAGACAGGAAACAATCATCAAAATCCGGGAAGAAATCTAAAAATTCTATTTAAATCTAAGATTACCTGTACATTTGAAAATATGTTTGTTACTTTCTGCTATTTCGAGCTGTAATGGTGCAATGGATTGACGGAACTCCTACACAGATCTATATAAACAGGGTAAATTTTTCAAGATAGTGAAATGTAACGTTTAACTATAGACATTAGCAATAAATTTATAAATTGGATCGTTTTGATAAAACTAAAAGTAATAGGATCTTTTAATTAGTTGAAAAAAATAACTCTACCTAGAATCAAACCTGCTACTTTTTATAATATGCACACTATTACAACTATGTGATAATTGCACTAAGTGTTACTTATAAAGGTAAAATTGCGGAAAATGAATATTACTCATAAAACTACTGCATAATTAATTTTTTCAGCATTTTAAGAAAACATTCTAATCTATACATATAATTAAATTGTAACTAAGCCGAATCTGTACATTAAATATTTTTTGGAAGATCTTATTGAAATAAACATTTTTATCGATACAGAGGCCTATATCTATAGTTTTTAGAATTATTGTCTGTCTGTCTGTCTATCTGTTACCGCATCACAGAAAAACTATTAGAGGGATTTTGATGAAATTTGGTATGATGATAGCTGGTTATCCGGGTCAATATATAGGATACTTTTTACCGCGAGAAAATGTCTCATTTCTGAGAAAAAATACAAAAACTGCAATGTTAAAGTATACTAATATGTAAAACCTAAGAATTTAGTTTTTGGTTATCTGAACGCGAGCGGAGCTGCAGGCAATGCTAGTTAAAAAAATTACAAATATTAACGACTATAATATTACAATAGAAATTAGGATGTGCTATTGGCCTATTGACAATCACTTGATAACTGCAAGGAAAAACATTGTAATACAATCTTTAACAATTTGAAAATAAAATTTACTTTTCGTTTTTCAAAATTAATACAATACTGTGTTACAATGTTGTTCCTCTCATAGCGAATAGTAGGAATGGTTTAGTTAAGGTTTGATAAAATATTTTTTCATGTACATCGGGTGGTAAATACTAAGAACGTGTTTAAAATCAACAGGTTCGATTTCGGCCTCGTAACATTTTCCTTTTACGATAATAATGATATAATTTCAGTTTTTCATCAAAATATATACTATTTATTTTCTTACTCATACCTTAGATTTTACCATTTACGGTCATTTGAAAGTTTTAATATATTTATGCATATGTGTATTAATTAATGAATTCAAAATTTACACCTTTTTTTTAGGTATCCTATTATACCGGCTATTATTACTATTATTTTATAACGATTTGCATACGTCTTGTTTTTAAGGAACTTTTAAAAATTTCATTCACATTCTTCATTCATTTGGTCCACGTTATCTAAACTGAGGTTATAAGAATTTATTACTTACTAGCTTTTAACCGCGGCTTCGCTTTTATCTATACTAATATTATAAAGAGGTAAAGTTTGTGAGTTTGTGACGTTGTAGGCGGTAATCTCTGGATCTACTGAACCGATTTAGATGAAATTTGGTAAAAACATAGTTGGATACCCTGGGACGAGTATAGAATACTTTTTATCCCGGAAATTATCCCTCAAGGGGATGAAAATGGGGATGAAAGTTTGTATTGGTAAGCAAGCTAAGGACGAACGAGGGTGAGTCGCTAGTACATATAATAAAAGTGTACTGATAGCTGCCTCTACATGGAAGATATTTGAGAAACACTATTATTGGGGGCTTTATTAACGCAATAGAACCCAAAACAATGATTTTTTTCTGTTTATCTGTTTGTCTGTGTGTTTGGGCGCGCTATTCTCAGAAACGGCTTAACCGATTTAGGTATGGTTGTCACTAATGTATTGTGGTAGGCTTCACTTACCATTTAGTATTTGTTTTATTTTAATCGATTCGTAAATAATAGAGTAATGTAAATTTAAATAATCGCCTATGGACGAGCCCGTGCGAAGTGAGGGTGTGTCGCTAGTTCATAATATAACTTAAAATTAATTCTATCTAAAAACAATAAAATTTTGCACTAGACTTTTTAGCACGTTAAGTTACCTGCAACTTGCCCCTACATTTCTCAGTAAGAGCTATTACGTCCGTCTCGCCTTCGAACCCTTTTTATTTGTTAGGTCTCTTCATACGAGTGATTTGCTATTGAGACGGCTTTTGTACCCCTATGTAGTAAACTCTACTGCCTTTAAGATTTTGGGATAGAGTTTGAAATTTTAAATATAGTGCCATTGTTTCAGACATCTTGATAGATATGAGGCCCTTCTATTCAGACTTCGTGTAGTAAGTAGGCTATTTCAATAGCATACAATTTTTATTTGGGAAAAAACAATCCACTATTTATAATTTTTTTGATTGTTATTTACAACTAGCGACTCATTTTTGCTTCGCTCAGATATTATTAGTGTGCGTTTGAAACAGATAAAAATATTTATTGCGAGGGTACCTTAGGATATAGAGATATGGTATTGTGGACTTTTCTGAAGGTTTTTTAAACTTACAATTTTTACCTGACTACGCCAGAAAAGGGCTATTTAGTAATTTTTTATATATTTCGTATGATTTATGTAGCCATGTAAACTAAGGACGACTCGATAGAACTAGTTATTCTGTCGTGGGAATGAAATATTTCCCTGCAATAAAAGGTATCGTTAATGTTGATCCGAGATCCGAGTAATAAGTTATCATTACACAAAATTTGATTAAATCGGTTCAGTACTTTTTGAATTTATGCATGAAGTGCACACAGATATACAGACAAGCAGATAAAAGAATCAATAGCTATTATTTAATCTTTTATCTGTATACAATTCGTAACAGTCATTGATTTTAAAATATATTTCATGTACAGATTTCGCTTAGTTACTATTTTATTATATGTATAGACTAGCATTGCCCGCGGCTCCGCCCGCGTTCAGATGACCAAAAAACAAATTCTTATGTTATACATATTAGTATACTCTTAAATTGCAGTTTTTGTAATTTTTCTGAGAAATGAGACATTTTCATATAACCAGCTATCATCATACCAAATTTCATCAAAATCACTCTAGTGGTTTTTCTGTGATGCGGTAACAGACAGACAGATAAGAAAAAATTCTAATAAGGATAGATTCGGCCTCTGTATTGATAATAATGTATATTTCAATAATATTTTCCAAAAAATATTTAATGTGCAGATTCGGCTTAGTTACAATTTTATTATATGTATAGATAATATACGTATGTGTATACATATGTGTGACTGTGATAATTGGAGTACCTAATCAAAATGCTATATATATATATATATATATAATTTTACTATTCAGCAAATATATTGATAATCATTTTGAGTTTACCACTTGTTTGAAAAGCCTATCCCGAGAAAAACATTAGCGGATGAAACTCAACGGAATAGAATTATATATTTATCTTTTTTTAAAATAAAATTATAAATTATAACAATTCTTTTATTAAAGAAGCCTGGACTTCTCTTAAATATCACTACCGAGTGCGCGGTATAGCTCTTGCAGATGAACTACGTAAAAACGTACGTAAAACCTGTTTTGATGTTTTAAAAATATACGCAATTCGTTATACTCTCTATGAATTATAACTTAGCATGGACCCATTATTTTTGCTCAACAACTAACAATAATGTATACTAAAACTTTAAAGCTTAAGCCATTAATATTATAACCACTATAAAAGTATAGCTCTACCAAGAGTTAAGCAACAAATTTTTGCTCTACAACTGAAAGGCATAAAAGTATAATAAAACAGAGACTATTTGATCGCTACGTTTTATAGCTAGCTTTAAAGCTTATCTTTCAGCACCTCAACGTTTTAGTTTCTCCCTCTTCCCCAATTAACCTTTAAAAAAATTATTCGCATGAGATGCATCAAGGGGTGGTTTTAGAATTCAATAGGTGATGCAGCTATATAAATTCAGTTTTTAACGCTTACAAAAAAGGTAAAAATTTACACTATATTATGTGTAAAATTAAACCGTATTACATTAACTATAAAGTTTAAATTCGAATGGAAGTTTCATAAAGGTAAATCTAATTTGATTTGTAGAGTCGTGCAGAACATGGTCTTTCTGACAGGCAACTTTTCAGTTAATTAGTGTGATTTGCGATTTTTTCCCAGCATCATGCTTTACTTGGAGGCTACAAGCACCTTTTGGGTGAAACGTCGAAAATTTTGTAGCTTTTCATAAAATGCTTTTAATTAATGCTATCTTTATACAGAGATATATATTAAAATTGTAACTGATCGCTGTCTGTAGATGGAAGATATTGAGAAAAACTACTATTGGGGGTCTTTATTAACGCAATAGAACCCAAAAAAATGATTTTAGAATTTTTGTCTGCATATCTGTTTGTCTGTGCTTTTGTGTGCGCTGTTATTATATTATTGACTATTGCTTCTATTATATATAATATATATATTATATATATATATATATATATATATATATATATATATTATTATCGCGTATTGCGGTAAGCTTCACTTATAATTTAGTATTTGTTTTATTTCAATCGGTTCGTAAATGATAGACAGTCAGATAGACATACTAACAGTCAGACAAAAAATCCAAAAAATCTAAAAGATATAGATATATGTACATAAATATAATAAAATTCTGAGTCGAATCTGCACATTAAATATTTTTTAGAAAATCTTATCAAAATAGTCATTATTATCGATACAGAGGCCGAATTTATAGTTTTAAGAATTTTTGTTGTCTGTGTCTCTTTCTGGGAACGTATCATAAAAAAACCACTGGTCGGATTTTGATGAAATCTGGTATGATGATAGCTGGGTATCCGGGTCAACATATAAAATAATTTCTACTGCAGGAAAATAACCCATCTCTGTGAAATCTATCTAATATAATCTGATACTAACCGTTAAAAAGCTCTTAGAGGTGAACCCGAGCGGAGCGAGGGTGAGTCGCTAGTTATATACATAAATACTTATTTAACAATTATAACCTCATACTTTACAACTATAATGACTTACAACGCTGATAATTTTAAGGTTTGTACGTATTTATATATGTAAATAAATTTCAATAGGGAAGATGGCTGGGTACTACCATCGTCATGGGATCCTATTATTAATATAATAAAATCAAATAATAAATCTAAACATAACAGACAGGCAGATGTACTCGTAGTACGAGTAAGTTCTTACTGTGTGGATCAAAATGGCAGCATATCAGATTAATATTTTTCATTTTTCATTTGTAAAAGTATATATGTAGTAATAGTGTTGCATAGTAATTTGTCTTTTAAATAATAGCCAACTAAATTAAAATTATTATCCCTAATTAATTTTAACTTTTTAAATTACACATAGAACAATTATAGGGCTTAAATAATTAATACTATATTTTATATTTTTCTTTATGGTTATAAATAGAATAATAGCAACACTAAAATTATAGATTACTAATTAAAATTTTAAAATTGTAATAATTATAATAATAACAGCATAATTAAATAAATAATATTCCATATTCAAAAATAAAACTAATTAAAATTATAAAAATGTTTAAAGTTAAAAAATATTGTAAGGTAATTGGTGAAATTTTCATTTTGTTATTTGTGGGTAGGCTGTCTGTAACAACTATACCTTCGAGACATGTAACACCTCAGTCTCTCCCGTGACCATGGATGCTGTAAAGCATTCGAAACGTCGGGAATCAAAAATTCAAATAAATCCGCGACAAAGTCCGAAAAGATAGTTTTATTTAAAATGTCAAATATTCGCGTAAATCTAAGAAAGTACATAATTAATTCTATTCGGAAATCGGTTGACAAAGAAAGGAAAAAAATGTACTGAGCTGTTTTGTTTTTAACATACGCAGATTTTTTCTGGTGTTCATTTCTATTATATAATATTCTTTTATCATATTATTTACTTTATTTTTAGTGCATATTGTTCTTTTGCAATTTGGTAAAACCACAAAAAGTATTGCTAATGAAAATGTTTTAAAAGCACAGTGGACTCAATGAGTTGGAGCTGCGGAATATTAAAAATAAGAGCGAAATGGGGCAAAGTTGGGAAACGGTATTTTGTAAGAGTTAATGATGTAAAACATACTAGAAGGGGTCTGATAAAATAATAATGTTCTATATTAAATTATTCCATTAATATTATAAATGCGAACGTTTGGATGGATAGTTGTTACTCAATCAAGTCAGAACGGCTGAACGATTTTGGATGAAATTTGGCAGAGTTAGATTATAGTCTGGAATTGTACATAATACTTTTTTATCCCTGAAAATTGTACAGCTCACGTGGGATAGATTCGTTTTTGTTTTTCACATAGTTTTTCTATTTCATACTAACCGTTTAAACGTACCTAGGGACGAACCCAAGCGAAGCGAGGATGCGTTTACTAGTTTTAAATATATATATATATATATATATATATATATATATATATATATATATATATATATATATTTAATTTTGGTCGTGTTATTTTTTTTGATTTTAGGTTCCCGATATTTTAATATGGTGATAGATGAAATCACGGTGTTTCGAGTTTCGAAAGTCATAATTCTGTCGCATGTCTGTGATTTGGAAATTCTTTTAATTCAGTTTTTACACGCGCATGTGATATGTTGGCGGGGTTAAATGGTAAAAGATGAGTTATGTCCGACTCCAAAATCCAATCTATATTATTTGTTAAATTTTATCGAAATCTGTTCAGGGATTTAATTCTAAAAATCAAGAAAGACAGAATTACTTTCACGTGTATAAAATTTTAGCATGGATATCAAATATTTACGTAAGAGTCGTAAATCTTTATATTAAGAAATTAAATACCAATGCAAAAAAAGAAATTTTAACAATTCATAAAAAAAATCATTTTATGTATTTAACATATTAGAATGACAAAGTATCTTTAAATATTAAATTAAATAAAAATAATCTAAATAGTTTTATCATATACTAGCGACTCACCCTAACTCCGCTCGCGTCGTCCCTGAGTAGATCCGTTTTAACGGTTAGTATGGAATAGATAGACTACTTGTATCTTGTAGATATGATTTAGAAGCTTATAGCCTTCCTTAATAAACGGGCTATCTAGTGCAAAAATATTTTTTGAAATCGGATTAGTAGTTCTTGAGATTAATTTAAGATTTACTTTACGCTTTCAATAAAAAACAAATTCTGCCTCTTTATAATATTATTATAGATTTTACGTATTATTTTCATAGTATTTGGCTATTTTTATTTTGGAAATAAGTACTATAACTTATAGACTCATTCAGGCACAATATTTCCACGTCTTCCTAACAAACTTATAAGAGGAGTAGTTAAAAATTTTCTTTTTTAAAGTGTTCCACAAACTCAAAACCCTCTAATGGAGGGAGCCATTAAGCATTCATCGATTCCTAATTTATCTTTCTTTTCGATTTTTCCTCTTTCAAATCGTAAAGTTAAACGCGAACACTTTTTACTAAGACCCTATTATTAAGTGACGTAAATCTTAAATTTATTGTTTTATCGCTAATTTGAACATTTAACTCTTATAATTCCTTATCCTGACTCATTGGAATATTTTTAAAGCAAATTAGCCAAACGATAGTGAGTAAGTGCGCGCTAACATCATTTGTGCTATTTCTAACTTAGATATTTTTAACCGACTTCCAATTTCAAAAAGAAGGAGGTTCTCGATTCGTCGGTATCTTTTTTTCGAAGTCGGTGCCAGCCTACAATATTTTAAGATATGAATATCTAATAGGTAAATCCATATCGAAATATACTTATTAGATTTGCTTTGCATCGGCTGGCACCGACTTCGAAGATATCTGCTTAGGTATCTATTCTAAATGAAAACCTCCGTTTAGTATTTTTTTACATTTTAGTGCCTGGAAGTCGGTTTTTATTTTTTGTTAAAAAGTTTTTATTGATGATATTAAGTTATAATGAAGTTGTTTTGTTCAAACAAACAGACTGAACAGTCAGATTAAGCCTATTTATTAAGTAAAGTATGCTTAGTAATTATATATAAATGTGGGCGAAACCTAGTAATAATATAAATTTGTTATTTACTTTAGCAAAAATCACTACATAAAGCTATTCTCGAAGGAATTATATTGAATAATTAACATTACCTATATGAATATTTGAAGTTAACTCTAAAAATATATATAAATAATCTGAGCTAAAAATTTTGTAGTTTAAAATGAAACTAAAATAAAACCTTATTTTATTACTTCCCAAGTGACAGATAATAAAAAAAAATTGTCAGTGCGATAATAACATAAAAAAATATTTATTAAAAATTTACATTTAAATGTATTAATGGAAAGCTATGGTTATCCTTACCAGTTCCCACAGATGCGATTGGATGAGTTCCCTAACCATGGTGACGGCGTCGAGTATTATGGGATGCGGCCACTTGATGGACATGAAGCTAAAAGGTATAACAGATTTTTACCTATTTTTAACCCCCGACGATGCGTCTTTATGCAAAAAGGGGTGTTATAAGTTTAAAGTGTGTATCTGTCTGTGGTATCGAAGCGCCCAAACGGATGAACCGATTTTAGTAGTTCAGCTTTTTTTTTATTCGAAAGGTGACTTTATCGAGTGTTCTTAGCTATCATAAACAAGAAAATCCATTCAGCCGTTTGCTATCAGCAAACTTTTACAGATCTAATCGACTTGAAACTTGGTATCCCGTTACATCAATGATCTTAGAATCATATAATAATATAGGTCTGATGCAGCAGAGTCACCTGGAATTTGCAAAATACACGACTCTTTACTAAAATAAACTAGAGATATCGTATTTAGGCTCATTGCGATAACCTTATTGTATGTATATGTTGCGATTTTTTTTTATTTGGGAGTTTGACCTAATAGTAATTTACATACGAGAGTAGATTTGTGTGTAAAGTATTCTCAAACAACAGCAGCAATAATGACTTTTTAACTAACTAAAAAGGTTTTACCTACTTCGAAAAGTAAGTATGTCATAGTTTGGGGAAAAGTTTCTTTAAAACATTGGTAATTTACAACCCTTATTAGCAACCCTTGTAACCTGCATGGTGTCATTTAAATTGCGATGAAGAATTCGACCTCTATAAGTCGATTAATTCTAAAATCATTTAGAAATCCGTGTCCCTTTTAAGTTGAAAATTATTACTTTTATTTTATTACAAGCATTTCCCGCGGCTCCGCTCGCGTATTGTATTGTGTTTAAAATAATTACCCTGCTTTTGAATTTAACATCATCTCCAGTTTTATATCCTCACAGAATATACTGCCTAAAACTTTGATAAATTCAAATCAATCAGAAAATTAAGTGCGTTTTTTTTAATGTGTAACGTTAAAAATAAGGGATGTTTCAAACTCCTCTGTACTAATACCTTCTTAGATTTACGCGAATATTTGACATTTTAAATAAAACTGTCTTCTCGGATTTTTTCGCGGATTTATTTGGATTTTTGGTTCCCGACGTTTCGAATGCTTTACAGCAATCATGGTCACGGGAGAGACTGAGGTTATAGACGTCTCAAACACATACTTGTTACAGACAGTATTTACAAAAATGATTTCAAAAATTCAAAAATGGCAATAAATTATTGGTTATATTATTATGGAAATAATTATTGGTTATACATAGTAATATAATATTATATAGCAACACTAAATAATATTAGTAATTAATAAAGTTTTTAAAAATTGTAATATTTATAATAATAACAGCTAAAATTAAATAAATAATATTGCTATATTCAATTATAACACTTATAAAAAAAATTAAATGTTTAGAAATAAAAATCAACACATATTGTAAGGTACTATATTGCCATTTTTGAATTTTTGAAATCATTTTTTTTAAAATAGTGGGTAAGCACTGTCTGTAACAAGTATATGTGTTTGGGACGTCTATAACCTCAGTCTCTCCCGTGACCATGATTACTGTAAAGCATTCGAAACATCGGGAACCAAAAATTCAAATAAATCCAGAAAATATCCGAAAAGATAGTTTTATTTTAAAAAAAATCCTCTCCACTAAGAAAGGATCCAGTCCCTTTTTATACCTTTTAGGGTATATTATTAAGAAATCATTTCTTATCGGATATCAACTCCTTATGGTAAATCTACCTGCTTCAAGCCTGTAGCATTTATATCTTCCGAAATTTCATGATTAATCAGTGATTAAATGGTATTTCAGTTAATATTTATAAACATGTGTATATTATGTTTGTTTCAAATAACTAAATAAGTCCAACTAAACTAAATCGCATCAAAATAAACACAGCTATTATAATAACAGAAATAGAAGGAATATTTTAACCGTAAACAACGTGTAAATTAACTTTAATATATAGCTTTGCTGTTATCAAACTTGGGCTATAACGGTGCAAAGTTCAAACGGTCAGCATTATTTGAGTACGTGTTTATTGTTGAATCCTAAAGTGGTGAGCCACTATATTACCGCCATTCGCTCTTTATTATGAATACCTATTATGTATTATTCTATGTATATTTTTACATTTAATATATTATAATATCTTCTATTTTTATAGTTAGTATGAAATAGATAGACTATATAAAAGTATATTATATAGTAAGAGATATGATGAGTTGTTAAGGGTTGTATTATAACATATTTTCCCGTGGAAATGAGATGATCTCCCGCGGTAAAAAGTAGTTTATTTCACTTTTCATCCCGAATAAAAATTACGCGAATCCGTCACTCTGCTTTGACGTGAAAGAAGGATAAACAATCAAACAAAAAATATATAAAATATAAAAATGTTTAAAGTTAAAAAAAATATTGTAATGTAATTGGTTCAATTTTCATTTTGTTAATTGTGGGTAGGCTGTCTGTAACAACTATACATTCAAGACATGTAACACCTCAGTCTCTCCCGTGACCATGGATGCTGTAAAGCATTCGAAACGTCGGGAACCAAAAATCAAAATAAATCCGCGAAATAATCCGAAAAGATAGTTTTATTTAAAATGTTAAATATTCGCGTAAATCTAAGAAAGTATTATAACAATCAAACTTTCACATTTTTAAATAAAAAAATTCAAACTTCTAACAAGTATTTCTTTACAGGAGAAGCCGACCGAAAACTCGTCGATCGAAACGATCGAGATCAAGAAGTACATCGGATTCGAGATCCCGAACCCACAGTTGTTCGAAATCGCAGTCCCGTTCTCTATCAATATCTCGCAATAGGAGTCGATCTCACTCCGGATGTAGAAAAGAAAGCTTGAAACAGCCAAGCTTATTAGACGCTTTTCGAGTGCTTTACTTAAAACGTAAATATTTATCATTTTGTTCACGTTTTAACTACAGAATTGTATTTCTCATGCATATTTGCCAGTCACTTGGTGACTAAAAATGAATAGTGCCTATTTTGTATGGAGATGGTTTGAGAATCAAGTAAAAATTATTTATGATATTGCAAATGCGAAAAGTGTTTGTTTGTTGGTTTGTTTTTACAAGTAAAAATAGATTCTTTCTGAAAAGAAGTCTGTTACTTTATTATTTGTATAAATAAATTACATTTTAAAGTAGAGTATATATTAATATTATATTCTGTCTGTCTGTTACGTTTTCACGCCATACTTGCTTAACAGGTTTTATTGAAATACATAATTTGTAATAGGGATGGACAAAATCTTCCTTATGGCCACGCCGTACTTACCATACGAGCGAAATCGAGGGTAAAAACTGTAATATACAGGGGAAAAGTTAGTTTTATGAAGGCACTACTTATTGGACCTACCTAGTCAGTAAATATAGCTTATTTAGTAAGATATGCTATTTAACATTATGCTAAGAACTAGCAGGAGAGCAATTATGTATATATAAATAAGCAAAGACAGTTCAGACCCTTTTCTCCTCTATTTGAGAACCGACTTTTTTTTTGTTTAGTAGCTATAGTGTAACTTTAGTGTTATCAATAAAAAATAGCTATTTTTTTATAGATTGATAAATTCTATTCATTTATTGATAAATGTATTGAATAATTATCATTATGACCGAATTTTGACCACTGGACGCACATTAGTATGTATGTATACGCTGTGCGAATGGAGTTGCGGGCAAAATTTAGTTATTATAAAACAAATAGCTTGCTTCCCCATACAAACTTTCATCCCCATTCTCACTCCCTTAAGGGATGATTTCCGGGATAAAAACTATTTCACTCACTCACTTTTCATATCAAGAGATTTAAAAAAAAACTTATTTTAGAAAAAAAAATCTTTTATTTTTCTTCTATACAAAACTTCCTGACAATAACCAACACGAAAAAAAGAATTATCCAATTTGGTGCAGTCGATCCGAAGTTATGCGCGTACATACATTTTGGTGATTCATTTTTTTATATATAGATTAATATTTAATTTGACAAAAATCTAAAATGATTGAAACCAAACTGGATTAAACCAAAATTAATAAAATTAATAGCTGCATTTAAACTTATTTTAATTTTAAATTGTTAATAACGAACTAATTGCAATTTTAATTTAACCATAAACTCCCCGAACAGTGAATATTGAACTTCATTAGTTATTCTTTCTGTATACGTTAGTGATGTTTTACTATGATATAAAAATATTGATGAGAGGTGTCTATTTATAATAAAGCTCTAATAAGCATTAAAAACTGTATGTTTATCTGTTCACTTTTGGACCAGGTTTTAGCGACAGGGATATATCGATACTTTATTTCGCAAGTCGGTTAACTCCTTTTCAGTGCACTTTTTAGGGGGCACTAAAACCGTAATAAATAATATATTATGAATTCGGTAAACATGAAATTTTATATTATTTAAAAATATTATTATTATAATACTATTCCAAGTATTTTTGCGTATTCGTACTAAGTAGGTGTTATTGAAATATTTACGTTTTTGGTAGCCTTTGAAAAATTGTCTGAGACAGAGTTAGCCTAGCAAATACATTAGCAAATTAAGGTATACAGGTTATTTTTTTGAGGCTGCGTAGTCTAAAGGCAAAAACGTCATGTCACGTCCGTGTGTCTGTCTGTCAGAGCTATGACAGTTAATATGTAAAAAGTAAAATTGTATATGATACTAGCAACTCACCCTCGCTTCGCTCGGGTTCGTTCCTAGTTACGTTTTAACGTTCAGTATAGATTTCTTAGAGATGAGATATTTTTCCGCAGTAAAAAGTACCCTATGTTGACCCGGATAACCAGCTACCATCATACCAAATCTCATCAAAATCCCTCCAGTGGCTTTTCCATGATGCGGTAACAGACAGACAGACAAAAACTCTAAAAACTGTAGATTCGGCCTCTATATCGATAATAATGTCTATTTCAATAAGATTTTCCAAAAAATATTTAATGTACAAATTCGGTTTATTTACAATTTTATTACATGTACGGATATAATATGTTAATTGTTTTCTTTTCAATTGTTATAATTTAAAATTTATAATGTGTTTGAATTAAAGGAAGTTGTTTCTTCTTCGATTTATCTATTTTAATAATTGAATTATATTAAAAATTATATTTTTTTTCCAGCAAGCAAATACAAAAAGAACACAACTAAGTATTTGGCAACGAAAAAAAAACAGGATCGCATACAGGAAGTTCTGAAAAGTGACGGTCTTGGGTCGAAAAAATGGTTGTTATATCCGAGACGTCGAACAGAGTCCGTTATGGAACCGGTCAGTTTAAATTGTGACAAAAGAGTCAAAATAGATGCAGATTTCTTCAGAAAGTATAAAAAGAGAAAGCAGGTGGACAGCGATGCGCCGATCGCAAAGTTGAAAAGGTGGGAATTGATTTTTTATAAGAAACTCGGCTTTATACAGGCTGTTTAGTGAAATAAAGTTTTGTTCGTACACTTTCTTTTTGTTTTGTTAAGGTTTTTCTATATGTTATTCGACGTTTTACTGTGCTTCATTGATTGAAATTTAACATTTGTAGCGTTATTGGTTCATTGTGTGAATCAGTAAAAATAATACACGTTTTCTTTAAAATTTATTATTATATATAATTATTTATTTTTATAGAAATAAATAGTATTACAATACATATAAATAAAATTTACAATAAAATTACGCTTAACATATTTATCAATTACATTCCGACAAATATTACATGATTAGAATGAAAGCATAAAGCAAAATTAATTAATAAAATTACAAGAATTAGCATAAATATGATAACAATCAATAAATAAAATATACTATCAATATCAATAGTTGATAAATACTCTTAAATAAAAAAAACTACATAAAATATAAAAAATTGTAATCTTCATTTCCAACAGCATACCTTCACTATAATACTTTTAGCTATAAGACACCTCTAAAAGCAAACATAAACTAAAATTCTAATTTAACGAGATCAGACTAGACTGGTGTTAGGATAATTTTCTGCACTTAGGTATACACTCTCAAATAAATGCGGGTTACGCGATAAATTTAAGCATTAGCTTGCTAGGTGTAATGGCCCATAGAGCACGAGAAGTTTTAAATTAGTACCGAATTGTGGAGTTATCGTGTGGAAAATTGACGCGTGGGAAAAACTCGCTTACAGAACTCTTTTGTTGTTTATAGGTACTGATTTTTTATGTATAGTTTTCATTGTATTTTATGTTTAACTAGCGACTCACCCTCGCTTCGCTCGGGTTCGTCCCTAGGTACGTTTAAGTTTTTTGAGCGGAACCCTAATTCTTTATCTTAAATAAAATAGCCTATGTTACTCTCTATAACATCAGTTATCTTCGAGTGAAAGTTCCTTGAAAATCCAGCCGTTTCAGAGATTATCCGGAACAAACAGACAGACAGACCAAAATAAAAAAAATGTGTTTTCTTATAAGTACCGTATATGATTTCATATGCATTTAGTTAAATGCTATTGCTTTGACATTACAAACAGACACTTCAGTTTTATTTATCTGTATAGACTAGCGACATCCCAAGGTATGTACGTCTTAAGTAGATATAAATTGTTATTAGCCAGCCAGGTTAATTTTAATATTTTTTGCGGGAATCTTCCGAGTTTTAATATTTATTCTGCTATTCGGGGCGAAGACTAATCCAACAAAACAAAGATCTTAAAAATAGGTCCAGCCCTTCTTGAGTTATAAATGGTGTAACTACCTTCTTTTTTGTTTTTTTTTTTATTATATATATATATATATATATATATATATATATATTATATATATATATATATATATATATATATATATATATATTTTTGATGATTATATTCTATTGTATTGCCTATATACAAACAGGCAAAGACAAAACAGTTCAGTACCTTTTTGTCTTCTGTTTGTCAATAGATTTTCTTTTGTATTTGCTTAGTAGTTATTGACGAACTTAAGTGTAAACTAGCGACTCACCCTCGCTTCGCTTCGCTCGGGTTCGTCCCTAGCTTGATTCCCTATACAAACTTTCATCCCCATTTTCAAGGGATTATTCTTAAGGGATGATTTCCGGGATAAAAAGTATCCTATGTAAGGACATACTCAGGGTCTCAAACTATCTTCTTACCAAATTTCACCTAAATCGGTTCAGTACCTACTTCCAGAGATTACCCCCTACAACGTCACAAACTCACAAAGTTTACCTCTTTATTATATTAGTATCTATAAATAAAACACGAAAATTCATTAAAAAAACACCAAAATAAGCTTTACCAGAATTATCTATATAAGGGATATGATATTAATGTGCTGACAAAATTTTCGTTTGTTAGATATTGGTGTACTGTACGCAAAATAATATGTTTACAGTATATTTTTTAGTATTGGTGTATATACATTAAAAGTGTTTTTATCTAGGTGTACATTGTAGTAACTAGTAAGCTTTTGCTAGTGTAAGCATAATCAGGCATATTTGGCTCAGTTTGTAGTGACCCTACTTGCTGTGCCAGCGGTCGCGGGTTTGAGTCCCGCTGGGGGCATTCATTTGTGTGATGAGTACGAATGTTTATACTTCAGTCATGCGTGTTTATATTCATAATATGTGTTTAAAAGTGATATATGTGTAGTGTATCAACTATATGGTGTCCATAAAACAAGCCTCGTAGCTTACCACGGAATTAGATGGTGCTGTGTGTTAATGTCATAACATATTTATATTCAATTATATATTGTATACTTATCAGATTCCACTGGGGAAATAGTATTCTTTCATAGAGAAAACGAGAAGTTACAGTTAAGGCTATAGAACATATTAAGCTATATGATGTCATGTGACTAATCTCTCTCTCTCTCTCTCTCTCTCTCTCTCTCTCTCTCTCTCTGTCTACAATATTATGAAAAAAAACCATGATATTATTGATTAAAGTATTTAGATTAAAAATCTTCTAGCCGTGCTCTAATTATGAGCAAGCGAACAGTACTTGACAGAAAGACCACATCAGAAATTTTTTTTTTCAACAATATTGACTTTATTTCACTTTTATTGCTTAGTTTACATTAAATCTATTAAATACCTCCTTTTTCCTTTTTTTATCATGTTTTTCATGAAATAACTATGTGAATGTGTTAATTAGATAATGTATAAAAAATCGATGTTACCTACTATATTAAAAAAAACTAAGTCAAATTATATTTATATCAGAATTTTGGTCACTAATTATGCTGACCCTACCATCTCCAAACGCCCAGGCAGTTTTATGTCATGTACACGTACATGCTTTGCTGTTATAGCACGCTTTATTCACAATTTATGTTTGAAACTTCGTGTACTTAATGATACTAAAAGTCATATTCATATAATATGCTGCTTTACATTTATTAAGTTAGGTTATTATTAAATACTAGCATTGCCCGCGGCTCCGCCCGCGTTCAGATGACCAAAAACCAAATTCTTAGGTTTAACATATTAGTATACTCTTACATTGCAGTTTTTGTATTTTTTCTCAGAAATGTATGAAAAAGTATCCTACATGTTGAACCGAATAACCAGATATCATCGTACCAAATTTCATCAAAATCTCTCCAGTGGTTTTTCCGTAATGCGGTAACAGACAGACAGATAGATAGACAGACAGAAATTCTAAAAACTATAAATTCGGCCTTTGTATCGATAATAATGTCTATTTCAATAATATGTCCCAAAAAATGTTTAATGTACAGATTCGGCTTAGTTACAATTTTATTATACTCGTATGTATGTATAGATATATGTACATATATATACAAATCCTAGATATAAACCTTTGTTTTTGATCCACGAGCGCGGACACGCCGGCGTTACAGTTAACAATAGATTTCTTAGGTATTTAATAAATTTCTTAGAAATTTACCTGGAGGTGTTAAAATAGAAAAAAAAACTCTTTACAGTAAGTATTGATCGTTTGAACAAATAAACACTAAGGCAACGAAATGCTTGTCCTAATTTGGTTAAACTATACATTTTATAAAGAACTATCTATCACAAAATATATTTTTTTCCAAAAATTTTTTGATATTGGACAGTATTAAAACGGATATAAAATCATTTTTTAAAATATAAAGAAATGGTAAGTGAAGATTTTTCTCCTTTTAATTCTTAACTTATTCTACACTTATAAAGTTATCTGTTTTTCACCGCAGCTTAAAATGTCTTAAAAATCAATGAGGTCATTAATAAAAATATAGATAGATATACTAGCGACTCACCTCTGCACTCACTTTTTCCCGTGATGCGTTCCCGAACAGACAGACAGAAATTCTCAAAACTATAGATTCGGCCACTGTATATAATAATGACTATTTCAATAAGATTTTCCAAAAAATATTTACTGTACAGATTCGACTCAGTTAGAATTTTATTATATGTATAGATTTTGGACATTTTTGCTTTATCTAGGTTTAACTCTTGAGACTTTTTATGGTAGCTTGTAATCAGCGTAAAGTAAAATTTCATTGCACGTAGACATTCCGTCTCGTTGAATATTTCTTCGTTATAATTTTAATTCTGCCCTCACGTACCTTTGCCCATGGGAGCGAGGGTGTCAGGTCTGGGTTGGTTTTCAGAATTATGCAATTTTTATGGAAAAACGACGATTTTAATCAAATAATAATTTTAATTATTCAAATCGATCTTAGAGATGAGTTAATTTGTCGTATTAGTTTTTAAATATTGGCACAAATGAAAAGATAAATTTGACCCTACCCGGGACACAAACCCAGGACTTCCAGTTCTGCGAGGGTATTTATTTTAGTTTTGTTAATTTAACAATTTTATTCTTTTTGCAAAACACTCACAGTGCAAAAAATAAGTAAGAAAAAAATCACTTTATTCTCTCTTCTACTCTATAAAGGCATGAAAAATAGTCTGAAGCCATAACACGTTCAATATGGTAAAATAATATAATAATAATATTATCATGCAGAACCATGTTGAAACATCCACTCGGACTTGACGTTTTCATTTTTTTTTTCGATTATATTTACGTAGAACTCCTGCTTCACTTGGGTTTTTAAGTAATTGCTTGGTTTGATTTCGGTGAGAAATTGAAAATACTTTTAACAAACTTAACCCCAGCTGAAGAATTTTGTATAGAAGAGGGAGCGCTTAGAATTTTAGCGACGCGACGTTCAATTTTATCACGTATAAAAATATTCGCTACAAAATTATTATTTCGCTCGTCATTTTAAAAAGCTCAGTAAAATAATGATTTCGAGCAAAACTTTAATGATTACGTAAACGATGTACCTTAAAAGCTTGTTTTGGGTTTTACATATAGCGAACTTTTCATGTGCTTTATTATTTTTTATTTATTTTTTTGGCCATCATTTCGGTACCTAATTGTATTTTTTTAATAACAATATATCAAATAATTAATATATATTTTATATCTATATATAAATAGGCTTTTTCTCCTTTTTTCGCCTTTTTCTCCTCTCTCCTTTTGTGAACAGTTTTTTTTAGTAATAAATCGACGAGTTTATTAATAAAAAAATTGGAAAGTTTTTTTTTTTATTTAGATAGGTAAATTCTATTCACATGCTCAATAATTACTTAGTCGAATTTCGCCCAACGGACGAACACTAACTACTGGGTACATTTAAATAGGCAAATTAAATAATATTTACTTAAATACGTAATTATTTGCTTTTTATGAACAATCTGTTGATTTTTTTTTGATTTGATTTGACGACACGTTTGGTTCACTTTATAGTGACCCTACTTGCTGTGCCAGAAGTCGCGGATTCGAGTCCTGCTGGGAGCATGCATTCTGTGATGAGCACGAATGTTTGTACTACAGTCATGGGTGTTTATATTTATAATATACATGTATTTAAAGTTACCTACAGACATGTAGTGTATTAACTATCCATTACACAGGCCTTGTAACTTATCATGGAACTAGATGGTGCTGTGTTTTATTGTCTCAACATATCTATCTCAAAAGCATATTTTTCATCAGCTCTTCTTAGTTAACTACTAAACTGAAGTACTTTCCAGATAGACAACAATTTATTGTCTATATCTACCAAAAACGAAATCTATATACATATCATAAAATTTTAATTAGAAGAAAATTAGTAGATACTTGAGAAAAACTATTATTGGGAGTCTTAACTAACGCAATAGAACCCAAAACAAGTGATTTTTAGAGTTTTTGTCTATTTATCTTTACGTTTGTGCGTGCTAATCTCAGAAACGGCTAAACCGATTTGGGTGCGGTTTTCACTAATCTATTGAAGTAAGCTTCAATTAACATTTAGTATTTGTTTTGTATCAATCGGTTCTTAAATAAAAAAGTTATATCAATTTTAAAAAATCACAATCAAGGGACGAAACCGAGCGAAGCGAGGGTAAATCGCTAGTATATAATAAGATTAATAAGGTACTAAAATATGTGAAATGTTTCTTTTATCTCAGACAATATGCTGGCAGTATTTCTTTCTTAATTAGTTTTGATAACGTTGGAAGAATCTTAAGAAGTCAATATATCAATACAAACATTTAATCAAAAGTACCATAATGCTCTTGTTAGAAAATATTTGCTTTTTATTATCTTCAGTACGTTCGATATTTTTCATAAATAACTTAAGAAATCAATTCAGAAATTGAGAATAATTGGAATTTTTATAAAAAATATTGCCATATTTACTGGTTTTATGCAATGTGAAACTTAAAAAAATTATGACTAAGCTGTGAGAGGTCTTTTAAATTATTTAACTTGTTTTAAAAATATAACTGGCCATTCGTTAAAATGGCATAATGACTGTAACTGGGGTGAAAGATATTAAATTTTATTACGTTTTAATGTTATCAAAAAACTCGATCCTAACTAATGTTAGGTTTGATCGTCTAAATTGCGTAAATAAAAACATTAGATGCTTCCACTTGATCAGTTTGCTAACCCTTCCTCCTATACGTTAAGTTAAATGATGCTGGAAATCGTTAAAAAGGACCCCACGGTTAGGAGTTTAATGTCCCTGGGCTTAAGTTGGGTATTCAATTTAATACATGTTTAATGTTAATTATATTGATTTTAAATTCTTTTCGATTTTTGGTTTTCATCTTTGATGCTATTTACGGTATTGATAGTATTAGCACAAGTTTTCATAATTATTTTTAACCAACTTCAAAACGGAGGAGGTTCTTAATTCGGGTGTATTTTTTTATGTTTTTTACCTCAGAATTTGGTCATTTATTAACCGATTTGAACAATTTTCGTTTTGTTTTAAAGTATTTGGTTCCAATTTGGTCAAGTCGGTGCCAGCCGATACAAATCAAAGCACACCGACTTCGAAAATACCTCATTAGGTATCTATAGATCCCCGAATAAATGAAAACTACCAATCAGTTATTTTTTACTTTTTAGTGTTTTTTTGAAGTCGGTTTTTATTTATTTCTTAAAGTTTTGTTACTACTTTTTCATTTTTGTGTAGATATCTATTTTAATATATTTCAAAGTTTCAAATACTAATGCTGCTGTAAATAGTGTTATTAATAAAAACATCTTTTAAATATATTGCTTAAAAAGAATATTATAATTTTAACGCCTTACAAAATCAGAGTAGCAATTTTACAGAAATAAATTATTCCATGAATAATATGTAGGCGATAAATTGGATATATCAGAATTTATTATGGTATAATTTATATCAATTACATTACTACTGTCTCTTAATGATGACACTATAATGAGAAAATTTTATAATTGTTCTATTAAATAATTATACTTATATATTTTGTAGACAGTCTTAAGTTCGATTATTGCATCTCAATTCGATATTAAATCCGTTCCATAATAAGGCTGGTAGTAGGCAGTGGTAGCCCAATGGTAACGCGCTTGAGGAACCGAGTGAAGCGGGTTTAATTCCCGAGTCTCGCCATCACTGGAAATTTTATGTTCAAAACATTTCCAACATGATTACCACTAAGTAAATATTAAGTAAAACATTGTAAGGAAAGTTTCCGAAAAACATGCAAAATCAGCCAACCCGCACTTTTCCAGCGTGGCCTGACCGTAACTATGGCCCGATCCCCGTGTATTTAGGAAGGTTCTTGCCCAGTAGTTAAATAAATAAATATGTTGGGACATCAGCACACAGCACCAACTAGTTCAATAATAAGCTTTGAGGCTTGTGTTATGGATACCAGATAGTTGATTCACTACACATATATAGCTTTAAATTCATACATATTATAAATATATACACCCATGACTGAAGTACAAACATTCATGCTCATCACACAAATGAATGCCCCCAGCGGGCCTCGAACCCGCGACCGCTGGCACAGAAAGTAGGGTCAAGCTGTACAAGGTACAAGCTGAGCCAAACGTGTCGTTGGACGTTCAAAAGGACTGAATACATATTAAAGGATCATAATAAACTAAATAATACAATTTTTTCCTAAAAATTTCTAAATTTTGTATCATGATCAAAGATAACTATAATGAAACTAAGGATCTCGAATAATAATATTGATTTTCTTAACAATAGAATAATAATAAGTTAATTTTTAAACAATATAATAACATAAATTAGAACCAATTGGAATTATTGCTGGTATATTTTTTTTTACGCAACTACAGAATGCTGCATCACGCTCCTTTGCTCTTCAAATAATTATAAAATGAAATTATTAACCAAACATAGCAGAATTTTTGGGGTCTTAAGTACCCGAATCATTCCGGTTGCAGGATGATTGTAGTGGGGTTCGTTTTTATTATATTATTTAACAAAGAAAACGATATTGCGTCACACTATAATGTGGGTGCAATATATAATATTAGATATTTTAGCTATACAGTATATCGTATTGACTATTTTTCATATATATATATATATATATATATATATATATAATTTATCTTAATGGATTAATATGATTACTTTATATCTAAAAACTGTATGGACATAAAATACCCTAAAAGTTATTATTTCACATTGACTCTGAGATATTCATAAAAAACAGTTTCAATAAAATTGAGAAATTCTTCCTTTAATAATGTCGGTTAAATCTTGAAAAAAAAATGTGTTGTGAGAAAGAGAGGTTTTATTAATCAAGTTAAATTAAATTAACGGTTCTATGGACAACATGGTGATATCGCTGCGATGGCTTTGTAATAGTTTTATTAAAATACTCGCAGAATTCTTGTTTCTGACAATTTACTTGTACTAAAAACAGTTTTTATATTTTTGGTAATTCAATTCCCTATAGCGAAAGGAAAACCGATGCCTAATACAGTCACAACTTACATAAGGTATCTATTTTCTATCTAAACTTAACTGTTGTTGTTGGATTTTTATAATTTGCTTATAAATTTTACTAATGTAATATTATATTGGTGGTTAATCTGACTCAACATCATTTTTTTCATCTTAATCTACTCTCCTTCAACTGGGATGTGTTTTAAGAAAGTTTTTGATTAACACCATTTATTTTTGTATTGTATATAAAATATAAAACGAGAAAATATCACTACATATTTTAAATTTGAAATAAAGTCACCCGTCGCGTCTGTCTGTTTATCTGAACGCGATAAACTCAAAAACTACCGAACGGATTTTCATAAGGTTTTCATCAATGGATATAGTGAGCCATGAAGAAGGTTTATGTATATTATTCATTAAATTTTTGTTTCAATTTCTGTAACGATGACTTTAGAAGGTGTCGGAAAAAATTATGCCGATTGGGAGCTTTAAAGCTCCGCGAAACCAATTGAGTCACATACATATTATATAAAAACAATGTATTAAGGAATTATTATTAGTAAAAAGATATATTAAATTGCAGCAATGTTACGTACTTAAGGAAGCACCCGAGGGTTAGTCACTAGTATAATAAAAAACGATCGCTTTAGTGCCGTACTAGGGGTGTAGCTCACTTTTCAAGGAAGTTACTCTGAATTAGCTTAGTGACAATGGCCAGACTGATCCGATCGCACCAAGCCTAATATCTTATTTGTAGTTAATAAGAAATCTTATCTTTTATATTGTTTCTAGATATATTTTTCATACAATTGCGATTTTTTAACAGCTGGGGTGGTATAGAAAACGCTCGTCGTACACGAAGGGTTAATTATAAAGAAAGTAACGCCGCATGCACAATGTACATAAACTTGGTATTACAAATAAAATGTACATGTCATTCATATCCTATTATAAGCAATGTCGCGGTTCAAAGCTAGATATCTCATAAATTGTAAGTTTAAACGCAAACGTCGTCGTAAATATCACAACTTGGTTCTTTTCATTTGAAACAAAAATTATATAACACATGGGTTTACACGAGGCGGGCCTTTGTCTTCCTTTTACTTTTCTTGGCTTGATATAAAAGTACTGGAAGAATCATTTGCCATCTTAAAAATACATTAATAAGTAAGTTATGCAAAATGTAAGTAAAGTATACTTTTGACTGACTTCAAAAATGAGGAGTTACAAATTAATAAATTTTGTTGTAATATTTTCCTGCCATCTTTTTTTTATCTGTTCGTTTATTTCGCTTATAACTCACGAACTACTGGTTTTACGAGATTTTAGTACACATTCGTTTATGATAGATCATTTAGGGCGTTACCAATATCAATTTTCGTATTTGAAAATAAACGGTGCTGATGTATAATTAATTGTTAAATTAGACCCTCAAACGATTAATGCTTCTAACATACCTACCACAATTTAATTTAGTTGTATTAATAGTTTTCATATTAACTTATGCTTTAACGTGATCCATATTTATAATATGTATGTATTTAAAGTTATATATGTAGTGTATCAACTATCTGGTATTCATAACACAAGCCTCGTAGCTTACCATGGAACTAGATGGTGTTGTGTGTTAATGTCTCAACATATTTATTTATATTTACTTACTTATTATTTATATAAAATGTACGCATTAGGTAGAAAAAAAACACGTATATATTAAAAAAATATATTTTTACTAGCCTTATCTAGGCAAAAAATATAGTACATACATACATCTCTCTTATATATTCCCTAAGGTAATTTAAATGCAGAGTGCGATGAAGAAGTTTCGTGCATAGTATAAGGGGAACTATTTCAAATATTATGTACGTTGTAGTCTTAATAGCCGCCTTGAGGGCATGTTTGAGTATTGTCGATATCTTGGCGGGGGTAACATTGAACGGTTACAGATTTATGCCATTTCCAAACTTTAATATTAGAATTTGAGTAGCTAATAGGTTAGTTTATATGTTAAATACATGTTGGTTTACGAATCAGGTAATATTTGTGTGCGAATACCAAGTTATTTAATGTTAAGTAGAAAATGAATGAAAAATTCATAATTCTGGAGAGTTTTCGAAAAGTATCTGGCTTATTCCCTATGCCAAAAACTTATGAAGTTTCGATTTTATTCCTAGCTCTCCCTATTATTCCCTCCTCCCTGTAATTTTTTTGGGATAAATTTACGTCTTTTACTTTAAGTTAAATCTTCTAATACATATAAGCTTCTAATATAAGCTCCTAAAATACGCTAAAACCAATTGAGTTGTTATTTTTTTATTCCTTAACTCATTCAAGCCTTTTTTATTTCTGGAATAAAAACCTTTGTCGTCGAAATTCTATCCACCACTGTTTCTATTTAAATCAGTGCATGTCTTTAGTTCGTATTGACAGTCGAATAGATAAAACTTATTAACGGATTAGACATCCGTAGTAGGCTTTGGAATTTTGAAAACATAAATTCATGAGCTTAATAAGATATATCTCTTTTGAAATTACATACAGTTCGATTTATTTACAATTAACGACATATATACTATATTATACCGTTCGCATAAGATCACGTTATTAAAATATTTTCGATATTTGCAACTTAATTTCAAAGATGTTAGATTATTAGAACGGAGCGTGTGCTCATTTATCATCGCCTCCTAACATACAATATTCGGGATCACAACAATTTCGTTTAATTTATCGTTGTCATACCACGCCCGGGGCGATGGGGGAACAAATGTAACAATAATGATTGGTACTTTAAAATTTAGTCTTAGTAATGAGTGATCTGTGGAGAGCAATGTCAGTAAAATTATCAAGGATTCTGTGGTTGATGTTTTTATATGGTAATCTTACTCTCAACTTGTTGTCGACTCGACTAACTCTCGCTTCGCTCGGGTTCGTCCCAAGCTTGATTCTCCATACAAAATTTTGTCTTAATTTTCACTCCTTTAAAATAGATAAAAATTCGGGATAAAATTCTATGTCCTTCCCAGGGTCTCAAACTATCTTCTTACCAAATCTCATCTAAATCGGCTTAGTATATCCAGAGATTACCCCCTACAACGTTACAAACTAACAAACTTACAAACTTTGCCTCTTTATCGTATATATCTTCATTATAAATGAAAGACATTCTGACAAAAATACTTACGGATTTATATAAATAATTATCAGAAGAAGTTGAGTCAAGACCAATCCATCAGTAGTCAACATCTTTATAGAAAGTGAGTGGAAATTCGAGAAGGCACTGTAATAAAAAAGACTGATAGCTTTACGTTTCGAAGGTCTAAGCTTATAGGGTCCGTACTTCGGCATTCCATATTAGCAAACGTCCAACGCTCTTGATAGGAGCAATCTATTGCAGATCTGAGTGAGAAATGCTGAATCATGCCATAAAATAAGTTTAATATGGATCTGTTTGATTTTGTTGGAGGCATATGACATAACTTAAGTTTTTCTTTAGTAATATTAATACGTTACCCCTTTTATCTTCCCAAAGACCATCATGTTGTTCGAATACTGTCTTGCGGACTTCACGCGACTTTTAAAAACTGTTTGTTTCCTTAGATATGTTTGATCCAGAAATTTCCTCACGATAATTTTCTTCATATCGATCATGCATACATAAAATTTTCAAATGAAAACCTTCATTTTGAATATCTCCCAAAATATGAATTTTCCAAGAAAGTATGTAGGTATATATGATTTAATACTTTAATAGTTTTTAATAATAGTTGTTAAGTTTAGTCATTTATTAGAGATTAGACAAACACTTATAATATCTCCATTTTAAGCTATTAATACTCTTAAATCCCAACGAGTGAACTGGACGGCATAATTCCATTCGATGCGAATCGATCAACGCGGGATCTCTAAATTGACACTTGTATGCCGATTTGTCACAGAATTGTCTAACTGGACTTAGATTTGTGATTTATGTACCCTTGTCATAATAATAATAAAATTGTAAAGGGTTTATGGTATATTGTAAATGGTCATTTCGCAGATAATAATAATAATGAATATGTTAGGACATTAACACACATCACCACCTAGTTCCATGGTACTACGAGGCCTATGTTATGGATTCCAGATAGTTGATACACTACACATATATAACTTTAAATGCATACATAATATTATAAATATAATCCTTTACTGGAGTACAAACATTCGTGCTTATCGCACAAATGAATGCACCCACCGGGACTCGAACTCGCGATCACTGGCATACCAAGTAAGGTCACTACAAACTGAGCCAAACGTGTCGTCAAGTGTTTGGGAAAATAAAAAATTAACAGTTTTTACATTCTTATTTACTCGTATCTTCGGTCGGTCATTTCGATCGTCTATCGCTCCAGAATAACTAGGAAAATTTAAATAAATATATTTAATATACGCATAGGTCTGAATTAATTATAAGCGATAACAATCAGGCTGTCAGTAGATATTAATAAAAGAATAAACATGAGTTGGTAGAGATTTCCACTTTTTGATGATTTTTGAGTTTTTATTACCTTTCGCCAATGAGAAGCATATTCCATATAAGATGATAATAGCTTAGTATCGATTATGTAAGCCATTAACAATCTAGTTTGACACAAATTATTATAAAATAACATATTTTTCAATTTAAAAAAAAAAATACTAGCAGATCCCGCGGCTCCGCTCGCGCTAAAACTAAAAAAAAACTCTACGAAGGTAGGTTTCATACAAACTTTCATCCCCTATTTTACCGCCTTAGGGGATGAAATTCGAAAAATGCTTAAACATGTATTTATTTAATTTTTAATTTTATTTAAGAGCATTAATACCAAGTGTCAAGTAATTCTGATCATAAATATTTTTTGTATTGAATTGAATTAGATATAATCTCCCGCGGTAAAAAGTAGTCTATATTCTCTCCTACCCTTCAACTATCTCCATACAAAAAATCTCGCCAATCCGTCTCTCCGTTTTGACGTGAAAGAAGGACAAACAAACACACATTCACATTTATAATATTAGTATGGATTTAATTACTTCAATAAAGCTTTTTGTAATTGTAAAGAACTCATTAGTTCTCGCAACAAAATGACTGTTTTACTTCCAAGCAATTCTTCTTTAATTAATTCATTACCCTCATCTAAAATGTACACTTCGAAATGAAATTGTTATCCCCGACATGAAAACAAACACAAAAACGCAGTACAGACATTGCATAGAATACGAGTCCCCCGGGGCCCGAGGGGCCAAGGAATTTAGGGTACATTTTCATACAGTCCTCTCTCTCCCCTATCAAATTTTTATGACTTGTAACTCCAAAACTTAAGAGTTATTTCTGCTTGATAGAAACCGGCTAACTTTGAACGCTCTGTAGTTGACAATAGGGTAAGTAATTTAATAGATGACGCGTTCGATTTACAGTAATGGACTGTGGGTGGAATTAAAAATTCGGTAGACGTGTTTCTTTTTAAGATTCTCTTCCCGTTTGGTCTTGTTAAGTTTGGATTGCAAAAAATTTCGGAGTTCTTTTCCTTGGAGTGAATTGACGAGGGGGTACTTAAATACTTGTTATGCGGTTTATAAGTACTGATTACATGTATTATTTACTTTTTATTAAATATATAATAAAAAGATATTAATAATACAATATCTATACATATAATAAAATTATAACTAAGCGGAATCTGCACATTAAATATTTTTTGGGAAATCTTATTGAAATAGACATTATTATCGATACAGAGGGCGAATCTAGTTTTTAGAATTTTTGTCTACCTGTCTGTTACGGCATCACGGAAAAACCACTGGAGGGATTTTGATGAAATTTGGGATGATGATAGCTGGTTATCCGGATCAACATATAGGATACTTTTTACTGCAGAAAAATATCTAATTTGTGAGAAATCTATACTAAATATTTTCGTAGTCGATGCCAGCCGACAATATTTTAAGATATGAATATCTAATAGGTAAATATGTGTTTTACGTATCGAAATACATTTTACTCTTACATTTTAGTGCTTGGAAGTCGCGTTTTATTTATTTTTTTTAAGTTTTTATATATATTCAGATGTAAATATGTATTGGTTTTGTGGTTATTATTGAAATTCATGTCGTATTTAAGTGTAAATAGTTAAAATGATATAGTGTACTCTTTAATTAGACTTTCATATTACCTACGATAAGGAAACAAAAGATAAAACAATAAAATTAATTCTTTATTAAACTACTAAGTCATTGCTTGCGTGTAACCAAAAACCAAGTAAAAAATTAATGAATAATTTATGTGTAAAAAGTCAACCATGAATCAGACATTGTTACTTACTTTTTTACTACTAAGTATTGTATTATGGGTTCGATACTCGTCGTAAGTAATTTTAAAGCAACATCATATATATCTTGTCTTCATAATATACAGATAATAATGAAATTCAAGAAATTGCTACTATGGTAAAAAGTATATAAGAAACAAACTTTTTGCTTGGGAATCCGAGCGAAGCGGGTTCGAATCCCGGGTCTCGCACCTCTGATATTTTTATGTGCGAATCATTTCCAACATGATTACCAATTGTCTTACGGTGAAGGAAAACGACGTGAGCTTTTTTATTATATTACATGCATATTTATTCCTATCGTGAGTGAGTACACGTATTTATTATATAATAGCGACTTACCCTCGCTCCGCTCGGGTTCGTCCCTACTTACGTTTTAACGTTTAGTATAGATTTCTCATAGATGAGATATTTTTCCGCAGTAAAAGGTATTCTATATGTTGACTCGGATAACCAGCAATCGCCATACCAAACTTCATCAAAATCCCTCCAGTGGTTTTTCCGTGATGCGGTAACAGACAGACAGACAAAAATTCTAAAATGTATAGATTCGACCTCTGTATGGATAATAACGTCTATTTCAATAAGATTTTCCAAAAAATATTTGATGTACAAATTCAGCACAGTTAGAATTTTATTATATGTATAGACTAGCATTGCCCGCGGCTCCGCCCGCGTTCAGAAGTCCAAAAACCAAATTCTTAGGTTATACATATAAGTATACTCTTACATTGCAGTTTCTTGTATTTTTCTCAGAAATGAGATATTTTCCCAGGGTAAAAAGTATCCTATATGATGACCCGGATAACTAGCTATCACCATAGCAAATTTCATCAAAATCCTTCCAGTGGTTTTTTTTTGTGATGTGGTAACAGACAGATAGACAAACAGACAAAAATTCTAAAAACTATAGATTCGGCCTCTGTATGGATAATAATATATATTTCAATAAGATTTTCCAAAAAATATTGAATGTACAGATTCGACTTAGTTAGAATTTTATTATATGTATAAATAGAAGATTTAATCGAATGTTTGCAATGTACTTTAATCTTTTTTTAACTACCTATCGTGTCTAATTAAAAGTATATAAATATGAAATCATTTATCAATATGAAATCATAATAATCTATTACATATAAATAACATTAAAGTGTCTGTCTGTTATATCAAAAAAAATATGTTTTCTCTAGTATATAGAATTATTTATATGATACCAGTACCTAAATAACCCTTTTTTTAAAATTGTCTCTCTGTCTGTCTGTCCTTCTATCTGTCCGTTTGTCTGACCTGGGTAATCTTTGGCTTAACCGATTGTAATGGGACTTTCACTGAGAGAAAATAGTTTGTGGGGGCTACATATAGGATATGTTTTATTTCGAAAATATTTAGGGTTCCAGCGCGATTATTAAAAACTCCTGAAAGTTACGCGAAATTTTATTTACATTTTTAGGGACGCACCTGAGCAAAGCGAGGGTTAGTGGCTAGTTGAGTGGAGCACATAACAAAACTTAGACGTTATACAGAAATTCCTTAATGCCTGCAACCCTCGAGCTTTATGACACGTTTTGATAAGACCCACAAACTCCTGCAGGATAAAAGCACGTATTTTTTTAGTATAATTTTACATATAATTTAAGTACGATTCTATATCATAATTCAACCATTCTCGAATAGAAGGGGTGAATGAGCAAAACAAATTTATCGATCCCCAAGGATTTTTTCCGGCGTCACGCAACGTTTTACAACGGTGCTTGATGGGTCATAAAAGACCCTTCCATGAGTCATTTATGATTTGGAAAGTTCGCATATGGTGCTTTGAATTTGTCACTAGTTTCACGTTTTATGATAATTTCAGGGAAAGTAATTGGTGATATTTTATAATATCTAAGTAATATCTGGTAATAAAATGTTTAACTTATTGTTAGAATAGTGTTATAATTACGCTATAAGCTGTAAATGCTGCTTTATGATCATTTAAGTCTACACTACTAAATAAAATAGAAATATGATTTGTAAGTTGAAAATCGTCACCGCATATTTTTTACTTATGTTATTTACATTAACCAAAGCTTATTTACAACCAATTGTCTTTTTCAAATAAAAGGAGTAGCAGTGATTTCTTACAAGCAACCCTACGTTTCATATAGAACTACATATGTTTTAAAGAAGCAGAATCGTGTATAAAGTATTAATTACTTAAAATTAATAGAAATATAAATAAAAATGCATTCTACTATACACATATAATAAAATATATAATTACTTGTGGTTAAATATAAAGAAATAGTAAATTTAATAAAATTGTTGCCGGATAGAAGATAGATCAAGGTGATTCGATAAATCCCCTCCAACGTGCGTTCACCTTGTCGTGGTGGGGGCTCAGTAGTGCCCGGCAATATAGCCGGGGGCGAAGCCAAGAAACGCACAGGGAGGTGGCCTACTTCGGTGGGCGGTGGAAGGCGGCCCTCTTCGGAGGGTGGTGTACCATGCGGGTTGCTCCTGGTACTTCTCTGATAGCAGAGTGGACCTTGGAGCAATCCCGTGGTTGTTGTGGTCTGCTTCGGTAGACCTGCCGTTGGGGCGTCGTAGTTGAATGCGTAAGCGATCCTGCGACGCCCCATTAAGACAGGGGAAGGTTTTGTTGGGTTTTAGTGGGTAGTACTGGCTTTACCGGCGAGTCCCACACCTCATGCGTAAATTCATTTCCCAACGTTAAAAAAAAAGGTGATTCAATAAACCAAGATTTACAGCCCAACTATTGTACCATATCTCCGTTTAGCCATTTAAAAGATAATCAAATGTCATATATAATAAATAAAAATGTCCTCGTGATTAAATTCGGTAATGAGGGACTATCTTACCGTGACGAGCCTGCGCAGGAGATAGTATAGTGCACAAGTGTGTGCGAAAACACAAGTGCAGATTTATTTCACTTTCAAACTCCGATAGAAGAACAATTCGATACGACAGGTGACAGATCAGGCATAGGACTTCCTGTCTTATATTCACGTTACGTTAGTTTGACCCTACATTAATTACCTATACACATATAGCTTTAAATATAAATCCCGAAAGCCCAGTAAATCTACAACGATAGCTTGGAATAAACTAACTTATTCAACTTAAAAGCAGTCAACCAGTTTGCAACTATCACTATGATTAACGACTGTTGTATCGCCTTCGGTCCTACAGACCCAAATCCACTTTAGATTTGTTTACTCAAGTTTCAAGTATAACAGTGTACATTTAAATGTCATTAGAATAGCAGATTAAGCTTAGAATGGAATAAGTTTTTAAAAGATTTTACTGAATTATTGTTTTATTAAAATTTTCCTCTTTTGTTCTTAGCTTTTTATTAAAAGATATTTAAAAGAATTCATAGTTAGTAAATTTAAAATAAAATAATTCATATAAAGGTTTATATAAAACAAAATGATAATAAACAAAATTAAAAAAAATGATAGTCACAATCGATTTAGGCATTTTGTTTAGATACTGCAAGGGACAGCGATATCTGATTGAAAACTAAAATCAAACATTTCGAGCTAACCAGATCAATCCATCCTCAATCGATCATACAAGATGAACAATTGCCTAAACAACAAAAAAACGCGATAAAAACTGATGTGCTACATACAAATTTAGCCTAAAACGTGTCGTTAATCACAAACTCGCTCACTAAGCTATAGGCTGATACTGGGTTAAAAATCACTCTACATAAATCTGCGGGTTATCTGCCTAAATGACCCCCGGTTGCGTTTGCGGATGAAACGGTGTTGCTATATATTAAATGTTTTATTGTGAAGGTTCGATGGCATTTGTCAAGTAATGTTTTGTGGTGCGGTGTATAGTACTGGCAAATTGGGATGAGAGGTGAATTTTCTATATAAAAAAGGCTATTTGATTATTTTGCAGTATATTTAATTACACAATTTCAATCCTGATTGTATTATTTTACTTTATTCAATAAAAATCATGGAATTTTAAAAATATCTATGAAATATATATGAATTAATAGCTTGAAAAAATATGGATAAAATTGTACATTCTATTAATATTTAAATATTATTCTTTAAAATAAAGGTTCCAATTAAATTTTTTAGTATATTATTCACAAAAGATTTCACAAAGTGCTTCCATCTCTTACGTTATATTCAAGCAAATTAATTTAAAATCACAATGCCTGTAGCTGAATCGTTTCCACTTAAATCTATTAAAGATGCATTTGCATTAAGCTTATAATTGTCCGTAAAACGCTCTGCAGGAACAATAATTTTCTACGACGATGCTGTGACATTCTATGCTAACTTTAATTCTTATATACATACAAGTATTATAAATATAACCAATATAAATTTTATTTTTTACTAGCGACTCACCCTCGCTCCGGTCGGGTTCGTCCCTAGGATCGTTTTAATGGTTTGTAGAGATGAGATATTTTCCCGTAGTAAAAAGTGATGTGATGTTGATTCAGATAACCAGCTATCATCATACCAAATTTCATCAAAATCTGTCCAGTGGTTTTCTAGTGATGCGATGCGATTCGGCCTCTGTATCGATAATAATGATTATTTCAATAAACTTTTTCAGGAAATATTTCATGTACAGATTCTACTCTGAATTTTATTATATGTGTAGAATGAACGATTTTTTTTATAAAAACAATTTTTGAGTTAGAATGGTGTTTTTTTTGGCTTCTTTACCCATTATATGGTAGAATGCCTTACCATTATTTGGTAGAACCAAGCCTTGAGCGAAGCGAGCATGTGACACTTTTTAAGCTTAGTTTTTAGTTAAATACATTTTAAATTGTATACATCGAGACATCAGACCTGTATTGGCCGTTTTTGTCTACTTAGTGGTATAGATATTAATTAAGGTTAAAAAATCGTTTGAAATTTAGATCTTTTCCCTATTCGTTTAAGTAAAACCCAAGGCGCCATACTATAATAGTTTTACGTGATATTTGAAACTACTGTGTATCTGTTAAGGCTAATTCTTCTTATTCTACCTATGTTTTCATTTTAGATTTAAATTAATCGATTATTTTTTAATTGATTATATTGCGTACAATCACTCCGTCTGTAAGTACCCTTAGATCTATTAACAGCTGCACAATCTCCGCAAATGAATCTCCTTTTTCTTAGCAACTGAAGACTTGGCTTTTATTTCCGTTTTGAAATCTTGTTTCAATAGCTCGAGTTAGTCTCATGATGTTAGGTTTTGTTCGACTGTGTTTTGATTTTGCCATAATGGATGAGTTTTTTCAGCGGTTTCTTTGTGAAACTTCTAAAAGTGAATATAAAATCAGTTAGTATTTGATTATTTTAGTTTTACTTGAAAATTAATTGCTAGGAAATATATAATAATAATAATATATTTAAAAATATATAATATATAAATATCGTATGGGATAATAAAATGTAAGTAATAGGAAATTAAATAAACACTAGGGCTGCTATTCAAAAAATAATAATGTAAAAAACAAACAAATAAAACAAAATAAAAAAAACATATTTCAATCAAAGGAACTAACAACGACTTTGATAGTCTTATAATTTTTGTTTTATGTATAAATATATAACATATAATCAAATCATATTACATAAAGCATATACATATATATTTTTATATACCCATGATATAACATGTTATTGCTCACATAAGTTTGTAGTTGATTTGCTAAGGCCACTGGGACTGAAAGTTTCTATCTACTTTAATATCTGTCATACTCATAGCAACGGTAGCCCATCATGTACGAGTATTATAAGTACCTCGTATATAGGTATGTAAGCTTATAAGGAACTCGTATTCTTTTTCCATATTTTAAGTAGTAGTAGCGAGTTTAATCACGTGACAGGTAAAAATAGCTTAAAATATTACCTTTAATATCAATCTGGTGAAATTTGTATTAGGAAACCTAAAACATAAGATTTATTGAATATAATATTGCAATAAAACAACTGTAGACTTAAAATGGAGACAATATTTATTTAACTATGAAGAACTTAAATATGATAGAAAGAAAGCCAAGTTCAGTGCAAATAATATTAAGGGCGATCGTCAACGTCAATGAAAGAGTTGATCTCTGAATTTATATCAAGTGGCATAACAGCATTATTACTATAATAAAGCACAAGGTACTTAAATTACCTTAAAAGAAAATTTGATATTTTTTATGGAATGGCATTCTTTCTATAATCTAAAAATAGGCTTATTAGTCAAATAATTTCAATGAGCCTTGTAATATATATATATATATATATATATATATATTACAAGGCTCATAGTGCTACACTTACGGTAATGTACGCTAGTCCATATAAATGCACATAACAATGTAAAAAATAAATAAATAAAATTAAATAACCTGCACAATAGCACAATATATATTTACTTTTTCATATTTCTTTTAATTACAAATTAGTTAAAAATGTAGTATTTAAATAAACGACTTTAATAAATAAACTAAAAATTAATTTCTCGATTTCGCAAGTATTTATGTGTTATTTTATATACCTTTATAAGTAACTAGTGACTTACAAACTTTCATGCCTATTTTCACCCCTTATCCTATATCCTTCCAAGGGTTTCAAGCTATCTTCTTATCCGATTTCATCTAAATCGGTTCAGTGGTTTCGGAGCTTATCCGGTACAAACAAACAGATAATCATTCCTCTTTATAATGTCCATATAGATAAATGACTAGAAAAGTAATATGTTAACTTTGTTTGTCAATACAAAGAAAAAAGACAAACAAAATTTCTGAACCACTTTCATCTACAAACTGGAGAATATTACGTAATTTTCCTTTTATATAAAAGGAAAATTATATAAATATACAATAACGAGATAATATATAAATATATATTATATATTCTCGTTATTGTATATTTATATAAAAATATATAAATATACAATTACGAGAAAAGCCGTAGTTTTACATTATGTATATCCAGTTAAAACAATCAGACGTCGTTGCATTATTGAACTGTCCATTTTCCCTTGAGCCCCTCTAGTCAATTTATCTCTCCCACCCCAAATCTGCATACAAGGGGGATGAGAAGGAGAGGGCAGATATACCGTGGTTCTGTAGCAACTATAACTTTTATACCCAACGTTGCCTTAATTGATTAATTGAAACGATGCAGCGTAGCTTTACAATGAAATCCAGATTTTTACTTTAGACTTTTTTAAGTGGTTTACGCGACGCTCTTAATATCTGTCAGTCTGGCATTTTGCTGTCTACTGTGGATTGGGCAGAAATGATTTAAATATTTAATGTCGTATATAAATATACCTAGTTATGGAATTTTAATTCGTTTGTTAAAAACACCTATGTTAAAAAAATAAAAAAGGCTATATGCCTGTATATAAAATAGAACAGGTATATTTTAAATAAAACTATCTTTTCGGATTTTGTCGCGGATTTATTTGTATTTTTGTTTCCCGACGTTTCGAATGCTTTACAGCATCCATGGTCACGGGAGAGACTGAGGTGTTACATGTCTTAAAGATATAGTTGTTACAGACAGCCTACCCACAATTAACAAAATGAAAATTGCACCAATTACATTACAATATTTTATCTTTAAATATTTTTATACGTCGTAAACAAAAATACAAATAAATCCGCGACAAAATCCGAAAAGATAGTTTTATTTAAAATGTCAAATATTCGCGTAAATCTAAGAAAGTATTATGAGAACAGGTATAATTAAATTATATCTAACACGTTATATGTATGTAGGTTGGAGATTTTTAATAGTCTGCTTACACATTCGAATAATTCTAAGCAATTCCGGTCTACTTGCGATCATTAATCCTTCCAAGACTGCGGACACGCCGGCGTTACAGTTAACAATAAATTTCTTAGAAATTTACCTGAAGGTGTTAACAGTCTTGTCTTTTGATCTACTCAATTGCTTGAGAAGAAACTTTAGTATGAACTCAAGCCCAAAATTTACGAGCAAGTAATACAATTTCCAAAATCGTAATTTTTTATGTTATAGCTACGGAATTATCTCTTACGTTTATTATAGCTAATTTGAATAAGGTACGAAGGGAATTTTATAAAAATGACACAACTTATTATAGAAGAGATTTTTTTTTGTTTTTTTTTTGTCTGTTTAAACGCCTATAAGTATCGGTCAGAACCCCACAGGTTACGTAACCCACACAACGAGTATATAAATAAATTTATATATGAATAATATATATATATATATATATATATATATATATATATATATTATATATAAATAAATTTAAGCTAAATTAATACGCATATGTATATGACAAGTATTTCGGACCATCCAGAACATTGATCAAAAAAGTACCAAATACACAACCCCATTTAAAAGTTCTCTTAAAATTGTCACCAATTGTATTTAGATAATTATTCAAATTGAAATAAATATAACAATGTAAATTAAACCTTAAATGTAAAGCTTAACGTTGTTATCACATTTTTTTTAAATTAAAAGCGCGCTTTAATTTACAAATGAGCGCTGATTCGGTGAGGACATTTTTTTCGCTGATTGTGTATTACTTTTTTAATCGATAATCCAGAAGCTCAGAATGAGAAAGGAGTGCTATTGAAAAGATCTGTTAAGAAATCACTAATCATAACACAAAAATTTCCGATCAATTCTTCAAACAAGTTAACCATTCATTACATATTAATAGCCGAGCTATAACAGATAGACTTGCCATGACACCATGAGGGTCCCTATTGATTGATATCTTTTTTGTACGTATAATTCTAGTTTTACTTTACAGGGTGGCGCGTTAAATGATAAGTTATTTAAATAAAGACCAAAAAATATGTTGATGTCATAATAAAATTTGGAAGCTTCGTTAGTTAATTAAGGATTAGGGTCCAAATTAAGAGAGAAGCGTTTTTAATATAAATACTTATAGAATTCGACTCAAAAAAAGCTTAATGAAGACAGACTTTTACAAGAACTTTTAAAACAATTTTGGTATTCGTATAGTAATTTGTGTAGTGCAGAAGCTACCACCGGCTCGGAAGACGATTCTGCTGGAGCTTTTTCTACTCTTATATTTATAAGCTTTTGTATTGAATATATGTATTATACTTAATTATAAGATATTTCGTAATATTTTTATTTTTTCGTTTTTGCCAAGTTCATTACGGCTGATTTAAAAAAGTAGGACTTTACTTATTATAAATCTATGAATAAATAGGTAAAGATAAAAAAGTTCAGAATCACATTTTGCTTTGTTTGTAAACCGATATTTTTATTGAGTAGCTGTTTAAGTTTACGAGCTTTAGTATTATCAATAATTTTTATTTGTAAACAATTCGTTTTTTTATAGATATGTTTTCTTACCCTGGCTTCAATCGTTCACTCGGGTGCATCACTATGAAGGTTTTAATTTTACTGAGCGGAACCCTACTTTTTCTAAAATAAAAGTAGCCTAAGTTGCTGCCTATAACATCAGCTATCTGCCAGTGAAAGTCCCGTCAAAATCAGTCCAGCCGAAATAAATAGAGATCAGCCGAAACAAACAGACAGACAGACAAAAAGTTTAAAAATTGTGTTTTTCTTATAAGCACCATATATAATTTCATATGCATTTAGTAAAAAGTTGTTATTTCGACATTATAAATAGACACATCAGTTTTATTTATCTGTATAGATAATGATTATGATCGAAATTCGAACTCTACTTAATATAATTACAGCTATATATTTTATTACTTACACCAAATCAAGACGGAAAGACGATAAGTCAGTGTTCCGAAAGATTAACGAAGTGAAATGTAGTGAGAGAATTAATGAACTTGCCCCGGCGTCAATTGATTGAATCAGTAAGATAGTCGAAACATGTTGCTGGAAATTTTCAATTATTAAGGCAAATATTTTATTTTATTTACGAACTAGCGTTTAACCCTCGCTCCGTTCGGGTTCGTCCCTAGTTACGTTTTAACGGTTAGTATAAATTTCTTAGAGATGAGGTATTTTCCTGCAGTAATAATTATCCTATATGTTAACCCGGATAACCAGCTATCATCATACTAAATTTCATCAAAATCTGTCCACTGGTTTTCGTCCCAGACAGACAGACAAAAATTCAAAAAAACTAAAAATTCGGGCCCTGTATCGATAATAATATTCCAATAAGATTTTCCAAAAAATATTTAATGTACAGATTCGACTCAGAATTATTTTTGTTAGATAATTAATTATTGTTAGATTATTAAGTTTTATTATTAATGTTAATTTATTAATATTTATATAATTATTTATGTTAAGTATGAACATTTCAGTTAATATAAGTTGTTTTATTGACTTTACTTTTAAGAGATAATCAATATGGACACTATATTGTTTTTGTGACGGAATGACGGTAGTTACGATAGAATCGACTCGATGATGGCAGCAGATATGTGAATATTAAATGCATTCTCACTCCGATTTTTGATCAGTGTAGACTATTAATAAAACCTTACACAAAGCTTCTGTCTTCTTATATTTTATCTGTATAGATGATTTTTTCATACTCCTCCGTTCGCATATTACGATGAAAATGCTGTGTATAAGAAAATCTTGTTAAAAACATCTAAAATTAACTTGTCCCGCATTTTTAATCTCTTTCCCGCGGGAACCGTTTTTCTTTTCCGAGATATGAAGTAGCTTATATTATTTTTGTCTGAATTGTTTATTTTCTGTGATTCTTTTTGCAAACTGGCGCCTACAATCCTCCTAATGCAACTAATATATGTTTATGAGGTTCATAATAGACAGACCGACAGCAGATTTATATATTAACACATTTCACATAAAATTACTAGTCTTCGCCAGTATATAAAGTATTATTAAAAATTTAAAGAAAACGTATATGTATATAATTTACCTATTTTAAAAAAAAACAAACTAGTTTCCAATTTTTTTGATAACGCTAAAGTTTGTTAGTAGCTACTAAATAACAAAAAAGAGAATCAGTTGACGAAGAGGAGAAAAAGGTACTGAACCGTTGGTTTTTGTCTATTTGCTATATTATATAGATTTTAGTTACGTTGTTATAAACATTATTACCTCTGTATTTACTCTTTATGAGGTAGACTACTAATAAATAATAAATAAATATGTTGGGACATTAAGACACAACACCATCTACTTAGTTCCATGGTAAGCTACGAGGCTTGTGTTGTGGATACCAGATAGTTGATACACTACATATACAACTTTAAATACATACATATTATAAATATAATGAAACAAATAATATAATAAAACAAATAAGTATAACATCTTGAAAGGAAGATCAGAAAAAGTTAAAGCTCATCAAGTAAATATTGCTATAAGCCCCTACCTACCCCTAGCATTTATCCGCCCTTCTTTACTATCGGTTGTAGAGGATTGAAAACTTTGCTTATTTTTATCGAAACTTTGTCCTTAATAAAAGCTTATCATTTTTATTATAGTGTACCTTCTTGCAATATAAGATCTTACTGCGTTCACTAGATGTGAATTATAAAACATATCTATTAGGGTGGAGCGAAAAAAATGTTTTTTCTTAGTTTGGGTGTTAAATTTGTAGGTTATAAAAAAAATTTTTTTGCAAAAATTTACTTTCACTGCAATACAAAAAAGTAACATGTAAATTTTTCTACTTTTCATTAAAATTGCAATAATGCAATATTATAGTGAAAATTGGGTAGAAAATGTCTATATCATCAATTCTTAAATGTTTTCAAAGATGATCAGTCGAAAAAAAATCCATTCAAACAAAAAATTTAAATTAATTATTTAAAAAATCAGTGGGCTACGTCAATATGTTGAGTAAAAAATTGTATTTTTTGTATCAAGAATTTTGTTTTTTATAAGCTACAAATTCTACCCCCGAGCTAAGAAAAAAGAAATTTCGCTCCATCCATCCATCTATCTATGCCAAAAATCATACTGTAGCGTTATTGCATTAAAAATGGACAAAACGATAGATATACATACCAAGAAAAACACTTTCTCAATTATGATAATACTAGCGTTTCCCGCGGCTTCGTCCGTATAAACTACGTTTTAACCAAGTTATGTTAAATATTTTACAAGATTATGGTAAATAATCGCTACACTCCTACGGATCATGGTATGATTTTAGTTATATGTACCTATGTATGTACGTATAATGTGTCTATAGCCTTCCTCAATAAATAAGCTGTTTAGAAACAAACATTTTTTTTGAATTGAAGTGGTAGGTAGTTCGGGAGATCAGTCTGTTCGAACAAACAAAAACAACACAGAATTTCTTCAGTTTTATAATATTAATGTATGAGTAGTAGATAAGTAAGGATAAGTATTAGTGATGATTTGAAATATTCATTTATTGCCTAACGTTTTATAAATAAAATTACTCTAGAAAAAATGGCGGTCTCAACAGCTAATCTTAGTAAGGTTAGATTAACGCCGGAGATATGATAGTAAATAAATACAAGTATTCTTCTTATTTCTTTATCTATGATAGTCCTGCAATTCCAAAACGACAGCGTAGATGTCTCCAATGCGCGGACAGCTTTACATACTCTCTAAAGCACAAAAATTAACACCTCCAACTTCTAAAATTTGGGAGGATATTGATAATAAATTTATCAAGAAACTCCAATAAATATTCCTTAAGAAAACACATGATCTGCAACAGTACTGTTCATAAGACCAGGTTGCACTATAGGTACATTACATAATTTTATATTTTTACTTGTTTTTGCTTGTATTTACTTTATATGCTTAAATAATAACTATAGTTGAATGTTTAATTTTATACAAATTAAAAAAAAATGTTTACGAGAAAAAATATAAAACCTACTCAGCCGTCTTCTCTAAGACGGACAGAAAATTTAAAATATTATGTTATTGTTATTGGCTACAATTAGATATTAACAAAAGCCATATTATTAACTACTAGCATTCACCAAAAACAACCAAAAACCAAATTCTTAGGTTTTACATATTAGTATACTCTTACAGTGCAGTTTTTGTATTTTTTCTCAGAAATGAGATATTTTCCCGCGGTAAAAAGTATCCTATATGTTGACCCGGATAACCAGCTATCATCATACCAAATATTATCAAAATCCCTCCAGTGGTTTTTCTGTAAAGCGGTAACAAACAGACAGACAAAAATTATAAAAACTATAGATTCGGCCTCTGTATCGATAATAATGTTTGTTTCAATAAGATTTTCCAAAAAATATTTAATGTACAGATTAGGCTTAGTTATAATTTTACTATATGTAGGTATAAATTAAACTTTGAAAAAATATTTGTTGTACATAGATACTCAACTATTTAAAAAAAATATTTTAAGTTAAAAATTTTAACACTAACTATATAGTATTAATTTTCTTTCTAATTTCAAACTTGAGTACAGTTCTATAAATATTTCAACTCAATATGAACTCTCTTAAGAATTTTCAAACAAAATTTTTAACATAAATCAAAGCTGGGATCGTGACTAGAAACACTTATTATAAAGCGATAAAACTCTACCTTCTTGAAATCTGTTACGAACTTAAACTTAGAAAATTTAAGTTAATAATATAAATAATATCAAAATGATAAGAGTTGATTGGCATTGGTAGCCCAGTGGTGACGCGCTCGCTGGGAAACCGAGTGAAACGGGTTCAAATCCCGGGTCTCGCACCTCTGATATTTTCATGTGCCAATTATTTCCAAAATGATTACCTCTTGTCATAAGGTGAAGGAAAACATCGTGAGGAAACCTGCATGTCTGAGAGAACCTAGCAAGTTTTCGAATGACATGTGCAGACCGCCGACCCGCACTTGGCCAGCGTGGTGGACTATGGCCTGATACCCCTCGTATTGAAGGGAGGCCCGTGCCCAGCAGTGGGACGTTAAAAAAGGGCTGAATACAAGAGCTGTTGATTAGATGATTAGATTATAAAAAAAACTGTTATCATATCATATATTACATCAATATGAAATACGTTTCTAGAAAAACATCTCGTATAATCAAAGAAATAGAATATAATTACGAAATCGCAGACCGCTTTTTCAATTTTCGTTAATATTAGGCAGTAAAAGGTCAATTTCGTAGCAATTTTTGCTACGAATTCAGTAGACAGCTTAAAAGAGGAAACCAGAAGCGGCGTCACGTGACGGCACATAACGGAGGAAATTACCAATGGGGCCAGGAAACTCGGCACAGATCGTCAACCTTTTCCTGAAAATATCTTATATTAAGACGACTATAACTAAAATTATTTTTACTTTTTATACTTAATAGAGATATTTTGAGATCGTAGCGCTTACCAGTCTTCTACTATTTTTTTTTTATATTTTTTTATTTATTATTAGGCAAACATACAGTGTTACAACACAAACAAGATATAACAATAAAAATAGTACATACACCAATAAAGTTTCCATAAACAAACAATTCATACAGTAAAAGAGTAGAGATTTGATAAAAAAACCACACTTGAATTATGTTAGAAAAACATGCATTAATATAAGATATGGAGTTAAAACTATTTCTGAAATCGTGAAGTTATAATTCGTTGGCTCACAATTACAAGGTTCTATGTTACAATTTTAGTACTTATTTAGTTATTAATGCTACAAGGTTCTATGTGTCATTAGCTACAGTTTTGCAAAAACAAACCACTAGATAGCGGCACTTTAACTACAAAATATTCAATTTTACATAGTTCTATGTTGTTTTTTACGATAATAAAATAACGAAGTTTTTATGTAAAAATTACTAAGCTTCATTAAAATTAACATAGAACCTTGTAATAGTAAGCCAACGATTATGTATATGTATTATTATTTATTATTATTGTGTTGGGTGTGGTGCCGAGGTCGGCCCTAGCTACGTCGACCAGTTTTGGTCCATTGTAGCTCCCTTTATAGTGAGTTCAAAGTTCTCCGCTTAGTCCTGTTGACTCCAGGAACTTCCAGATTTTCTGAGCGGGGAGCATCTGTATCTCTTCCGGTTGCATAATATGCTGCCCTAGGTAGATACTTCTGCGGTGCATGAGTGGACCGCACGAGCAGAGGATGTGCATAGCAGTTTCCTCTGTCTCATGGCATAGTCTGCACATTGCGGTCTGACTGAGGCCGAGGGTAAACATATGTTTATTGAGTTTGCAGTGACCAGTAAGTATTCTGGTTACTGCACTGGTTTTATACTTGTTGAGTTGAAGCAACTCTTTTGTAAACTTTCTGCGATATCCCTTAATTAGCGCTTTAGAGTGTTTTTGTCCAGAAGTGGATTGCCACTCTTGAAGTGCTTGGCGATTGCAGTGAATTTTGAGAATTGAATAGGCATGTTGTTTTGCAATACCACAAAATGGTTCTGGGCCACATACTGGGGTTTCAGCACCCCTTCTTGCCAGTGCATCAGCCTTTTCATTCCCATCTATGCCTGAGTGACCCGGGACCCATCTGAGGGTAACTCTGTTGGATGTGCCCAGGACATTCAGATTTTCCATACAGTCTTTGACCAACTTAGAGTTGGTCTCAAGAGAATCTATAGCCAGAAGTGCTGCTTGGCTATCTGAGTTGATGTAGATATTTTGGTTTCTCAGCTTCCTCTCCAGGATGACTTCAGCACATTTGTTGATGGCGAAGACCTCGGCTTGGAAGATGGTGGCCTCCTTGCCCAGATTGACACTCATGTCAAATCTAGGCTTAAGGCCATAGATACCGCACCCTACATCAGATCCTTTCTTGGATCCATCTGTGAACCAAACATGACTGCCCTTTTTGTGAGACTCTTGGTTTTTTAGCCACATGTCCCGGTTGGGAAGATCTATTTGGTACTGTTTTGCGAAGTTAAACTCTGTACTCATACCATCGACTGGCATTTTCAGAGTTTTGTGTTCGAATGTCAACTCTTTGAGTTTATTCATATATTGCGATTGCAACTTTACATTCGATTGTGTACAGAGCCTGTAGAGGCAAGATTTAGCTTCTTTTTGCACGTGGAGATATAGCGGAGCTATGTCCAACAAAGCATTTAGAGCGTCGCCTGGTGCCGAATGGAAGGCTCCCGTGATGATTAGACATGCCATCCGTTGTATGCTGTCTAGTTTACTCATAGTTGTCTTTTGTTTGGTTTTGTTACACCATACGACTGAGGCATATGTTATGATCGGCCTTACCACGGCGGTGTACATCCAGAGAGCCATTTTGGGTTTGAGGCCCCACTTGGCTCCAGCCATTCGACAACATATCCAGAGGGCCATTTTGGCTTTTTGTATAATGTTGTTGAGGTGAGAGTTCCAGGTCAACTTTTGATCAATAGTGACTCCAAGGTACTTTACCTCATTTGATAGGTTAAGGGTTTTGCCATTGAGTCTGAGTTCAGTCAGCCTTTCAAGCTTCCTTTTCCTGGTAAATGGTACAATAACTGTTTTATCAGCGTTTATTGATAATTCATTTTCTCTGCGCCATCTTGTGATGGTATTGAGAGCTCCTTGTAACCTGGTGGAAATTGTGTTCAGGCAGGGACCTCTTACTACTACAACAAGGTCATCTGCATAGCCCTGTGTATCGTAGTCAAGATCTGCCATGATTACAAGTAGTAGGTCTACAGCTAGTGTCCATAATAGGGGTGAAAGCACTCCTCCTTGCGGACAGCCTCTTGTAGTGTGGAAGTTGTGCGAGTGTTCGTTTAACGTAACTTTCGCACACCGGTTGGAGAGCATATATTCCACCCATCTGGTGGTTGTGATATCAACACCTTTTGCATATGTATATGTATGTATGAGTATGTTGGTATGAAAAGTGTTCTTACTATCAAAATATCTTTAATACAACAAGGCTCTTAGCGTAGTTTCACTCGGATGCTTTCTATATATTTATAATGCCTATAACATACAGGTGGCGCCATCTTTTGGCAAACTTTATTACTAACAGTAACTAAGTACACATAATATATACTTTGACTTGGGTTACTCGGAGTCACAAGTCAGAATCTGATGATGGAAACACGTTAGCTCTTAAAACGTATTTTTGTAGACATACATATGGATGGCCATATATATTATGTATATATATATATATATGTATATATATAAAGGGACATGTATGAATTAAGTGTAATATTTTGTGCCCTGCGGGTAGACATGACGACTATTGAAAGACGAATTTTTATAAAGTATTTACTGTCTGATACATGTTGAGGTGAATATTTAACCTTTTACTCATACATTTATTTTCACCTCTTACTTATATGTTCATTGCTATACATGAATTAAAAAAAATGTAATATTATTTTTTTTTAAACATTTTTTATATAATTTAACTTTGAGTTTGTGATATATTAATTTAACGATCCTTTTTGCCGTAAAATATAAACTATTATCCAAGTTATTGAACTAGATACATCTTTTTTATGAGAGAAAATAATATAGCACTCCATAAATCAACTCATAAATAGTTTTTTTTAAACTGACAGAAAAAGATGATAAAGATACCACATAACAACATACAAACAAAAGAAGAACCAAGAAATCAGCGGAAAATGCAGCTTGTTTAGTATTTGTTACAACTGCTCTACATATATATTTTTTTTACTGATTTAAGTTTTTAATATTAATATACTATCCTATATCTTTCCCAGAGTCTCAAACTATCCTCATATCGAATTTCATCTAAATCAGTACAGCAGATTTTTAGTTTATCCATTACAAACAAACATACAAACATAAAAAATTATATCTTCATAATGTTAAATAGGTAACTGTTATGATAAGTTGGAATATTTCAACAAAATGTTTCGGGCACCTGTACCAATCGAAAATTAATAACGTCGCACGCTCGTTGTTTATTGGTTGGGCTAATCGGATGAATCGCGAGCTCCGGCTTTTGTCGGATGAGCGTTGTTTTCATTGTTTCATATCTGTATTGAAATTAAATTCGTAAGTGTTCAAAAATCATCCGATTGTAATGTATTTTAATACATAACTCGATACTCATATCATTTTTAGATGAAATCATTCATAATTTTAATCATCCATCCATGGCCTTTTCATCTATTTCAGATGTTCTTAGCAGTGTATGGTGGTTACACGAATATTAATTTTAATAAGCCGTGGTTAACCCTTACTTCTTATTATCATTTTTATACAAGTACGTAGTAAGTGGACAACTGGTAAATCTATGCATATAATAAAATTCTAACTGAGTTGATATCTGTATCTGAATTAGTACATTACATATTTTTTGAAAAATCTTATTGAAATAATCATTATTATTATAGATACAGAGGCCGAATCTATAGTTTTTAGAACTTTTATCTTTCTGTCTGTCTGTCTGTTACCGCATCACGAGAAAACCACTGGACAGATTTCGATGAAATTTAGTATGACGATAATTGGTTATCCAGTTCAACATAAATGATAGTTTTTACTGCGGGAAAATATCTCATTTCTGAAAACTCTATACTAAAGCTTGAAATGTAACTACGTAACGGGACGAACACGAGCGGAGTTAGGGTGAGTCGCTAGTATATTATAATATATTTTATTATTAAAGTACGTGGTAATACCTACTATTTGTTTCCCTAAAGATAAATAATTAAATAATAAACTAAGGAGGCCATTTCGAGGACAAATCGACAGTATTAAACTTTCATGTTGGTATCTATATGTAACTGTTACACACGGTTCTTAATTTTTTTACAAGTTTTATTTAACTTGCAATATTTGTATGTATGTTTGTTCGCATCAAATCTTACAGCTGAATTAAAAAGCAATTATTCTCAACCGATTGAGCTGAAATTTTGCATACACTTTTAGTTTGAATAACAGTGTATGTATGGTTCTTCTTAATTCTTAATCCAATATGGCTGACTATGTTTTTTTTCATACTTATGTCCTGATATGGATATCAAATGAAAGGGTTTGCTGAGAAAAATACGAATAAATACTAAAAAAAATTAAATCAAACTCATTTATTCACAATTTATATGAAATAAAAGCTTGTTTGGAAATATTTTTTTAATATTAATTTATTATATTTTTTATCACTAAAAATATGTCTTGTCAACTTAAAACTTGATATTTTATTCTATCGATTAAATAAAAATCGTAAGAGTTACGTTATCATAATTTTTTTTAAATCAGAAATGAAACGTTAGTGCCGATGCTTCATTACCCGCTGTTAATGGTGTTATGCTACAGCCATTTCCACTTAGCTTATAAAAGGAAATTTGCTTTACAAGAAATTTATCAATGGTTTATATGAGTAAAGAGATCCGCCCAGATTTCGTCCAAGTGTAAAATAACACACATATAATACTTTCTTAGATTTACGCGAATTATTCACGTTTTAAATATTTTTTTAACGGTTTTATTTTGATAGATACTGCTTCTAATCCTTAAGGATCATGTTTTGGTTTTTTCAAAATCAATTTTTTGTTGTAAAGGTTAGTATCCGAAAGGACTTATTTACAGTTCTCAGTACATATTAAGTAGCAGACCTCCGACTTCACCTGCGTTCAATCTACAAAAAAAAACTCTTTTGACTTTATTTTATATAGCGACTCATCCTCGCTTCGCTCGGGTTCGTCCCTATGTATTTATATATTATAGTATATATATATATATATATATATATAATATGCTATATTATATAATACTTACAAGTTAGAAGTTTAGTAGTAGTTTTACAATAATGTAAGCCTTCCTCAATAAACGGGTTATCTAATGCAAAAAGAATTTTCTAAATCGGACTGTTAGTTTCTGAGATTAGCGCGTTCAGACAAATAAACAAACTCTGCCCCTTAAAATATTAGTATACATGTATATGAGATATATATATAAATAATTTGTATTTATATACGTAATGCAATATATGTATGTATACAGGGTCATTTTTAATTTACTGAAAACCTTTTGGGAATATACTATTTACATCATAACAACAACATCTATAACAAGAAAAAATAATATTTCTTAAATTTTTATTTCCATACAAAAATAAAAATATTTTTTTGCACCTTCTAAACTTTAAAGTTCTAGCATCTGGCCAAGTTTAAATGAGTAAACGCGGCTTCCTACATCCCTCCACCCCTCCCCCTCCACCGGACACGCACTTTCTTTTGCTAATGCTGGACTATACCGTTGAGAAGGTGCAATAAAAATATTTTTAATTTTGTTAAATTTAAGATATATTATTTTTTTTTCTTACAGATGTTGTTGTTATGTTGTAAATAGTGTATTCCCAAAAGATTTTCAGTAAATTAAAAATGACCCTGTATATGTATGTATGAGAGACAGTAAGCTTAATTAACAAGTATTTGTTTTAAATATTTCTTTATAAAGATCCCGTATGTAGAGCAATTGTAGCACATCATTACATTGCATAACAAATTGCGAGTGCCTCCAGAACTGATGATTTCGCTCATTTACTGGTCTTGTTAAATAAGTATGTGATAAAATATATTGAAAGATATGTACATAAGTATTGGATATTAGTAGATAACTATGCTTCTTAATTAAATGCCTCTAAATTTGACTGCCTCGGTGGTGTAGTGGTTAGCAAGTACGGCCGCACACCCGGAGGTCCTGGGTTCGAGTCCCGGGTCGGGCCAAGTTTAGTTATTGAGTCTTTCTGCACAGTAAGCCTCAGTAACAGCCCGGAGTTGGGAAGTTGGCGGTGTTTCACCCCCGTACCTCGGAGAGCACGTAAAGCCGTCGGTCCTGCGCCTTAACTCTCACCGGTCGTGTCGAGTGGTCGTCCCACCAGAATATGAGAGTGAAAGGAATAGAGAGTGCACTTGTGTCTGCGCGTACACTTGTGCACTATAATATCTCCTGCGCAGTTGGCTAGTCTCAATGAGATTGGCCGCCGTGGCCGGAATCGGTCGGGAGAACATCATCAATTAAATGCAACATAAAATAAAGATCTACAGTTTTTAAATTTTTGTTTTCACGTCTTTTTTATGTTAGAATATTCTCATTTTTAGGGTTCCGTACCCGAAGGGTGCCATAGGAACCCTATTACTAAGCCTCTGCTGTCCGTTAGTCTGTCAGAGGGTTGTATCTCATGAAACGTAATAGGTAGAAAGATGAGATTTTCACAGAGTATATATTTGTATTGCCGCTATAACAACAAATAATAAAAAAATGCAAGAAATATTTTTAACGTCCCTAATCGATCATCGAAGTTAATATACTATATGTATACATAATATAATAAAAGTCATTAATAAAAAGTACATGTACGATGGTACGGAACCCCTTATGTGCGAATTCGACTCGCACTTGACCGATTTTTACTATTATTTCCGTATTCTATTCTTCAACCGATTTTAAAAAAGAAGAGGTACTAGTTTCGAATGTACTTTGACTATATGTTTTAAAAATATTGAAAAAAGCCCAATATGCCAAAGAGAATCGAACCTGTGACCTCATTTTACTAATCCATTTAACTCAATCAGCCCTTAACTGCATTGTTAACATATTTTACATAACAATAAAGAATTCAAGTGGCTATAAAACATCGTAGTTTATAAAGTGAGTAGATGCGTGGTATTGGCAATTTCTTTCATTGCAACCACCTGACGCCCGCACACGCTATTGGCACTAGCCCGTTTCCTTTTCACTGTATTCAATTCGTTGAAAGTAATAAGCTCTTTAGTTTTAACAAGCTTGAAATATCTTATTTAAAATTTTGATTATATATAAATAGGTTGGGACATTAACACATAGCACCGTCTAGTTCCATGGTAAGATACGAGGCTTGTGTTATGAATACCAGATAGTTGATACACTACACATATATAACTTTAAATACATACATATTATAAATATAAATACACATGACTGGAATACAAACATTCGTGCTCATCATACAAATGAATGCTCCCAGCAGGACTCGAATCCGCGATCGCTGCCATAACAAGTTGGGTCACTACAAACTGAGCCAAACATTGTCGTCAAATAAACAAGAAATAAAATAAAATATACAAGAAATATATCGATACACATCTTGTTGAAAATGATTCGTACATGAAGATATCAGATGTGTGAGACTCGGAATCTGAACCCGCTTCACTCGGTTTCCCAAACGAGCGCGCTACTACTGGGCTATCACTGCTGTTTTGTTTATATAATACAATATTTACTATCTCGTAAATTCATCAAAACAAATGAACGATATTTCCTATTATTTATATTTTTATTAATTATATTAAAACTATGGAAAATTCTATTTTAAATAAATAATTATTTTCCAAACAATTTCCAGAAAAACATATATATATATATATATATATATATATATATAAGTTATATACTGAGCTTATTAAATAAACGTCAATTTTAACAATGCGGGATAAGCTTTATCTAGTTCGATCAAAGCGTCAGGTGGTGGGAAATAAAGAAATTGGCAATTCCACGCCTCCACTCCCTTTATAAACTAACACGTCTGATGTTGCTGCAAATGATTCTCTATTTTATAGCCACTTTAAAAATTCCTTATGTAATTCAATGTATTTTCTTTCTTAGAAATAAAATTGTTGTTATCTTGTTCTTTAAAATGAGTTTCTTGTTTGTTTATTTTAATGTTGTTTTTTAGAACAACAAGTGCTTCTTTCATTTCTCTTTTTGCTTTATTTGTTTTAATCAAAAACATTTATTACATTTTTCTATATATCTATAGTTTTATCATAATGGACTTAGAAAGTTTTTCCAAGGGAAAATTGGTACTAGTTTCCCTACGTAGCTTTATCCATACTAATATTATTATAAATGTGAAAGTCAATTTGTCTGCTACCTAGCAAAAAGCTTTTCACGCTTAAACCACTGAACAAATTTCGATAAAATTTTGCAAGGATATAAATTGCATGAGGGTGGATACAGGTTATCTTTGATCCCCAGTCCGCTTATCATGCGAGCAAAGCCGCAGGAAAAAAATTAGACAAACTTAGACAAGACTACTAATTAAAAAATATGGAAATGGCATATCCATAATATATGTCAGATGATACTTTCTTGGATTTACGATTTATTTATTTAGTCAAAATATTGTATTCTCATATAATGTTTATGTAATTTTATATTACTAGCAACTCATCCTCGCTTCGCACGGATCGTCCCTAGGGTATGTATACAACTTCCCTATTTGAATATTATATTAGATATTATTAATTTTTTCATTTGTTTTAATTTTTTTCGTGGGACCCTATTTTTTTTCTAAAATAAAAGTGTCCTAAGTTACTCCTTATTACATCAGCTATCTGCCAGTGAACGTCCCGGCAAAATCGGTCCAGCCATTTCAGAGATTAGCCGGAACAAACAGACAGACATCTATAATATGTATTTAGTAAAAAGCTGTTATTTTGAAATTACAAACTTTATTTGTCTGTATGTATAGACTAGCGACTCATTCTCGCTTTACTCGGGTGCGTCCCTGGGTGCGTTTTAAATAAATATAAATAATTATAATCCATGTATTTTTTTCGTTAATTTCGATGTTTTAATAGCTATTCGGGGCGGAGACAAAACCAACAAATCAAAGATCATAGAAATCGGTCCAGCCGTTCTTGAGTTATAATGGTGTATCTAACCCGACTTTGTTTTATATATGTACATATACATATATGACTTAGAAAGTATTTAATTCATTAATCATAATCATTCCGTATCTATCCTCTATTAAACGTGAGCTTCTTTCAGGTTAAGATTATCTATCCCGACAAAATTTTCTATCCTGGGTTCAATCCGCCCAAACAGTGTTAGCAATCCTCACGAAGGCGTCTGCCCAGCGAGTCACGGGTACACCCACCCTAGTTGCTGTTGCCTCTTCAAAACTCATCAGAATTGAAGGATCTACGATAGACCTGACTAGCCAACTTGCTGCCATTTCAGTATCAAGTTATTCTTTTTTCAGTCTTCAGATTTTCTTGTTTTAGCAAATATGCGCATTTGTAATTCAACATTTGATTCATATCGGCTAACAAAATCGCAGCGTTAGTTTTCATAGACTACGTGCTACAAGGATATGAGTAAAGCGATGGCGAACCGCTAGTATGGGATAGATAGTATTTGGTACACGTACACACTTGGCCGTTCAGCTTCTAAGTCTAATAAAGACGAGGACCCATCGAGAAAAGTTGGAGGGCTTAACTAGTTTTTTAATAAAACTAAGAGGGCGACTCTAACAAAACAACTTGAGCCGTTGAAATTAAGCAAAAACGAAATTAAAAGTCGACCGACGGACTTCTTAGCGGATACACTAATGAACAAACTTTTATTAGTCACTGCGAGAGGTCACTTTGAACGCGGCCACAAAACCAGGGTTCTTTAAAATTTATTTGTATCTCTGAAATGTTTATAGACTTGCTATTTACGTCTTACACGAACGACACGTACTTTTAATTTGCAACTTTTATGTTTTTGAAGAATTTTGTACATAATAATTACATTATACGACTAATCCATACTAATATTATAAATGTGAAAGTGTGTATGAAACATACCATTTTAGAGTTTTTTTATGTAGTTTTAGCGCGAGCGAAGCCGCGGGTACTGCTAGTACACCTATATATGGGACTACTGTTACAAAAGCAAAAGTTCGTAAGTAAATAAGTATCTAAGTATTAGTAATATTTCTATTAATTGCGTGAAATTCAAAATAGATTAACACATAGGGTCTCTTTATGTTTTTTTTTACTTACTTACCAAGGGATGTGAATTTTTTTTGTCTTATTATAAATCTTAACAAACTTAATCTTCCCAATTTTCCTTCTCATGGCCTAAACTCAAGGCCGAATCTTGATAATGTTTTATTTTCGAAGAAAATAATTTTTTGTTTTCATCTTTGTTGAAATTTATATTGCTTTGAAACAAAAATTATACTTCCCACGCTTCAAAAGTTCATTTCTCAAAAATTATACAAAATTAATGGCACATAAAAACAACATTACATTGTATTTTGCCGTAAGTTAGAAAATAACAGTTGTCGAGGATAATTAATAGGTCAATTTTGTTAAAAATCGTTATCAAGGTTTGGGCGAATTTATCTTTAACTAGTAACTTATCCAGGTCCCGTCCCGGGTGCTAGGTACGTACATATAGCTGTTGCAACGTTTTAATAGATATTCATAAGAGGAATCATTTTGTAATACATTGTTTTTATAATACTGTATTTGGTTTACACGGCGCATGCCAGTAAAGTTCCATTCAACATGATATTTTCCAATATCTTCAATAATCATCGTCATACTTTAGCCAATTTACACGTAATCTTAATAAATTATATACATAAGCCTATGTCATGAATCACTCCATCCATTGGTGAAAACTGTATGAAAGTCATCATACAAAATTTCATCAAAATCTATCCTCTGTATCGATAATAATCACTATTTCAATTACATTTTCCAAAAAATATTTAATATACAGATTCGACTTAGAACTTTATTATATGTACCTATAGATTAAAAATAATTTTGTCATACAAAAAGTCATAAGTCCTTCCTTCACTTAACTCTTTATAAGTTTTAGTGCCTCACACGGAAACATAAAAAAGAAATCGAAACACACCAATGATTTAAACTTCATCCTTATCTGAATCCATCTTATAAAATTGGCAATAAAATGTACGTCGGGCAACAAATCCGTAGCAATCTTTCTTTACAAAAGTTCTCTGGAATGGTACTGCCAAAGAATGTATATTATTTAAATTTCAGTTATATTTGCTTAACGTACATATATTAGGTACTAGCGGCTCACCCTTGCTGCACTCGGGTTTGCCTCTAAATAAAACAAACCTATCCCACGGGAATCGTACACTTTTCCGGAATAAAAAATAGCCTATGTGTTAATATTATGTACAAGCTATATCTAATATAACGAGCAATTCTTGTATATATATTTATATATATCTATATAATCTGAATCTCGGAAACGGCTCCAACAATTTTCATGAAATTTTGTATACGAGGGTTTCGGGGGCCATAAATCGATCTAGATTAGTCTGGGAAAACGTGTGTTTTCGAATTTTCATGTGGTTTTCATTTGTATTATTCCACGCAAAATATTATGTTCGATAATTTCGCACACTCGGGCATAAGCAAGCGGCCAATGCGCAAGATTGAATAAGTGTCCGGGTTCGAATCCCGGTCGGATACAAAGGTATAATTTTTTTTTGTTTTTTTTTTATTTATATAAGTTTTTTATTTTTTTTTAAAAACAAGAAAATTTTACTTTTGAAAAAACTCTGAGCGAAGCTCGGTGGCCCAGGTACTTATTATAAAGTTTCATTAAAATCCAATTTCTAGTTTTTGCGTGAAAGAGCAATAAACATCCATACATCTAAAAATCCAGACAACCTCACAAACTCTCGCATTTATTATTTTAGTATTGATTATCAATTGTTTTAAATGTATTTTTTTCTGATATTTCAAGAAATTATATTTTTAGTGCAAAACTTTAAGTCTTCATTAAAAAAGTTTCTAGTATACAAGAAATTTAACTGGTGTACGCCAAGTAGTAGAAATTTGATCATAATATAATCATTATTGAAAATTAGAGGAAAACATATATTCATAGGATTTACCTATTTGTATCTTAAAAAAACTATTTCCAAATATATATTTTTTTTAATAAAGCTCGTCAAAAGCTACTAAACAAAATAATAAAATCGGTTGACAAACAGAGGAGATAAAGGTTATACTATCTTTGCTTTAATGAATATGGTCCAATATAGACCACTTTTTTTAACGTTGGGAAATGCATTTAGGTACGAGGTGTGGGACTAACCGGCAAAGCCAGTACTACCCAATAAAACCCAACGAATCCTCCTCCGTCTAAATGGAGCATTGCAGGATCGCTTACGCACTAAGTCACGACGCCTCGACGGCAGGCCTGCCTAAACAGACCACAACAACCATGAGATTGTTCCACAGTCTACTCTGCGGTCAGAGAAATACGAAGAGCAACCCACATGGGGAAAACACTGCCCACCGAGATGGGCCACTTCCCTGTGCGTTTCTTGGCCTCGCGCCCGGCTGGATTGCCGGGCACTACAGAGTCCCTCCACCGCGACAAGGTACGCGCGCACGTGGGGGTGGGTTAGGTTAGCCACCCGGTGGGGTTTCGACCCTTAAGCGAACACAAGCAATAATAACCAAACTACATGGATTTTAGAATAATTAACTTACATTAATAGTACGAAAGAAATTAACAGATCTTTGCTTTTTGTATATGTATAGTGTATATACATATATGAACTATTTTAATTTTTAGTTATCCCAAACGTTTTATCAAAAGGATCCATCCCTCGACAGTTTATAAGTAAAAATTAAACCGTAATGTACTCCTTTAATGGAGCATTGTAGAGGATAGAATCACAAAATGGCCGTAAGTGCTTGAAATGTTTATCACAACAGTCTAGGCAAGTTTTATTTATGCGAAAACTTGATTCATTTTTCTTTCTACAGCTGTTTTGTATCGCTTCAAGATATAAAAATAATAAAAATAGTAGTTGCTTATTTTCAGGAATCATATTTTCCACCGACTTCCTCAATAAAAACTTTTTAACAAAAAAAATAAAAACCGACTTCAAAAAAAAGCACTAAGAAGTAAAAAAATAACTGATTGGTAGTTTTCATTTACTATACATACCTAATCAAATATTTTCGAAGTCGGTGTGCTTTGCTTTGTATGGTTGACCTAATCTGAGGGTAAGGCCAGAAGATAGATAGGTGGAACTCTTCAACGGCTAACAGTAGATATTTTGAGTTTGTGCTTATTTTTTTGATTTGAAAAGCTTTAAAAGTTTATATTTACACACGATCTTAGGTAATCTATCCAAAACTAACTAAAACTAAGCTAATTTTTGTACTTTTTGGCTTGTAGCTATAAACTGCGGCCGTATGCTTAAACAGACTGACAAAGTCAGAAATTAGCACGTAATTCAAATATTACTCGTATATAAGAAAAAGAAAGAGCCTATCACTATTATTACTATAACTACCAAATCTGTAGTGTTTGGGTAATGTATCATTTTAAATCGAGCCGCGTAAACTAAATGCCACGTATAAAAGTCGGTAAGTGTATTCCGTAAGAACTTTACAACTCGATAGCTGAATCCGCTACAGCATATACAGCAGCATATACAGTTGTGTGAAGCATTATCGCGGAGTCAGCTATCGTATATTATAAAAGTCCTTACAGAATAGACCTTAAGGGACAACTTGACTAAGTTCTTTGTTGTCAAGTATATAAGCGTGAGATTAATAATTTAACTTTAAATTATACTTTCTTTGCTAAGTAAAGTTTCTTTTCAATAAATCAGATTTCTTGGTTATATATATATATATATATATATATATATATATATATATATATTGACATTTCTATATGAATATTTCTAAGCTTAATTACTTGAATAAATTTAAAGGGCAGTATCTATTTGGATAGTCAATCTAAAGTTTACTTTGATTTCAAAGCAAACAATAATGACTGCTCTGTCTTTACTAAGCAAAGTTTCAAGACATTAAAATATTTCTTTTGCTAAAAGTAAAACTTTGTAGTAAAGAGTTGTAAGTGCGATCTATAATTCTAGCCCTTAAAATCTTCTTTAGTCATAGTGACCTTTATATTGGGACATGTTGGGACATTATCACACAACACCATCTAGTTCCATAGTAAGTTACACGGCTTATGATATGGGTACTAGATAGTTGATATACTACACATATATAGCTTTAAATACATACATATTATATATATAAACACCCATAACTGGACTACAAACATTTGTGCTCATCACACAAATGAATGCCCCAAACGGGATCCAAACCCGCGACCGTTGGCACAGCAAATAGAGTCACTACAAACTAAGCCAAGCGTGCCGTCAACGTCGTATAGGTTACATACAGAACCTCAACTAATCTCAAGAAAACTCGTAGAAATTTAAAATTGAAGAATTACAATCTATTTTTCTATTATATAGCAATCACGATTTTCATTACATTCCCAGATTACAAATGGAAAAGCTTAAAAAAGATTTTTCTTCGTACAAAGTCAACTATTTCAATTAAAGAGCTCGTAACGTTCCATTTGAAGTTTGTTTAAAGCATCGCGTCGAAGTTTTCAATTCTGGAGCGCCTTCGAATCGGACTAATATTTTAGAATTTTGTGATGTAATTGCAATCGCGCTTTTTCCTTGTTCAAAGAGAGAGAGAGAGAGAGAAAGAGAGAGGGAAAGAGAGAGAAATCCCTTTCTCTCTCTCCTGAGAGAGAGAGAGAGAGAAATCCCTTTCTCTCTCTCCTGAGAGAGAGAGAGAGAAAAGAGGAGAAAAAAGAAATGTTAAAAATTACCAAACCTATGCTTTGTCAATTTCATCGCTTGCTTTCATGTCTTGCTTCTATTTTATCGATTACACTACATTCGCCAAAAATTAGGATATCTTTCATTTTTTTTAGTCTTTTCAATCGGTTCAAAATAGTTATTATTTTAAAATCATCTACGCACTTATAAAAATCCCATTAACATTTAACTCGTTTTTCTTCAATCTTTATTTTTCGATAAAATTTTTAATATCCATTTAAATTAGTCTACTTTAAAATCCTATAGCATCTATAACTATAAATTATGTGCAAATGTATTTATTGATGTAAGCAGTAATAAACTTTAGTGCAGATTGATAGTGATTAGAGAGATTGATGAGCTGGAGACTGATATTCGCTATTTTATATCCCACAAGCGCTCACCCTCGCTTCGCTCGGCTTCGTCCCTGTCTTGTTTCCCAATCCAAACTTTCATCTCTATTTTCACTCTCTTAAGTAATGATTTCCTGGGTAAAAAATATTTTATGTCCTTCCCAGGGTCTCAAACTATCTTCCTACCAAATTTCATCTAAATCGGTTCAGTAGATCCAGAGATTACCCCCAAACTCACAATCTCACAAACTCACAAACTTTACCTCTTCATAATAATAGTTAGATTACATCTAGTAGAAACCACGTAGGATATTTGTACATCCGATACAATTTAATTTCACTTTAATTTAATTTTTTTATTAATAGCTTTAAAGCGTGCTAATTAAGCACAGATTGACTAACACCAACTATTATTAAAATTACGAAATGCTATAAATCTCTAAAAATTTTTAGCTATATTATGTATATATTTTTTTATTAATTTTTTTTGTTGAAAACATATTGTTGAAAAACATAACAAAACGTTAAAAAATATTATGTATATAATATTGTGTTTTGGTTTTACTTGTGGTCCTTTTGTACCGAAATACTGAATCAACATGTTAAATATATGAGTCAAAAGTATCATACTATAGTTTATTGTCATATTTTATCTTGGCTAATCGAAGCTCTGGGAACTATTAGTAAATTATAAAAATATATAGAAAAACGCGTAGATATTTAGTAAAAGAAATATTTTTATACGTATGTTTGTATAAGATGTTATTTTATAAACAAATTATTAATTATTTGCATTTTAAGATATTATTTACACAGCATGTGTATTAAATATTTCAGCGTAGTAAAAAGTGCAAAAAGTTTATACTTTGTCGTGTTATCAGAGCTTTACTAACACTCTTTGTGTAGCTTTCGAGTAAGTTTTGTTTTATGTTAAAACTTATTTCATATTTCTTATTTAACAGTACACACGATGGAAAAACAACGTTATACCCACATCGCGTTAAATTATGTTCATTTTGATGGCAACACATGCTTTCACATAATATACAATATGTTTATTTTTTAATGTATGATAGAGGTCGTGGGTTCGAGTTCAGTTTAAGCTCATTTTTATGAAATTCTTGTTTATGGTAATAATTTTACATAATTTTTATTTTTGTACCTATCTATCTCAGAGTACTTAAGAACAAGATAAATATCAAGCTTCTAAAAGATTATATTGTATGGTTAATAAAGAAATTATTATGAATATTACAATCTATCTATAACTGAGAACTTTAGCTACAAGCATTTAATAATCTCCAAAAGCTCACACAGTATAGGAAACCTCGTGTAAATCATTTAGGACTCATAAAAACCATCATATCAAAATTTATTATAACACTAAACAGTAGTGGTCCTAACAATAAATTATTCGACGGAAATTGGAGCTATAAAACTGGGATGAACATCCTCTACCATATACAGTGAAACAAATAAAGTTATAAGTATACGAACAGCTTATTATTTAATATGCCTAAAACTAAGATGGTACACGTTTGATTCCCATGCGAGGCAGTTTATTTATACTATATCATATTAATATACATATTTAAAATTTTGCAAAATTTACTAATTTAATCTTAAACATATTTTTTATTTTCATTATAAGAATTTTTATTTGCAGTAAATATGTACTTTTAACATTTGGTATAGAGAACAGTTAAATTCCTCCTTTTTATTATATCTAATCATGGAACTTTAAAAAAAACTCAAGTATACTTGAGTATAATAGAAATAACTTAATATGTCAGGATTAAAATTAATTTAAGCTAACCACAAGTATGTATCTAGTTTTATTTAAAATGTTAAATAATCGTGTAAATCTACGAAAGTATTATGTCAACATTTTTTGAATGATTTTGGATACATTGTTAGTACAAATACATATATATATATATATTATAAATTAATATTATAAACGCGAAAGTTTGTAAAAATGTATGTACGGATGTATATTTGTAACTCTTTCACGCCAGAACGCCTGAACGGATCTGGATGAAATTTGGCACAGACATAGATTATAGTGTGGAATATTACATAGGCCATATTTTTATCCCGGAAAAATATACTGTTCCCGAAGGATAGATATGTTTTTGTTTCTCTTGAGTAATATTTTAATGAGTATTAAAAAAATGAATTAATCAGTAAAAATCGTAACAATATTACTAAAATCACTTTATAGTGCTATAAAATATTCACAATAGCTTTCAATGATTCTGATTCTCACCATAAAATACTTTTTTTAACATACCGCATAACCCTTGTAGTGTATTGGGTCGATATTTTATATACAAATGTTTTAATTAAAATTGACGACACGTTTGGATCAGTTCGTAGTGACCCTACTTGCTGTGCCAGCGGTAGCGGCTTCGAGCCCCGCTGGTTGCATCATTTATGTAATGAGCACGAATGTACTCCAGTCCTAGGTGTTTATATGTAAAATATGTATGTATTTAAAGTTATATATGTGTAGTGTATCAACTATCTGGTATCTATAACACAAGCCTCGTAACTCACCATGTAAGTAGATGGTGCTGTGTGTTAATGTCCCAACATACATATTTAATATTTACTTATTATTCTGTTATACTTTCCACTGTTTGTAGAGTTTTTATGATAAAACATTATGCCATGGGAAAGCTTTAACTGTCAAATGATATTAGACAGGTTTTTGCTTATCGTAGAAGAAAGAGAATTCTAAGACTGACAGTTAAAATTATACCACTTCCTTACTTGTGGTATTAATATTCTTTATCTAATATATTTAAACGAGCAATTCCTGTAAAAAATAACATTTATATATAAATATATAATCTGAATCTCGGAAACGAATCCAACGATTTTCATAAAATTTTTGTACACAGGGGGTTTGGGGGGCCTTAAATCGATCTAGATTAGTTTTATGTCTGGGAAAACGCATGTTTTCCAGTTTTCGTGCGGTTTTGTTTCGCTAATGCGAAATTTGGTCGCTAATTCGCACGCTAGGACATAAGCATCGTGGTCAAGCGGTCAAGGCGCAAGTTTGACAACCACAGATGTCTGGGTTCGTATCCTCTTCGGATACAAAGTTTTTACTTTTGTTTTTTTTTTGTATTTATTCAAATTTTTAGTTTGTTTTTGTTTTAAATGTTTTTTGGGCCAAAAACTCCGAGCGAAGCTCGGTCACCCAGGTACTATAATTTATTCAGGAAATAATTTTTATATTTGCTTACTAAACGTCCTAAAATAACAACCCAAAGAATCATTTTCACTATCTTCTACTATTTGACAAAGTACTTTATAAGCTTTTTTAAACTTCATCGTAACTTTCGTTGGCCGACTTTACCAAAGAGGAGGAACTCATTTCTGTTGTAATTTTTTAATTTTTGTTATGCATTTAAAATATAACTTTTCCGGATTGGTGGATCTATTTAGATTTTTGGTTATCGCCGTGGTTTCGTGGCCATGGTGGCCATGGTTTCGAATGCTTTACAGCAATCATGGTCAAGGGAGTCTCTATAGTTATTCAGAATAGTTTTATTTAATATATTAAACAACTAATATTTTAAACAGTTGAATAAATCTAAGTACCTATTAGTTTTTGTGTCTGTAACGCTATATAAGGCAGCGGTAACCCAGTGGTAACACGCTTGCTTGGGAAGCCGAGTGAAGTGGGTTCAAATCACTGTCTCATACTCTGATATTTTTATGTACAAATCATTTACAGCACTTAACACTTAATTTGTATTATGGTGAAGTAAATCATCATGAGGAAAGGGCGGTAGAATATGGCCTGATTCCCCTCATATTGAAGGGAGTCTTGTGCCCAGTAGTGGGAAGTTAAAAAGGGCAGAATAAAACGCAATATCTTAGCAATTTGTGAATCGATTTTTAGATATATTTTTAAATGAATAGGTTAATGGTATAACTTTCAGAGGAAAAAATCACTGCTACAGTTGGAATAATATCTTTGAAGCGATTTTGAATTCGATATACAATTATAATAGTAAAAATTAATTTTATGAATACCTTCAACTAAATGTAACCTACATATAGAGGAATACAGAATCTCCTCCTTTTTGGAAGTCGGTTAAAAGGGATTGAATTCACGACCTTCAATGTCACTGAGGGCAATGCGGGTCAATTTTTAAAAATACGATGGCCACATTCGTAAAACAAAACGATAATATTCTAATAGTATATTTATATCGTCTTTGAAAAATTAGATAACATATACATTTTCTGCGCAATGAAAAATAATAAATAAACATTTTCGTTCTGTATGTTTCCTTATTGTTTTTTCATTTATTATTTCTTCAAACACTTTGGTAAGCTTTTGTATTAAATGGAAACTTTATTCAAAATATGAAATGTTATTTTCTAGCGAGCGGAAAATTGAACTTAAAGCTCTAATAGCTCTAATATCCAGACTAATAAATTAATGAAACTTGTCAATATTGTAATAAAAATTAAATTTAACGAAGCTTTCTAAGGGTGGCAAGAAGTCCAATTAAAGAGGGTAATTTACTTCACTAAAATTAACAAGATTTTCTCCATCACCCTTTGAAGCCTTCCGCTATTTTATATTAGCTGATAAGTGATAATAATATGATGAAATATGAACATTTTGATAAGTTGGCATTGTCTTCTTGAAGATTTCGGTTCGATTTTCGTAGATAAAATAGTTTTTTCTGACATGTACCTACATATTTATTAATGATACTACGGCGAACTTCACTGATACTAACCCAACCAAGTAAGCGGGATAAATTATAGTAAAAGTATATTTTAATACACAAGTGCGCTCTCTATTACTTTTAATTCTCATAATATTCTGATGGGATGACAATTCGCCACGACCGGTAAGAGATTAAGCGCAGGACAGACAGCTTTACGAGCTTTCTGATAAATCTAAGCACCGACAACCTCCCAACTTTGGGCTGCTATTCCTGACCGAAAAACTCAAGCTAATTTAGCCCAACCCGGGTCTCGAACCCGCGACCTCTTGATCTGTAGCCGTATATTCTAGCCATTACTTCAAAAAACAATCACCATACATACATACAGTTAATATCCGCCATCAACAATGTAAAAAACACAGTGTAAAGGAGATCGACAGAACTCGCAAGGGACGTGGTCCCATCAAATTTTTATATCTTTTTGAATAAAAAACCATTACCAATTTAAGATTGTGATTAATTATGCTTAATTAAATTACAAAACGCTTTCTTTTTTTCTATAACATCATAAACCATTATAACGCAATAAATTAAAAAAAAATCTATACAAAAATTCTTTCGTTAGTAATCGAAATAAATGATGTGTAAAATAACTTTGCCATAATACAATATTACTATAAGTACAATAACACCATATTGAAATATTTTCTATTGTCATAAATCTAAGAAAATCTTTTGAGAAACATGAAACACGACCAAAAGAAAGTATTGATTTTAAAAGCAATTTAGCTTTCGAAATGACGAGGGCGGAAGCATTTAATTACTTATAATTGAAAGTCGTGGGGAGTAAGCTTTGTGGCGAATATACGTAAATGTTTTCGCGCATGAATTGTTATTTAATTCTTATTGTTAAAATATTACGTTGATTTCTTTAACGATTTTATTTAGCAGCACTTATCTTGAAATCGACAGGAAATCGGTTTGAAAATTTTATTATTTATTGCATACTAGCGGCTCACCCGCACTTTGCTTAGAGGTTTTTTATCATTCAGTTTAGAAAAAGTGCGATTTGTATATAATATGAACTAAGTTGTTACTAGAAATAAAATCCTTTAATATATAAATCTCTGGATCTACCGAACCGATTTAGATGAAACTTGGTAAGAAAATAGTTTGAGACCCTGGGAAGGACATAGGATACTTTTTATCCCGGAAATTATCACTTAAAGGGGTGAAAATGCGGATGAAAGTTTGTATGGGAAATCAACCTAGGGACGAACCCGAGCGAAGCGAGAGTGAGTCGCTAGTAACAAAATATTATCATTAAAAAAACTACAAAACATTATCTACATTACATATTTCCTTACAAAATCCAATATTTTCTAAATTAAGCACTCAAACGTATGGACAGATCGACGTAATATTTTATTATATGTATAGTGTTTCATTATTTATTTATTATTTACAAATACATGGAAAAAATATTATCATTTTAATGGAAATTATGATAATTTTGATTAAGCTTTACAGTGTATTGGATCAGAACAACGCAAGGCGTGAAACATTCAATAAATTACATCCACTATACACTCGAATAAATATAAATGAACAACAGCGGATGAAAAACAGCGGATGAGTATAAATATATGTACTGTTTTATATATTTTTTCCATATTACTTCCTCGTGTAAATAATTCTTATTAATTATCATTTACATAGATATTATACGGATTTTATTAAAATAACGTAATCTAACATTTAAATTAAATCAAGGTATTTGATAAGCATAATAAAATATTTTCAACCGACTTCAAAAAGGAGGAGGTTGTCAATTCGACTGTATTTTTTTTATGTTTGTTACCTCAGAACTCTGTCATTTATTAACCGATGTGGACAATTTTTGTGTTGTTTGAAAGAATATACTTCCAGATTCCCATTTAAATTTCAAAAAAAAAAATACCACCCTTAAGGGTGGAAAAATAGCTAATGATGAATTTAACTATCTAATTGTTGCTTTGCTTTGTATGGGCTGGCACCGACTTCGAAAATATTTGATTAGGTATGTCATTTTTGATTAGGTATGTATAGTAAATTAAAACTACCGTGGCCGTGACCATGATCGTTTAAATTAAAAAAATGAAAGTTTTTCTAATATTTGTTTCATTGATAACACTAAAGCTTGTCAACAGCTACAAAAAAAAAAGAAAATCGATTGACCAACAGAGGAGAAAAAGGCAGTTAAGTACCAAACTGTTTTGTGTTTGCCTATTAATATATGTATAGATACGAGTAATATGTAATTCTGACCTTTTAACGTCCCACTGCAGGAATAAAAGTTAAAGGTCAAAAAATTTATAAAGAACTTAACAATCATATAGGGCTACTGAACCGAAAATATAGGTTGGCTCCAAACAAAAATGATACATTCTATTGAAATTTTTTGATTTAAAAGTTTTTAAGCAATACCATTCGTTAAATTCGGACAAAACACACGGGATTGATTGTTGAAATATTAAAAATCATCCAAGCATTATTTAATAACCCTTCCCAGCTGTTAATTGTCGATCTGATTCTAAAAAAGAAATAAATTCAATATAAAATTTTAATATAATTCTCTGAAACGTGTTTTAAAATGGGGATAGAATATTATTTAATTTTCAACCGACTTCAAAAAGGAAGAGGTTCTCAATTCGACTGTATTTTTTTTTACGTGCAAGCGAATAATTATGGATTCCAATTATTTTATCTAAATAAGGTAAATATACAAAAAAAACTTCGAAATTTTTCGCCATTTTCTTACGTGTAATTTTTCTTGTAACCTATTTATTAAAAAATCTTTCTCTTGAGATGGAGGGCTGTGGCTCCGTATTATCCATGACTTTTGCGTTTTCCCGGCTGCGGTTTGTCGGCATCTAGAATTCACCCTGTCTTGCCTCTCAGAGCCCCTGGATGAGGATGCCTGTTGCCTGCCTGCTCCTGATCCTGTTCACCAGATTCTGAGTTTGAGGGGCCAACCGTTTTTAAAACCACCTCTTGATTTAAAAAAAATATTTTTTTAAAACCAACACAACGTGTCCACTTCCGCAACATCTGCATCGTGCTCAAACCTCCAGAGCTCAATGTTGAGCCCTTTGTTCTGTATCTTTGTCTAGCAACTCCGCCTCAGAGCTAGGGATAAAATATGTATATGGGTATCACTAAAAAACGACTCAATATATTTTTAATCAATAGATTTTTGTGGTGGTGTCCTAGTCTATTCTATTTAACATAACGTAATCTACGTTATAATTATAATTTCAATGTAATCGATTGGGTAGATAATTAATTGCATTAACTCGTTATAAGCAAGAAGGCTGAGTGTAATGTTGTTATCTCTCTCTGACTATCGCGCTTTCATGGTAGATATTTTAATTTGAAGCCAAATGATTACATTTAATAAAATATAACGTACATAAAGGAAAATATTTACTCGTGGATCAGTTAAATATCAGGCTTCTTTAATATTTACAAAGGTGCCTCTAAAAAATATTTCAACGTAAAACTGCCTACAAATAAGCAATATTTGTGCGAAAAAATACACTTTTGCCGCACCGTAAACCCTTATATCAACCTTTTAAACACGGTGAAACGAGCTCCAACGTCCTTTTTGGCCTCTAAGGCCCGATCCGCATTAGCCTGTCATGATCTCTCTTACGTTACTTTGAAAAATATTAAGCAAATATAGACTTTTGTAAGGTAACATTGTTTTAAGCCTAATTCAACAAAATTTTGCTTTATATTATCAATTAAAAATGTTGTAAATAAGTGTTATTTGAATGATAGTATATAACTCGATGTCATCGAGCTGATCTGATTTTTATAGCCAAGTGGTGGATAATAGAACTCTTAAATGATTTGTAAAACGTTTGAGTTTGAGCTTATTTGAAACATTTCGACAAGTAGTGTATTACATTCTGCTAAAAACTTGTTCTCTTAGTTTTTTAAAACTATAGTTATTAATTGTCAGTTCTTTGGTTAATATTTTTTATTTATATCGCAAATTAAGCATGGTTCTATTCAATCATACGTCTGTCGGTAAAGTAGTTGTGAATCACGTACTCCAGTTACAGAGTCCTAGTCGCGTTCATGCGGATATTTACGGGTATATTTTGAAAACATTAGCTAAAGAACACTCTATTATCACTTAGAGAGCTGTATGTATGTATGTATGTCTGTCCAACTCAGAACAGTGAAACTTATATTAGCCATTTAAGAACTCTAAAATATCGTATTCTATATTACCTACCTAAAATATTTTATGATCTTTTATGTTCATAATCTAGTGAATGCTATAAATATGTACAAAGCACTATGTAGATCCTTGTTTAGTAAAAAGCTAATATTTCTTTTATGTCATTGGTTGAACTTGAAAATACAATAAAATTGCTTAAAACATTAGCTTATTTGTCAAATATTTGATTATATACACGTTATACGTTTTTGAAATATTTTTTTTATATTGTTAGAAATAAACTTCGAGATCTAGATTATTTTTAAATACTATTTATTTTTTTAGCATATAGATTTTTCTCTTTAAAACTGGTCCATCTACTTTACATCGAAAATCCAAGTATTTGTTACGCAATATCGAACCGTAAATGTAAATTAATTTTTAATTAAACAGTGTTTTTTAATTAAGATTAATTCTGAAGTGTGAAAATGGCCTAATTGTAGGTACATTTTACACGTCTTAAGAAGTTTTACGTTAAGGAAACTTTGTGCCAGATGTGTACGTTATGTTATAGAAAATGATGAAAAACAAAAGGCAACATATTAATTTGTCTGTCAAAATTGATGAAAACATTCTACAGCTTTTTTACAAGGAAGTTTAAAATTAAATTAGATCGTTGACTAAAATATTGTATAGAGATAAATTTTGAACCTTTGAATTGAGTCCGTGCCTCTATTTTACCCCATTTTTATTTATACCAATATTTAAGATGTTGAATGTAACTTAGAGAAGCGTATATGTATCAATTTAACCACAAAAGAACAGGGAATCTTTTATTAAACAAATCTATCGCTCGCTTGGTAAACGAAGTGAAGCAGGTTCAAGTCTCGGGCCTCGAACCTCTTATTTTTTCATGCGTGAATCGTTTCCAATATATTACCACTTATTAATACGGTGAAGGAAATCGGCATTTCTGAAAAAACCTAGCAAGTTTTCAAAAGACATATGAAGTTTTTACCACCAACCCACACTTGGCTAGACTGATGGACTATGGCCTGATCCTCCTTGTATTTAAGGAGGTCCGTGCCCAGCAGTGGGGCGTTTAAAAGGGCTGAATACATACATTCTCTCTGTCAACACCGTAAGGAAAACAGAGAAGTCCATATAATAGCGAAATAAAACTAAATAATATTTTAATTACATTATATGATCTATGAATCTATTAGTCAAGCTCGCTCAATATTGCACTGTTACATGTCTGAATAAAAGTAATAACGTGTACTGTAATAAAATGCATTTAGAACGATGCTCAAAGGCGCGGTTTATATTTGCGGGACGCCGAAATTAAAATTAAAACACAATGTTAATTTGCTTTGTGATTCGTTTGCATCCAGACAGACAAATATGTAGACTGCAATATATTTTATTCTTATACTTTGTTTGGGAATGCCATGCTTAGTATTTTTTGAACATTTTTAAGAATGCAAATTTTGTTCTCTTATTCTTTAATTTTAATCCATTCACAAAAAAAATTCTAACTGAGTCGAATCATTAAATATTTTTTTTGGAAATCTTATTGAAATAGTCAATATTATTGATATAGAGGCCGAATCTATAGTTTTTAGAATTTTTGTCTGTCTGTCTGTGAGGGTGGGTCGCTGGTATATTATAATATTAAAATAAACCAGGTTTTAAGTTAATCGTCTTGCAAAATATTAATTTTAAGAATACTTTAGTATCATAAATAGAAGTAAAAAATATTTCAAATTTAAAAATTCTTGCCTATCAGATGTTTTTTTTTTCATAATTACTAGGATCAAATAATAAAATATCTTAAATTAAAAATGCATCCCTTAAGAACGGGCTATGAAAGTTGTATAGAATAAGAAGAAAGTAAATAATAGTTGAAAATTAATGATAGCAAATTATTATTAAAGTTTCAATTAACAACAAATCAAGAAACATACAAAGAGTGCTTACACGAAATTAAAAAAAAAAGAGTTTAACGTTTGAAATTTTAGTTCCATAGTTAGTTATTTATAAATCAAACTAGAAAAGGCGTGTTTAAAATTGCTCGCTAGTCTACCAACTTACAGCGTGGTGGGTACACACTCTAAACCTAATATTCCTAAAAATATAAAAACGAGTTAGAAATTTTAAACTCTGCTCCAATATCTTTTCGTCATGGAAAGTAAGCTTTTAAAGTTAATGCTCTAATGGTAGTGCACATGTCTCTCATAAATTGTTTAAAAACGAACATTAATAAACTGTAAACTATTAAGAGGAAGCTCGCAATATATCCTTTTAAATTATTTGTACTAGTAATATATAGGTTTGAATGAAAGAATGAGTTAGGGAATGGTTATCTCATTACTAATAAAATGTTTATTTGTATGTATGATTGTATGCTTGTTACACTATAACGCTGAAATGGCTAAACGGATTTATAATTATTATGTATTTGTTATGGTCCTTTGCAGCTTCTCTGAGTCTAGATTTAGAGTTCTCCATTTTTTATTGATAACACTCATCATTAAGCTACTAAACAAAAAAAACGGTTAAAAACACAAAAATTGGTCCTGAATTGTTTTGTCTTCTATACATATAATAAAATTGTAACTAAGCTGAATCTATACATTAGATATTTTTTGGAAAATCTAATTGAAATAGACATTATTATCGATATAGAGACCGAATCTATAGTTTTTAAAAATTTTGTCTGTCAGTCTGTTACCGCATCACGGAAAAACCACTGAAGGGATTTTGATGAAATTTGGCATGATGACAGCTGGTTATCCGGGTCAACATATAGGATACTTTTTACTGCAGGAAAATATCTCATCTCTGAGAAATGCACACTAAACGTTGGAACGTAACGTAGGAACGAACCCGAGCGTAGCGAGGATGAGTTGCTAGTTACCTATAAATATAAATATTTTCTCACTTCTGAAGGGTTTCTGGAAGAAATCTCTGAAAGAGATAAGTTATCCTTTGTCAACATTATGTTATTTTATTTTGTGTAACATATATTTTATGGTACATAAATAAATAAATAAATAAAATAAATACGTAGCACTAATTTGGGAGTAGATCGTATTACGCTTTTCCGGAAAAATAAAATTGTTAGCGCGTCACACGAAAACGGCGTAAATACAGAGTATTCCAATGAAATACTTTTTGAATGAAAAATAACATATTATTTAATTAATAACAAAAACCTATAGCTTATTTTCGTTTAAATGTATTCATTTCAGTCAATATAAACAAAGTATACGTATTGTGAGACGTTTCAACTTCCTATCCTTTTTGGTTATATTTAACTAGTTTTTGCCCGCGGCTTCTCAGGAAATATGTTCAGAGGTAGGTATATCATAATATTAGTATGGATTAGCTAAGTTCTTGTGTTGCACACTATAAGTGTCAATACTTAATACTTAGATGGATAGTACTATTTAGCGAATGTAAAAAAAGCTTAGTTAAAAAAATGAGCTATAATCCAATTTTTACTTACATATTATGATTGTTTTTATTTTCTATCTATATATTTATACATATAATAAAATTGTAACTGAATCGTAGTAGTCTGTACATTAAATATTTTTTGAAAAATCTTATTGAAATAGTCATTATTATAGATACAGGGGCCGAATCTATAGTTTTTAGAATTTTTGTCTGTCTGTCTGTAAGTCTGGGAACGTAGCACGATCAACAAAATCACTGAACAGATTTTGATGAAATTATGGTATGAAGAGAGTTGGTTATCCGGATCAACTTAAAGAATACTTTTTACTGCGGGAAAATATCTCATCTCTGAGAAATCTATACTACACGTTAAAACATAGGGCCCAACCCGAGCGGAGCGAGGGTGAGTCACTAGTCTTTCAAATTTCAAATAAGTTTTATTTACAGACAATAATAGCAAGTTTACCTATTAATAAATATCATCAAAATATATTAGTATTCTTGAGTGAAGAGGTAGTATTTTAAAAATAAACAGTGCTACATATTAAATTAGCGTCACATCGCTTGCATGGCAAGTTTTATTCGTTTTACTTCAACTGTTGATGAAAATTGGCCTGAATTCATATAAAATAATTTAATGTTCTGAATACGTATACTTGAATTGTGAAAAGAGACGATATATTTTTTAATCAAATATAAAATGATTGTAGTTTATTTATATTGTATATTTTATTATAGAAAGTTTTAGTTTGCTCTTTTTTAAAAATCCCATCAAAGTTGGTCTAGCGTTAGATTCAAATTTCCATTTATAAATTAAAAAAAACGTGTGTGTGTCTGTACGCACGTAAGAACAAAAATAGCTAACGATTTCATTCCGAATGTCACAACTCTGTCTGTAAAAGGAATACAGCTAACTTCATCATGTCTCTAATTGGCTGTCGGTATGCGCGCGCATCGTAAAAATTTTACTCTTACATTTTTTCCAAACGTGCCAAAAGAAGTATACCTTCAAAAAAACTCACATTTGTTCAACCATACATTGTTCACATACACACTTACTAATTTACTGTCTCACTCCCAAATGTTGAGTTAAAATTATAGTAGAAATAAGTGCAGTGATAATGTATTTTGGTGAAGATAAGAAAGATTTTTATATTTAAGACATGCTGTTTTAATCTGCAAAAGGAGTATGGTCCCAGTTAAAGGCCAGTAGCGTTTCTAATAAATATTTCTTTTTTTTAGAAAACCTCAAATGAACAAATCTGTTCAAATGAGGAAGTACTATTCTGTAAGAGAGAAAATATCTCACAACGTAAGGGTATTTTATATAAAAGTATCTTTTCGGATTTTTTCGCGGATTTATTTGGATTTTTGGTTCCCGACATGTATTAAAGGAAACCGTTCGATGAGTGAAAGCGACAGTGAAGCCAAAATCTCTCCATTTTTTTATATATGTTCACCAATTTCTCGGAGGCTTGACTGATGTCGCTACTGTTTAACTGTATTTTATTAAGGTAGGCCCCAAAAATATGGAAAAAGTATGAAATTTTAAATATATTAACTTGTTTTGTTATATTAATAGATAGATTTTTTTGTCGAAGTAAATATTTTTTAGATTATGTAGTTAAATATTAAACAACAACGCTAAATAGATTTTTTTATCTTAAAATTGTACAGAAATTGTAATAATAGCAATCCAAACTAAATAATTTTCATTTATTAAACTATGACAGCACTAATTTCGTGATTAGAGACCATTGTTAATGTTGTGTACATATAATAAAATTGTAACTGAGCCGAATCTGGACATTAAATATTTTTTGGAAAATCTTATTGAAATAGATATTAATGGTACTTCTGTTGGAGATCCTTAATAAATAAATAAATAAATGTCGATACAGAGACCGAATCTATAGTTTTTAGAATTTTTGTCTGTCTGTTACCGCATCACGGAAAAACTACTGGAGGGATTTTGATGAAACTTGATATGGTGATAGCTGGTTAAAGGGGTCAACATATAGGATACTTTTTACTGCGGGAAAATATCTCATTTCTGAGGAAAAATACAAAAACTGTAACGTAAGAGTGTAGTAATTCCTAAGAATTTGGTTTTTTGTCATCTGGACGCGGGCGGAGCCGCGGGTAATGCTACTAGCTATATAATATAATAATATTTACTGTAAAACATTATTTTACATTGTGAACAAAAAAAAGAATTGTGCAAAAAAAGAAACAAAATAAGCCGCAAACATATGAGAAAACATATATTTTTATTAGAAATATATTAAGTATTTTTCAAATCATTTTGTAATTTTGTGGGTAGGCACTGTTTTGTGGGTAGGTAATGACATTAAGGACGTCTAATACCTTAGTCTCTCCCGTGACCATGATTGCTGTAAAGCATTTGAAACTAACTAACGAACTAACTTTTTCGGGAACTAAAAATTAAAATAAATCCGCGGAAAAAATCCCAAAAGATAATTTTATTTAAAATGTCAAATATTCGCGTAAATCTCAGCGAAGCGATCTTTTCAGGCAACTTTGAGGTGGAGGAGTAAATTTTCATCAAATGGTAGGCGGTCACGCGGTGTACTTGCTTCGACACGTTTACGTATATAAATACTTATAGATAAATAGATATATAATATATCAATCCATACATACATACATACATACATACAAACAAACAAACATGCATACGTCATTCGACAAATAAACTAAATAATACATATATAGAATTACAGCGACTAGAACATAACAGAACTAAATATACATACTATGTAAGTTTACAAATTGTACCACACGCCAATTCCTACCGAAGTAGGCTATAAATCTTTCGTTTGTCGCCGGCAGATGGTGCTGGTGTCCAGGTTTTTACCATAACTCTGTAACAAAGCACTCTTTCTGAGATATACCTGAATCGTGAGAATATATGAGTACTTGTACTGAGACGGTATTTCTTTGTAAAATATAGGCTTTCCGCTCCATGGGAATATTCGTAATTATATTATAATTTGTTTGTAATGAAAATGACCATATTTAAAAAATTTCAAATGTGTTATATATTCAGTCCTTATTAACGTCCCACTGCTGGGCACAGGCTTCTCTTAAATACGAGAGGGATCAGTTCATAGTCCACCACGCTGGCCAAGTGCGGGTTGGCGGACTTCACATGTATTTCGAAAACTTGCTATTTTCTCTCAGACATGCAGGTTTCCTCACGATGTTTTCCTTCACCGTAAAACAAGTGATAATCGTGTGTGTAATATGTGTAAAATATCAGAGACCCGGGTTTTGAACCAACTTCACTCGGTTTCCCGAGCAAACGCGTTACCACTGGGCTACCACTACAAAATATATGTAATATTAAATGTAAATATATTTTAATTGGTAATTTACTTTATGTATGTATAAATAGAATGACAAACAGTAAAGAAGAAAAGAAGAAGTAAAGAAGAGACAAACAGTGCAGTACCTATTTCGCGACTTTTGTTTCCAATATTTTTTTTGTAAAACTTACCGTTCACGATTTATGGCCCATTTAATGCTCGGCCGATAACTATTAAAATATGGTTTAATCAATAAAATGCATCTATCTATTTTTTTAAATCCATTTATTCTCTACAACTATTGTTTATAACTTTTTTCTAATGACCATACTTTTTGAGCTTACTTTAGCCAAATCAAAAAATGACGACATCACAAAAAGCCTGGGCATTTCATGTTCTGGCGAATTCAATGATCGGACTTCTATATATTCAAAACAGTATACTAACCAGTTTAGGAAGTTAACTAGAAAAAACTATTAAAGTAACGATTGATTTCAACATTTTACTCGTAAAACACTATGTTGACAGTGGGTTGACTTAATTAATTTTAAATCTCTCTCTTGCTCTGTACTGATATTAGAAAAGGACAGAGATATGAATTCTCTAAGGAGTAGTGCCAGTTTGATTGATTAGATAATAATTGTTTTAAGTTTATACGATAGGTACGTATAGGGATAAAAGTTAAAATATCTGTATATAAATAGACAAAGATAAAGCTCTTCAGTAGCTTTTCCCCCCTCTGTTTGTCGACCGGTTTTTAATTTAAAATTAATAAAATTTTTGCTTAGTACCTATTGACGAGCTTTCGAGTTGGAACCATAATCCAATATATAGATAGATAAATCTATTCATATATAATTATGGTAAAATTTAAACACTAGGCCACTAGTTAATCTAAAAATAAATACATACATATGTTAAAATTTCAAACGGTTAAATTTGAAGATTTGTAAAAAAATATAAATAAAATAAAGAAATATGTTGAGACATTAACACACAACACCATCTAGTTCCATGGTAAGCTACGAGGCTTGTGTTATGGATACTAGATAGTTGATACACTACACATATATAAGTTTAAATAAGTACATACATATTATATACAGATTAGGAAGGATTACTTAAAATACTAGGCAGTGGTAGCCCAGTGGTAACGCGCTCGCTTGAGAAACCGAGTGAAGCGGGTTCAAATCCCGGGTCTCGCACCTCTGATATTTTCATGTGCGAATCATTTCTAACATGATTACCACTTGCCTTACGGTGAAGGAAAACATCGTGAGGAAACCTGCATGTCTGAGAGAACTTAGCAAGTTTTCTAAAGACATGTGAAGTCCGCCAACCCGCACTTGGCCAGCGTGGTGGACTATGGCCTGATTCCCTCGTACTGAAGGGAGGCCCGTGCCCAGCAGTGGGACGATAAAAAGGGCTGAATACTTAAAATACTTGGAACATAACATTTTCTTTATAATAGCATTGAATGTGAAAATTAATTGGCACTTATTTCTTTGTGAACACACAGTTAAGAGTTAAAAATGTTATTAACGTAGCTTTTCAATTGAATCGCAAAGTTATTTGTAATTTTATATAAATTTAAAATTATAACTCATGATTTTGAGGCGACGTGAAACACATAAGATATCAGTAGTCAGTTCGATTCCTATACGTAGTATTCATATATGTTACTAGCGACTCACCCTCGCTTCGCTCGCTCGGGTTCGTCCCTAGGTACGTTTTAATTTTTTTGAGCGTAACCCTAATTCTTTTTACAAAATAAAAAAAGCCTATGTTACTCCCTATAACATCAGCTATCTTCCAGTGAAAGTCCCGTCAAAATCAGTTCAGCCGTTTCAGAGCTTGTCCGGAACAAACAGACAGACAGACAAAAAAAATGTGTTTTTCATAAAATTACCGTATATAATTTCATATGCATTTAGTAAAACGCTGTTATTTTGACATTACAAACAAACACTTCAATTTTATTTATCTGTATAGATATGTATTAATACATAGATAATTGTGTTTATCAATTAAGTAAATAAATTACGACAGTTCCATCTTATTTTTTTTGAAAACACAGGATAACTAAAATAAAATAATATTGTTACCTATGAGTAAATCACAATTAAAAGTATGTGTGTGTGTGTGTGTGTGTGTGTGTGTGTGTGTGTGAGTGTGTGTGTGTGTGTGTGTGTGTGTGTGTGTGCGCGCGCGTGTATGCGTGTAAGTGTGTGTGTGCCTATGCACAGCATAATAAGGCGTGTCATTTTGTCATAGGTAGATTAAAAAAAAATATAATAAAAAAGGAGGACTAGAAGAGAAGGGAAACATAATTTATACAAAAGTAAATCAATATAATATTATTATATCAATAGTTAAATTTAATATGATATTTTAGTTAAATAAGCGTTATGTAACTTTTCAGTACAAAAATAGCCCACAAGACCTAGTTTCGATGTATGGCCGTGATGAGCAATTGAAAATATTCCTTACATTGGAAACTGTATGGTAAAACTTAATGAATACAACTTTTTCATATAAAATTGTAAGTATTCATGTATAAAAAATGCAATATTTTTTCATTATAAAGTAACCCACTTTTTTTAATTCCACTCTACATTATGTAAATATTTATTACATTTGGATTTAATTTTAGAGTTATTGTAAATTGTATAAATTCAAGATTTTTTGTATAATATGTTACAGTAATAATTTGTCAAATATTAAAAGGATTTAATACGTTCGTTTTATCTATAGGTATTTACATATAATAAAATTCTGAGTCAAATTTGTACTTTTTTTTTGGAAAATCTTATTTAAATATTCATTATTAAGATACAAGTTTACTAAATATGAATATTTTGTATATCTTAATATATATATTTCTTGTGTGCGTGTGTATGTGACTGAACTCCTCCTAAACGACTGGACCAATTTTGATGAAATTTTTTGTGTGTGTTCGTGGAGATTCGAGAATGGTTTAGATTTACAGTTTGGTATACTGGAAAATGTTTTTTCAATTAATTTCTTATTTATAAGGAGTTGTTGATTTTGGAATGTTTTACATTAGATCCGGCGGACGGCGCTATCATCGCATTCAATATTATTCTATTTCAATTTTAGTTTGTCCCGACAGATGGTGCTACGATTAATTTGAAAAAATTTTTGTTATTCAATTCATGTGCTGATTAAAATATTAGATGTAATTATTTTTTAAAGAGTTTTGAAGTGTGTATAAATAATTTTGTGAATTCAGATGTTTTTTTAATTAATTTTTATTTGTAAGGAGTTTTTGATTTTGGAATGTTTTACATCAGATTCGACGGATGGCGCTACCATCGCATTCAATTTTAATTTTAGTTTGTCCCGACAGATAGTGCTACGATCAATTTGAAAAAGTATTTCGTTATTTTGTGTTATAATTGTGTTATTCAAGTGAAGTTGCTAATTAAAATATTTAATGTAATTAGTTTTCGAAGAGTTCTGAAGTGTATATAAATAACTTATACATTTTGTAAATTTAGTGCGGAATCGAAGTGAGTATATTTTTTATAAATTATCTTTTTTAATTTACACGTGCGTTTATTAACAACCAACATAACCTTCAAGTTTATTTGTGTAGTTAGAGGATTGAATTTTTTTAATTATTTTTATTGACAATTAATTCATTTTTGGAGATATTAAATAAAAAAACTCACAAAATGCGATTACATGTTCTTTATCTAAAATTTGTCATAATAAATCTTTGATACATTGAAAAAATAAAAAATAAAAAATTATATATATAATTCTTCTGTGAGTGTGTATGTCACTGAACTTCTCTCAAACGACTGGACCGATTTTGATGAAATTTTTTGTGTGTGTTCAAGGGGATCTGGGAATGGTTTAGATTCACAATTTGAATAATAATTTTCATCAAAAAAATTATTAAAAAAAGTTTGAAATTTTCAAATTAAAGACGTGTAGACAGGACAACGTCTGTCGGGTCCGCTAGTACATACATACATTCATACATACATGACAAAAATACGCTCATTTACATTACTTTCCTTCTGTGACAGTTGGTTACTTATTATGAAGGCTGCTATATACTGCCTTCATCATAACTAACCAACTACCTGGTAGTAGATACTCTTTAATATTAGAATTTCAGTTCGATTCTTGTGTAATACAAATTATAATATAAAAATGTGTTTATTATTTATTACTTATATTGAGACATTCATAATTATTAACTAATAAAAAAAATTAATATACATAATATTATGTAAAAAATATATCGCCCCCGGGTGGGCTCGAACCACCAACCTTTCGGTTAACAGCCGAACGCGCTAGCCGATTGCGCCACGGAGGCCTTGAAAATAGTAACGAAATTATATAACATATTCTGTAAACATTATTATTAATATAATTTTTATCACAGTTGATAAAAAAATCGATTGCTTATCAACAATTATTAACATAACTTATTGATTCTCATATAAGTTTATTATTATATAAATATATTCTTGATAATTAATAATAATGTATTTAAATATGTTTTTATAAGTTTTATGTAATATTTTACTCGACTTCATCAAAAGGAGAGTCATGGGCTTGTATTCTAATTATAATTGCATAAGTTTAAAAAAACACTTAAGTTTTTATATTGTAAACTAGCGACTCACCCTCGCTCCGCTCGGGTTCGTCCCTACTTACATTTTGACGTTAAGTGCAGATATCTCAGAAATGATATATTTTCCCGCAGTAAAAAGTACCCTATATGTTGACTCGGATAACCAGCTATCATCATACTAAATTTCATCAAAATCTATTCAGTGGTTTTCCCGTGATGCGGTAACAGACGGACAGACAGAGAGACAAAAATTCTAAAAACTATACTATGGTAGTCAACCGATTTTCTTTTATTTTTTTAAGTTGCTATTAACGAGGTTTATGCCCGATTTCACCAACGTCACCTAAGTTTAAGGGATCCCCTAAGCGTGGTTAGGGGGCTGTTAGGGGACATTTTCGGTTCACCGACAGTTAGGGGTCACCTAAATATTAAAAGGCCCCCTAAATTTAGGTGCTCGAAATATGGGCTTAAAGACGATCGTAAAACGAAATTTAATTTAGGTGCTAGTTTAGGGGACTTTTAAACTAGGGATCCCATACGTAGGTGGTAGTTTATGGGTTTATGGTGAAATCGGGCATTAGTGCCATTACCAATTTTTTTTGGAAACAATCACTTTTTTGTGGTGGGCGAATAATAGTATATATAAATACGCTTCATCCAAATACCTTCCAAATGACTTTTTGGAAACTAACTATAACATTAATTTATTCATGGTATTGAAAGTTATGTTAGGAATTCTTTCATACTTTATGGTAGGTACGACGTACGTTAACAACTTATGTGATATATTTTTTTTTTATTTATATATAGAAAAAGTCAAGATATACAATTAGCGTCTCAAAAGTGTCCTTAAAAAGATTTTGTGTTTAGACAAATAGAATTTTTAATTTTATACCAGATAGTTGATACACTACACATTTATAACTTTAATACATACATATTATAAATATAAACACCCATGACTGGAGTGCAAATGTTTGTTCCCATTACACACATGAATGCCGCCAGCGGGACTCAAATTCGCAACCGCTGGCACGGCAAGTAGGGTCACTACAAACTGAGCCAAACGTGTCATATATTATGTATGTAAATGAAAAATTGTACATATTATATGAGGTCTATATCATAGAAATTTACGGCCAAATAGACCTTCAAAATCCGTTTCCAACGTAAACCTATGATCTTGTCTAAACGTAGCTCACAGTACCTAAATCAGCAATAGTTAGGACAAGCAAAACTCTGTCGTAGCCAGCAACTTAACTTTTATGAAATATCGCGGCCGCCACTCGTCCCCTAATAAAACGGTTTAAATCTAACTCAGATTCAGCGGATATGAGGATTTCGTGTCTGAACTTTTATAATAATTTTGTAAGGAAATTGTTTTTTCTTTCCTTCTTTCATATGATGTAAGTATAAAGAAAAAAGATAATAATAGTGTTCGCCCAGTGGTTGAAATTGGATCATGATCATTATTGAAAAGAAGCAGGTTCAAATCCTGGGTCTTGCACCTCTGATATTTTCATGTGCGAATCATTTCCAACATGATTACCTCTTACTCTTACGGTAAAAAAAACAGTCTTACGGTAAAGAAAATCATCGTGAGGAAACCTGCATGTCTAAGAGAACGTAGCAAGTTTTCAAAAGACATGTGAAGTCCGCCAACCCGCACTTGCCCAATGTGGTTGACCAGGCCCCCTTGTACTGAAGGGAGGCCCGTACCCAGCAGTGGGACGTTAAAAAGAATAGATACATATAAATAGAATTTACCAATCTACATACTACGAGCATATTGAAAAACTGAGTATTCTTGGTTTTACTATACCTTCAAAATAATTTTTACTAAGAAAAATAATTTTAACGTACAATTTCAAACATCCATTAGTTAAATTTAATCTATAGAAAGAGTTTACTGGATTATTTAATTAATAAAGGCTAAGTTTGGTGGTGTTTTGTAAAGTATTGCACAAAATGTTTAATTCTCGCTCAATATTTTCTATTAAGGGTACAAAGTCAAGGGTTACAATAGAAGCTTATCAGGTACAGAGGTGGAAGGGTTCACTCGCTAAAATATAAAATAGAACAATGTTTGAAAGGAAATACCAAATCTTATAATACGTTTTCTTATATAAAATTTAATTTTAAAAGTATTTAGTCATATTTTACAAAAATATCAATTATTTCTTAGTATCTTCGTTTGAAGTTAGGCATAAATTAAAAAAAAAATATCTGTGAAAATGCCAGCAGAATTTTAGGATTTCCCAAGCCAGTAAATTCTTTTGATTTTTTCTACCATAGCATACACTTAAAAAAATAATAAGAGAGTAAAGTTTTGTTTTTAAATGTGTTGTCAAATACTTAGTCGACCGCTGACATCCAAGCAAAATGGAAGCGGATCGTTATTACATTTTCAAAATTCAAAATTCTTTAAAAATAATTAATCCAGCTAAAATCAAATCTTTCATTTAAATAAATTTGGATATATGTATGTATATGTCGAAGGTAATCTTTCCCTTGAAGTAAAACCTATTCATTAAAGATTTAATCATGAAAAAGGGTCCGCGATTGGCAAAGAACATTAAAAAACTCAAATTTTGAAGTTTCCCCTTTTTTGAAGTCGGTAAAATAGAGTAATATTATACACCTCTCGATGTGGTTCTACTTGATTTCTTTTATTTTTATTTCTTTTCAAACTAGTTCCAGATGTTGCTACTAGATGGCAGAAAACTTTAATTTAGTACATTTAAATTTAAATTGTAAAATTGACGATTCAAAAGTGCTTGTAAAAGTCTATTTGAATAAACTATATTTTGATTTATTTCTTCTTCGACTTTGAAAGAAGTATTCTCAATTTAATTTTATTTGTAGACTAGCTGAGACTTAATAATGTCTCGTTAAAATTTATTTCGAAATGAAAATTAGGTATATAGATATTAAAAGACAAATTTAGATTTAAAATTTTACTACTGATCTAAATAAATTTGACCACTATGAGTATTTTAAAATAAAAATTACATGCGCACTAAAATATTACCAAGGTTTTGAGATGTTTTCCCTTTGACACCATACCCGTAGCTCGTATCAATAAGCCAGGCGTTTTAGTTTTTGTCCATATCATAAAAACAACTAAACCTATTTTGATGAAATCTTTACTATTCCCTAAGTTGAAATAAATGTAAGCAAATAAAAAAATAATGATCTAGATCCGATCAATAGTTTTGGAGAAATGCGTGGACAAACATACACACATACACATACACAACATGTTGTGTATTTATTTGGAAGCCCTAATAGATAATCATATGTGAATATTTTGCAATTACAATAATATTACATACATACATGTCGAATTTATAACCTCCTTTTTTTGAAGTCGGCTAATTAGCTAAACCGATTCACCTATTTCAAATGATGCGCGCAAAAAGCATTTCATATTTACCTATATTTATATAGATGTTTTTCTATTTATACATATAAAGAATACTAAGTATAATTGTTAATATTCTATAAAAAAACGTGAGTATGAGAATTCTATTATTTTTTAACACCGCACAATAATAGTATTTTATGATATAAATATTTTTGCTTTACTAAAAGCTGCGCTGATTTGTTTTGAGGTACTTTTTTAATGTTAGCTGTCCACATTTAATCAATTACCTTAATTGGTCACAGCGGCCAAATGGATTGGTGCCACTGTTATTGTCAATAAAAAAAAACACTTCGTGTTTAAATTCAACACGTCTAAATATATTTTTAACTAGCGACTCAACCTCGCTCCGCTCGGGTTCGTCCCTAGTTCATTTTAACGTTTAGTAGGTAAAGATTTCTCAGAGGTGAGATATTTTCACGCAGTAAAAAGTATTCTATATATTGATTCGGATAACCAACTATCACATACCAAATTTTATCAAAATCTGTCCAGTGGTTTTCTCGTGATGCCTTTCCAGACAGACAAACAGATAAATTTTTTATAAACTATATATTCGGCCTCTGTATCGAATCTATTTCAAGAAGATTTTCCAAAAAAATATATTTTTCTTCATAATCCAGCCAGCATGGTGGACTATGGCGTGGGACCCCTCGTATTCAATTGAAGCGCTTGCCCAGCAGTGGGAAGTTAAAAAGGGCTGAATATTTTTATGTATGTATGATTTTTTTATATATGTATACCGTATTAAGGTGAATAATTTTTTTTCAATGTTAATTTTAAAAATTTTATGACTAATACAACACTCTGAACAAGTTCTGAAGTCCCGGGTTCAAGTCCTGGCTTGGGTTAAGCATAGTTATTGGGGTTTTCCGGTGAAGAAGAGAGATGGGATAATTGATAGCGTTATATACGACTGCATTGAGAGCTTAAAGGGAAAACTTATAGCCGTTGATCCTAATCTCCAACGCAGATGAAACCTTTCAGTAAAACTGTGAATTTACCATAATATAGGTACATATATAAATAACACAACACACAACGTTGTTGGTAAAGGGCAAAATATTCATTAGAAAAAGTTCCGAATAAGTGGATTAATGATAGGAAGTAACAGAAGTGAAGGGACAGTTCATGGGGGAACTAAAACATGACGTATCATTGCATAGGTAATTGAATATATTAAAATTAAGACAGTTCAGTATGTCTAATCTATATATACTATAATAAAATTCTGAGTCGAATTTGTACATTAAATATTTTTTTTAATATCTGATTAAAATAGTCATTATTATCGATACAGAGGCCGACTCTATAGTTTTTAGAATTTTTGTCTGTTTGGCTGGGAACGCATCAGGAGAAAACCGCTGAACAGATTTTGATGAAACTTCATATGATGATAGCTAGTTATCCTAGTCAACATACAGAACTTCTTTTTACTAGGATACTTTTTACTGCGGGAAAATATCTCATCTCTGAGAAAACTGTACTAAACGGTAAAAAATATTTTCTAAAAGAATAAAACTATTTAGAATTTTATTAGTTGTTTTTATATCTTAAATATTATTTTAAATAAAAGAAAATTTGTGTATGAAATCAATGGGTTCTTATGCCGTGTTTACGATATACTCGTAGCAAGAACAAAAAAAGCTTCAATTAAACGTTTCTTATATTGATGACCCAATTTGAATTTAAATTAGACAAAAACCAAAGTTTATTATTATTTTTAATTTAGAAAATTTATGATAATAACACGGTTTTTGTGAACCTTTTGGTTTTTCTTTGTATGTAATAATAATTTATATATTGTAGCTTCTGCCGTCTTTGTCCGATAATTTACCATACAACAAATATGGTAGTTACTTTAGTTTGTTGGTGAAATCCTGTGACTTACATAGTATTGTATAACATAGACAGACATACGAAGCAACTTAACTTTTAAGTAAACTTGTATATAATAACATGATGTTATAGTTACGCTTTACGAAATTCGTTAAGAAAAATTACGAGTAAGTTCTATATGAGACCACCGTGGTGATAAACAAAAAACAGGACTGTTGAAATCAGGGTCCAATAAAATGATTCAGCATCATCATAACAATTTCATTAGTCAGCGAGCGGTAGTGAATACAAAGATGTGATAATTTTAGATATGATATTTTTATAGTATCTATATAGTAGTGCTGTTCTTAATATACTTATTTGTTTTTTTTACATATTATATATCTAAAATTAAACGCCAAATAGTTACGTTAGTAATAAATGTTCATATTGCATTAACGATTTTTTTGGGTGTGATTTTGTTCTACTTCTTCACCTTCAAAAGGGAGATAGGTATCTACCAAGGCAGACCAAAACAACCGGAGTGTTGCTCTTACGGTTCACTCTGCTACCAGACAAGTATCAGGAGTACACCGCACACCGAGAGCCGCCTCCCAAAGCGTTTATTGGCAGCTATTATTTTTAACAATCTATTAATATATTTATTACTTTATTATGAAATTTATATTCGGTATAAAATGTAGCTAAAAGGTATGTGCTATTCCAGACTATAATCTATCTCTATGCCAAATTTCATCCAGATCCGTTCAATAGTTTTGGTGTGATTGAGTAACAAACATCCAAACATCAATCTAAACTTTCACATGTATAATATGAGTAAAATATAATTATTTAATTCGCGAAATATTATACTGGCATATCCATTTTTATAGGCTCCATGATTTCAACTATTGAGTTGTTCTAGGCCCCCGTATCTTATCGCGATGCATCTATATGGCCCTACGGGACCCGAGGTCTGATCCAGTCTAATCAAGTGGATGAATTGACAGAAATAAACTATTCATTTAATTTTTTCAATGCAATGTAATGATTTCTATTACGAAATATTTAAAGAACAGAAGCCTTTTGTCTCTGTCTACTTAATAATAACAGTAATAATGAGATTTTTGTATGAGTCATAGATATAATATTTATAATTTGTAAGTAAAAGATACATATATATGTATATATGTATATATATATATATATATATATATATATATATATATACATTTGTCTAGTGTATCAACTATCTAGTATCCATAACACAAGCCTCTCTTAGCTTACTATGGAACTAGATGGTACTATGTTAATGTCCCAACATATACTTGTCGTGTTATCCATATACTACGAACATCATCTTTGGTGGTTGCTCCTCTTGTGGGCGTTATCAGGGCTCAAATAATAAAGTATTCAATGCTCAATACACAATTTAATCATGGAAGTCACAACGTTATAAACTTGAAACGGTAATTCTAATGATTTAGAGCTAGCGGGTTCACAGTCACAGATCATCGACTTCCAACTACAATATCAAACATAACTCTCTATGATCCACCATGATGAACCAACGTTACTAAACCACGTATCTCCAAAGAATGTCGTGATGGCGTCTCGACCCCGCTCGAGACTAAATCTCTGCTCTAAATTCAAAATCTATTTAAAAACAATAAAAAGTAAATTAAATAACATAGTGACTTTAAACAATAATAAGGTTTCATAGCAGAAAATAGTAACTAAATCCTCCTCCGTCATACTTATAATTTAGCCAAAAGCGTGTCATTGATATAAGTTAAGCCCGATTATTTGTTTTTTTTTAAATGAGAATTTAAATTCACAAAACCTTTTCAAGTAAGCAACACTTTGCAGATTTGAAAATGAATAAAGAAAATAAAGATACTAACAACGTTACGTATAACTAAAAGTTGTAGTAGAAATCTAGATGGTTACAATCTCCTGTTAATAAATTATCCGCAAGATAATTTAACAAAGAAAGTGTATCAACTCCAAAATCACTTAAAAGTATTGATTTTTTGAAAGTATGGGTCCCTTGGAATATGACCTTTTAATTAGAACTAATGTATGTCCAGTGGTCGAAATCCGATAATAATCATTATTTAAAATTTGAGGACAACATATATGAATAAAATTTACTTATCTATATAAAAAAACTAACTGTTTGTGTTTTCAAAACTTTTCAGTAATATTATAACTTATACATCAGAGAAACGATAGGCCATTTTTATTTTTTACAAATGGCAACACATATTTTTATATTCATTCAAAAAATCGAACTTGTGAAGTACGGTGTAATAGATTAGTTACAATCATCACTACTGTGCTGTAAGGTTAATGATTGATGATGAATATTTAATATCAGATAATATCGTTATTATACCCCAGGCCCTTCGACCCCGGCGAAGGGTAGAAGGGTAGCGTCATTACTCATTAAGCCATTACAACGGTAAGTTTGTGACTTTTGATGACTTGGCGGCCCTATCAATTTTTCCATACCATAAATCTAGCTTATTGGAATTTTAATAGATTTATTAAATTAAATTATTCTTTTTTACTTTATGTCTGAAGTCTCTGTCGTGATAATGGTAACAATATAAAACATTCAAAACGTCGGGAACCAAAAATCTAAATAAATACACGAAAAAATCCAAAAAAAATTTTAAATGTCAAATATTCGCGTTAATTCTAAGAAAGTATTACTTGGTAACCTTTTTTTAAATATTTATTTGATAATAAAAAATATTTTTTGTTGTAGTTGCCTTGTCCTAATTTGAATTTTATTTTTGATCTTTGAGGTCGAGATTCAATTTAAAAAAAATAGCTTCATTTTCCCTAACCTAATTGAAATTGTTACGAACATTTGGGTAAATACACAGCCTTAAGTGATACGCTTACCACCGAACGGCATTTTTTTATTTTTAAAACATATAAATAAATAAACACATGAAAACATTATGAAAAAAATATAGATACAGGTAAATAAAATTGAAGTGTCTGTTTGTAATGTCAAAATAACAGCGTTTTACTAAATGCATATGAAATTATTATTATACTGTACTTATCAGAAAAAAACAATTTTTATACATTTTGTCTGTCTGTTTGTTCCAGATAATCTATGGAACGACTGGACTGATTTTGATGGGACCTTCACTGGAATATAACTGATGTTATAGGAAGTAACAATGGCATTTTTTATTTTAGAAAAAGAATTAGGGTTCCGCTCAAAAAATTAAAATATACCTAAGGACGAACCTGAGCGAAGCGAGGGTGAGTCGCTAGTCTTATATAAAAAAAGAAACTGTTGGCATTTTTTTATTGATAGCACTAAATAAAACTTACCAACGGCTAGTAAGCAAAAAAAAAAAAACAAAACCGATTGACAAACAGAAAAAAACGTTCTGAGCTGTTTTGTCTTTGCCTATTTATATATAAATACTCAAATAATTATATTCCATTTGACACCCCAAACATGTAACTTAACAGGCGTCACCAATAAATCATGGCGTTTCTGATAGTTCATATCGCTTTAAGTTGCACGTGTCTGTGAAAGGGGGAAGTGTTTATATAATAAATGTATGAATAATATGCTTAACATAATATTCTATGGGATCTTGGTATTATTAAACTAGTAGTGTTACGCCGCTTCACCATAATTTATGGGAATTAGCCCTTAGATATTTTTGTAAATTTTTCAGTGACGTAGTATATGCTGAAAATAAAAATAACCACAACTATAAAATTTATAATTTAAAATTAAAAACATTAAAATATTAAAATTTATTTTATATTTTGTTTTAATGTTTGTTTTGTTAAAATATATAGTAATAACATATTACAAAGAAGAAAGATTTTGTTTGTTTGTTTAGACCGAATAAACTCCGAAACTACTGAACCGATTGAGATGAAATTTGGTAAGAAGATAGTCTGAGAACCTAGGAAGGACATAGGAAAATTTTTATTCCGGAAATCATCCCTTAAGAGCGTAAAATGGGGATGAAAGTTTGTATGGGGAAGCAACCTAGGGACGAACCGAAGCGAGGGTGAGCCACTAGTCAGATATTAGATATAAAATAAATTTAAGGTTTAAGAAGAGAAGAAAAAAATAGTGACAATTTTTATATTTATTTTAGGCATCTGCCAAACTTGGAAGCTATGAAGTGCTACGCTTTAAATCATAAATTAAAATTGTAAGCTTAAAATACACCTACCTCACATAAGTTTGTCTTTCAGTTCAATCAACTGAAGCTTTTTAAAAACGTATAACTCTAAAATTAAGGCATGTATGTAAATAAACTATCGAAAATTTTTACTAGCATTAGTGTAAATGTATTCAAAATATTTATACTGAAATTGTCAAATAAAACAAAGTATACTAAAGCGTTCGCTTTCATAGGGAATTATATAGCTTATATGCTTAAGTTACGCTGGGACGGAGACGGTAAAAGAAAATACATTGTATTGTTGATCATAGAGTAGATGAAGTAGACATGAAACAATAATTACTCATCTTCTACTATGAAAGTAAGTTAAAATTTGTATAAATTTAAATAAATATATTGGGACATTAACACAAAGCACCATCTAGTTCCATGGTAAGCTATGAGGCTTGTGTTATGGATACCAGATAGTTACACAGATATAGTGATATACTACACATATATTACTTTTAAATACATACATGTAAATATCAACACCCATGACTGGAGTACAAACTTTTCGTGCTCATCACTCAAATTAATGTCCCCAACGGGACTAGAACCCGCGACCGCTGGCACAGCAAGTGGGGTCACTACAAACTGAGACAAACGTCGAATATGTCAATAGTTATATGTATTTAATAATCTCTAAAATTACTCAATTCTGTTAAGCAGGTATAAAGCTATACTATTCATCAAAAATATAAGCCTAATAATGCATTTGTATTTTCTTTAATTAAGTATTTCTCTTAAAATAGGGTTAAAATAATAAAATTATTAAATTTATCTTAATTACTCACTCGTCCTAGTTTCATCTCAACTTCATTCACCATATAACAACATATTTAAAACTTAGAAATAACATTTAAAAAAGAAAACGTGTGTGTGTACTTATGTACGCACGTAAAAAGTTATACTTCTTTAGCGTAACAGAACAAAAATAGCTAAAGATTTCATACCGTATGTCATAACTCTCTGTTTGTAAAAGGAATGATAAGTTAATAAAATAATTAAATAAGGCATATTAGACATATTACAATCTTCTATATATATATATATATATATATATATATATATATATATATATATATATATATATATATATATATATATATATATATAGAATATGATTTAGGGATAATATTATATATCCTTTGTCAAACAACAACAACGGTTACCATGGACAGAAACAGTTATCAGCTAACTTCATCATGTCGCTTTTTGGCTGTCGGTGTGCGTGCTCATCGTAAAAATTTTACTCTCATAATTTTTCCAAACGTGCCAAAAGAAGTATATCTCAAAAATCAAACTCATGACCTCGCAAGTAAAAGCTAATGATAATCAAATATTACATGATAATATGCCATTTTCCAATAAGTATTTAGTTGCGTTTTATATTCTTTGCCCAAAAAGACTTAACATAAACATAATTGTGCTCTTGACAGGAGATTCTTAATAAGAGGGTGTATTTCTCTCCGTCAGAAATTAACAATATTGTATTATATTTATATTCACGTGGGCATTAGAGGGTGCATACTAAAGTGGTTCTGTGATCTGTCATAATCTTTGTGTCAGTGTATAAATCCATTCCGGATTAGTGTTTGTTTTTGCTCTATAAAATGTCGTCGTTTATTTATTTCACAGAATAATGCCACTCAATGTTTACATTTTTAGTCTTTAGTAGTGCTTTAATATTGTTACTCGTGATTCGTGAAACTATTTAATGTATAATTTAATTATATTTTTTTAACTTTAAAGGTTTATCGAGTTCGTAATTATTTCAATTTTTTTCTTAATCTATACATATAATAAAATTGTAACTAAGCCGAATCTGTACATTAAATATTTTTTGGAAAATCTTATTGAAATAGACTTTATTATTGATATAGACGCCGAATCTATAGTTTTTAGAATTTTTGTTTATCTGTCTGTCTGTTACCGCATCACAGAAGAACCAGTGGGGGGATTTTGATGAAATTTGGTATGGTGATAGCTGGTTATCCGGGTCCGGGGTTATGCTCAACACACAAATGAATGCCCCCAGCGGGACTCGAACTCGCGACCGCTGGCACAGCAAGTTGGGTCATTACAAACTGAGTAAAATGTCGTCAAGTTGGTTATAGTTAAAAGAAATCTTCAAAATGACAGACCTTCAAGTTATATCGTTTTTAGAGTATAATATAATAAATCCTCTTACACATGAATATTCATTCTGGTACTGTTGGACATTGCCTATTCTGTGTTCGGGCTAGGCTTTACACTATGCGGATATTATTCACTGGTAACAAGAGATAGGAGTATAGCTGTATTTGCGAGAAGCATCAAGCGCTCAAAATAAATTTTAACATGTAAATCTATGTTTTTTGTTATAGAATAAAAACTGAAATATTTTATTTATTCAAGGCAGTAAACGCAATATCCTTTCCTCCAGCAAATTTCAGGTTCTCTTGCCATAGTTTAAAAGAATCTCGGAGGAGTCTCGGAGGATTTACCTTCCTCTGTCTTATGCTTGTAATTTCGCATCCTTAAAATGAAAAAAATGGTCTAAAGTGTTTTAAGGAAGTCCTAATCAAGGATGACAAATAAAGGTTTATAATGCTGTCATTTGAATTATTTCTTGTGGTGAAGGTAGGTTAAATAAAATACTTCTAATACGTTTGTGTTTTTTTATGTTATCTTGACGAAATTTCAATAGGTAATTGTTTGTAGTATTTGAGTAAAAATTAAAATTTTATAGAAAAAATTATTTATATACATAGATTAATAAATTAAAGTGAAGCACGCTTAGTGGGAGAACTTCATTGTCTTGCCTTGGACCTACGAAATTTTAAATGTCATATTGTACACTACAATCTTTATTACTTTAGAGCATATAGCTCGGCTAATATAGCCCATATTAGCTGAGCTATATAAAATGATAATAATTTTGCTTAGTGACACGATAACCTGAAACTATCGCTTGCCCGATTTTTATATTTCAAATAAATCTATCCTCTCTATAATATTAGCGACTCATCGTTCCTAATAAAACACAAAAACAAATCTATCCCATGGGAACCGTACCTTTTACCGGGATAAAAACCTATGTGCTATTCTAGACTATAATCTATCTCTGTGCCAAATTTCATTCAGATCTGTTTAGCCGTTCTGGCGTTAATTGAGTAACAAACATCCATCCATCAAAACTTTTGCATTTACATAATACCTAGTAAGATAATGGGATTAGTATACAAGTCATATTAAAAATGTTTTTAAACCGGGGGCTCAGTAGTGCTTGGCAATCCAGCGGCCCGAAGCCAAGAAACGTACAGGGAGGTGGCACTCTTCGCTGGGTGGTGTACCATGCGGGTTGCTCCTGGTACTTCTCTGATAGCAGAGTGGACCTTGGAGCAACCCCATGGACCATGGTTGTTGTGCTCTGCTTCGGCAGACCTGCCGTCGGGGCATCGTAGTTGAATGCGTAAGAGATCCTGCGCCCCATTGAGACGGGGGAAGGTATTGTTGGGTTTTAGTGGGTAGTACAGGCTTTGCCGGTGAGTCCCACACCCAACGCTAAAAATAAAAAGAAAAAAGGTTTACGTCAGATTTTAGTGGGTAGTACTCTCATTTCTAGCTGAGCCTCCACATAGCACCTGTATCTATGCGTAAATGCCATTTTACCAATAGTAAAAAAGTCACTATAGGATTCAATATTTTGATATCGAAAGGAACATCCTCGGTATTATAATGGTAAGTATCCCCGCCTGTCACGCGGGAGACCGGGGTTCGATTCCACGCCGGGGTGAGTACTTTTTAAAAAAATCACACAATTTGTATAATAATAAAGAATTATAATTTTAACATCTAATTACTATGGATTATATATTAATCTGAAATAAATTCTTATTATTATTAGGTATTATTAAAAGATATTTAACATATATTCTTTAAATTAATATTGAATGCTCGAACGACCACCGAATGTATAATGAGTATAGAAAGTTACGAATATTATCTGTAGTAAATTAGGACGTGAATAGGTAAATGACTGCAATAAAAGCATTTAAATTTTAAATAAAAAGATAAACTTAATATTTCAAATTAAATTTGCAAAAGATTAAATATATTTAAAGATACACGCACATTCGCTAGTTTCATATATTATGTTACTATAATACGACAAACTATGAACCTTTTTGACCAATTTTGTTCGTGTTAAAGGTTTTAATGTGACCAAAATATTTATTTAACTGAGACAGCTTTTTTTACAGGAAGTCATTAGTCGAGTGTAATTAGACTTATACATCGAAACTCAGCTATAATTAATGGATTTGGCTGATTTTAGATTTTTTTAATTTCTCCTACTAAAAACTATAAATTTTACTTTTTGAAACATGATGATATATAAGCCTACAGCCTTCCTCAGTAAACGGGCTATCACATTATTATCCTGAGAATTATTTGCCCAGTGGCAGAATTGCATCACAGACTTAGGAAAAAAATGCTGTTATCACTACATAATATAAAACAAAGTCGCTTCTCGTCTGTCCTGTCCCTATATATGCTTAGATCTTTAAAACTATGCAACGGATTTTGACAGAGTGATTCAAGAGGAAGGTTTTAGTATATAATTCGTTAAGTTTTTATATATATTGGCTAAAATATAACTATACATATATATATATATATATATATATATATATATATATATATATATATATATATATATATATATATATGTTAAATATAACTATATATACAATATAGATAAAATTTTGGTTAATTTCACACTACCCATTAAATAAAATTAAATAGTGCATTGTATTGCTTATTATGTAATTTTTTTCTGGAACAAAATTGTTGGATGTGCGCGTACCATAAAACGTAAATTGATATTTTAAATTATTGCTAAAATGTGCACTGAAGCTTTAAAAACGCTTGTATTTAAAGATAACTTGTTATTCACCTGCCACAATTATTGGAAGATACTACAATTGAATACGATGGGCATTAAGACTGTTATACTTTTGAGTTTGCTGGCCACATTTGTTGTTACACAAAATGGTAAGTAAAGAGTTTTTATATAGGTATGCCCGATATTTTAATTGTCTAAGTGATTTTTAAGATTTTGGCCGAAAATTCGTTTGTATTTTTTGTGTGTATATTAATGCAATATTTTCACCAGTCGTTTATTTTAAGAAAAAAATCTACCCGTAAAAACATTCTAAATACTGTTAAAGTTCTTAGTTAACAATTAGGTTAACAATCAATTATAAACTTGTGTCTGAAGTCGAATCTTTGTTAACCAAAGTCTCGGATTGGGGTCAACTTAATCCAATTTAACCCCAAAAAGACACAAGTTTGCGCGTTAACCGCTAAAAAGTCGCCATTTATCGTAGCTTCTCAATTTGAGGACACTCCTCTGTCTCCCACAGCCAGTATCGGAATACTTGGCGTCGACATCTCGAGCAACGTCCAGTTCCGTGGTCAATTGGAAGGTAAGGCCAAACTGGCCTCAAAGAAGCTTGGTGTGCTCAGCAAGGCGAGACAGTACTTCACGTCGCGTCAGCGTCTTATTCTTTATAAGGCGCAAATTCGGCCCCACATGGAGTACTGTTCTCATCTTTGGGCGGGAGCTCCCCCGTACCAGCTACTTCCATTTGACCGCATTCAACGTAGGGCGGCTCGAGCTATCAAGAATCAAGCTCTCTCCGATCGGCTTGATCCTTTAGCTCTGCGTAGAGATGTTGGATCACTCTGCATCTTCTACCGCATTTATCACGGGGAGTGTTCCGAGGAATTGTTCGGACTGATCCCGGCTGCTGAATTTCATCATCGGAAATCGCGCCAAAATATTAAATTCCATCCACATCACCTCGATGTCCAGCGTTCCACAACAGTGCGATTTTTAAGGCATTTTCTGCCCCGCACAACCACTCTGTGGAACCAGCTATCGCCGGCGGTCTTTCCGAACCGCTACGCGTTGGCCACCTTCAAGAAGAGAGCGTATTCTTTCCTTAAAGGCCGGCACCGCATCTGCAAGCCCTGCGGTGTTGCAGATGTCCATGGGCGGCGGTGATCACTTTCCATCAGGTGAGCCTTCTGCTCGTTTGCCCCCTTAGTCCCATTAAAAAAAAAGGTACTTTGTACCAAGAATGTCTCTCCTCCATATCTAAGTCGATCGAAAAATACTCTAGGTACATCTGTACTGTCCATGATACTATTATTATAAAATGAACGATTATCTGTATTACAATGTTATAATATTTTTCATTCATCTTTTTTCGTCTATATTGAAACTTCTGGTTTTGGTTAATTTCTGTTTTTAATTCACTTTTTTATTTATTAAGTGATATTAAGCGAAATTAGCATAAAGTGTTTACCTTTAAATGATTTTATATACCCTGTGCATGTAATGTAAATAGTTTAGGAAATATTATTTATGTAAAATCGCTGGTAGACCCAATCTTCTTCTATACTATAATAAAACAGTAGAGGTCGAATGTCTGTACATAGAAAAAAAATGCTAAAAACCGAGTCAGTGGGATGTAAGAAGACAAATAGAAAGAGTCCAGGTTTTTTTTTTAACTTTTTGTTTCTCTGTCTGTTTGTCTGCTTGTACGGGCTAATCTCCGAATCTATTGGACCGATTTAAATGAAATATTGAATGGTGGTACCTTATATCCTCGGGCAACATCTTAGATACTTTTCATCCCAGAAAATTAAAGAGTTCCCGTGGGATAGTTAAAAAACTATAATAACTTATACAGCTTAGTACACAACAACTTATGCACCTAATTTAGTAATATTTGGCACGATGATACCTTATATCGCCGGTCAAACAACAGGTTACTTTTGATCCCGGAAAAATAAACGGTTCCCCTAGCATAGACCTGTTTGTGCTTTTCTAGAGGCGAACCCGAGCGAAGCGAGGGTGAGCCGCTAGTAAATAAATAAAAATAAAACTTTAGTCGATGGTTGAACCACCCAGCGCCTTGACGTAACTTAAAACTAACTTAAATCAGTAACATTAAACTTTAAGGCTAATTCGAATGTTAAAACATAATTTATTTGAGACTAGATAGTATTTAACATTTAATAGATTTTTTCTTTTTAGTTACAAGAACCTGTGGATTAAATGAAATATTCGCCGCATGCAACCGATGTGAGAAGACTTGTACAGACACAAATCCTGTGTGTGTGCAACTTTGCCTTTCTGGTTGTTTCTGTAAGGAGGGATACGTCCGAGGACCAAATGGAAGCTGTGTATTATTAGCCGACTGTCTTCAATTACTACAGATTTCATAATTAAGGAAAAGGAGGTTTTACTGCAACATTTCACAGATGGTGGCGTACCAGCATATGACGTTAATCACAGATCACTTAATACTGTACTAGTACAAATGCCTCATCCCATATAAAGAAATTGGACAGCGCTGTTTCGGGCTATCCTTCGGGCTATTTTTCTTTGCTAGAATAGATAATACATGTCGTTGATCCGCAGATAATCCATTGAACAGTTTTTTTTAATAAATACTATGTGCAAACTAACGTACGGTAAATTCATGTATTCAATTAATAAATATCAGTGATTTTAACAATTTTCAACTGTGAGAAACAACTCATAAAAAGTAAAAGCGCCATGTGTGAATATGGGTTACAAACCTATCATCTTATTGTTGATTTTTTAATAATTTTAAATAAATAATAATTTTAAATGTTTGTCTTTCAGTCATGGGTGTTTATATTTATAATATGTATGTATCTAAAGTTATATAATATGTATAGTGTATCAACTATCTGGTATCCATAACACAAGCCTCGTAGCTTACCGTGGAACTAGATGGTGCTGTGTGTTAATGTCCCAACATATTTATTTATTATTTATTTTAAGATTCGAGAACGAGTAGATAAAAGATTTTGTATATAAAGAGTGGGCTGTTTGGGTTGGTTTTTATATTTTACAATATTTTATCAGACACATAAAAAATATTAGCTTTTGCCTTAAAAATGCCGTCTCCAACGTATATCTATATCTTGAAAAGTAAATTTTTTACAGCTAAAATTGATATGCATAAAAATGACATTTCTTGAAAGTCTAAATTCGGAAAGGGGAAACGATAAATTTTGTTTTTTGGGATCTTAAGCAACAGTGCCTCAAAGTTACAGCAAAATCTAAACTTAGTTAACTTTGCCAATCAGACGTTTTCATATGGAATGACTCGTGTTTATATGTTAAAAAAAAGAAAGATTAAAGAAAGAAAGATCTATTATTAAAATTTAGTTCTCTTCTTTTTTTATACAAATTCCGTAATCATAAAGTTTCACTCCAGGATCACTACACATTTGTAAACAGTATATATTGTCGTAGGTGACTCCATCGGTTCCACATACAGGTATCCACGAAATATCATTATGTGGGCAGGCGCACGGCGTCTTTGCTTCAGTCAGTCCCAGTAAAACAATCCTAACTAAAGTCACTGAAACAAAGTCCATTCTCTATTACCTAATCACAAGTCTTAATTACTTACTCCAACTTACATATGTGTGTATGTATTACTCGTTCATAAAGTGTGTGGTGTAACATTGTAATTAATCTATACATATAATAAAATTCTTAGTCGAACCTGTACATTAAATATTTTGTCAAATAGGGACTCACCATCGCTTCGCTCGGGTTCTCCTCCCAAACTTTTCATATCATGAGATTGCAAGAAATCTTATTTTATAAAAAAACACTTAATTTTCTTCTATACAAAACTTGTCCTGACAATAACAAACACAAAAAAAAGAATTATCCAATTTGGTGCAGTCGATCGGAAGTTACATTTCGGTAAGTCATTTTTATTTATATAGATGTACAAAACCTGGGCTATTTCCGATCTGAGTTATCAGTTCGATTGATAATGTACAAGTTAGTAAAAAAAAATTAATTAATCAACTGATGGACCTAAACGGACCTAAAGAAGGTGCAGGGTGAGTGCGGGGTGCACTTGCACCTCTCTGCCATAAAGGAAAATATATATAGAAAAAGTTAAAGAAATCAAATTATATGAGTAAAATCCCTGTTTAAATTTAGATATCTCCAAAGAAAACATGATAAATAAGATATGATTAAAAGTTATGAAGTTAATCATTTAAAGATTAGTTAGTAGTTTGATATGTGAAGAAGCAACTGCACCTCCTTGGAAATAATTCTGCCGCCGCCCATGTATCTATGGATAATATATATTTTTTTTAATTTTACCCTTTGCCTAAACGAACAAATTAATAAATCTACTTACTTAATTTGAAGAACATATTTCAGTGTCGTGTTCGGCCTATGTAGGTACTAATTATATATTGAACTAAACTTTTTTACTTATTACATATGGGATCGAATGTGATTAGTTCTGATTATTGAAATCCAATATATACATAAGTAATGCATTTAAAGCATAAAATTTGTAGTAAATATAATATGCATGGAATGGATTCTATAATGTCACGAACTTCAATCTAAGTGACTAAAGAAGGTCTTACAGTGAAGGAAAACATCGTGCGTCCTATCTTGAATCTGCGTGTCTGAAGAATCTAGCATGTTTTCTAAAGGAATTTAAAGTCCACTAATCCGGACTTGACCAGCGTGGACTATGGCCTAATTCCCCATGTATTAAAGGGAGGCCTGTGCCCAAAAATGAGACGTTAAAAAGGGTTGAATATATATATATATGGGTCAGGCCGTAGTTTTTGCCACATTTTGTATACCCTAACTCTCCGCTACTTTTTTTTTTAACTAAAATACTTAATATACATTTTTCAATCACGACGTTGTATTTCCTATGAAATGGAGAGCCACGGCCACTAAATATACTTGACTAAGTTTATAAACATGGAAAGTTATACGATATTTTTGTTAAAAAAATGACGAAATTTTTATAAAAAACGCGAATCCGCTTCGGTATATGTACACTTTGCGCATCTGTAAAATTAAAAATAAACATTCCTTTTGACAATCGATGTGATTTGACGTTATGAAATAATAGTTAGCTAGCCACCTTTTTAATATAGTTACGTGTTTCCTAAGAAAAAACATTAAATTTCATACATTTTTTAAAAACTACACAAAGACATTTTTTTGCGCTATTTTTATTGCGCAACCAATATATCTGCCTATTTTGTCATAAAAACATTAGCAGGATTTGTATCTAAGTAGTGGCAACACCAAAGTAACTACCTCTATGGTCAATATGACGTTAGCGGCAATATTCCTGTCAGTTGGATGTCAACTTCGTTGCGAAGAGGAATGTGTCAAGTTTGTGGCGGAGTGCATTTTTTGTGATTTCAAGGTAAGTTTTCAATTTATATTTAATATTGTTATTGTGCACCATTTAGTAAGCTGTGTGTGATCTTTCAAGCATAAATTAACCTGAAAAAAGAGTTTATTTATAGAGTTATTATCAATTTCCTTTGCGTCACGGTTGCGTAAAAATGACATTATGCTACTTTGCGTTACCAGTGGCGTAGAATTTGCGCCACTTTATTTTACGCTATCGAATAAAGGTGCGGCACAAGTTCAGAATTGGGGACATGGCCCCTGGCGAATGGGTGGTATTTCTGGATAAGGGACGTGATAGGGAGTCGAAATGTTAAATAAATTTTTTAATACAACAAAAGATTCAAAAGTTATTGAGACTTAAAGTTACAACATTTCCATACATTTTCATATATTTCTTTACCACCATTCGGAGTGGGTGGTATTTTTAGATAGGGGAGGTGACAGAGAGTCAAAATATATTAAAAATATTTGGAGGAAACGTACGACTAAAAAGTTATTGAGACTTAAAGTTATAACATATCTAACACATTTCCATACATTTCTTTACCTAAATAAGTGATTACAACAGGTAAACATACCTTTAACGAATAGTACGCATCCTTTTTTATGTACATTACACATTTTCACAACAATTAATGCTTTATTGTATTTAATATTTTAATAATTTCACAACACAAACAAAATGATCTTACATTTTGACAAAAGCAAAACTGACACTTTGTTTTATATTACCGCTTAAATGACAACAGATTATATTTGATTATTTTTGCTTTTTCTGTTGGTAAAATATTAATATTAATAAATAAATAAATAAAAAGAAAAATATTATTTTCACTTTATAAATACATTTATGACTTTTTATTTGATTTATGTAAAATATATTGTTTTACAATTGTACATTTAGTAAAAAAAATCATTTTTTTATCTGTGAATATTTTTAATTATTTATTTATTATTCGTCATATCTGGGTTAGGTTAGGTTAGAACATTTAAGATTATTTATTTATTATTCCTCATATCTGGGTTAGGTTAGGTTAGAACATTTAAGATTATTTATTTATTATTCCTCATATCTGGGTTAGGTTAGGTTAGAACATTTAAGATTATTTATTTATTATTCCTCATATCTGGGTTAGGTTAGGTTAGAACATTTAAGATTATTTATTAATTATTCGTCATATCTTGGTTAGGTTAGGTTAGAACAGTTGCCACAACGCACGAGCCGAGCGAGCGAAGCGAGCGTGCCGCGGTAGCGGCCGGCGAGTGCCATAAATGACTAGAAAACTAGAAAATTCGAATTTCACGCAAAGTACAAATAAAGACAATCATCTGGAGATCATTTTGACAATTGAAAGTGACGTTTTGACTCCAAGTGTCTAAATGGTAGTAATGTCAAAATAATGTATGGAAATGTTATAACTTTAAGTCTCAATAACTTTTGACTCTTTTGTTGTATTAAAAAATTTATTTAACATTTCGACTCTCTATCACGTCCCTTATCCAGAAATACCACCCACTCGCCAGGGGCCATGTCCCCAATTCTAAATCGCCGCCAAAGGTGCATACACATGTAAATTTGCGGTTAGGTATATTTTTTTGCTTGTGACATGGTGTGCAAAGCACTAATGGTTCCACATAAGCAGCATATGAAATACGGAGCCTTAATAACGCATTATAAGATGCTATCTATACTAACATAATAAAGCGGAAAAGTTTTTTTGTTTGTTTGTTTAAACGCGCTGATCTCTGGAACTCCAAGTCCGATTTAAAAAGTTCTTTTTGTATATGATAGCCAGATTCATGAGAATCTCTTTCACTTTATGAGAATATATATTCTTATATATTTAAGGTGAATATATATTCTCATATATTAATATATAAATTTGGAAATATAGCATATAACGGAAGATATTTTTTTAGGTTTCTAATTTATCCAGTAAATATCATACTTGCATTTTGCATTTTTTGTATGTCCGGCATTCTTTCTTACCTGCATTTGCACGGCTTACATCGTCTCTTTCGTAAAATCTCCGTATTGTCTCTATCAGACCATGGGTTTTGGCTTTGTTTCTACGTATCTTTTTAAACTGTTTTTGAGTCCAAACCTTATTTGTAAGGCAGGTTTTTAATTTATATTTTTTTACTATCGGATCATCCACAACATCTTTAAATGTATTTTTATCTTGGTTTTGTCAGATTTTAAATTTAGATTTAATAGAGTCCGTGAGAACATTGTATTCTAAAATCTTTTTTTCGATATCTTCTTTTTACAGTGTTGCAACATTAGTTAGGTGCTCATTAACAAAGTTTTCCGATCTCTTATATGAAGTGTTTTCTTGTTCTTGTACGATGGCATGGTTTTCAATTTCAGTTTCGTTATCCTGAACTTTCTTTGCTAAATCTCGGAAATCACTCTTCAATTTACGCATGTCTCTTTGAACAGATTTGTAATCTCTCATCAATTAATCAACGTATTCACAAAGTTGATTATTTTCACGTCGCATTTTTTTTTCAATATTTCTCTGAATATTTCTAATCACAGTCTTATTCAAATATGTATTGCTTCTACTTTCTGTCTCATATATTATACAAATTTTGATCTAAATCGTTCGGTATAAACAAGAAATGCTCGTTTAAATATATTAGATAGATACATAACTATATTTACCATATTTCGTTTCAGATGCCTCTGAGTCAAGCAGAAAAATCAAGGAGATATAGGGAAAAACTAAAAAGAACGAATCCTGATAAATATCAAGAAATTAAAAAGAAAAATAAATCAAGAGCAATTAAAGCTTACCAAAATAAAAAAAAATCTATAACTGATTCACAAAAAGCAGAACACAGGTTGTCACAGAATAAAAACAGTATTCGGCAAACTGTCCACATAATCCAGTCTACATCTAATGAACAACCTGCCAATATGGAGCATCAGGATATTACAGAAGACCGTTCAAATGAAGTAAATCTGGAAACCCAAAGCATGTTGGCTGTACAAGTTCCAGATAGACTTGAACAAAATGACACAGAAAGTAGAAGCAATACATATTTGAATAAGACTGTGATTAGAAATATTCAGAGAAATATTGAAAAAAAAATGCGACGTGAAAATAACCAACTTCGTGAATACGTTGATAAATTGATAAGAGATTACAAATCCGTTCAAAGAGACATGCGTAAATTGAAGAGTGATTTCCGAGATTTAGCTAAGAAAGTTCATCATAACGAAGCTGAAATTGTAAACCATACCATCGTACAAGAACAAGAAAACACTCCATATAAGAGATCGGAAAACTTTGTTAATGAGCACCTAACTAATGTTGCAACACCGGAAAAAGAAGTTATCAAAAAAAAGATTTTAGAATACAATGTTCTCACGGACTCTATTAAATCTAAATTTAAAATCTGTCAAAACCAAGATAAAAATACATTTAAAGATGTTGTGGATGATCCGATAGTAAAAAAATATAAATTAAAAACCTCCCTTACAAAGAGTCTCGGGCTCAAAAACAGTTTAAAAAGACACGAAGAAACAAAAACAAAAACCCATGATCTGATAGAGACAATACGGAGATTTTACGAAAGAGACGATGTAAGCCGTGCAAGTGCAGGTAAGAAGGAATGCCGCACATACAGAAAATGTAAAATGCAAGTTCGATATTTACTAGATAAATTAGAAACCTTATATAAAAAATACGTTTCTGAAGTTGGCTCAATAAGTTACAGCACCTTTAAAAAATATCGTCCGTTTTATGTTATATCTCCAAATTTAAAGAATTTGAAAACGTGTGCTTGCTTGAAACATTGCAATATGCAATTTATTTTAAATGCTTTAAAATCGGCGGGCATACTCGAGTCAAATGATATTAACACAATTTTGGACAAACTCGTCTGCGACCCTGATTTTAAGCAATGCATGTACGGTGAATGCAGTGTTTGTAAAGATAATGCTGTACAAGTAAACAAAGAGGAAAATCTTGTAATAAACTGGTTTTCATGGAAAGTCAAAGAACATGAATATGATGAAAAAGGAGAGAGAAAAAAGACTAAAAGAATGGCAAAAACTGAAAACAAAGGAACATTAAAAGATTTAGTTGATTTGTTTAACAAGGAAATGAACAAATTTAAGATACATGTATACAACATGCGCCATCAACAACGACAATATAAGCTATGTATAGAGAACTTAGACTACAACGAATGTGCATTACATATAGACTTTTCAGAAAACTGGCTGTGTAAACATCATGAAGAAATACAAGCTATGCATTTCGGTGCATCGAAAAACCAAATTACCCTACATACGGGCGTGCTTTACATTAAGAATGAAAAACCATTATCGTTTTGTACAATTTCTGCTGAAAATTGTCATACCCCCGAAGCAATTTGGGCACATCTTGATCCCGTATTAAAGCATATCAGGCTTACATATACAAATATAGACACAGTTCATTTTTTTTCTGACGGTCCTACGAGCCAGTACCGCCAAAAAAAAAATTTTTTTTTAATGACCCGCAACACCTTCGAACATGGATTTGAAAATTTTACTTGGTCATATTTTGAGGCATCCCATGGAAAAGGTGCCGCAGATGGCGTCGGGGGGACTATAAAAAGAACTCTAGACTTTAAAGTTTCACATGGGACTGATATACCTGACGCACAAACTGCGTTTAATGTTTTGCAGGAAACGGCAACGTCAATCAAAACATTTTTCATAAGACCCGAAAGCATCCAAACATTAGACACAAATATTGCAAGCAAACTGACCGCTATTCGAAATACATTAAAAATTCACCAGATTGTAAGTCATGCTAAATTCATACTTAAATACCGCATCCTCTCTTGCTTTTGCCAAAATCTCAAGGGAAAATGTGAATGTTTTGAACCGAAAATACACAGTTTTGAATTTCAAACAGAATTTACAATAGACGGAAATAGAAAAGACGAAAGCTATACAAGATTGGAGCTTGACGAAACCACTGGAGAACTAAAACAAGTGAGAGAGCAAAAAAACGATAGCTTAGAAATAAAAGGAAATGAAATGTGCTCTGAAGAACAACTATTTCACTGGACCCAGGACAGTTTTTTATCAGACAATATGGACATTGATGAAACAAATATTGACTTCGATATACTGAACGATTCTGGAATTTTAAATGCAATAGAATGTGAAGGGAATGATACAGCTGAAAATCAAAAGTATGTTGAAAAGGATAATGAAGTGACCATCTATAATCCAGACAGTCTTAAAATGTTTTGTAATCAAGTTATCAACAGTCACTTCGGTATATCAAACCAAAATACAGAGACCCAGTTATCGGAGGTATGCGTATTGAATAAAATTTCAAAGAATGACAGTCAGAATCTGTCGTTTTATAATGATTTGCCGACATGTTTACAACCAGTAATACCATCATCCAAAATATCTGCAAATGAATCGAAAGTTTCAGTGGGCTGTTCTAAACTGATAATACACTCTAACATCAAGGTAGACTCTGAAGTAAAGAAAAATAATATTAGGAAAATTTTGAAAGGGGCTAAAGTTATTAAGCAGTCAGCACTAAATATGGAAATAGTTCCGAAGAAAGTAAAAAATGTTAAACAAAACAATGCTCTTAGCCAAATAGATACATTAAATGAACACGCAAGTACGTCAAAAGAAGCAGGCAGTAAAAGAAAACGCAAAATGTAACTACTGAAAGAACAATAACTTGTATAAAAAAAGGTAAAAAGAATATAAATAATAGACAAAAGTCAAAATCAAGCAAGCACGCCGTAAAAAAGAAAAAGATAGCAACTTATATAGAAACAAGCTCTGAAAACTCCGATATTATAAGTCTAGCCGATACTGATAAATCTGAATACGAAACATTGAATGAGTATATAACATGTTTAGAAGATCAAGAAGGAAAGGAAAACTTAGAGCCAGCTATACCATTTGGGATTAGTGATATTGATTACTGTACAGTAGATTTTTTAAAAAAGGATGACTGGATAGTGGCTAAATTTGCCACAAAAAAAAGTTTAAAGCACTTTGTAGGACGTGTTTTGTCGATAAAAGATAATATTCCTACTGTAAAATTTGTTAGGAACGTGAAAAATTTGAAAGATAGTAAAGGGTTAATTTTCACGTATCCACAAGTTGACGATATATATGAAATGCAGTTAGGTGATGTGATTAAAGTATTACCTCAACCAAACATTTCCCGACGGGGCCAAATAATCTTTGACACCGACATTAGTTACTACAACATACAGTAAAAAAACAATAATTATACAAAAGGTGCCTTTTTTAAGTACGTGTTCAATAAATTAAAGTTTTAATTTTTCTTTAAACTGTTTCGATTGTAATAAGCCAAAGTTTTAATATTTTTCTATCTTGTTAAGGAGTTGTTTTATGAGTAGATTCTATATATTTTTTTCTTTGATATCTTTAAGAATTAAGTTAGTAATAAGAGTAGTGATAAAATAAGAGTAATATTAAGATGAGTGAGAATTATATTTGAGACGTTAGTAGGCACTATTAGTTATAATTGTTTTATCTCACGAATGTGGACTTGTCTTAGTTGTGAAGGTATGTGCACATACATATATATAATGGTTTCGTGTGCGTGCGAGACATTTGCGCCTTTATAAGCATACATTACAATTACCTAAAACTTCTCCGCATTCGTTAGATGAAAAATAAAACATCTGTATTCTGTGATTTGATATTCTTTGTCTTATGTGTTTGTTTGTACTCAACCATAATAACCATCACATTTATATATATTTCTTAAAATCTAATACAAAAGTCAAACATCTAAGACGATAAAATTGTCCTCCAGTCCAGTACGATAAGAGGAATATTTAATAAAATAATATTTTTTATATTGTACACAGTTTGCCACATCTATTAAACGGAAAATGGTCGCCACCAAAATCTGTCAAGTCGATTCCGAAAAGTTTGTCAACATAAAAATTTATTGTTAAATAATTTTATCTTCCCAGAGAACAATTTTATATTCTTAGATCGTTTATTTTTGTTTAAGATATGAATATTTGATCGTTTATTTTTGTCTAAGATGTTAATTGACGAAACAAATTTAAATCCAAAGATGGGGGCAACGGGAAGTTTAATTTTTGTTTTTGTTATTTGTGATTAAAATTAAAATATTTGAGACGTTATTGTGTGCCTTCACGAGTCTGTCTGCTGTGATTCATTAAAAACTGTAAGACTTACTTACCATACCAAAATCGAGTTTTTTTTTATTTGTACCTATCTTACCTACGTACCTACCTTACTATGACGCAAATCCTGAGGCGTACTAGTACTGTTCTTAACTTCATAACATTTTTGAAAATAATATTTATCTATCCAGTCAAAATATTTAAAAATCACAAAATCATGTAGGCGTACCTTTACTATTTTGCGTTACCGTTTTGCGTCACTCTACGTCACCTACTTGCAGAAAATTGTACGTCACCTTTGCGCTATTTGTGGCAAAATCTACGGCCTGACCCATATATATATATATATACAATTAAAAAAAAATTAAAATCAATTCTTTGTAGTAGGGGAGCCCAAGAGGGGATTTTCTGTAGTTACTCGAGCGCGGCAGATTAACATAAAAGAGGTTACCTTGCACTCTATTGAGTACTTTCACCACAATATAAGTCTTCTATATAAAGGGGCGCGTCTAGGGAAGCCGATTAAAATATTTAAAAAATGTTTTGATAAGGTAGAAATACTTGAAACCGTCAGATTAAGGTGTGGTAGGCTAGTCACATCCTGAAAAGTGTCCAATTTAATAATAATCTGCCGATTTGCACAAGCCTAAGAGGCAAAAATCATCATAAACTTTATAGTCGAGTGTGGTGGGCTCTGACCTGCTCCGCCTTCGTATTAAAGGGAGACCCGTACCCAGCAGTGGGACGTTAAAAAGGCTAAATACAATAACTTCTAACAAATGCACAAACTCCACACTTTACTAGACCGGGACAAAAATCAAATATTCCAGTAAAGAAATGGAAGTCACCATTTATAGCGATTTAGACAGTGAAAAAATTATAATTATGATATTACATGGAAGTGTGTATTCATTTTATAGTTATATCTATCTTTTTTATATCAGCGACTTTGGTGTATTTTATATATTTTATAAAAGTACGCCACCTTTTGGCAATTTCTCAATTAACAGTAACCTATGTGTTACTTCAGGTCTTAAAACTATCTGTGTCTAAAATTTCATCCAAATCCGTCCAGCCGTTTCATAGTGAAGGAGTAACATACAAACACACATAAAAACTTTTTATCTATACTAATATTATAAAGCTGAAGTTTGATTGTTTGTTTGGTTGAACGCGCTAATCTCAGGAACTACGAATCCGATTTCAAAAATTCTTTTTGCATTAGATAGCCCGTTTACTGAGAAAGGCTATAGGCTATGTGTCATCCCGGAAAAATGTACGGTTCCCGTGGGACAGTTTTTTATGTCTAGCTAGTTGTTTATGGTAGGTATAAAAGTACTCTGAATGCTTAAAGGGTATTCAATATATTTTGTAAGCAAACAAGCATAAATTACACAAAAAAATAACTATGTTTTTGAAATTAAACTGTGATTGTACTTACAGACTAGTTTTGAATACATGTTGCAAAGTAGTCTCCGGTCGATTTGTAGGTATTTGAATGTTTATTTTTTCTTTATTTCACTTATTATATTTATAGGTAAGTGTTTGATACAAATAAATATTAGATTAGTGTAGTAATATAATATTATATAGTATATAGTAATAAATGTTACCTGTACTGTTGACAATATAAGTAATTTTTACAGCAGTTATTCGGCTTTCGTCTTAAAACGGTGTTTTTGTATGACTAGAAATTAATTATCTTACGAGTAGAATAAGGTTCAGTTTATTTGAGAGGTGAACTCCCTCATCTATATAACGAATTTTATGTTTATGAATTTAACTTTTATTTATCTTTATATATATAGTTCTTCTGTGAGTGTGTATGTCACTGAACTTCTCTCAAACGACTGGACCGATTTTGATGAATTTTTTTGTGTGTGTTCAAGGGGATCTGAGAATGGTTTAGATTCACAATTTGAATAATAATTTTCATCAAAAAAATTATTAAAAAAAGTTTGAAATTTTCAAATTAAAGACGTGTAGACAGGACAACGTCTGTCGGGTCCGCTAGTCTATTATAAACATTTTAACAATTTTTCGCAATCACTCTCGATTACTCGATTAATATCTCTGTTGTCATACAATTTGTAAATTGCCCTAATTGATATTTTTCTTTTTTATTACATTTAATGATACGGGGGGAAATCCAAAGCATATATTACGTGGATAAAATCTCAGACCGACTGATTTGGACAAACGCACGCTTATATACACGCTTATATTTAGTAATAGACCAAATAGGTTTTATATAGTTTTTTTTTTAATTTTTATAGTTACCTATTACCAAATTTTCGTGTTTAAAAATGATTGAGCAGTGTGTAGCCATGTTATGTTTATCATGTGAAGGGTACAGGTACAGATAAATTAATAGTGCCTTACTCGTTTTTTTTTCTATGGTACTACTTATGGCACTTGCATTCCCAACCATTGTTCTTTACAAATACTAAACGGATGTAACTTAAATACATATTTATCTACGCTCAAAGCGAAAAAAACTGGGAATGTCCATGACATACCGGTAAAGAAGTATTGTCCAAAAATGTACATAGTAAAAAGTTATTGCATACTTTGATCTCAATAAAAATATTATATTTCTAAACTTTAAATAGATTTTTTCTAATAATCTATTTATTAGGACATAACTGTTCTTTGTCTGTACCCTTCATATGGTACCCCCTAGCCTACCTTGGTAGACGTCAAGCATACAAATCGTTAGTAAAAATTGTTATGATGTCATTATAGTAAACATGCATTTACTCAATTTTCCCGTATTTAAGATTTGGGATAATATTTTAATTTGTTGTGAAATTGTATTTATTCCTCCGATCCTCAAAAATCTACTAAAGAAACTTTCTTATATGTAAAGTGTACATTAATTGCACACGAAATCGAATCTAAATCAGTTCCAATATATTGTTAAATTAAAAAAATGCAAATCAATATTGAGCGTCACAACAATTATTATTCTTATCGTTTTACAGGTATATAGCACAACTTATGTGGCTCCTATAATACAGAAGCTATTAAAGATATAATATTAATATAAGAAAAAAAAATCTATAAACTTTTTATTAGTTCTCTTCTAAGCTAGAACAAGATCCATGTTTGACGACTTTTACTCCAGGGGTATCACTACATCTTTCCATACAGTATATATTGCTGTAAGTGACTCCATCGGATCCACACATTGGCGCGTACATTCGTGGACAACCACAGGGTTCCTTTGCTCTCGCCTTCTCCATATCCATAAAATTTTAATTCAGATATATATACTCCGTATCACGTTAATTACTTGTATGATCAGTAAAATGCTCTAAGAGAGAATCGAACCCCCCAAACACAAGATAATCTGAGCCCACCGGTTAATAGAAAACAATAAGCACAAATGTATACATTTACATACATACATATATACATACGAGTATGTATATCGAGGTAGGAGGATATCAATTTTTAACCCCCGACGTAAAAGAGGGGTGTTATAAGTTTGACGTCGATGTCTGTGTGTCAGTGTGTGTGTGTGTGTCTGTCTATGGCATCGTAGCTCTCACACGGATGGACCGATTTCGATGCGGTTTTTTCCATTTGAAAGCCAGTTTTCTTGCGGTGGTTCTTAGCTATGTTTGGTATCGGTCTGGACGGATAATAACCTCTTACACTGCTGGCAGTGTAAGAGTATCAGCTCTTTTCCAAAATGATGTAAGGCATTTTGGCGTATGATCACTCAATTTAGTGCTTCACACGCGCCAGTGTAATCGTTAAAAGACAACTAATTTTCTAGGGAGTCTTGTAAATTTTTAATTTATAGTTATTTAGGATATTAAAATATAATTTAAGAGTCGACGACGGCTATAATATACGAGTATGTAGTATATAGTAGTTTATTTGAAATCGATATGTGACCTATACAAATCCATACTAATATTATAAAAATGGAAGTAAGTCTGTCTGTTACATTTTCACGTTTAAACCGCTAAAAAGGCTGATATAGGTTACGTTACCCAGCCTCACTACGCGAGTGAAGCCGCGTGCAAAACCTAATAGTTTATAAGGCGATCTATTATTTCTTTTTCTTTTTTAGAAAATTACGTAATGTTATAGCTAGATTGTAGAATCAGCAGTTTTACCAGATGGCACCAGTATGTAAAATACCATAATGACTTTGTGTTTATGCGATGCAATATGTTAATTCGGACTATACCTACTCGTACTAGATGAGTCTTCTCGTTAGCTCTTTTTTTTGAGTCTAAAAATCTTTTTTGGTCGACTGTTTCCTAATATTATGAATTCTACAATTTGGTCACGATATAATATAAAATGTACCTACCTCAAGCAGCAAACATTGATTTCTCAACTCTTCCCAAAAAACCGCATAGACAAGTCGCAATTCTACTAATATTATAAATGCGAAAGTTTGTGAGGATGTATGGATGTCTAGATGAATAGATGTTTGGGTTTGGATGTTTCTTACTCTTTCATGCAAAAACTACTGAACGAATTTTAATGAAACTCTAAAATAATATAGCTCATACATCAGAATAACTCATACTTTGTATCCCGGAAAATTCTTTTATTTAGTTGGGAATATAAAAAATATATAGGGAAAACCCAAAAAAACTGCTGGAAAATCGAAACGTTTAAAATTGTTTATTTTGATACGTATATATTGTATACAGTCTATCTATTCCATACTAACCGTCAAAACGTACCTAGGAAAGAACCCGAGCGAAGCGAGGATGAATCGCTAATGTTCGTGTGATAATCGTCGTGTTCGCGAAAATCGATCGAAGAAATAAGTTTTACCTCCTAACATTGTAACAAGTTTTTTTTTAATTTATTTGTCTATTAAAACAGATTAAAATGGCCCGAAGCTTAAGAGGAAGCTGTGAAGGCATGAAAATGAAAAAGTGAAAAAAGTGGTTTTATTGTAAAGAGAACAATGAAAGCTATTTTCAAGTTTATGGACAGTTTAGATTGCGATTTTGTGTTAATGAAATGCTGAAATAGCAGAATATTACGAGAAACTCATAATGAAGAAACTATTTTCTAGATTGTTCTCCACTTACCATGGATATCAGGACCATTATATTGTAAACAAGCGACGACAAACGACGAGTTATGTTGTAACAGACAGAAAAACAGACAGACAAAAATTCTAAAAACTATAGATTTAGCCTCCGTATCGATAATAATGGCTATTTCAAGGAGATTTAAAAAAAAAATTAATGCACAGATTCGACTTAGTCTGAATTTTATTATACATATGTATAGATTTAATTATTATTATTCAGTCGAGGTATTTCTCGAATGAGATAATTAAGCGCTTCAAATATTTCTGTATTTAAAAGAAATTTTAATGTATAAATATTATAAATTTGAAAGTTTCTGAGTATGGATGTTTGTTACTCTTTTACGCAAAAAATTTGGCACAGAGATAGATTATAGTCTGGAATAATACATAGGCTACTTTTCATCCCGGAAAAATACACGCTTCCCAAGGGAGAGGCTTGTTTTCGGTTACCTAGAGGCGAACCCAAGCGAAGCGAGGGTAAACCGCTAGTATATCACCAAAAACATCACCAAAACAGTAAAATTATATATTATAGACCAAAAGTTCACAGATAGGTACAGGGATTTCTAAAGCTAGCGTTCCTTATTATAAGCAGATGCTATCACTAATTTCAGTATCTTTTTTTAAGAACTAAACCGTATCTTTTATATAGAAATAATCGTTTTCAAATCAATTCAAAATGACCACCGAATTATCTAAGGTTGAAGGTCCACGGTTGTTAGCATTTTCGCACCATCATAGGGTTACTTAGGGTTAAAGCGAAACATTACGTGGGAACGATAGAAGCGATCTTATTCTCACGAAATTTAATTCAGCATATCAAATTGGATCAGACGAAAATAGTTCTTAAGGATTGATCTAAAATATCAAAATTGCGTATCAGTTTTTGCTTAGCAATGTTTGGTGGAGGGCTGTATATAGTGGAGATTCATTTGCATTTGGCCAAAGAACAATAATATCGGACAATCTTCTTTGAAATGCGCAATACGATGTCGCCTCAGCGGAGGTTATAATGAATCCCGAAAGGATAAAATATTCATTTATGTAGTGATTTCTGGTATATAAAAGTTTATAGCTAAGCTTTGCTTTTAAAATGAAACTTACTAACGGAACTTGTTATATTATTTGGTATTTGTTATTTGTAAATAAAATATTTAGATGGCCTGGACAAGATATCGTTCTAGATTCATCGAAGAATAAAAATTCGATAAATTGTATTTAATATGTATGTTTATTACAATTTTTTTATTAATGTCTAATCACATATTATGATTCTATAATTGAAATCATAATCTTACTAATAATGGATGTTTGGATGTTTGTTACGCAATCAAGCCAGAACGGTTTAACGGATCTAGATTAAATTTGGCACAGAGATAGATTATGGTCTGGAATAACACATAGGCTACTTTTTATCCCAGAAAAATGTACAGTTCCCGTGGGATAGGTTTGTTTTTGTTTTCCTAGAGGTGAACCCGAGCGAGGCGAGGGTGAGCGCTAGTATATTATAAATTAACTATTTTATCTTTCATTAGTCCTAAAGTAGAGCAAGATATTGCAAACAGTTTAAGCAAAAAGGCGAAGAGCTACTCGTATGTAAGAAATTATTATATTTTCTCTCGAATGTCCCTAAAAATTGTATAACACTACAAGTCCGTTCCTGATACCCAATAGACCTTTGAATGATTTTACGAGTATATGATACTTAGGTACGTAGATATGTTCTGGTAGGGCTTAGAATACTTTTGTGAAGATTTCATTACCTTAACTTGTAACAAACTGTTAATGGCGGTTAACTACAGTGGATAGTACAACTCTTAAATGGCTTCTAGTAAACTTTTGAGCTTAGGCTTGAAGCTACAATTTCAAGAAATTTTGGTCGCGGATTCGAGTCTCGCTGGGGGCATTTATTTGTGTGATAAACACGATTTTTTGTACTCCAGTCATAGATGTTTATATTTATAATATGTATGTATTTAAATCAACAGACAATTAGTATCAACTTTCTGGTATCACAAGCCTCGTAGCTTACCATGGAACTAGTTAGTGCTGTGTGTTAATGTCCCAACATATATTCAGCCCTTTATAACGTCCCACTGCTGGGCACGGGTCTCTCTTCAATACGAGGGGAATCAGGCCATACTCCACCACGCTGGTCACGTTCGGGTTGGCGAACTTCACATGTCTTTCGATAACTTGTTAAGTTATCTCAGACATGAAGGTTTCCTCACGATTCACCGTAAGGCAAGTGGTAATCATGTTGAAAATGATTCGCATATGAAAATATCAGAGGTGCGAGACACGGGATTTATATGAAATTCCAACTAAATTCTCTATTCCAACATATTTATATCAAACCACATTGTTTCATAGTGATTGTTTATTACTAAAATTCGCTAGAAGATCAAGTCATTTATAATGTTATAAGCTCCAGAGAATCTTATCTATCAAATTGTTTTTATTATCAACCAATAAACATATTTTTCACACAAGGTAGGTTATATTTACGAGATATGCAATAAGAAAACGTGATATAAATTTGGTAAAGAAATTAGGCAGAAAAATACTCACGCCCAAAACACGCTAAGAACAAAATAGAATAAAAGGATTGTAAATATGTAGGAATAAATAAACATGTTGGTACATTAACACACAGCACCATCTAGTTCCATGGTAAGCTACGAGGCTTGTGTTATGGATACCGGGTAGGTAGTTGATACACTACACATTATAAATTGAAATACATACATATTATAAACATAAACATCCATGACTAGAGTACAAACATTCGTGCTCATCACTAAAATGAATTTCCCCAGCAGAACTCAAACCCGCGACCGCCGGTACAGCAAGTACAGCACTACAAACGGATCCAAACGTGTAAATCACAATAAACTTTCACGAAAAAGATTCAAGTAAAAAACGGCGACACGTCAATACTGAAAATAAATTAAATACAAGATAAAAAGAGCCAAGTGTCTTTAGCAATAAATGTTATATTCGTAAAGCAATTATGGTTATAACTCACTTCATATTCAGTATTTGTCTCACATCTCGACAGAGGCTGCGTAGGTACCGGCAATTTAAGCTAGTATTTTATTTCCATTGTTCTAACATTTTTGCTGTGTGCGAAAACGGTTTTTATCGTAATATCTATATCATAAATCGTACTAAGTTAAAATATATGATATGGTTGCAAAATGGCAGTTTTTAACAAGAAAGAGGTTAGATTTTACAATTTGACTGTATTTTTAAGGTATATATATTATACAATGTCTTCACATAATGTTAAGGAATTTTCATGTATTTTTTTTATTTTTTAGTAAATCGATACTCTTAATTTTCAAGTTGGCTAATTCAGTCAGCTTGAAAATCAACAACGTAAATCCTACTAATATTATAAATGCGAAAGTTTGAGAGGATACATGAATGTCTAAATGTTTGGATATATTAGAAAAATCTATATTCCAGTTTTTAAATGATAATAATTTTAAGTAATCATAAATTTCATGTTTTTAAATTCAAATAACAACGTTAACAAACCTTAACAGAGGAAGGTTCTCAACTCGACTGAATTACTATTAGCTGATTTTACTCATTTTATATATATTTTTTTAAGCATAACCTCTCTCATTAAACTTTGTGTAAAAACAATTACATTGTCAATAACAAATCCCTTAAAAATATAAATAATTGTATATGTTCTGGCTCAACTATATAATATGTTTTTTTAATCCGATCCCATATATGATTTCATATAACCATTATTTTTACCATCAACCACCGTAAACGTATAAGGCTAGTTATTTCCTCACTCTCATCACGTACACTGTCTTTGGTGACCGTCCCCAGCCGTGTGGATCAGTGCGTTGATAAGTAGTGACATCTTGATATCTCACCCCAAATATTACTGACATATTTTTACGTGACTATTTTTAATGTCACCGTATACCATAAAAATAGGTCCATAAAATCAGTTTTTAGTTTGTTTTATTCATGAACTTGACAACAACTTACCCTTACTTCGCTCGGATATATTAATAGATGGCTTTTGTGTTTATAATATCGTATACTGCGGCATCTATTGGCTTTTATTTCTAGTAGAAGCCTATGTCCTATTCCAGATCTAGTCTATATGTGTAATAAATTTCATCAAAATCTATCCAGCAATTTCAGAGTGAAGGACTGCAAGTGTAGGAGTGGAGTCCACACATATGTACATTTTCATATCAATATTTCTCATAAGCATTTACACTTAATGTACACAAGCGATTTATCCTCGCTTCGCTCGGGTTTGTCCCTACGTTGCTTCCCCATAAAATATTTCATCCCCATTTTCACCACCGTAAGCGATGATTTCCGGAATAAAAACTATTTTATGTCCTTCCTAGAGTCTAAACTATCTTCTTACCAAATTTTATCAAAATCGGTAAAGTAGATCCAGAGATTACCCCTTACAACCTCACAAACTCACAAACTTTATCTGTTTAAAATATTAGTATATGTATATAAATAAACAAATTTGTTGGAACATTAACACACAGCACCATCTAGTTCCATGGTAAGCTACAAAGCTTGGCATGGATACCAGATAGTTGATAAAGAATGGATGCCTCCAGCGGGACTCGTACCCGCGACCCCTGGCACAGCAAGTACACTACAAACTGAGCCAAACGTGTCCTCAAAAAAAAAAGTAGCAAAAAAGCTATCGAATCAAAGCAAATTAAGTGTTGATAAGCAAACTGTAGTATATACATTTACTATCATCTGTGTTCGTAGTGACCTAATTACCTTTTTTAGGTCGCGTCCCTTGGTTGGCACTTTCGCTGGCCGATTAACCCTGCAACCTTTCACTGATTAATATTCTTCCTTCACCCAAAGGATTTCTCAGCAATATTTTCTAGGCAGATGTACCACGAGATTGTGTTTATTAAGCGATTTATTATGGATTTGGTGATTTAGATATTAAATTAAATATTGAAATTAAATAAATACAATTAAACAGTATTTGTTTTACTTAAAATAAGCGAAGCGATTATTTATATTATATTATAGTATAAGAATGGCATAGTCGATCTTAGAAAGTACTTAATTTATGTAGGCGAAATCTAGTTTCCCTAGAAATATATAAATTTTGTTCTTTATTTCTATCTATACTAGTATTATAAAGAGGCAAAGTTTGCTTGTTTGAACGCGCTAACCTCAGGAACTACTAATCCTATTTGAAAAATTATTTTTGCATGTTTGCTCGTTTATTGAAAAAAACTATAAGTTATATATCATACTAGCGACTCACTCTCGCTTCGCTCGGGTTCGTTCCTAGGTACGTTTTAAATTAAAATGTATATAGTATGTTATCCTTAAGAGATAGTCATATGACATCGCGGACTTTTCTGTAGACCTATATAAGATACACAATTCCACCATACATTATTTTGTTATATCTCAAAGGGTTTTCGTTGAAAGCTCCCAGACGTCTTAATTTTTCCGACACCTCCAACAAATATCGTTATATTTTAGCCAATGTATACAAAAACTTAACAAATTTATACTTAAACCTTCCTCTTGATGATCTCCATCCATTAAAAAAACCGCATTAAAATCCGTTGCGTAGTTTTAAAGATTTAAACATACATAGGGATATAGGGACAGAGAAAGCGACTTTATTTTATATTATGTAGTGATAATAGATAGTCTATCTATTCCATACTTACCGTTAAAACGTACCTAGGGACGAACCCGAGCGAAGCGAGGGTGAGTCGCTAGTATACATAGGCGGTGGCACCTTTGGAACTCCTTCCAATTTTTGTTTTCGCTAACAAAAATTTAGTAAAGTAGAGCAGCATTCGTAAAGTATATTCGACAGCAAAGTTGTTCAAAAAACTGATTTCTACATTAATGGTTACAGATTTGAGTCCCGCGCAGGATAAATATCTTTATTTAAGCGATGACTGCATTTTTCACTTGTTATATATACAATATAGATATTTCTGCACCCCAATATAGCGTATCAAAACTTACATCGGTTACAATGTTTAGATATAGCTATTAAAACATATAATATTCTCAAACCATTCTTAATTTAAAGTGTTGTACAGTGTTTCTTTTTGTAAAAAGATAAATAATTGAAACGTAATTATGTATATCAGACACATTCTGATGGCTATGATTACACCTATTACATAAAATATTATATATCGACCGTTACGTGACCTTAGAATAATAGCTGCAGCGGAAATAGTATCAATTTTGAAATGTCCATAGTTACGCAAAGGAAATGTGAGCTAAAAAATACTTTGATCTATACATTTCTAGCAATTCTGTGAAAAGTTTATTTAAATTAGTATAATTGTTTCATTAAAGATGTTTCATGACACGTTTCGCTCAGTTTATAGTGGTCCTACTTGCTATACCAGCGGTCGTGGTTTCGAGTCCCGTTGGATTCATAAAAGCATTTTCCTTTTTCTTTTATTTTTGGACAATTCCCATGATCGTAACATTACAACATCAACATCTGCAATGAATGGAAAACGTGTATGACAATATTATGTGCACACAATTCACCTACTAATCAAGGGTAGTATTAGAATCCAACTAATATTATAAACTAGCGGCTCACCCTCGCTTCGCTCGGGTTCGTCGCTAGGTATATTTTAAATAGATATAAATAGTTATTAGCCAGCGTTAGCCATATTTTTTTTTTTGTTTCTAATATTGACAAATATTGACATTAATATTTATACGATACTAACATCACTCAATTGTTTTGCCTTCCCGGAACCTCTCCACTAATACTTAAACTTTATGTTATGGTATTAAAGTTCAAATTGACTTTTAAGTATTATTACGAATCTTTTGTATGGGAGTATAGAAAAGTGTTGTTTTTAGACTTTTTCAGGCAATTTTTTAAAATTTTCTCTCCGTAAAAACCATTCTCGTACTTCAAGGAATATTCTAAAAAAAGAGTTAGCGAAATCGGTTCAGCTGTTCTCGAGATTTGCGCTTAGCAACACATTCAGCGATTCATTTTTATATTATTAGATGTGAAAGTTTGTGGGGATGTGGAGATGGATGATTGTTATTCTTTCACGCAAAAACTACTGAAGGGGTTTTAATGTTTCACAATAATATAGCTCATATATCAAAATAATACATAGGCTACTTCTTATCCCGGAAAAATGGACGATCCCGTGGGATAGATTTGTTTTTGTTTTTATAGAGACGAACCCGAGCGAAGCGAAAGTGAACCAATAGTTTTATATATAACTACATTATTAAAATGCCATGGTACCATTTCCATGCGCTACTCTTCTCTTTAAACGATGTCCAGAAATAAAAACCACGGTCACAAATTCATTACAAACCCAACATGATTCCAATTTAATTCACAGCTGGGTCATAACAAGGGTTTTATGTATATATAAAAAAATCGTTGTGTCCCGCTGTGAACCAAAAAGGTTTTTGGAGGCTAAAATATTTACTAATGGCACTTAATAAAATTCTTCTTAGAGTGTAATTTACTGTTCAATTTTTGATGACGATATATGGATTGAACAATTCTATTATTATATGTGTATTGACGCCTCAACCTTTTAAATAATCTATTTATTATGACTTGTTCTCCTGATGCTCAAAATATTTAAAAATTTGACATATATATATAAATAAAATATATCTATTTATATGAAAAAAATATGTCCAATTTTTTTATTGATAACACTAAAGCTCTTCAATAGCTAGTAAACAAAAAAAAATGAAAATTGGTTAACAAACAGAGAAGAAAAAGGTACTAAACTGTCTATGTATAACCTATGTAAATGCTTGGTGCAGCGATATGAAATTTTGCAAAAGAGTCAAAAAACGTTTTTGGTTATTATTATAATTTAAATAGAAGGTGAAAGTTGCGTTAAATGTCGCAAATGTGTTTTAAGAAATGAATCTTCCTTTTCGCACATAAAGAATTTATCGACTGCTAGTGGTTTAAAATTTTATATTTTGTACATTTAATTGCAACTCACAAACTCAGGTTTTTGCCTTAAAAATAAATAATCAAATATAAGTCTTACAATAGACTTCGAAATCTGTTTTAATAAATAAGTCTTATTCATATATCAACTATTAGATATTACCATTATCACCTAACTACAGTGCTTACATACCATCTCTTTCACTGCTTCCTTCCCGATTTTCTTCATCTGTGTTTGTAGAAGGCTTTGCTTTGACACATATTTTCAAACAATTTTTTTTCGATACTATCAATATGGGATTAAATTGAATGTAAAAAAAAAATTTTTTCCTGTTAGCATTTTTGTGTAGGTAGCTAAGCCATTGCTACGTCTTCACCAAATATATTCAAATCAATTTTAAATCTTCAAAAATAATGAACTAATATTGTAACACTATACAAACATACATTTTTATTTCGACGATAACATAAATAACTTCGTAATATGAATAATATCCTTCCACGCATGTATCTGTTCACACGTGCTGTTAATTAGTTGTTCCTTATAAAAAAACAGGGGCGACCACGTATACTTTCAACTTATTCCAAGTTTGTACTGTTGACATAAAGCTCTCTGAAAAATAAAGTGTTTAATAAATAATTTTCTCTTACTGGTTATTTATAAAAATGCAAACGAACCGTTTGCATTTTTTTGGAGATAGGTTATGCGATTATTGAAATATAAAATATAAGATATGAAATATAAGACCTATTAAGCGATTAAAATGAATTATTCACTTTAAATTTAATATGTTGTACGTCAAAAGTGGTCCCATATTTAATTTAAAAAAAAAACGATCCCAAGCATGTATGCTGATGGTTCTAATTTAAAAAAAGTAGGTTATCTACGAGTTCCTTATGGTACTCTTTCCATATTATAATTGTATTTTTACTTAATTTACTTCTTTAGAGGCTAAAGTTTTAAAAACCTCCTCTGAGGCTACCTATATCATTATAGGAATAGCTTTTCTTTCTTCTAGTATGTGTATTGGATAAATCAGTCAGGACAAGACGTTTTTGTATAAGGATAGCGAAAAAGAATTTTAAAAGAAGACAGAAAAGCCACAGTGACACGTCTCGAAATACAAAGATTAAATAAAATTTATTAGACACGTCTGTAAATAATATGTGAATAATAAAATAATATCTCCAAAATTTAATATCAATAATTCATCTAAATAAATTGTACTAAGTTCACATTATTTGTAGTCTAACAGTTCAGTAGCAGCACGCCCAGTACTTGTCAGTCTCAAATTAGATACAAACAAGGAGACTTTCGACCAATTAACGAATTGAATGTACTACAGAGTTATTTTTCATAGTGTATATTTATAATATATCATTAAATTATTACTTACTGCTATTGGGATGGAAGTCTTGGTTATAGGGATTTTTATTTCATTTACCATATTATATTGTTTACTGGTAACTAACCCTCGCTTCGGGTGCGTCCTTCAGCTTCCATGGTTTAAGAATGCCTAAAAGACAAATGAAAATTTTAAATAAAAACCTTTTTTCTGCACCATGAACCTTGGAATATACGGAATAAGCCACCAGTTTCATCACATTTGGATCAATGGTTTAGGAGCGCATAGAGGAGAAACATACGAACATTCATTTTTATTTACATAGAAGAAGAAGGCATAGAAGTTCTTTGGAAAATAATGTATTAATTAAAAAAAAACATAGTTACATATTAACAAAAGCTCAGTTCATTTCATTTTTAAATTATACAAAAAAAAACCCTTAATAAATTCTTATTTCGCTACATATCTTTATTCTTCCTTAAATACTAAAACGAGGTTCGATTTTTTGGATCTTTCTAAATTTTGAATACTTAGAACCAAAAATAGGGTCAAAAAATACTCTCCTACACTATAAAGGTTATTATGTAACAATACAGATCAGTTATTTATACCTCTGTACTATATACCTTTTCTGAGAACAATGACATCGCTTGTCTGCTATTCGCATATATCTGTCGTATAAATCACATAAATATTGCGTTCCGGACATTCTGCAGTTGAATTAATTCTTGAGATTTATAGCCACCTATGTTCATGGATCATATTTAAGAATATTGTTCCAATAAAATAAATAAAATTATTTGATCAAAAAATGCTCAAGCAATTTAGATGAAACAAGACACCTGCAAACACATCATATCTATGGCTGCTTCATTGGGAAAGTGATCAAAGTATATAATTAAATAAGTTGTCCCGAGATATTTATATTGCCCATATAAATTTAGAGCTTCAGTTTGAAATCGAACTCCTTATGTTGTAACTAAATCTTCTGATGTTTTTCTGCTTCCATTATACAAATACATCATCACATTAACAAGAATTACAAACTTGTGTCTAAAAATAACATGTAGATAATTAAAAATTTAAGCATTTTTAAGCACTAGCAACTCGCTCTCGCTTCGCTTCGGGTTCTTCGCTAGACAAATACAAATCTATCCCACGGGAACCGTTCATTTTTCCGGGATAGAAAGTAGCCTATGTGCTTTTCCAGACTATAATCTATCTCTATGCTAAATTTCATCTAGGTCCGTTCCCGTTTTGCCGTCAAAGATTAACAAACATCCATCCATCCTCACAAACTTTCACATATTTTATAATATTAGTATGGCTTATCGAAATGTTAATTTTTATGATAATTTAATATTATACAGGTTACAAAAATAACTCTTTAAATAACAACTTGCGAATGAAAAATGTAGGTATACGAATATAAAATGGATTAAAGTGATTTTGTCACTAAAATATGTCTTCACTTGAAATAACCTACTGTTTTGAAATTTATATTATGATCCCCAAAGGTTTGACAAATTCATTAAAAAAAAGAATTATACAAATACTAACAACCTAGGTGTTTAACTGATAGTCTAAGTGTTATTATAATCTATTTCTAAACTTAATTTCATCCAAATCCATCTAGCCGTTTCAATATGATGAAGTAACAAAGTTACATACATACAAGCTTTCGCATTTATAACAGTAGTGGATGTTTACAATTCATTGCGTAACATACAGGCAAAAAACATACATTCAAACGGAATACTTCCTCATTTTGAAGTCTGTAAAAATTTAACTCTTATAAGCATGGATTAGTTCTGACAATTTTTAACCCTTTAACATTTATTTTTCATATTCTTAAATATCTATTTAAATACTAATATATAAAAATCTCGTGTCGCGGTGTTTGTAGTCGCACTCCTCCGAAACGGCTCGACCGATTTTAATGATTCTTTTTTGTATATATATTTGGTAGGTAAGAGAATAGATCGTAAAATATTTTTAAACCTCCTACCCCCCACCCCAGCCCATTTTTTAAGTGACAAGGGGGCGAGGCTAGTCACAATATAACATATAATTTCTAACAATTTTCATTTAAAACCTACATTTGAAAAGCAAGAAAATTTTACTGAAAATACAGTAGCAGTTAAGTTAAAATTAAATATGAATGATAAATTGGGCAATACATCAATGCATTTATTGTATGAAGCTTTGGTCGTTGACTGCAATAAATTATGATAATACTCGATCGTTTTAATCGTTTTATATATATTTTATACTTTGTGACCGCTGCTGTAGAAAGGAATTCAAAGTATCACACAGTATCTTAACATCTACCTATACATATAAATAAAATTGAAGTTTCTGTCTGTGATATCAAAATAATTATATTTTTATATTTAACTAAATTTTCGAAACTAAAAATCCGAAGAGATACTTTTATTTAAAACTAGCAACTCACCCTCGCTCCGCTCGGATTCGTCCCTAGGAACGTTTTAAAGGTTAGGCCAGGTTTCTCATAGATAAGGTATTTTCCCGGAGTAAAAAGTTCTAATAGTTCATTCTAGATATTGACCCGGATAACCAGATATCATCATACCAAATTTCATCAAAATCTGTCCAGTGGTTTACTGGTGATGCGTTCACAGACAGTCAGACAGACAAACAGACAGACAAAATTCTAAAAACTATACATTCGGCCTCTGTATCGATAATAATGATCATTTTAATAAGAATGTAGATATCAATATACTCGTAAACCTAACAGTGTATTATAATATAGTTTTGTTATTCCTTCTTATTATTCTATAAGTATACAGGTTACTTTAAACAATATTAAATTCCTTTAAATTAACTGAAATCAGTCTTGGAACGTTTTCATTACGTGCCCGTTTTTTTTGCAAAAGACTGTAGGTACCTACGTATGTATGCTTGTGTCTATACATAGACCAATTATCTATGCACATACTTATAACTATTGATCTTGAGCGGGACTCGAAACCACTACCTTTGATATAAACAGATACCTATTCACACCACTAAACCAAATAGTCGTTACAAGTTAGGACTTTCTAAGGCAGCGCTTTGTCTCCGTATGAATAAAGCAAACATCTTGGTCATAACAAACATTGATTTTGTGTAGAAATCAGTGAAATGTTTATTTTTTGGTAAATATTTGCAATCTTGTAGATGTAAGTTTCAAACTGGTAACTGAATGAGAAATTCTAAATGGCATAAAGTAAATATCTTGTACTATGTACAGATAGCGATCAGTCACACTTTTATTATATGTATAGACTAGCGGACCCGACAGACGTTGTCCTGTCTACACGTCTTTAATTTGAAAATTTCAAACTTTTTTTAATAATTTTTTTGATGAAAATTATTATTCAAATTGTGAATCTAAACCATTCCCAGATCCCCTTGAACACACACAAAAAATTTCATCAAAATCGGTCCAGTCGTTTGAGAGAAGTTCAGTGACATACACACTCACAGAAGAATTATATATATAAAGATATACTGTTATATTTTACGCATTAAAATTGTTAACTCGAACTTATTGCATATTTATTATTTTTTGTTATTTTTATAAAAACTGTTTACGTCTCCTCCAAGAACATGTCGCTCTACCGCTTCCTACGTGCAATGGATTTTATATGTCTCAGTAAGTCTAGCCATAAGTCTATCGTCTTAAAAATCAATTTAAGTTGTGTATGTCTGTGTTACGTTACTGTAGTTCTCCGATAACTTCGCTTAGTATTTTATAGGCTCAAGGCACTATTCAATTAATGCTTTCGTTGTATAGAAACTCTAAAAATTCAAAGTCTATAGACTATGCCTTTGTGACGGAATTCGACCACAGAGAAAATTTCATTGAGATTAGCTAAGTGCAATATATATTCCTTTAACTCATGGCTTGGGAGTGAAACAGAATGAGAATTTTTATATAGAATGAATCAATAACTTCATATGCTCTACTAGGAAAACAAACCCAGAAAGAACCTCCGGATATGCAACCGTACATTATAGCCACTACACACTACAGCCAATGAGATAATCTTAGACTAGGTATACGTTATGAATAAAAACACGTACATATGAATGTATGTATGTATATATGTATGTATGTATATAATATTTCCTAACCTTAAATACGTTAGACGTATCACTTACGTATACGTTATATTTAAATACGTTATTAAAAGCATATTATTTATTAGTATAGTAGAAGATACTTTATTAACAGCTTGCAATATTTTATGAAAGTGTTAGGGCCGAACCACACTATGACTACAGTGCCGATTAGTTCGTTCTTGATTCGACGTCGGTCTGATAAAGTGTTTTTATACAAGAAACATAACTGGAGTGTGATTCGATTGAAAAATCAAGACACGCGGTAGCGTGTCCCGCTAAGTTAAAGCCAAAGAAACTGGCGACGCAGCACCATGTGTATATTTTACTCGAACCATTTGGAGCCACTTTTCAATTCGTAATAACTCAAAATCTGATTAACATAAACTCAAAAAATTTACATACCAGTTATCTTATATTCGGCTAGTTACTTATATCTTCTTAATGGTAGACGCAATTCACTGTGTTTATATTGTAAGATCAACATGTCTCACTCTTCTAAAACCTTGCTTTACTGGTAAAAACTAGCCACGTCAAATCTTGAACTTAAATTTATCCTAAGTTATCTACTCTGTGTAAATAATTTGACTGTTCAATTTGAAGAAGTTCTATTTTTAAATAGCAAACACTTTTGTAGCAGAAAAGAAGCAATAAATTGTGTTTTAAATTTGTTTTAGTATGTTGTATTTTCTTATGAAAAAAAAAATAGGATTATCTATAGAACTTGGCACCCATTGAAATCTCAATTCTTTTGTCGGTGAAGTTGACAACCACGCATATTCTTAATATTGAACTTGGCTACCATTTTCCTATTTATGTTTTTGATGACATAGACTATAAACTATATATCTATATCTATTCATATAATAAAATGCCAACTGAGTCGAATCTGTACATTGAATATTTTTTGGATAATCTTATTGAAATAGTCATTATTATCGATACAGAGGCAGAATCTATAGTTTTTAGAATTTTTATCTGTCTGTTTGTCTTTCTGGGAACGCATCACGAGAACACCACTGGACACATTTTAATGAAATTTGGTACAATGATAGTTGGTTATCTGGGTCCACATAAATAATACTTTTTACTGCCGGAAAATATCTCATCTCTGAGAAATCTATACTAACCGTCAAAACCGCGAGAGTGAGTCGCTAATACCTTATATACTTTAATAAACCTATATCAGACCGAGAACGAACCGTTAGTGGTCTATAGTGTGGCTCAGGCCTTAAAGTAACGCGATACTAACAAAAAGCTTAAGTATCGATTTCAATATTTGTACAGTCAATTAAATTTCAAAACTGATTTTAAATAAGATTGGAGTTAAAAATATTGTCAAAGGTATATTTTAACTTCGTTTCTAACCGATTTGGAATAAAAACTTTTTAACAAAAAAATAAAAACCGACTTCCAGGCACTAAAATGTAAAAAATAACTAAGCGGAGGTTTTCATTTAGAATAGATGCCTAATCAGATATTTTTGAAGTCGGTGCCAAGCGATGCAAATCAAATCTCATATATTTCGATACGTAAAATACATACATATTTACCTATTAGATATTCATATCTTAAAATATTGTAGGCTGGCACCGACTTACAGAGAGAGAGAGAGAACAAATTGGCAGTTTAAAACATGCAGATCTTAATTATTTACAAATATATCGAAATATATTTTACTTTTAAAAATTGAGTATTTTTGATGCATGCTTTACTTTATGAATTGGTTTGAAGTATGTTATTGTACAAAGTTATAATTTGTACAAAGGCCGATTCCACGATTTTGATTTACACAAAGCGTTGTTTGAGTTTTAAAGGTAATTAATAGTTTTAATTAAATTATTATCGGTTTTATTTAAAATATTTGTGAAATCTTCTATCATGTAATTGCTTATAAATACTTATACGTTGCAGTTAAATGAGTAAAACGATAACAGTAAGTATAACTTTTTTTAATATAGAGGTTTTTAAGGTCACACGTTTGATATTTGAGTGATGTTTTCTCATAACACTTTCTTAGATTTACGCGAATATTTGACATTTTAAATAAAACTATCTTTTCGGATTTTTTCGCGGATTTATTTGGATTTTTGGTTCCCGACGTTTCTAATGCTTTACAGCAATCGTGGTCACGGGAGAGACTGAGGTGTTAGATGTCTCGAAGGTATAGTTGTTACAGACAGCCTACCCACAATTAACAAAATGAAAATTGCACCAATTACCTTACAATATTTTTTAACTTTTAACATGTTTATAATTTTAATTAGTTTTATAATTGAATATGGAATATTATTCATTTAATTTTTGCTGTTATTATTATAATTATAACAATTTTAAAAATATTGATTAGTAATCTATTTGTAGTATTATATTTATAACCATAAAGATAAATATAAAATATAGTAGGTATTAATTATTTAAGCCATATAATTGTTCTACGTGTAATTTAAAAAGTTAAAATTAATTAAGGATAATAATTTTAATTTAGTTTGCTATTATTTAAAAAGACAAATTACTAAGCAACACTATTACTATATACTTTTACAAATGAAAAATGAAAATATTAATCTGATATGCTGTCATTTTGATACACACAGTAAGAACTTACTACATCTATCTGTCTTTTATGTTTAGATTTATTATTTCATTTAAAAATCAACCATGTATGTAAGAATTATATAACAAACTTTACTATTTTATAAAATTGACAAAGAAAATAAAATCAAATACGAAAGCTGCCACAGAATACAAAACATAGCAATATTAATCACGCAAAGGATACTGCGGACAATAGTAAAACTCGTTTGTAAAAATTTAAAATCCAGATTGCTCACGTGCTTTGTGAAAAGTTTCAGGCTTTCAGGCAATCTTCAGGTAGAAATTGTCAGCTTGGAATTCGCTAAGCGTGCCCCGGATACGGCGCTGCAGATTAACCTGCTCGATGTACACTATGTTTCTGTTTGTGCTTCGTTTTTTTTATAATATATGTAATTTATGTAGGATTTACTTATTTTTAATAATAAAAAAATCTGTATATAATAAAATTGTAAGTGACTCGAATCTTTGCATTAAATATTTTTTGAAAAATCTTATTGAAATAGACATTATTATCGATACAGAGGCCGAATCCACAGTTTTTAGATTTTTTGTCTGTCTGTGACCGCATCACAAGAAAACCACTGGACAGATTTTGACGAAATTTGGTATGACGATAGCTGGTCATGCGGATTAACATATAGGATACTTTTAACTGCGGTAAAATATCTCATCTCTGAAAAATCTATACTAAACGTTAAATCGCTAGTACATTTTAAAAATAAAAAGCCCGACTGCATAAAATCTAACTAAAATTAAATATAAATAAATTAAAGCCTACCTATTAAATACATACCTAATCAAATATTTTCGAAATCGGTGCCAGCCCATACAAAGCAAAGCACACCGACTTCGAAAATATTTGATTAGGTATGTATAGTAAATGAAAACTACCAATCAGTTATTTTTTACTTTATAGTGCTTTTGTTTGAAGTCGGTTTTTATTTTTTTGTTAAAAAGTTTTTATTGAAAGTCAATAAATATTTTAAGTGGCAAGAATTTTTGTTTGTTACTTTTTCATACTAAAAGGAGCTGGACGAATTTGAATGAAATTTAATAGAGACATAATATATGATTTGTAGTAGCACATAAACTGCTGTCAGGCATCCAGTGACGCAACCAAGGAAAGATGGAGTCGCTAGTAAAAATATCTTGTATATGAATTATAAACTAGAAATCAAGAAATTTACAAATAAAACCACTATTAAAAAACCTTTGTATTTTATACTATCATAATTTATTTGTAAGGTCATTTCATGTCCTCCAAATATTTCAAACAGTAAAACATGTAAATCGACACTAAACAATGGGGTCGCGCACGTCGTGTACAGATCTAGCCATATATTCTAGGGGTAATAAAATTAAAATTCTTCCAACCCTGACACTACGTGACCCCGTTCAATTTATAATACCGCTGTTCTTTAGAGCGTGATAAAAACTATTATAGATAACTAGCTATAGCATAAGACTTTGCTCGAACTTCACTGAAAATATTATACAACAATACTACTGTTGATCGAAGTTTTTACGAATGTAGGTTTACATAGATATTAAAAATATTACACACTAGCGACTGATCCTCACTCCGCTCGTGTTCTTCCCTAGTTACTTTTTAACTTTTAGTGTAGATTCCTCAAAGATAACATATTTTTATCCGAATAATCAGCTATCATCATACCAAATTTCCTCAAAATCTGTCCAGTGGTTTTCTCGTAATGCATTCCCAGGCAGACAGACAATAACATAGACAAAAATTCTAAAAACTATAGATTCAGCCTCTGTATCAATAATAACGACTATTTCAATAAGATTTTCCAAAAAAATATTTAATGTATAGATTCGACTCAGTTAGAATTTTAATATATGTATAGAAGATAATACAAATAAATGCAAATATACGAGAGTTACATGTATTAGTAAGTAGATACTTATCCCAGTCTAGTTTTAAACCGATATACGAGCTGATGCAAATAGATATCCCATGGGAGCAATTCGTCACAGAGAAACGTTACGTACACTGAGATGAGGTCAGAGACTCCTGATCCAAATAGAATGTACCTAAAAATAAGTATATTCTGCTTATAAAAGTTACTACAACATAATATGTTAGTAAAAACTGTACACTAAGTTAAACTTGTACACAAAGAAAAATTAGTGTAGTAACTTAAATCTATACAGATAGTGTTTGTAATGTCAAAATAACAGCTTTTTACTAAATGCATATGGAATTATATATGGTATTTATAAGAAAAACACAATTTTAAAATCTTTGTCTGTCTGTCTGTCAGTTTGTTCCGGCTAATTTCAAAACGGCTGGGCCGATTTTGACGGGACTTTCACTGGCAGGTAGTGATGTTATAAGCAGTAACTCAGGCTACTTTTATTTCAATAAAAGAATTAGGGTTCCGCTCAAAAAAATTAAAATGTACCTAGGGACGAACCCGAGCGAAGCGAGAGTGAGTCACTAGTGTACAAATAAAAAAAATGTCTTTTCTATTTTTTATAGCTTTTAAATCACGCTTCATAATCATTTTGAGAATGACTGAATAAATTTTGATAGACCTATGATGATTTGGATATGTCACTGATTTATATCAAGGTTTGATATAAATCAGAAGGCGAAATTTGACTATAATCATTTTTTATTGATAACACTAAATTTCGATTCGATTGAAAAACAAAGACAAAAATATATTAAACTGTTTTGTTTTTGCCTATCTATATATCTATAGAGTAGATATGTTGCCATAGACTGGTTTGTTTGTGTAATCTACACTAATATTATAAATGTGAAAGTTTAGATGGTTGTTTGGATGTTTGTTCAATCATGCCTGAACGGCTGAACAGATCTGGATGAAATTTGGTACAGAGATAGATTATAGTTTGGAATAGCAAATAAACAACTAGAATGACGACTCGCTTGGGTCAGTTTGTAGTGACCCTACTTGTTGTGCCAGCGGTCGCGGGTTCAAGTCCCGCTGGGGGCATTCATTTGTGTGATGAGCACGAATGTTTGTACTCCAGTCATGGGTGTTTATATTTATAATATGTTTTTTTTGAAGTTATATGTATAGTGTATCAACTATCTAGTATCCATAACACAAGCCTCGTAGCTTACCGTGGAACTAGATGGCGCTGTGTTAATGTCCCACATAAAAAAAAATACTTTTTATTTCAGAAAAATGTACAGTTCCCGTGGGATAGATTTGTTTTTCTTGTCTTGAGGTGAACCCGATCGAAGGGAAGTTGAGCCACTAGTAATACCTAAAAACGAAAATAACCGCATTTTTGATTAATTATTAATTACACAGAAAATTTTTATCGTAAAAGTACCCTTTACGCGAATTCGTCCCAAACTTAATTCACTCCATTATCGTCCTACTGCTGGGCACAGGCCCTCTATTAATGTCCACCACACTGGTCAATTTTGGGTAAGCGGACTTTAATACGTCTTTTTAGACCTAGTTAAGCTCTGTCAGATATGATTTTTTTCACAATGTTTTCCATAAAGTTTCCATGAAAATCTGAAGGTCTGCAGGACTCGGGTTTGAACCCGCTATACTTGCTTTAGTTACCTATGATTATATGACACTAAAAAAATCCAAAATTTTATGAAACAAACATACAAAAAAAAATAATTTTATCTCTGCTTTATACCTATTTATATTTGTTTTCATGTCCTACTAAATTCATTGAAGATGTTCTAAGAGTAAGCAATTGTCTTGACTGGTACAATTAAAGTTTTTGCGCCCCGCCTCCATGTTACACGAGCACTCGAGTTTTTACGGCGTTGATTAATATCAGAGGAAGTACCACTTTGTTATGTTGTCACTTCTTAACACACTTATATCATCAGCTTTTGTAATTCAATTTTAAGCAATAGTTGATACGTCTTATTCATACTTCTATAGTCCATACTAATATTTTAAATGTGAAAGTAACTGTCTGTTGCCTTTTCACGCTTTATCTGCTGAACAGATTTCGATAAAATTTGATAAGGACATAGATTTTACCCCAGAATCGGACTACCCTTGAACATCGAATTTATAACTTGCGCGAAGTGGCATACCTAATATAATATGACAAACATAATCAACAATTAAGTTTTTTAAATCCAACCATTTATACGCTTTTATATATACAGCTTTCTTATAGTACACATAAATATGTGTTATAATAGTTAAATAATACGATGACATAAACTAAATTGGAACAACAACTTCCAAATTATATTAAAAAAAATTATGCCGTCCTTCGATATGTATTTTTTCTTTAAAATATAAAATAAATGATTAAAAAAGCAGATTTGCAGAGGATTTCTTTCATGATGATCTTTGATGATGATCATGAAATTCGGCTTAAATGCGGCTAAGATATCCCGAAACGTTCACCCAAAAATAATATACATGATACATATATATGTACCTATGTGGTTATACTCGAACTGAAACTCCGATTTTTAGAAATTTATAGACAAAAAACAAAAACCCTTATAATTTCGTCATATCCGTACAGACATTTAAATTGGAGAGCTGCGATGTGCGATTAAGACTAGCATTTACCCGATTTTTCGAATTCGCTCAAAACAATTGAAACTAAAATATTTATTAGGAGATCCATTAAAAAAGCAAAGAAAAATTAAACATTTCACTAAAAACGTTTTTATTTCAATGAAGAACAATTAAAATTTACACCAGAAGTTAAAACAATAAAAACTTCTTTACATCCAGTTCTGCTCTTTCATTCGCTATAACGATTGTTAAACTCTCCCCACAGAAAACAAAAACAGAATATACGACGAAGTGTAATTAAATAAATTTAAGTCAACGCGACCGCTGACGGCCGCTACCGATCTTTTTGTTTTAAGATCCTATTTCTTTTAATTGTCGGGGTCCGTTTGACCCCAAGCCCGGATGGTTGATACGGTAATTTTTAAAGCTTTCATTTTAAAACAATGTTTGTTTATGGCTGTATATATTTATTAATTTTCTTGGGTTTTGGTCTTTATAATATTATTGTACGAACAGGCTTCTTGAAGATATTTAGAAAAGAGGTTAGCACTTCCTCTTGCGTGATCATAACTTCTCACGTTTCCGCTATTATGTAGATATGTTAGACTATATATAGTTAAATGTACTATAAATAGAAATATTTTTTCTCCGCAATTCTTTGGTTCTTATATAAAATAAGGTATACAATTCAAAATGGCTTGTATAAGTTTAATTGAATAATTTATTTGAAATTAACTTTAAATTTTCATTTCATTCCATTACTTGAAAAAATTATTATTCTGTAAATAAAAATCTAAGCCAAATTAAAAATCAGAAGTTCGATTAAAAGTACGTTTGAATACACTTAAAACAAATACAGTGAATGAAATATATTAGAACTAGTTAAAGAAAACGTAGACAGCCTATTAAAGTGAGAAATTATTACCAGTAGTTATGACCAGTGTCCAGTACCACCTTCTGCGAGAATTAAAGTATCTAAACTATCTGAAGAATAATTTAATATGAATTTACTATTTTTAATAAGCATTACTATTCAAATGACTCACATTCTTGTATGCGTTTTAGAACTCAATAATAAATACCTATTTAATTACTTTACACAGATACTTTTCTTCATTTCGACTCAGTCAACAGCACCATAAAAATTTAACTATTTCATTATTTTTAGATATTTCAAGAGATAAATGATCCATAACACTTATTATGTTGACAAAAAAATAGCTAAAAATAAGACAGAAGTTAGTACAGTTCATACGAAACTCGTTTTTCAATTTTCAATTGATAAATAAATATCTCCAAAAGGATATTCCAAAAGCCAGACACATGACGCAGATTTAATTTCGTATTCTTCACTCAACATCTGCTGTAGCAAAAAATGTCTTCAGAGCACATTTCGTTACACTTTTTAACCATTTTGAGTTTAGCCAGCGATGAAACGAGTTGTTTCCTGCGAGTGTTTTCATTTCAATGTTAGAGTAAAAAAATATAAAAAGTATGGTGTCACTTTACATTCAATTAACAGAGGAAGTTTCGTAATTATTGACAAATTTTTAAATGACACTTTGCGTGTGAGAAAGTTATTTTTGGATATACATAGAAGCAAGGGAAATGTATCACAATTAAATATATTATTTTTAACACGCATTCATTAGCTTCTCTTGTAAGCAAATCTTAAAAGTCGATATAAGTTCCAAGTAGAGATGTATCCATTAGTGGCTGATTAGTCGGGAAAGCCGGCTATCCGGCGATATTTATATTCGGCGATTTGTCGGCAAAAGGCACAAACTAGTTTGGCCATTGCTTTATTTATGTTACTATTCTTAAAATAGGGTGATTAAAAGGATGAAATTCCGTCATTATTTGTTGAATCACAGTTTCGAACACTATGTATTCATTATTAAAAGAAATATAACCTAGAGGCAGGAACCAACTAGTCTTGTGGGTGTAGCCGATTAGTCGACCCTTTTTCCAACCAACCAGTCCTGTACTCGGCTAGTCGGCAATACTCATAGCCGGCCGGGGCCCATCTCTACTTCCAACTATAATATCGATTTACAAGTTTACATGAGATCTGGATGACTTACCTACCCTGTCTATATATAGGCAGTGGGAGCCCATTGAAAAGGCAAGTGATACGGGTTCAAACCCGGGTCACGCTTTTGAAATCTTCAAGTGCTAAGCACTTTCAATTTTATTATTACTTGTTAATACAATGAAAGAAATTCATTAGGATGCCTACAAGTCTCAGAGAACCTAATAAGTTTTTAATTGTGGCGGAGTACGGGATATATCTCTCATACTAAAAGTAATCCCATATGTAGTAGTTTTTATCTTAAAGATCAAACCAGCACTACGAACGATGTCCGGTGTTAGATATCTTTAACCATACCTAGAATCATCAACATCTACAAGGGTACTGTCTTATTGGTGTATTGCCATAATGTTGAGTGTTCATGAGTTCGAGCTCCAGATCGGGCCAGCTAAGTTAATGTGTTTTTCTATAAAGAAATTCTTAATGACAACCTTATTTAGGAAATTGGTGGTCTTGCGCTTGATATTTCACTGGTCGTGTCGGGAGTTTGAGACTACGTTTTAAAATGTCTCCTGAGTATAGAATAGTTGCAGTAAAATAAAGAAACCGAAATACAATAAGATATAAATAACAATGTATAATAAGATTTCCGATACATATTTAAAGCTTTCCAAAGTAAATAAAGCTATAAATATATATAAAAATGAAATTTATGGGATCAGTCTTATAATTGATTTAAACGAGAATCGAATTTATTACCCCTAATTTTATATGGGACAAATATTACATTAAATAATCGTAACACTGTGAAAATTCAAATAGCTACATTGTTATTCAATTATGTAGTTTAAATCAATGGATATCGTCATTACACTAACAGTGACAAATAATTAGTTTTATCTCATACAATTATGTTTGTTTAGGTGAAATTTGGTAGCTCAGTGGTTGTCATTGAAAATTCGATGCCAGAAATTTTCATTTGGAGCCAGAATTTGATAGTGTTTAATGCTTGAATATAAGTTATAACCAAGCAGAATACTAAGAGAGGTAAACCCTAAATTACGTCTAACACTGTATAGGTTAATTAATACGACCATTGAGAATTATCTGTTTAAGCAAATAAACTAACTTACGGTTCATAGTTTCAGGATTGAAGTAAATTAACTGCCTCAGTGATGTAGTGGTTAGTGTGTACGTCTGCATATCCGGAGATCCTGGGTTCGAGTTCCGGGTCGGGCCAAGTTTATTTATTGAGTCTTGCTGTAAAGTAAGCTTCAGAGTAACTACCCGGATTTGGGAAGTTGGCAATGTTTCACCCCCGTGCTTCGGAGAGCACGTAAAGCCGTCGGTCCTGCGCCTTAACTCTCACTGGTCGTGTCGAACAGTCGTCTCATCAGAGTATGAAAGCGTCACGCGTACTTGTGCACTATAATATCTCCTGGCAGATGGCTAGTCTCAACGAGATTGGCAGCCGTGGCCGGAATTGATCGGACAATATATTATTGAAGGAAATAAAATTTAAATCTTTAATTTATTTAGTAAATAATGGTTTTAATATAATTCAATGGCTAGCTACTGATGTCGTTTGTGGTCGAATTAGGAGCAATAGTGATACATACAGCTGTGAACATGATGGAAAGGCTTTATTTAATTGTTAAAGAATTTTAGGTATTTTGTAAAGATATCGACGTACACAAAAAAAAACAAAATCATCGCAAAGGCATTATATTCGAGTCTTTATTTTGCACATAATGCAAATCTAAGCTATGGCCAGCAAAAGCCACAGTCAACCACTAGTATGTACAGGAATATTAAACATTTCTAAGCACGGTAAGCCCTTAAACCGCGTTGTAAATGGAATGCGACCGCCGAGTGATCTGTTCACCTCCAGGGTCGGAAGGACCCACAAAGGACGCGTTCAAAGAAAATATAACTGACAAATAGATGAAATCGTTGTTTGGTTTTATTAAAAGATGCTATATAGTATTTTTAATATCATTTTTTACACAACGTTATAATTTGTATCTTATTTTATATATCAGCTTGCTTCGGTTTTGTCCAGCTTTTTATATTTAATTATTTTTATATTTTTACGTTGTCACGTAAGGAGTTAAATTTTGAAAAGTCCACTTTGTACTATATAAAATGATGGCAAAGAAAAAAATGACATATTTTGGCTTTATTTTTCATATAAACTATGCCACAGATTATTATCATTCTATTAAGAGCTTAATTTATATTTCAATTATTATACTCGTAGGTAGGAATAAACTGTCAAATTTTTATGTTATTTTATTTATAATATTATAAATAACCATAAACCAACCATATTAAACTTCATAATATTTTTTTATATAAAAATATATTTTACAAATAATAATATCGTTATACAATAATAAGTTATTGAGCCCTTCAATGCCTGTACGCGATCGCCCTGAATGTAATGGGGCCGGGGAGGCCGATTTATACCTGCTAGGAGGAAAGACCCCCGAGGGGAGCTTATAAATAATATACAAAGCCAATGAACAGTTGATAATTTTTATTATTCGATACCTTTTATCGCTATCTTTGTACTTATATGTACGCTTATGATTTTTAAGGCGAATACTTGTAACTAAAAAACTACAACTCTTAGCTACCTATATCTATTTACGTGAGATAGCCTAAAGTCTCGAAGGATATGCTAAGACCACCAAGCCACAACAAACAGAGTAGACCTTGCCTAGTCTCCCTTTCCCCTATATTGAAGGACAACTACAAAACTTATTAAACTACTAGCGACTCACACTTGCTCCGCTCGAGTTCGTTCCTTGGTACGTCTTAACGGTTAGTATAGACTAAATTAAAAGTCCTGTATGTTGACCCAGATAACCAGCTATCATCGTGCGAAATTTCATCAAAATCCCTCCAGTGGTTTTTTCGGTGATTCAGTCACAGACAGAGAGACAGACAAACAGACACACAGACAAAAATTCTAAAAATTATAGGTTCGGTCTGTGTATCGATAATAATGACTATTTCAATAAGATTTCCAAAAAAATGTTCAACGTACAGATTCGACTCGGGTAGAATATTATTATATATAAGTAGGTATAGATGTCAAATATTCACGTAAATTTAAGAAAATATTAAGAATAATTTAAAAAGATAAATAAACTAGAAAGTCCACAATACAAATGACTAAATAATATAATTTAATGTTTTGTAATACTAATCGCGGTAGACCTTTCGACCGTTCAGTGAATGTAATGGGGCCGTAGAGAACGATCTCTTCTCTTACATACTACCTACAGCTTGAAGTTTAAACAATATATTACTTGGGTTACTGTTATTGTTTGTTGAAGATCTGTTGGAAGGTTTACGATCGGACTATTAAGGGAGTATGATAAATTGCAGAGGATAGTATACTACATTATTATTACTTATTAGGTTTAAAATTAGGTAGCAAATTTTAATAAGGTATTACTCGTATTTTCCTTTTTATAAATAAGCATTTAAGTCAGAATATTAATGTCCAATTCAAAATCTACTTTTTCGCTCTCAGTTATTGAAATGTGTAAATTTAGTGTAGTGAAGTACGTGCTTCATATTTTTTAATTAAAAAGGCGACTAAAACTTACTACAAAATCAGTTTAAGTATAAATATTTCATGCTATAGATGGCACGCTTCTTTGAAATTTGTTAAGCATCCCCCTAAGAAATATTTCTTTCGTAGAAAAATATCAAGAAGTCGCGTAATATACAAAAAAATAATAAAAAAAATCTTCATTTACTCTTTTATGAAATCATTCAAAAATATATAGCACAGACAGTAACATACTTGTAATACTTAAAAAATAAATAAAAAAAAAGTAGACTATGGTACAAAATGACAGAACTCATAAATACAAAAATTCCATAATTCATTTCAATCAGCTAAAAACAAACGAGAGGAAGACGAATCGGCGTCATAATTCGAATTTCGAACGTCGATAAAAAACAAAATGGCTGCGTTCCGCATTTATTAACCCAACCGTAATCCCTTGTCCAGTGGTGAAAAATACCCGCTGCCTCGACCTTCGGACGGCGCAGACTTAAGACAGTAATTTATAAGTTTTATAAAGTTAAATATTTTGATGAAAAATTGATATTACTGAATAATGCCACTCTTAAATATAGCCTTCTTTCCTTTTAGTACACTATTCTTCTGACCACCAAATAGTATTCTTATCTATCACTTCTTTCTCTTTTGACTCATCCAAAACCTCTTTTGCTGCACTTCTGAAACACTTTGCCATTTCATTCAACATTCTGTATGATTTTTCATTTCGGTTTTCCATATCTCCCATTTCTATTACTTTATCGACCACTCATTCTTCTCTTTCTACTTTATATAAGAAAGTGTCTTTTTTTTTAAGTTAATATATTATAAAAGTCACAACGATCCTTTCCATCATTCTTGCAACAAAAACCCACAAAGGATTAAGTCTACGCTACACCAACACTAGGGGATCGTTATGGCATTCAAATAACTTTTAAACGGTTGCTAGGGTATAAATTATAACCCCATACGATTTAATTCGGGTAAGCTCCAACAATAACATTTCGTGATAAGGTATCTACTGCCAATTTGTCTTAAAATCAAGACAAGAATTCATAATAATTTTTCAAGCGAAGTCCAAATAAAACTTAAAAGAAAACGCTTTTGACCAATTATAATTCATGGGATTCGTGAAAACCAATAAAACGAGCGTAAATTCGTGGGCAGTAACGTAGAAAGTACTCAAATATTACTGTGAATTAAATGTTGCACTTTAAATTGTTTTGGAAAAAAAAATGTTTATAGATTAGATAGCAAAGTAAGAAACACTTTTAGAAGTTATCATAGTTACGCCAAAATTTTCGCACGACATACAGTGAAGGATTCAAAACGTTAATATCAATAACAGGAACAAAGAAGTCAAAGAAGTGTGAAAGAAGAATGAAAGTAGTACTAGTCAAAATAATGTTTAATATTTAGCCCGCACAAATAATATATATATATATATATATATATATATATTATAATAATGCAATAGCGCATATTTATCAATGATCACTACGACTGTATTGATAAGACCGGGAGCGTTGGAAATAGTGGTTACTAGCAAAGAGGTTTCTTCTTCTTCTTTGCACAGCTTTTTCCGTACTTAGGCAGTTATTATATGTTTTACGTGAGCTTGTGCTAACAAAGCCATATTTGCAAAACCCTTTTCAAATTCAATTCCAGCATAACATTCTAAAAAAACATTAAAAAAACAATTTGTTCTAATTATCTAATATTACAAATATAAATTACCCTCTACTGACCTCATTATAGTATTTTAATAATTCGCAGCGAGTGCTAAGCTGTGATTTATATAACACTTTGATATGCATAACGTGGTTAATCTCGTAACTTTTTATGACAAGGAACGTGTTGTGACGTTATCTTGAGTAAAAGGGCTGAATCTTTAAGCAATTTGTGAGAGCTCGCCTTGTTATTTATAAGGTTTTTGGGTATATTTATTTCATTTGAATTAAAAAAAAACGTTTTATGTAAGAAATATTTCGTAATTTTAGTAAAAAGGTTTTCTAGTTCTAAGTATTTGAATAAAGTACATCATCATTTAAGTTGATTCTTACTTATTTGGCACATCTAATGAAGTCTAAAAAAAAATGATACTTTAATTAATATTAATATAATTTTATTTTTAACCTTGCACGAACTAAATTTTTTTTTGAGACTGTTTGTCTACTTTAGTTATTAATATTATTAAAAAAAAAGATTATAAAAATAGTATGTATGTTTGTTAGTTCTCTTTTGAAGTGTAGTTTTTACCCAGTATAGTGTTATTTATGTCCTTATCGCGGTAGACCTTTCGACCGTTCAGTGAATGTAATGGGGCCGTAGAGAACGATCTCTTCTCTTACATACAGCTTGAAGTTTAAACAATATATTACTTGGGTTACTGTTATTGTTTGTGGAAGATCTGTTGGAAGGTTTACGATCGGACTATTAATAGAGTGTGATAAACTCTACACTAGCGACTCACTCTCGCTTCGCTCGGGTTCGTCCCTAGTTTGAATCCCCATACAAACTTTCATCCTCATTTTCACCCCCATAAATGGTGATTTCCGGGATAAAAGTATCCTATGTCCTTTCCAGGGTCTCAAACTATCTTCTTACAAAATTTTATCTAAACCATTCAGCCCCATCTTCTACAACATTATATTTAAAAAAAAAACTTGTATAATATTTTTGGAAGCTTAAAACAATACACACAGACAAACATTGCAAATTTTTAAAAACCTTATTATAATAAGCCATATTACATAATTTAGAATAAAGTGTCATATAATTCGACTCTTAAATAGTAAAATACTATATGAAATATGCCAGAGCACCCTCAGAATATGTAATTCTTAGACGTTAAAGCAGGCCTCAGGCGACATCGCCTTAATCCGTCACTTGTCTCAGACCGGTATAATGTACCGTACTAATATTTCTACTATTTTGAAAAAGGTTGACTTAGAATATACGATGATATTTTATTTTATATAACTTTGATGTATTTAGAGCTTCAGTTTTCAATATGTTTTTCATCTTCTCTTTTCTATAGTTTGTATCATGTATAGGTAATATTATTTTCTAGTAAGAAGCTTAAAATTTTGTATAGAATTTTATGAATAATATAAGGTTTTATACTAAAAAAACTTGTTTATTAAAATATAAACCTTTATATAACGGTGTTTATGAGAAATAATCGTTATTTTTACGAATAGACGAACTTATTATGTAAATATATGCTAAATTGCAATTTTGATTGATATAATAGGTATATAATTTTCTCTGGGACTAATATCGATGTCCAGGTATTAAAGTTAGCGGACGTCATGGTGCAGGGTTATATGTCAGATTGGCATAATCGTCGCGAGAGGCTTGTCGTAAGTTCGATTCTCTGAGAAGGTGAAATTTTTTTTATGCTCACACACATATCAAATCTCGACCGATAATTCATTTTGTTATATCTAACAAATTGATGAGATAAAAATTGTAAAAGTAAATAAGAAAATAAAATTTAAAGATATTAATATTTGAAAAGTAGTTTTACGATGTATCTTATCTACATACAATTAACCTTCTATCTACACACTCGTATACGAGTACTACTATAAATAGGAAATTGTATTTTTGTTTGTAATGGATAAACTGAAAATTTGCTGAACCGATTTACATGAAATTTGGTATGAAAATAGTTTTAAGCCCCATGAAGGACAAAGGATAGTTTCCTGACAAAGGATAGACCCCGGACATCATCCTTTAAAGGAGTAAAAAGGGGATGTAAGTTTACATGGGGAATCAATCATTTCTCAAGTAGGTATCTATAAAACTTATCATACCTATGCATATATGTATATATGTATAATATATACTATTGTATATATCTGTCTATTCCATACTAACCGTTAAAACGTACCTAGGAATGAACCCGAGCGAAGTGATGGCGAGTTGCTTGTAGTAAATAAATTAGACTAAAGTTAAATATACTCGTTTAACTTATAAAAACATTTGAATTTTATCCTCGTGTAAAAACATAGAATTTGGAAAATATGTAAAGTATTCTGGTAAAATAAGGGTAGGCTTTGGGCGAGATAAGCCTTATACGTAGCTATCATAATCAGGTACGTAGGATATATTTCACAGAAAAGCTAAAAACGACCTCAATATGTGGCACGTGTCTACTCTCTAACTGGCACTAAGTAGTCTATAGATTTAAGGTTTCATATGTATATGTTTGTACAGCAAATTTAGTAATGGTTTTTTACAAAGCTAGCGTTTTTAGAAACTCTTGGGAATTAATAAATTATTTTTTTAAGAATAATTTATTAAGAGTTATGTCAAATTGTTATAAAACACCTTTATACATTTTTTTTAGTTTTCCAACAATTAAATTAAATTGAGTTGAATTGAATTGAACTGAACTGAATTGAATTGAATTGAATCAAATCAAATATTCTTTATTTCATTCCATTATTTTACATTACAATATAGGAATAGTCAATAGGCGGCGTTATCGCTAGAGATCAATACATATATTTTAGGCAACCTTTGGGCGGAGAGAAAGAAAGAGAGAAGGAAGGGGTGCAAAACAATTTTAAAGAGATCTACAAATAAATACATACATACACAAAAAATACGTTTTTACACACATATATATGTACACAGATATTACTAATAGCGATTGTAGGAAATCAACCTGTTGTTGCTTTATAGAAAGTTTCTTTCATATCAAATGGAAATAGCCAGAAACATGACCTATAAATAAACACATAGGTATGTATATAAAGCTTTATAGATTCAATATACACGTATTTTTTCATATATGAGATATTTAATATAAAACCAAGCTCATATTTTAGCATAAGAGCTAGCTTATCTTAATGAGTTCTATTCGAATGATTATAATATACATTTACTATCGATTGGAGAAATATTTTTTGAAGAAATAGCCAAATATTGGGAACTATTAAAGTTAACGCTAAACATGGTAAGTAGCTCACTTTGCATCACACTAATATTATCAGTGACCATGAAAGTTTCAAAACAAACAAACATATTTGTTTTTCTTTTTCTTATAAAAGTTAGTGAGAATAGATGAATCTTTCGCGCAAAAACTACTCAACAAATTTTGATGAAACTTTACAGTAATATAAATTATACATCAGAGTAACATAATTAAACTACGAGTGCAGAGCCGCGGGAAAATGCTAGTAAAGCAAAACTTTGTAATTAAGACTCGAACCCGCGACAAGTAGGGTCACTACACACTGAGCCAAACGTGTCGTCATATATGGATTGCTAAGGCATTAAGCTACGTGTCTGACTTGCACTGGTTTCATACATCAAGGAGTCGTTGTTTAGGTATCGTACATATTGTTTAAGCGCCACCTTGTCCTAGAGACTTGTACAAATCCTCAATTTGAGTACCAAGTCAAGGAGAAAGGTTGAGTTTATTTGTTAAAAATTCTAAATAGCAGCTATAAATACCTACTAATTTGCAAAGTTGGGCGTTTATAACCCTTTTATTAATGTTGGGAAATGCATTTACGCATACTACCTGGTATACATACAGGTGATAATGTGGGTCTCACCGGCTAGAAAAACCAGTACTACCCACTAAAACCCAAGAAAACCTTCCCCGTCTTAAGGAGAGATCGCAGAATCACTTAAGCACTCAATCACAACGCCCCGATGGCAGATCTGCCGAAGCAGACCACAAGAACCATGGGGTTGCTCCAGGTGTTACATCCTGAATTAAGAAGATCGTTTTAAGCTAATTTCTACAGTAGTTTCAATGTCCACTATAAAAATTAGGGAACACAGATTACATCTGCGTTTACTGTGTGATTTTGATGTAACTCACCCCTAAATAGTGATGTAGTGCCTACATATCTACAATCCTGGACTGCGAAAACTGGACGCACATCAATATTTGAATACGAATATACAATTTTGTTGTTTTATCCCGGAAAAATCAACGGTTCCCGTGGGATAGGTTTGCTTTATTTTTGTAGAGGCGAACCCGAGCGAAGCGAGGGTGAGCCACTAGTATTAATATATATTATTATATATTACCACTACCACTAGTATTAATATATATATACCTTATTATATTATCAGAAAATAAGGTTTATTATATCAATAAAACATATTTCTACCGAACAAAACTTAACTACACCTCTCTTGGGTCATCATTCGACTCATCGCCTGCGGCTCACACAAGAACTATTCTCTAAATAAACTTGTTATCTGAAAATATATTATGTATTGTAATATTGCTAGTATTAGTGACAAACGAGATAGTAATTTTGCTTCTGATTGTAAGTTAGGCAAAAAATTAGAGGGTAGAAACTATTTAACATTACTGGTGTTTGCCAGTAGTAGAAACTCGATCATAATCGTAATTCAAAATTTTAATAAAATAATAATATGAATAGAATTTACCTATGTATATAAAAAAAACTGTTTCTAGTTTTTTTTTTCATTTATAACAGCGCGTCGATAACTGTAATAAAATATTAACAGAATAATAAATAATAAACTGAGATGAGCCAGATGTGCAGGAGATATTATAGTGCACAAGTGTACGCACAGACACAACGTGCACTCTCTATTCCTATCACTCTCAAATTATGATGGGACGATATTTCGACACGACCAGTGAGAAACAGATGCAGTACCGACAGCTTTATTTACAAGAAGATGAAACGCCGCCAACTTCACAACTTCTAGATGTTAGTGGGACCTCCTTAAAGACTCAACTAAACTTGGCCCGACCCGAGACTCTAACCCAGGACCTGTAAATGCTAGCCACTACACTATCGAGGCAGTTAAATTAGTATAAATAAAGTATTATATAAGGACATCTAAATCCAGCATAACGTTGGTACAACACTCGCACTATATTTGTAAAGGGGACGCTAAATGCATTTCTCATGGGACATCACTCGCCTCGTTGCCGGCGGCTCAGACGCGTAAACATCCTTCCGTATAATTAACTCATACATCACTATAGCAGTTCGTTTTTAACATCAAAGTAGTGAGGGAGAGATTAATGTGCGTATTATATCGATAAATATTGCGTGGTCAGTCATTTAGTATGTCGTTTGAATTTTACCGTTGTGATACTTATTTTGCATTTTTTTGTTTAGTATCCCATTGTATTTGTTGTAAGATAGTTGTTTCTATAATACTTAGCTGTAATTTGAAAAAAGTTCGTTCTACCATGCGCATAGTTTAAACAAAGATTTCGAAGTAAAGAGTGCAAAAAGAAGAACAAAAATATTAGAAGCTGCTAAATTGTTTTCTATTACATTCTAAACATCATTCGACCATAAGATTTTCGACTTTTTTCTCTCCCTTGACTATGATTGCTGTAAAGGATGAAAAGATAGTTTTATTTAAAACGTCAAACATTCGCGTAAACCGATGAAATGATGGTATTTCCCAACAGCACTACACATACATATACACTATGAGCAGAAGCTTATGAAATTGTAACTTAAAAAATTATGAACTTTCAACACTAACTGTATGTACCTACTATATATAATGTATACATACATACTAACCTATTTTCCTAAATTCATCTAGAGTTTTCAAAACATAACATGATGATGATGATGAACTAAACACTCTTTAGTTCGTATTAGGAGTTTTTATGCTTTAATTTGTTTTTATTTGTTAATCTTTTTAGATTTAGAGTTCGTCCTATTTGTCAGTGAGAATTTGAGATTTGTATGGTGTAGACAAGTATAAAACAGTAACCTGGAACAAAACCATGCATGTACAGTGTACATTGTACGTACACTAAAATGTAGTGTCATAAAATTTGAGAGGAAAATCCATGTAGCCCGAATAAAAATCATATAATCGCACTATTTAGAGTATAGTATAATGAAACTGTAAACGTCAAAGTTGTAGATAAAATATTTTTTTAAATTTTGTTTAAAAACATAATATGAAAGATAAACTTCCTTAGAGGTATTTCATTCTTAGGAGTCGATTACTTTTAAAAAATAATTCATTACACATACAACTAGCAACGATATCATACACACAAAAAAATCGATCATCCAAAGTACTTCCTCCTTTTTGAAATCGGTTCAAAATCCTAAATAGATCGATATGTACAACAAAGGAAATATATTACAAGTGAAAATTGTTTAATATAACTTAACTGTGATAAATCCTTCCTCGCCCACGTCTCATTTACTTTAAAATTACAACTTAGATATGTTTCTATTATTAGGACCCTTAGTGGGTGGTAACAAAGAGTTACAATAAAACTGTCGTTCAAGCAATGTCTTGATTTACGTGGGATAATTAATCACAGCTCGTAAGTACGCTATTAATAGTTTCAAGAAATACCGCTTTTGTTTAAAAGGCATTTGAGTAAGTTTTGCATAAATTTTAAAATTAAATTATTAATTATAAGCTTATTGTAATATATGTGGAAATTTAGATTTTATTTTCATAGATTTAATGCCTTTCCCAGTTGCCACTATCTGCCCTATAATTTTTCTTTTGACGACACGTTTGGTTTAGTTTGTAGTAACCCTACTTGCTATGTCAGCGGTTGCGGGTTCGAGTTCCGCTGGGGGCATGGATTTGTGTGATGAGTACGAATGTTTGTACCCCAGTCATGTGTGTTTATATTTATAATATGCATGTATTTAAAGTTATATACATTTTAGGTTTAGCTACCATGGGACTAGATGGCGCTGTGTGTTAATGTCCCAACATATTTATCTATTTATTTGTTTTTATATTTAACATATTTCATCATATTAATTGTCCGACTTTGTGTGATGTACAGGAAAACCTCCAAAGGATTGTCATATACATATTATGTATGTAATATTAGTAAGGAGTAAATATTTTAGACCAGACTTTTCTGAATCATCATAATAACCATAAATTCAATAAGATATTATTCTATATTCTTTAGAGAATAGAAATGTTGAAAATTGCTTTGAAATGACAAAAATAGTTATGTAATTGAATCCTAACATGTCATTTTCTTTTATTTTTTTTAGATTTCTATTCTTCAATTATTGTAGACATATCTATTATCTAAGTCCTCTTATTCAAAGATTACAACATATTATACATGGTTATATTACATCAATTTTGTGGTGATTATTCGTAGAAAATTGGATGAAAAATTAAAATTCCGCAGCACACTGAAGACATGATTTTTATTAAAGAAAAAAGCTCCGAAAAGCTCTGAAACGCCCTGCGGGAGGCTTTTATAAGTGAACAATAAATCAAGGGCGGGGAAATATTTAAAAACTTGCGTACCAAGATTCTTAGGTTTGCTACACTCTGTACTTTGAAATTGTTATAAAATTGATATTAAATTTAAATTTTTACTAAACCTATATAGATAATTTTTGATTTATATATCAGCACTTCATTATTTGTATTTGTGACAAGAATAATTCATGTCGCTCATTTTATGTCGAGTTCTTTGGAAAATATTCCATGAAACTTTTAAGTGTCATAGTCATATAAATTGACCTGTAAAATTTTCTTTAAAAATTGAGTAACAAAAGTAGCAATAATGCAGGCTTCCCACAAGGTGGACCAAAAATTTGGTCAAAGTTGCTGGAATCCACTGGTTGTGGATGGCACAAGACCGACAGTCATGGAAATCTAAGGAAAAGGTCTATACCCAATGGAAATGGTCTTAAAAGGAACATTTCAAGTTCTATGCACAATATGGAGCTCGTTTCCTCTGCATAAAATATCCTCGCTTTAATATGGCGCGGTGTTGTACGTGAAAGAGATTTTCTTATTCGCTTCTAAGATGTTTACCATTTTGAAAACAACCTATATAACAATATTAATGAAGAAGTCATTTTATAAAATGCGATATATAGCGAATAAAATGAAATGAAACTTTGTTCAAATAGACTTATTACAAGCACTTTTGAATCGTCAATTTAAAGAGTGTCGATGTAGTCAGTCCGTGAGAGGTTTACCACCGGCTCAGAAGGCAGTTCTGCTGAGAAGAGCCAGGGAGAAACTCAAAAGTTGTTCTTTTAAAATATAATTATATTTTTCATTATATCAACTTACATTCACATACTACTTACACTCGCAACCCACGATTCAAAGGAATTAAGGAAGATTAAATATAACAGAATCTATAAATATTTTACACTAGCGAATCAATTTAATTAAATGAAATAAATAAAAATAAATAAATAAATTATATGGATAGATAATATTGCATTATTGCAATTTTAAATAAAGTTGAAGAAATAAAAAAATAAAAAATTTACTTATGTGAAAATCGAACCTCAATCTCAAGCCAAAATAACCTAGTACGCTTCCACTCCATCACTAATACTTTACTTAAACATTACCAGCACTACAAAAGATATTTTATTTTAGGCAAACGTAGGCAAATGTACATGCAATAAGTATTTTATATTTTACGAGAACTTTCATCGCGTTTTGCCTCTTTCATATATAAAACGTATTTCATTTCTCTCATATCAAAAGTATCTACAATTCTTGACGGAGTTTCGCAAATACCGACTGACTTTATGTAGAATTCAGAGAGGTTTTAATCTAAAAGTTTAGTTTTATTAGTACGGCGATAATACAACGCGTAATTTGCAGCTGACTGCAACAAAGATAAACAATCCGCAACTTAAATGTAAAATCACTTAAAGCAAGGAACTGTAATTAACGAGATTCAACAGGATAATAGTCGGTCCCGGCCATAACGAAACTTCTATGAAGTTATCCGTACTCCGGGAAACTCGGCTTAAGGATACGAAAGGAAATCCCAAACATAAAAATAAACTTTTCAGTTATGAACTTTCGCACTTGTTACAAAGTATTTGTGTCACAGTAGCCGGGTGAGGTATAAAAAGTCGGGATTTTAAAGTAGCCGGTTAATATTATTTGTGTTTAGACAATTGTAATTGAACGCCCATTTAATTTTTGATATTAGTAAAATGGATTGGATTAATAATAAATTTCAATTTCAATCTGTTGCTTGTCTTTGGATATCGTGACTCTAACAGTAGGATGTATGTTGTAAACTTTTCTTCCTCCTTATCCTTACTTTGTTGCAATCAGCAAAAAGTTACAATCTTTAATAAAAACTTAAAAAAAATTCAAACCGAGTTCCAGGCACTAAAATGTAAAAAATAACTAAACGGGTGTTTTCATTTAGAATATATACCTAATCAGATATTTTCGAAGTCGGTGCCAGCCGATGCAAAACAAATCTAATATATTTCGATACGTAAAATACATCACAAATTGATGTATAATATTTTTACTATGTTAGAATTCATACCTAATCATACTTACCTATATATATATATATATATATATATATATATATATATATATACCTATACCTAGATATTCTTAAAATATTATAATATCTTAAAATATTGTTGGCTGGCACCGACTTCAAAAATATCTGATTAGCTATCTATTCGGTTAAAAAAAATGTAAAGACGTTTGCATGCCAGTTTCTACCAAAACAAAATATAACTATTAAGAAATATCATTGAAAAATCTTCCACGTTGAAATAAAATATCAGACCTAAATATGGAGTCTGTTAATACTCCATACGTTACTTCAGTTAAAAAATAACGGCTGTTCGTTTCACTTTATGTTGTTTTCTCTCAAACTGTGGAATCGGAAACGGAATTAAAAAAAAAAGACTTAAAATCCGAAATTTATTTAGTCATTGCAATAGTGTTGGGCCGAGAGCTCGCCAACTCGATACGCGATCAATTCGAGGTTCCATCCGAATTACTCCTTTGATTCCATTTTGCAACGCTCACGGGCTTAACCGGTACGTTTTTGGTTTTTAATTAATAATAGAAGCGGCCTGCGGACGGCGTTTGTTAGTGACAGTGCTTTGCAAAAAGTTTCCATTTGAGCGAGTGTCGTTTAAATAAAAGTAATTCAATTTTATGGCGTCGAACTTCGACAGCGGACAATTGAACGACTTAATTGACCTGTATGTATTGAATGAATGAATGACTGAATGAAAACTTTGTTATTTACTCCGTTTTATTATGGAATCTCACACAAAGAATGACTTAAAGTGCATTGTGGCAATCCAATGCCAGTCCGAATCGGCCATAAGCATATTTCCAATCAAACCACAGAGGTTTCGAGAAATACATCCTCGACTCTTAATAAAATGCGTTGGTAAATTCTGATTGTATCGCCATACCACAGTATGTAGGAGATTGGCACAACCAAAATCGGACTCTAATATATTAACATGAAAGTTAAAAACTTTTCGTGTAAAGACGTGCTTAGGCTCTTTATGGGAGATATTAAGAAAACGGGATCGTAGCGTCTAGTAGGGAACAGTGGTGTATAAATAACGTTGCACAATATACTTGAGCTAAATCAAGGAGTATTGTTGGCCCCTCCTTGTTGGTTGTTCGGTACGAGACCGCTGATTTTTTATTTGATATCTCAATAAGCCGTGTTTGGCCCTGGACTGGTTTATACCTGATTTTTATTTTATTCTAAGGCATTCTTTGATGATCGATTTGATTTATAATTTTATTTGCTTTGTTAGGGCGGGATAGTTGTTAAGATAGTTTATTATTCTGTGGATGCAATACGATGTATATATTTGTTATATAAATAATGCTTCGGTTGATTAATAACTAACGTATAAAATTTCGAGGATTATATTAAATGGATGTGGTTCAGGTTATATTTGTTTGACGCTTTATACGTACATACATGCATACTGTGTTATTTAGCTGTGTTTTTTAGATTTATTTAAATATTTATTACATTTAAAATAATACAGGTACATTTTCGGTATTTTTCGCTCATTTATTATGATTATTGGTTCAATTATGGTAACGGAATAGATTAATGCTTTAGGGTTCTCAAAGGTTATTATTTATTTAAAAATATTAAGTTGAAACATCCAAATAGATCCGCGAAAAAATCCGAAATTATAGTTTTATTCAAAACTTGACCAGTCTTTTGATCTGTAAATAGAAAAGATATCTCTCAACAAATTGTGCCTGTAATCATTTATTTTTTATATACTAGTGGATCAAATACGAAATGTTAAGTGAAGCTTACCACAATACGTTAGTGAAAACCGCACCCAAATCATTGTTTTGGGGTCTATTGCGTTAATAAACACGCCTAATAATAGTTTATCTCAAATATCTTCCATGTACAGACAACGATCAGTTACAAATTTATTATATGTATAAATGTATAGATACTTAATTAAAATAAACGTATGCATGTTTTTATTTCCAAATACTTTTTTGTCACACAAATCAAATCATTTGTGTAAAAATATAAATACAAAATAAGCCTTTACCTGTTGGTATTAACGAATTTGCCTAACCCCTTTTAAGCTGGATGAAAAATTAAATAAAATTTTACTGTTAGTACGTCGGATTTAGGTCTCTTTATATTTAAATAAATGTGTGAAATATGAATCACGGTAATTAATCACGTGGATTTAAGAAGAGCTGTAAAATACGGTTAATTAAATATTCCATAACCGACTGTTTCAAAAGAAAAGTAATGTATTTTATATAATATTCTCTAATAAATGCAAAAGTTTGTATATATGGATGTGGTATGTGTGTTTGTTCACGTTGATTTTCCTGGACATATTTAGATGAAATTTAGTATACAGATAATATTGTGATAGCTCTCTTTTTTTTAATCACAGGCGCCCAATATTTACAAGATAGGCTATCTTGTAAATATTGGGCGCCTGTGATTAAAAAAAAGAGAGCTATCACAATATTTAACAAAAGCTATGAAATAGCTAATTTAATAATGTTATAAAGGTCAACAGATTTATTGTTTTTGTTTGTTTTATTTAATTTTACAATATACTCCAAATGATACTGATTTAGTTAATGCAGCCTTTACGCTCTATATCTATTTATAAGCATATTATTTATGACTTAAAGTAGTATCTGTCTTAAAGGTCACTTTTAAAGTTTTTTTTATTCTCAAGGGTTTCTTTAAGTTTATACAGAACCAGCCACGAGATATGTCAATAAAAAAATATCTTTTTGTTTTGAAAATTACTGAAAATATCGTCTAACATAGACACGGTAATGTTATACATACATTACAGTGACATAGATAAATAAAATCATCCGAATTGTGTGCCTCCTTTTCGAATTCAGAAAAAAATTGTTTATATTTCTTTGAGTAACAGTTATAAAACTACAAACGTTTATAAACCTGTAAATAGGTAAAGACTAGCGACTCACCAACTCGGGTTTCGTCCTTGGGTATGTTTTAACGGTTAGTATAGATTTCGCAGACATGAGATATTTTCCCGCAGTAAAAAGTATCCTATATGTTAACCCGGATAACAAGCTATTGTCACACCAAATTTCATCAAAATCTGTCCAGTGATTTTTTTCGTGATGCGTTCCCAGAAAGACAAAAATTTTAAAAACTGTAGATGCGGCCTCTGTATCGATAATTATGACTATTTCAATAATATATTCCAAAAAATTGTTAATGTACAGATTTGACTCAGAATTTTTTGATATGTACCTACAGATGAAAGAGTTCAGTGCCTTTGTTTCCTCTATTTGTCAACCGATTTTCTTTTTTTTATTAGTAGCGACCAGTCAAAAAAAATTTTGGAAACGGTTTTTTTTGTATAGATAGGAAAAGTCTACGCAAATAGGTTTCCCTAAATTCAACAATGATTATGTTCAAAGTACGACCAGTAGACGAAGACCAACTCCAATAAATAGTTTTTTAATCAAAATTACTCACTATTACTTTCCGAACTAGATGCCTTTGAATTTTTTTATTTATCATATAAAGATCGAGTAGTATTAACTAAATATATTGGTACTTATTCACAATAAATAAATAAATAAATAAACCAATTAGCACCTGTCAATACGTCGATGCCTCCAAGAAGTCTTTAGAATAGTACAAGGAACTGTTCCCATTCACCTATCACTCACTAGTGTGAGGCCATTAGAGAACTGTGCAAAACATTAAGTTAATTAAAAGTTACACGGCAACTTAGAGAGCTTTCGCTATATGTAAAACCTAGTTTAGTCCGTGGCTCTGCTCGCTTAGGTTTTTTTATTATATACTAGCGACTCATCCTAGCTTCGCCCGGGGTCGTCCCTAGCTTGCTTCCCCATACAAACTTTCATTCCCATTCTCACCCTCTTAAGGGATGTTTTCCGGGATAAAAACTTTAAAAGTGGTTCAATAATAAATGACTAACTTCTACTCGTTAAAGTTGTATTATTATATTTTATTACAATTTGGGATTTTTATGGGATTTATAGTGAATAATATCTCTATGGGTTTAATTTTAGCTCTACATCGGAAAGTAAATAAAAAAGTTTATAAGCTCTATAAAGGTACACGCATAATAAATATTTAATTTAGTCGGTTAAACTACAATATCTCAAGAATCTAAAAAAAAATCTAGCTTAAAAATGTATCGCTTAGAAAAATTCCAAAATCGAATCTTTCCTTGGTTGGATATTAAATTCCTCGCTGGAGCGTCATATCTGTGCAGTGTTGTGGCTCTCGTAGATTTTATATTGCTCACCGGTTATACAAAATTCTAAACGAATGCATTTTGAAGGACTATTTTTAAAAACTCGCGGGCTATTTTTACTCAACTGTAAACCAAAAAGAGGATTACGAATCTTTTCATTATGTAAGTATGTACTCTTATGTGCCTAACTTCCCTCATAACTATTAAACGTGGATATAATCGATTTTAGTACCGATGTCAAAAATATACAAATATTTATGATTTAGTACAGACCTTATATAAATGTATTTCTTAAACCTATATTATTAAACTATCTAAAGTACGGTTTTAGGGTTTCGTAGCCAAATGGCTAAAACGGAACTCTCATTCTCTCTTCGCCATGTCCATCTATCTGTATGTCACAGCCATTTTACTGGAAAAATATTATAGCTAAATTACTGAAATTTTTTTTTTTTTTTTATACCACGTCGGTGGCAATCAGGCATGCGGCCCGCCTGATGGTAAGCGGTTACCGCAGCCTATGGACGCCTGCAACACCTTGGGCATCACATGCGCGTTGCCGACCCTTTAAAAACCTATTTACTCCCCTTTTGAAGGACCCCATACTGTAGCCCTTTGGGAAAACCTCGGCAGGGAGTTCATTCCACAGCGAGATGGTCCGTGGGAGAAAGTTCCTCTGAAACCGAACTGTACGGGACCATTTGGGCTGCAATGTGTGAGCATGAACTCCCTGTCGATGGCGAGCGGTGCGGTGATAGAAAGTGGCCGTGGGCATCATTTCGAACAATTCTTCGGAACACAGCCCATTGTACAAACGATAGAGCACACATAGGGACGCAAAATCTCTTCTTAGACTTAGGGGCTCTATATCGCTTGTGAGTATTGGATCGTCGACAATTCTCACAGCTCTCCTCTGAACCGAGTCAAAAGGCCCAAGCTGGTATGCCGGTGCTCCCGCCCAGAGATGCGAGCAGTACTCCATATGGGGACGGACTTGCGATTTATATAAAAGCAGTCTTTGTCCCGGCGTGAAGTACCGCTTCGCTCTATTAAGCACACCTAGCTTTTTGGATGCCAGCTTGACCTTGTCTTCCAGGTGACTTCGGAACTGGACGTCGCTGGATATGTCGACACCAAGAATACCAATACTGTTGGAGATGGTTAGGGGTGTGTCCTGGAATTGAGGGGCCACAGTAAATGGGGTTTTCTTAGCGGTGAACGCACAAACTTGTGTCTTGGAGGGGTTAAATTGGACTAAATTGTCCCGACCCCAATCGGAGACTCTGGAAAGAATACTCTCGATTTGAGACACAAGTTGTTCGCGACTTTCTACCACAGCGGAGCGAGGGATGTTTGCACGGCCTGTGTAGAAAGCGTCTCCAGTGCTGTCGTCCGCATAGCAATGAATGCCATCAATAGACAGCAAGTCATTGATATGCAGAAGGAAAAGCGTTGGAGACAGCACAGAACCTTGCGGGACGCCAGCGTTTATATCTAGTTTTTTCGAGCAGCAGCCATCAACGACGACTCTAATGGATCGACCAGATAAAAAGCTGGCAACCCATTTGCACAAGCCCTCGGGTAGTCCGTAAGATGGCAACTTCGAGAGAAGACCCCGGTGCCAGACCCGATCGAACGCCTTTGCTATATCTAGGCTAACTGCCAACGCCTCACCTTGACTCTCGATGGCTGAAGCCCACCGGTGTGTCAGATACACTAGAAGGTCACCAGTCGAGCGACCGTGGCGAAAGCCGTATTGCCGGTCGCTGATCAAATCGTGTTCCTCTAGGTATCTGAGGAGCTTGGTATTAATAACACGCTCCATAACCTTGGAGAGAAGAGAGGTAATAGCGATAGGCCTGTAATTCGATGGGTCTGATCTATCACCCTTTTTGGGCACCGGGTGCACATGGGCGGTCTTCCACGAAGACGGTACTTGCCTAGATTGGTAGGAAAGTGCGAAAAGTCGCGTTAGTACAGGGCACAACTCAGGAGCACACTGTTTGAGTACCACTGCTGGTATGCCGTCGGGCCCACTCGACTTATGAACATCAAGACTTAGCAGCTCCCGCCGGACTTCTCTTTGTGAGAAATTTATTTCCGGCATGGAGTGTCCACACCGTGGGATGGTTGGCGGTGCGGCGCTTTCATTGACCTTCAAAGTCGAGTTTGTGGCAAAGAGTGTACCTAGTAGATCGGCTTTCTCTTTGGCGCTATGGGCCAGGTTGCCGTCGGCATTTTGCAGTGGTGGTAAGGACGACAGACAAAAGTTCCCCTCGGCAGCTTTGGCGAGCGACCAGAAGGCTCGACTCCCGGAAGGGTAACTAGCCAGCTTTTCGCCAATTCTCCCGATGAACTCGAATAAAGCTCTGACAATTGTTTTTTTACTGGACCTCGAGACGGCATTTAGTTTGCGTTTCACATCAGAAAGATTTGGATCGCTATTACTCCGAGCCGTGATCCAATCCCTGAACGCGGCTTGCTTAATGTATCTCGCTTTCTTACAAGGCCGATTAAACCACGGTCGTTTCTTTTTCCCGGCAGCAACTAGCGAGTTTGGAATGAAACATTCCATACCCGCCAATATTGTCTCGGAGACAGCAGCTGCGCAGATGTCGGGATCTTCTGATGTGAAGCACACTTGCCTCCACGGGTACGATGCGAAGTACTCTCGCAATCCATCCCAATCTGCTGACTTATACTGCCACATGCGCCGCAAGCTAGTTGGCCGAGGTGGATCTGGGCGCGCGCATGGTGCAAGAGTCCGGATAAGGCAGTGGTCGGACGAGCCAAGTGGTGCATCTACTGAGATGGTATATCCATCCGGACGTTGAGTCAGCAGAAGGTCCAGTATTGAGCTCGTATGGTCCTCAATATCTGGTATTCTTGTTGGAGAATGCACCAGTTGTGAGTAACCATAGGCCAGAGCAAATTCGTGAGCACACCTCCCCGCGTAGTCAGTGGACCGAGAACTGAGCCATTCAGTGTGGTGGGCGTTAAAGTCTCCTAAAATCACCAACTCCGTAGAGGGGTATTGCTCAAGAACTTTGTCCGTCGTCAATTGCAGGTGCTCGAAGAGTCTTTTTGTTTCCCTGTCACCGCTATGAGACCTGTATAGGCACGCATAAATACGGGTGTGGCCACCGTAGTCCACGCGCACCCACAATATCGAGAGGTCCCTGTCCTCTAAATGAAGGAGACGGCGACAGCAGATATCCTCCCGAACGAACATGCATACACCGGCACGTCTTAGAAACTTATGTTCTAGTTTGTAGCCGGGATAGTGCAAATATGATGTGTCGGCCGGGCAAGATATTTGCGTCTCCGTGAGGAATAGTAAGGTCGGCTGCGCAGTCTCCAGATGGTGATGGACTGCGCTGAGGTTTGCATGGAGCCCCCTGATGTTGCAGAAGTCCACTTGTGTGGAGATGGGAGCCGCTGTGTAACACTTACTCTTTTTCCTTTTGTTCTTCATTTTCTTGGTGGGGGTGTTTTATAGGTTGTTGTGAGGATTTGTTGTGTTGATAGGTAAAGGGGCAAATTTGCAATGCAGACCAGCCACAGGCTAGCATAGGTAGTACGGGTTGTCAGCGCAGCGTACGAGAGGGCCCCCAGTCCTCCCCCACTGCAGCAGCCGGGTCCACCCCGGTCTCCTCCTCCGGCACGACTGCTACAGCAGGGATTTTACGCGGGTTGGCAGTTCAGCCTCCCAGGGCGGAGATTAGGTAATCCCTGGGTTCGGGAACTCTACTGACCCGCGGGCGGCCAGCGACGAACCTTTCACTGGGTCTCACTGACCGCTGTGCCCACACACCGCGCCTACACCGGCCGATGACTGTGCCGTTTGCATCACCGGCCCCTCTCTATCAACACAATAAATCCTCTGGAGCTCTGGATACCTTACTCACCGCAGGAACACAACACCGTCATAGAGCAGTGTTATTTGGCTGCGATTTTCTGTAAGGCGGAGGTACTTGCCAGTCGGGCTGCTCCAATTCGAGTAGGGTATATACCCCACTGTGCCCTACCTCCTAAAAAATTACTAGGTGACTTATGTAAATCGCTATTTATATAATTCTGTAGTTAAATCATAAAAAATAAAGAAATAGGGGTGCTTGGACAGATCTTTAAAATTCACATAGATGATTCAGTTTTCAGACAGTGACTTTTCGATCATGCCAATAGAAATTTTGAAGTATGGGTCATAAGTAAATATGTCTCTTCAACAACTAAGGGCTTCCTCTAAGAATCCACTCTTCTATTAGAGAAATCCCACGAACTACCAGCATTTAAGTAAAGTATTGTACGTCTGAAACTACGTTAGATGAAGATTTAATTCTCAAAATATGGCATATTTGTATGAAAAATTCAAATGTTTTTAATTTACTCAAACTTTACCTAATCATTATATAGCCTTCCCATATGGAAAAAAATTTAAACTATTTTAAGTAAAAAAATTTTCAATTCATACAGATATGTAGAGTCATAAGGATTAAAAAACAACTTGTCATTCTAATATAATTTTAGTTAAAAATTTTATATTTTTAATTTACTTACAGGCAGTGGTAACCCAGTGGTAACGCACTTGCTTGGGAAACCGAGTGAAGCAGTTTCAAATCCTGGGTCTCGCACCTCTGATATCAACGTGAATCATTATCAACGTGATTACCACTTGTCTTACGCTGAACAAAAACATCGTGAGGAAACCTGCACATCTGAGAGAACCTAGCAAACTTTCGAAAGACAAGTGCAGTCCAACAGGATTGTTAAGTAATAGTTAGGGTTTACTTGACCACCATGGTGGACTATACCCTGATCCCCCTCATATTGAGTTCCCGTGCCCAGCAATGGAACAAGGGCATAATACATACTACACACTACATAGAAATACATCAAATAAGTGAAGACAACACAAAAACATGGGAAAGTGGGTCGACGAATCGTACATTAGTCACCGAAATCGTTAACAACAGATGTATATATCACAAACTTTTTCACAATTCCTGCCTTTTTTTCATTCCCCTTTTGAGTACCGTGACAGCCTGCTAATGGAACTCGCTGAAGTGATTCGCTTTCTTCACGATGTAGGAGAAATGAAATAGCGTTGAATGGCGCTGTGTTGTTCTTTTGTTATATGTACTTACGGTTGCTACAATCCTCGACGCTTAATCGAGAGAGACTCGAGATTGACCATTGGATTTCAAATCTTATTACTTGAGCGTAAAGTTTAAATTTAAATGATTTTTGTTAGTTTTGATAAGTCAGTGTGCCATTAAACTATGGAATGTTAGTTTTAGTTATTGTTGTCAAAATGTAGATCGCTTATAGGATGTAGGGGAATACAAGGTGTGTTATCTTTTGATTGGATATGATGATACAAATACAAGATGCAATTTATTGCCAATTTGTGCAAAATGTGAAAGCTTTATAATAGAAATAGCTCATTTAAGTATTTTAAATAAAAATATCTTATCGAATTTTGTCGCTGATTTATTTTAATTTTTTGGTTGCCGGCGTTTCGAATGCTTTACAATATTCATGGTCATGAGAGAGACTCTTGGGTCGAGACGGACCTCTCCCGTGGCCATAATTGCTGTAAAGCATTCAAAACGTCGCGTCAGGAATCAAAAATCAAAATAAATCCGCAAAAAAAATCCGAATAGATAGTGTTATTTAAAACGCCAAATATTCGCGTAAATCTAAGAAAGTCTCATTTAAGTATATTTATGTATATGAATTTAATTTGTTTAAATTTAGTTTAGGTAACCTATGTGTAAACATAAAGGCAGAGGTAGCGAACTTACTTAGAATTAGAAAGCCAAGTAAAGGTGGTTCAAACCCTCATCTAGCACCTCTGGTATTATTATTAACATATGTCAACATTTTCAACATGGTCACCACTCGCCTTCTATCTGAATAACTAAGAATCAAAAAACATCTTTTCGAAAGACATGTAAAATCTCCACTTGACCAGTTTTACGGATTACAGTCTGGCTTCTTGGCTTTTGCATTAAAGGGAGATGCGTGCCGAGCAATGAACCCTACTAACTCATATAATATGACCAAACTGTACAGTGTATATGTTACCGGTGGTAGGATTCTGTCAAGCCTGAGGAGTCCGACTGGATGCGTATCACCCCCTTATCTATTTCTCCCGCCAAGCAACAATGATTACATTGCTGTGTTCCGGTTTGAAGGATAAGGTAGCCAGCGCAATTACAGGCAAGAGGCATATCATCGTAGTCCTCACAGTGACAACGCACCTACGGTTCTGCATTTTTGTAACATAAAACCTAAGTTCATGAACCGTAGGTGTTATGGGCGACAGGTACCGCTTTCCATCTATCTATCTGCTCGTTTGTCACTGAATACTGTAAAAAAAAGTGTATATTAACAATATTATAAAATTGCGCTATAATTTACTTAATTAATACAACTAGAGTGTTGGCCCACAGGTCTTTATTATACCACAATTATTATTGATAATTTGAGATATACATTTGACTGAACTACTGAACGGATTTTAGCTAGCTAAAGCTAGCTAATTTTATTCATTGAAAACACACCCGAACGAAGCGCGGTGAGTCGCTGGTTAAATATAATATATTTGATTATAATCTATACATATAATAAAATTGTAACTAAGCTGAATCTGTACATTAAATATTTTTTGGAAAATCTAATTGAAATAAACATTATTATCGATATTACCGAATCTATAGTTTTCAGAATTTTTATCTCTCTGTTTGTCTGTCTGTCTGTTACCGCATCACGGAAATAAACACTAAAGGGATTTTGATGATATCTGGTATGGTGATAACTGATTATCCGGGTCAAAATATAGGATACTTTTTACCGCGGGAAAATATCTCATTTCTAAGAAAAAATACAAAAACTGCAGTGTAAGAGTACTAATATATAAAACTTAAGAATTTGGTTTTTGGTCATCTGAACGCGGGCGGAGCCGCGGACAACTACTGCTACTACTGCGCTACTTTTTAATAATATGGGTGATGAAGATTTAATTGTGTAATTTATTGCAAATGCAACGTATACGATTTATATATTTATCAAAAACTATGGTATTATGAAACAATTGATTATAATACTACTACTACTACGTTTTAATTTTTTTGAGCGGAACCATAATTCTTTTTCAAAAATAAAAGTAGCCTATATTACTCCCTATAACATCAGCTATATTCCAGTTAAAGTCCCATCAAAATCAGTCCAGCCGTTTCAGAGATTATCAGGAACAAACAGACAGACAATTTTTTTAAAAAAATTGAGTTTTTCTTATAAGTACCGTATATAATTTCATATGCATGCAGTAAAACGCAATTATTTCGACATTACAAACAGACACTTTAATTTTATTTATCTGTACAGATAAGCTTCATTTACCACCCTATCACGCTCCACATTTCCTTATACTTCTAGTCTGAGGCAGTGACAGGTATTCTATGATAACATATTCACAACACGAGATAATTCAAAGATATAAGAGCAAAAATGGAGGACTACAATTTTTAGTTTGTCTTTTTTACTCCAGTAAAATAAAGCATTTATTTTAAAACGAACAAAGTATATAAATAAATGTACCTATTCATGATAAAAATAATTTACATTTTATAACTTTAAATAAGATATAACACGTTTATCTTCCTTTATTAAAACAAATTGTAAAAAAGTTAAACATTTAAAAAATAGGTCAGTTATATAAGTCCGAGAATAGCGTTAAGAGCTTTAAAAAGCTGTTTGCAAAACTCCGAGCTTTGTGACTACAAAGTTGGTAACACCACAACTTTCATAACTCTTTATCCCTAATTCAAACGTACAATTTACGATGCTTTAAATATACGGAGAAACTAATTATTGTGCATGTTTCTATTTTTAGCCCCCGACGCTAAAAGAGGGGTGTAATAATATGAGGTCGATGTCTGTCTGTCTGTGTATGTGTATGTCTGTCTGTGGCATCGTAGCTCTCAAAACGATGGACCGATTTCGATGCGGGTTTTTTTCATTTGAAAGCCAGTTTCCTTGTGGTGGTTCTTAGCTATGTTTGGTTAAAATCGATCCAGCAGTGTAATAGTATCAGCTCTTTTCCAAAACGATGTAAGGCATTTTAGAGCATGATTACTCGATTAAGTGCTTCACGCGTGCCAGTGTAATCGTTAAATGACAATTTGCGTAGGGATTTTTTTTATTTTTTATTTAGAATTATTCTGGAAATATTTTATTTTTATAAATTTTACTGCAGCTTTACTTATTGAGCTTTCTTATAACTGTATTGTAAATATGTGTGTTGGTTTGTTTGTAGAGAATGATTTCTGGAACTACTTAACCAATTATAATATTTTTTTGAAAATATATTATCATTATTTTAGTAAGAGAGAACTCACGGGCGACAACTGGTGAATAATTTTTGTTTTTGTATTTATTTAATAAGTTAACAAATAGGTTGACCTTCGGCAAAATAAACATTGCTAAGCTTTAATTGTTAAATATTGACTAAAATGTATAGAGGTCGATATTGTAACAGTAACTTTTAATTTGAAAAACAGACTTAATTCCATTTCATTGGATTACTATAATAAATATTGGCAGTGGTAGCCCACAGAAGCGATTTCATATCTCGAGTCTCGCACCTGTGATATTTTCATGTGAGCATCATTTCATCATCATCTCATGTTGGTTATAGGCAGTGGTAGCCCAGTGGTAACTCGCTCGCTTGGGAAACCGAGTGAATCGGGTTCAAATCCCGGGTCTCACACCTCTGATATTTTCATGTGCCAATTATTTCTAACATGATTACCACTTGCCTTACGGTGAAGGAAAACATCGTAAGGAAACCTGCATGTCTGAGAAAACATAGCAAGTTTTCGAAGGACATGTGAAGTCCGTCAATCCGCACTTGGCCAGTGTGGTGGACTATGGCCTGATCCCCCTCGTATTGATGAGAGGCCCGTGCCCAGCAGTGGGGCTTTAAAAAGGGCTGAATGCAATACAATAATATTATTAATGCAAAAGTTTGTTTATTGTGCGTGTATGTTTGTTACGCCTTCAAGAAAAACCGACTGATTTAGATTAAATTTAGTACACAGACTATGATCTAGCTATTTTATGGGTTTATTGTTAAAGATTAAATAACTTTAATTGAAAATGGGAGAAAAGTGACAGTAGAATTACTGATGATTGAAATAAAACCATAAAATGTATGACAAAAAGACCTCCAGAACGAGCGAAGAATGGTAAATCACTAGTCTATACTAATATTATAAAGAGGTAAAGTTTGTGATTTTGCGAGATTGTGTGTTTGTGAGTTGTAGGGGGTAATCTCTGGATCTACTGAACCTATTTAGATGAAATTTGGTAAGAAGTTAATAGTTTGAGACTCTGGGTAGAACATAGGATACTTTTTATCTCGAAATCGTTTCTAAAGGGAGTGAAAATGGAGATAAAAACTTGTATTGGGATGCAAATATGCATAAAATACAAATAACGAGAACAACATATTACCAAAAATCTCATATCATAAAAGCTACCTGACACCTACAATAGTTTATTAAGCAACCCTTATCAAGATCACGATAAGCTTTAATAAACATAAAGCTTTTATATTTAGTGTTTTTTTTAATATGCTGGCTGAATAGAGTTTCATTTGAGGATGACTAAACATTTCTTACGCCTTTGATCATTCCGTCACCTGTCATAACGCTGCATTACCTACTACAGCATACGTTATATTTTACAAGCGATTGCACTTGGTTTTGTCCGTATTTTTACTATTTATTTATACTTAAAATTAATTATTTTACTGCTAATATAATAATTGACTCGATAGTAAATTACTATTAAAATGTAATGAGACTCACTGGCGGATAGAATAATTGCGGAAGAGTAATATATTTTACCCGATTGCGGCAAAGCCCAAAGGAGGGTTATGTGTTTGTTGTCGACTTGTATGTATGTATGTCCGAACCTATGTTCCCTCATAATTACTAACATAACAGATTTATCTAAAGCAAGACTCGCAGCTAATATAAAACATATATGTTTCTGTATACTATTTTCCTTGATTAATTTCTTCTCATATTTTTAATTTGTTTAAAAAAACGCAGTCAGGTTTCTTTTTTTATTAAAGTGGTTCTCATCTTTTTAGCAATTTTTTTTTTATTTTTTTTATTATTTGTGTGGTTTTTTATTTTTTAAATTATTGTTTTTATTAATCGTTGTAATGCATGTTTCGCTTTGGATGAAGGTATCGAATTACTATTACAATAGCGAAAGTTTGCACATAATCTATCACACAGAAACGGTGGGACGGATTTGGATGAAACGGATAGACCTGGAATAATACAGAGTCTACTATAAAATACCTAAAGACGCTTGGGTGGGAAAAGAGGATAAGCCTCTAGTCTATACATATAATAAAATTGTAACTAAGCTGAATTTGTACATTAATTATTTTTTGGAAAATCTTATTGAAATAAACATTATTATCGATACAGAGGCCGAATCTATAGATTTTAGAATTTCTGTCTCTCTGTCTGTCTGTTACCGCATCACAGGAAAACCACTGGAGGGATTTTGATGAAATTTGGTAGGGTGATAGCTAGTTATTTTTTTTTTTTTTTTTTTATCGTCGGGAAATGCATTTACGCATACCACCTGATCCCCCAGGTGGTGATGTGGGGCTCACCGGCTAGAAGAGCCGGTACTACCCACTAAAACCCGACGTCCCTTCCCCCCGCCTTAGTGGGACGCCGCAGGATCGCTTGCGCATAACTACTACGGCGCCCCGGCGGCAGGTCTGCCTAAATACTAGGCAGACCACCAAACCAATGGGGCTGCTCCACAGTCAACTCTGCTACGTCAGAGAGGTACCCGGAGCAGCCCCATAAAACCAAAACACCGCCCACCGAAGTGGGCCACCTCCAATCGGCTGCAGAGGACAGGGAGAGCGGCAACGAAACACCGACACTCCTCTTCCCCTGCAGCCCCACCGCGTCCGCCATCAAACGGTGGCGGCCCCGTCTAGGCCGCGGAAGGTAGGGAGAACGGCGCACCGAAATACCGGCACTCCTCTCCCGCCGCGGCCTACCCCTCCGCCGAATGCGGGCCTGCGACCACAGTCCCGCAACCGGCACCCATCATCCGGTTGTGGGACCAAGCGGTCCCACCACCGGTGGCCGCAACGTCTTCGGCTCCAGGCCTAGACGAGCGGCCCCATCCAAGCCATTTGGTCCGCGCCGGATTTCTCCGGTACCACCCGCCCCTCTAAGCGGGTGGCATGCCCCTATCCGCCACCTGGGGACGCGCCTGATAGCTAGTTATTTGGTCAACACATAGGATACTTTTTACCGCAGGAAAATGTTTCATTTCTGAGAAAAAATACAAAAACTGCAATGTAAGAGTATACTAATATGCAAAACCTAAGAATTTGGTTTATGGTCATTTGAACGCGGGCGGAGCCGCGGGCAATGCTAGTATATAATAATTCTTAACATTGTTTCACTTAAATAGATGATAGTCCTGACAATTGTTGTCAGAATATCTACATCCATGTAAGAGATCGTCAGTTCAAATCTCATACTAAGGATATATTGACCATATAAGTATATGCTTTAATACTTATCTAGTCCGATTTAACCTGGACTTACCAATATATATGTACATACGTATAACTCTAAGTATCTTGAATCATGTTTTTATCTACTCAGTCTATGTCCAAACTAAGAATTGTTAACTCATAATACTTATTTAACTGAATTTATTGTATTAATTTAACTTTTTTTAAATAACATAATGTCGACTCAGCAGTCTTTATTAAAAGCATTATACGACAAGTACAAATACCTGCATCTTCTAATAGTGATAACGTCTAAGAGAAGGTAAGTACGCCATTTTTAAAATAACTTCAAACCATCTCTTTTTAAGGTCGGTTAAGAATAGAAAAATAGCGCGTATTTGAGTTTTACACGTTTCTCGTTTCAAAATCTATACGAAAATATACAATACATATAATAATTGTATGTATTCAGACCTTTTTTTTAAACGTCCCACTGCTGGGCTCGAGCCTCCCTTCAATACGAGGGGCATCAGGCCATAGTCCATCACGCTGGCCAAATGCGGGTTGGTGGACTTCACATGTCTTTCGAAAACTTGCTAGGTTCTCTCAAACATGCTCATCAATGTCTCCTCACGATGTTTTCCTTCACCGTAAGACAAGTTGTAATCATGTTAGAAATGATTCGCACATGAAAATATCAGAGGTGCGAGACCCGGGATTTGAACCCACTTCACTCGGTTTCCCAAGCGAGCGCGTTACCACTGGGCTACCACTGCCTTTTCATATAATTACATACGATATCATAATTATTACAGTGTTATATGTCTACCTGTTTGACTTATTTCTATTCACTTTGATAAAGATGAAAACAGATAATATAACCGTAATTAACTATTAAATATCTCGTCGGAACCCTTTGAAGCGACATCACCTGTCATATTTTGGTTAAATCTTAACTGTCTGTATTTGATCGCCTTTATTGATCTTAAAATTTTATTTGTATCGTTTTTGTATTTAAATGTAAATATAATCTTTACATATAAAAAATTCTAACTTGAAACATCTTATTGAAATTGTCATTATCATCGATACCGACAGAGGCCGAATCTATAGGTTTTAGAATTTTTTCTATTTCTTTGCCTGTCTGTCTGTCTATCGGGGAATACATCACGAGAAAATCACTTGACAGATTTTGATAAAATTGAGTGTGGCGATAGCGGGTTATCTTGGTCAACAACAGGATACTTTTCACTGCGGGATAATATTTCATCTCTGAGAAATCTGTACTAAACGCAAAAAAAAATCCTAATCATAACATATGACGTATTTAAGAATACAAGTATATAAAATATTATATGTATATTAAAATACAAAAATATTTAGTGTGTTATTGAAAGTGACATAGAAAATAGTCCGTTCAAATGCAATATAAAAATAGAATTTTTAACTTTTTCGTTCTATCGCATGCAACCAATTCGTTTCGTCAGTACAAACAGCACATATCTATACGTATATAGTACTTGAATCAAAAAGTTCTGGATACAGCTGACTGCAGTGTAGGTTGTATGAAGAATATTTATTAATAGTATAGTGGTTTAGATAGTTGGTTTGGTCGCAGTGTTCATTCTGGGAGGCAATCGCACAAGTATTATATAATATATCAGAGTGTCTGTATGTTTGTTACTTCTTCACGAAATAATGGCGGAACGGTTATGAGTGTACTTGAAATGATAATAGCCTATATACTGACATAGCATGCAGTTTTTTTTCCAATGTTCTTACAACAGATTATATGTCGATTTATGTGGTAGATTTGTTTATTGGTTTAATTTACTTGTTTTATTTAATTTCTTAAGGCCATAGAATTGTTGTTTTTTTTATAAAACTATTCACGCCTATTTTTGTATGCGGTATTCACCTTAAAAGGTAATGCATTTAGCAATAAGAACTTTGTAAAATAGCATAATTTTTTACTGTAATAATGTAATTACAACTGGTGAATCTTAATAAATAAATAAAAAAATAAATAAAAAAAAAACAGAAGAATCAGTAGTGTCTTCTCCATTTTACATGACATTGGCGAAGTAGTCTGCACAACTGGCACGTTTTGAAGCCATTAACAAGAAAATTGAACTGAATTACAACAGAAGATAAGCCGCGGGCATCAACTAGTAGCCAATATAGTATATTTTAATACGTAGACGTAGTATAACATCGTTAAGTTCCTCAACTTCTGCTTATATAAGATTTCATCGACGGAGTCGCTTATTTGTTCAAGCGACCAATTTAGCGAAGGTGGGCTTAATACACATTAAGCCGAAATATTTTATTTTATCTATATATGTATATGTATTATAGAAATAAAAGGTTGCATAAAATAGAGGTAAAAAACTCTACTGTAAAGAAAATAAGTATTGCTCGATTGAACAAATAAGCATATAGGGGGCAATTTATAGAAAATGCTTAGATATTATATAAAGAAAAATTCTATTATTTATCCTGTAAATAACTTTGCGGGGTAAAAAGAGCTGGCCTCTTATAAAATTTAAACCATCTCTTTACCTTTCACCGATAATAAACATAACAAAATATTTAAAGAATTATTTTCACAAGTATAATAATACTTGCTACGATTCATTTCTTAAAGGACTCGGTAAAACTCTGGTAATTCGTATGAGGTTGTTTAAAACCGCTCTAATCTCACTTAAGCTAATTTAATAAGATAAAATATTAAATTATTAAAAAAATATTATATGAACAGCTTAACATAATTTAACATACCTACTCAAATTATCATAATGTAATATATATAAATTTAATATATATAAATGTAAAATATATATAAATATCCTTAAATATTATAATGTAAGATTAATAAGACTGTGAATGTGTGTGAGACTCTGATCCCACAGACAAACTGTGCAAACAGTTTTGTGGATCCATTGCAAAATTAAAAGTATATCATATAGTGTAAAAAAAAATAATAAAAAAAAAAATCGCAGATGTAATCTATAGATGCTGCAAAATTATCCCAATCGTTTTCTTCATTCCATAAAACAACTAACAGTGCCGTGGTAGTGACGTGTTCATCCAAAAAGTGAATGGCGGTGTGGAAAGTGAATCTCAAGAGATCAATCATTGGCGTTGTGCCTGGCTTGAAATTGGGTTACTGATGTAAGCCAGCTCTAGAAGTGATGATTTCAGTACACTTCAAATATGCCTCTTTCACAAAAAATACAAGCATTTTATAGTTTAGTATAGTTTATTTATACATTATCACTGATTATTATGTCGGAGCTCGGGTGTTCGAATTTCAAAACTCCTAAGTATTTTTAATGTAATTTATACAATTAAAATTATATGAGTACTAACAGAACCCGGGGCTTTGCTCGCGCTAAAAGTAAAAAAAATATCTCTGAACAGGTAGTTTCATACAAACTTTCATTCTCTATTTTACCCCCCTATAGAATAAATTTCGAAAAATGCTAAAATATGTATTTATTTCATTTTATTGAAAGCATTAATATCAAGTTTCAAATAATTCTGATCATAAATATTTTTTCGGATTGTATTATAACGTGTTATCGCATGGGAATTAGATAATCTCCCGCGGTCGATCTTCACACAAAAACCACGCCAATCCATCACTCCGTTTCGACGTGAAAGAAGGACAAACAAACAAACACACTTTCACATTTATAACATTAAGTATGGATTTCCATATACCGTATTATTTGCGTTCACTTCTATACGCTTAAATATAACTGCGATGGGCCCTTCTCTCTTTGAAATTTGAACCCTTTGAAGTTAGGTATTTAAATCAATTTGATTTATTATTTCAACACAAAACGAAGAATTGAGTGAGAAATGATAGATCTTTCATATGTTTTCCATATGAGAAATAATTCAGTTATAAACTACGGCAAACAAAACTATATTCCCATTTCTACATTACAAATTTCCAAAATTAAAAAATACAAGTGTAGGCTTGCACGTTTGAAGTTTTTTTAAGGGGTTTTCGTTTTAAGAGACTTCTGAATAAATAAAAACAAAAAAATATTTTTTTTATATGGGTATTGGGTATGTTTTCAATATAGATCATTCGCATTTGGCATTCTAATTTTAATAATATCAAGAAGGGCTCACAAAAATGTTTTTATGAGTATCTATTAATAAACAAACATAAGCTATACCTATAATTTCTATCTATCTCTACAAAAAAATTAAAACCCATAAAATTGTAAACGAAATACGGGTAGAGTGTAAGGGAGGACTTATCACTAGTATACATATAATATTATCTCTGCGCGGGATTCAAACTTGTTATACAACTTCGGTAGTAAATTAAGTATATTTCGTAAAAATATGGAGCCTTACAGGCTATTTAAGAACGCCTGAGCAAGCTATTTTTGATAAAATAGTCGCTTCTGTTAGCTCAAACTTTAATTAATACCATAGATATTAAAACAAAAGGCAAGTCTCAGCTTGTACTAACAGAGACAACGACTAAGTAAACTACTTCTTAAGATCCAAGAACTTATTTAGGTCGTTGTTATATCAAAAATTATTAAAGTTTTCAGTTCTGTTAAGAAGAGTATATGAATTTTTATTAGACAATGCTTATGCAACGTCATATTAGGTATATAGGATAGAATAATAAGTTTGATTCCGTATTAGGCATTTTTTTTCCGTAATATCAATTTTTAGGTTCTTAGGGAAACATCCAAAGAAAAACCAAATTCTTGGGTTTTACATATTAGTAGGTATAATCTTACAAAGCAGTTTTTGTATTTTTTCTCAGAAATTAATTATCTTACCGCGATAAAAAGTATCCTATATGTTGATCCGGATAACAAGCTATCACCATAAGAAATTTAATAAAATCCCTCCAGTGGTTTTTCTGTGATGCGGTAACAGACAGACAAAAATTCTAAAAACTATAGATTCGGCCTCTGTATCGATTATAAAGTCTATTTCAATGAGATATTTAATGTACAATTTTTATTTTATTATATTTTTATTAACATTAGGTACACAACAAGAATCTATTTATTAATAATTTTAATAAGATAGCAAATTCTGGGACTTAATGCATACATGCATATAAAAATGCATCTCCAAAATTCACTCAAACAAGCCACCCATGTCGAATATTCCCGCATAATTTCAAAAACACCACATCAGATTTTATTTTTATTGGCCATATTTGTAGGAAAAGCGATCGTACATTTCCGATTTGTATACAATTTTCCACGAACAAAACTGACTTTACTCTTTATATGTTATGTTGTTTGATGTTGCACGATTTGATATGAATTTATTCTAATATTTTATATTTGTATGTAGGATAAGTATATTTTGATCAAGTTTGTTATTTATTTAAACTTACATTTGTTATATATTAGTATAAACTAGCTAAATTTTTCGATCTATTCTCAAGCATTATATTATAAATATATATATATTAGGTACTAGCAGAACTCGCGACTTCGCTCGTACTAAAACTACAACAAAAGTCTGAAGAGCAGGTTTCTTAAAAACTTTCATCCCCTATTTTACCCTCTTAAGGGTTGAATTTTAGAAAACGTTGAAATACGTAACCCATTATTTTTGCGCTAGTCAACTCATACGTGCAAATATGTCCAAGGAATAAAAAGTTTCATACAAACTTTTATCCCCTATTTCACCCCCTTGGGGGTTGAATTTTGAAAAATCCTTCCGTAGTGGATGCTTTCGTCACATGAGGAATACGTGTGCGAAATTTAAATTTTCTAGCCTTAAGAGCTTGGCTTGTGCGTTGATACATCAGTCAATCACTTTTGCATTTTATATATATACTAGCATTACCCGCGTCTCCGCCCGTGTTCAGATGACCAAAAACCAAATTCTTAGGTTTTACATATTAGTATACTCTTACATTGCAGTTTTTGTATTTTTTCTCAGGAATAAGATATTTTCCCGCTGTAACAAGTATCCTATATGTTGACCCGGATAACCAGCTATCACCATACCAAATTTCATCAAAATCCCTCCAGTGGTTTTTCTGTGATGCGGTAACAGACAGACAGACAAAAATTCTAAAAACTATATACTCAGCCTCTGTATCGAAATAATGTTTATTTCAATAAGATTTTCTAAAAAAATATTTAATGTACAGATTCGGCTTAGTTACAATTTTATTATATGTATAGATACATGTAGATATGCAAAGCAAGCAAAACAATATTAAAAATCAACAATTTTATAATAGAACGTAGAGATAGGTATTACAAGCGTTATTAAATCACTTTAAGAGAAAATTATTCTTGTGAACCACGTATACTAGTCAAAGCCAAGCTACTCGAGGCACAATAAAACGAACTAAAGTAGGTAGTTCGAACACAAGGTGCGCGATAATTTATCACAGTGTATGGGTTTCGACGTACAGACAGTGCTGGATGTTTTAAAATATATTATCTTTTATCGCGGATACAATTTTAAACTTTAAAATCGTTTTAATATAATAAAATTGTTAATAAATCGCTTAAATAAACCTAAAATTTATGCAAATTATGATAGTTTACACGATATTAGGGTTCGGTACCTGGACACTATTTTTTTTTTTGATAGATACTGTTTGGACTGTGTTTTGTATGAAAATAAAAATTTAAGAAATATATTTTTTCTTGTTACAGATGTTGTTGTTATGATGTAAATAGTATATTCCCAAAAGGTTTTCAGTAAATTAAAAATGACTCTGTATAGATACGACTTTACAATAACTCTTCCTCTGTATAAATACATTGTTATCAATTGGATATTGTTTTATTTCCAAAATTTTGGCAACTAATGCCGAAAAAATACCAGTAAATAACAATAAAAAAATAACATGGTGGAATAAAATCCCTAAAAATTTTATAGCAGTATACAATACTCTAATGTTCCCTCGAATAGTGCCCTGAATTAGTGAGTTCGAACGCAAGCTGTGTGATGATTTATCGCGCACCCTGTATTGGACGCGACCCACTTACAGGAATTACTGTATGTACTTAGAAAATATAGTATTTTATTTCTTGTCAGATAAATTGTACAGAGAAGTAGTTAAAAATTGAAAACTGTGACTTAAAACTAATAATAAATAAATATTTTATCAGTCATTGTATGCGAGTCGTTTGATTTTTCCTTGTAAAGCGTATAAACATTATTTTACGTGGAATTAACTTAAAAATTGTTTTAAAAACTCTTTTATTAGCTTTATTTACTATAACTAAGATTATAAAGAGACAGAGTTTATGTTTGTTTATTTGGTTTAGCGCGCTAATCTCAGGAACTACTAATCTAATGTAAAAAAATATTTTTGCTTTACATAGGCCGCTTATTGAGGAAGGCTATAGGTTATATATCATATAATATAATAAAGTCTAAATATTACATACTGACCGTAACGTACCTAGGGACCAACCCGAGCGAAGCAAAGGAGAGTCGCTAATCTATACATATAATAAAATTTTAACTAAGCCGAATCTGTACATTAAATATTTTTTGGAAAATCTTATTGAAATGGATATTATTATCGATACAGAGGCTGAGTTTCTTTCGCCAGTTCTTCTCAGGTCTGAGGCTTCTTCTTTCCGAACTGGCAGCAGACTCATGACGTTTAGTAAAAAATTGTAATCATTTAATGCTGAATAAAATATTTTGAATTTGAATTTAAACCTATAGTTTTCCAAAATTTTGTCTGTTTTTCTGTTTTTCCATCTACCTGGGAATACATCACGAGAAAACCACTTAACAGATTTTGATGAAATTTGGTATAATGATAGCTAGTTACCTTGGACAACAAAAAGGATACTTTTTACTGCGGGAAAATATCTCATCTCGGAGAAATCGATACTAATTGTTAAAACGTACTTAGAGACAAACCCGAGCGAAGCGAAGGTAAATCACTATTTAGTAATATAACTTTATATAAGTAAAGCCGTGACGAATTTTCAAACCAATGACAGATTACTTTAAAATGACTCAAACAAAAACTCCAGCATTCAATTACTTTAGTCTCCGTGTTAACATGCAAATTGGTCCACTCAAAATTTGCCTCTGCCTTAATAGGAAATGGGCCTTTTCCGTTATTATTCCCCGTCCGGTCCCTTTGTTTTGACATTAGATTCGGATACTCGGACCCTTTTAATCGTCAACTTGCCGAGTGTTAAGTGGTGTGTGTTTTGTTACCGGAACGCAAACATAATGTGTAGACCGCTTTAATATTTGATCGAGATTGTGGATTGAGATGTACGAAATTTTAGTGTAATATGTTAATTATTAACCGACTTTGGAAGAAGTTAGGCATGTATATACATAAATGTATGTTTATTTATAAATATGTAAGTAATAAATATGTAGGGACATTAACACCCAGCACCATCCATTTACCAGTTCCATGGTAAGCTACGAGGCCTTTGTTATGAATATCAGATAATAGATACGCTACACATATATACATATAACTTTAAATGCATACATATTACATTATAAACACCCATGACTGGAATACAAACATTCGCGCTCATCATACAAATGAATACTCCCAGGGGGACTGGAACCTACGAACGCTGGCACAGCATGTAGGGTCACTACAAATTAAGCCAAATGTGTAGCTGTTGTTTACATCGTGATATAGTAGACTTCTTAGTCAAATCAAATTACACTTACTGTATTCAAATAGACTTTTACTACTTTTTAAATGTTAGTATGTAAGTTGAACAGTTACCAGTGACTCAGAAAGTAATTCTGCTAAGAAGAACCAGCGAGAAACTCAACAGTTCAGAAATTTCCTTATACATATAATAGTTATGATTTATTTAGCTCTTATTTACCTACTTCTCTAACGGATTGAAATAAATAATTATGCCTTACTTCATTGCAAAACGGGCTGGTTTAAATTGAAATTTTTGTTTGGTACCCCATATGACCCTGCCCGTCATAACCAAACGCAAAGTAACCTGATTACCCTCGGATCAAAAAATATGGCACTGATTGCTATACCACTTTGAAGAAGCGTGATAAACAACGCCAAGTATCGCAGGAAAACAACTTTAATGTAAAATAATGTACATGGAATTTTTAGGTTATCTTGTACATATACATTATAGATGATTAATAATTGAATTATTATTTTATAAAAAACTAGCGACTCACCCTCGCTTCGAGCGGGTTCATCCCTAACTCGATTCCCAATACAAACTTTCATCCCCATTTTCACCCTTTTAAGGGATGATTTGCGGGATAAAAAGAATCCTATGTCTTTCCCAGGGTCTCAAACTATCTTCTTACCAAATTTCATCTAAATCGGTTCAGTAGTTCCAGAGATTATACCCTACAACCTCACAAGCTCACAATTAACAAACTTTACCTCTTTATAATAATATAGGATAGATAATGAATCTCAATATTTTTTATTAAACTTTCAAGTGTAAAATAATTTCATCACAAGCAATATAAAAACAATAATTATATTCAGCCCTATTTAACGTCCCACTGATAGGTACAGGTCTACCTTAAATACGAGGAGGATCAGGCCATAGTCCACCACGCTGGCCAAATGCGGGTTGGCGGACTTCACATGTCTTTCGAAAATTTGCCAGATTCTCTCAAATACAGGTTTCCTCACCATGTTTTTTGTAATTATATTAGAAATGATTCATGATGAAAATATCAGAGGTGCGAGACCCGGGAATTGAACCCGCTTATATCGGTAGCGAGTGCGTTAAAGCTGAGCTACCACTGCCTTTAGAAAAAATAATATTCAGGACAAAAACGCGGCGTTCAGACGCATGTAATGTATGAATATTAATTTATTTTGTCAGAAATATCAAATTAGTTATTCTAATACCAACTTTATAAACAATTAATTCCTCTATAAATATATTTTCCAATTAATTTAACAAAAACTTAATCAAATCACTATTCATTTTTCGTAACAAAGGGGAACGGTACTATTTTACACTTTAAGCAAGTACTTGACAAGTAATTTTGAATTCTATTACATAGAAATAAGATTAACTTTGGAACAATGATTTTCATTAAAATATACAACGTCAGGATCACCTAAGTCGTAAATAAATAAATGAAAAAAAAACTTCATATTATATTAAAAAGTAAAATCGGAGCTCGTAAATTTAATAAAAAACTATTTTCCAATTCAATTTTTTCATTCTATGTACAACCTACCAGCAAAAATCTTAAGAATACTAGCGACTCACCCTCGCTCCGCTCGAGTTCGTCCCTAGTTACGTTTTAACGGTTAGTATAGATTTCTCAGAGATGAGAAAATGTCTAATTTCTGAGAAAAAATACAAAAACTGCAATGTAAGAGTATACTAATATGTAAAACCTAAGAATTTGCTTTTTGGTCATCTGAACGCGAGCGGAGCCGCGGGCAGTGCTAGTTTAAATAGTAAATATGCCTAATTTAGCGAAAATCAGGATATCAACTCGAAATACAAAGGAGAACGTAAAATTTTTATCATCATGATTAAAAGCACGACCTACCCATTTTATTACGAGTTTATTTATGCGGGCGGGACGAGTTAATGGAAACCCAAAAATCCAACGTTAATTTTTACATGAAAAACGGGTGAAACGTAAATTATCTAGCCTCGTGTTTCTGGGTTGAAAGTTCACTTATTAAATACCTAAATATTAAGCTCGGTTTGGAGTAAAAATTTCTCATTTTTTAGATAGATATTTTCAGTACCTTAATAGCAAAGTTAATGAATAACTACATATTAAAGTATTAAATTTATTTTACATTCGCATCAACAATAAATTAAAATTTCATTTAAAATCCATTAAAGATAAATAGCTAGTAGCCCTTTTCACGTTTTAGAAATATAACCCAATAGAACCCAAAACAATGATTTTTAGAATATTTGTCTGTTTGTCTGTCTGTTTGTTCGCGCTTATCTCAGAAACGGCGTAACCGATTTGGGTGCGGTTTTCATTAATATGTTGTCGTAAGCCTCATTTAGTAGTTAGTATTTGTTTTATTTCAATCGGTTTAAAAATAAAAATACTTATTTCAATTTAAAGAATCAAATTGTAACTAAATCTATGCTAAGTTTTAACTAAACAAATCAAATGCATTACGAATTTTCCCAATAAAAACTTCTCTCTCTGGGTGATTATGAAAAGCTTTTAAAACCTAGCCAGATTCTACCATCTGGCGATACGAATTTTCCAAGCATTGCAGGAATAAGACTCTCCACAAAAATTCTGTCATACGCTAACAGAAACAAAACATTTTGTGTATACTAATGTCATGATGGCGTGAAACTAAGAAGTAATTCTAATATTACGAACAATCACTTTGCACGTTACAGAAATCGAACCCACTAACTATCAGTACTAATATAAACGCAAGTATGTTCCGACGAAATGACTAGATTTCTGTCTACATAAAACTATATACTAAGAATTCTGTTGCAAAACTCGCTTAGAGAACATTTATTATTATTTTTTATGAATATTTTAAAATATTTTTAGCCAATTAGTTTACTAACAGACAACTTAACACTTTTTTCTGCAGATAGATATAAATCGACCACTGATCCAGGTTTAAAACTCACTTATCGACTAACTAGTTATTGAGGCGCCACCTCGAAAGTCATCTTCAAGTTATCAAAGTAGATACTTCACATTAAGTGTATGTTTACGTCGAAATCTGAATGACGAATTAATTTTCATCATTTGATAATCCGTATATTGAAATAAATGCCGACCAAGTGCGATTCGAACTCACGCACGAAGGATTCCGTAGCATTATCTATAAAAACGGCAATAAAATCAATTCTGTTGTATGGGAGCCCACTTAAATATTTATTTTATTCTATTTTTTAGTATTTGTTGTTTTAGCGGCAACAGAAATACATTATCTGTGAAAATTTCAATTGTCTAACTATCACGGTACATGAGATATACACTGGTGACCGACGGACGGACAGCAGAGACTTAATAACAGGGTCCCGTTTTACCCTTTGGGTACGGAACCCTAAAAAGTACCACTGCCTTAATCCATATTAGATTTAAAAAAGGTAGATACAAAAATCGTCTCAACACGGTTTAAAAACACCAACATTAAAGAAAAACGCGCTTATTCTTCCTACAATTACATTCGCAGCAGAACTAATTAACCACTTTGTTAAAGCTAGTGTCGCGTACAGTAGAATAATTTTACTTTTAAAGTCCTGAAAATGAAATGTAAAAAGAAATACTGTAACAGATTGCACGTATTCGCGCGGCTACCGAGCTTAATCAAAGATTGTGTATATCATTTGATATGTTGTTTCTCATATTTATATGAAAATGTCTTTTGTATTATAAACTGGCATACAAAATTAAACTTTTATGTACTCGATCAAACTCTATATTAATATTTTAAATAAACGAACCAAAAATCAAAATAAATTGGCGAAAAAATCCGAAAAGACAGTTTTATTTAAAATGTCAAATATTCCCTTAAATCTATGAAAGTTTAATCAAGAAAGTATTATTCTATATTATTCATTAGCGAGGTTGCTTCCTCATACAAACTTTCATCCCTATTTTCACACCCTTAATGGATGATTTCTGGGATAAAAACTATTCTATGTCCTACACAGGGTCTCAAATCAAATTATCTTCTTAGCAAATATAACCTAACTCGATTTAGTAGTTTCGGTTCTTATTCGGTATAAACAAACAAACAAAAAATCTTTCCTCTTTATAATATTATAGTATAGATTCACATTATTATATATTTTTTTAATTTGGCAAAAAAAATATTACTTCTTGGCTATAAATCTTTTCTTAAAAGTCATTTCTATCTATCTCAAGGTTATTTATCTCTTTATAAAACACACTGTTAAACTAGATCGTTCTAACGTTTCGGACTAGGTGATGGATCAAGTACTTTTATACGCACATGGTACAGATTATTTATAACTGTTAAAGGAAGTGTATCGGTAAGGCTTCATTTTACACGAAAACCCCAGATAGACCAGAGTTTGGCGTCTCCTAAGTAGTATTAATTGTAGTTTATTTTCTCTCATCAATATGTTTTCTTATCAGAATATTTTCAGAATTTGAAAAAAAAGATCAAATCGTATGACATAATTTTTTTCTTTATCGTATGACGTAAATCAGGTCTTTAGTTCGACATAGTCATATAGATGCAAATATAAGTTTATTAAAAAACTTAAATAATTTATCTTTTTATACTTAATTTGAGTGCATATTTTCGAATCACCGCTTCTTCTTTCAATTTTGATGTCAAATATGAACCAATTTTCGTGTTTTTCTTTTTATGAATAGCTTATATGGACATACGTATATTTTTTTAACATTATGAAATGCATTTCCCAAGGGGCATACATACAAACAGATTATGTTTGACTTACCGGCAAAAAAAGACACTAAACCAACAGAACCTTATAGGGCGTCGCAATTTTTTTTTAATAAATAGTACATTCATTACAGACTGACATACATTTATATATTATAAAAAAAATTTATAAGCAAAGCCATGGGCAAAGACTAGTTAAAATTAAACCTAAAATGAAACCAAAACAAAACAACCAGCAGTACCATTGTTAACTTTTAACCTTATCTAGAGGTGCCTCATAAACCACCTTTATCCAGAAGAATATCCGAGAATTTAATGACTTCAATTATAATAACTTCACGAAATAAATTAGTTGAAATAAAAACGTCTGCTAAGCGAAATAGCGGCCATAAATTTTAACAAAACGCTTAATATCGTGCAAAAAATCCAATCTCCGCGCGCTTCACTTAATAGAATCTAAGATTTGGGGACAAATTAAGTGACGCCAAACTTAATTCGATATTGAAAGTTCGAATTTTTACACTTTTCTTTTTTATTTTAATGCTGACTTTGAACTACTTCTACTCAATTTAATTACAAGATAGCTTTAGAAAATTTGATAGAATATTGATCGATTAAAGCTTTCTTAGAACTAAAGCTCATATTAATTATTTGATTATTTAGTGCAAAAGTAAATCTAATTACAGGACAGGATATAGTGGCGTATTTTAACATAATAATTTATTTTTGATCGACTTCAAAAGCCCCAAAAAGAAAACTATTTAAATCTAGCATTGCCCGCGACTCCGCTCGCGTTCAGATGACCAAGAATCAAATAAAATAACGCTATTGTTATTTTCTTTTCCAGATAAGATATTTTCCCGCGGTAAAAAGTATCCTATATGTTGTCCCGGATAACCAGATATCATCATACCAAATTTTAACAAAATCCCTCCAGTGGTATTTCTGTGATGCGGTAACAGACAGACAGACAAAAATTCTAAAAACTATAGATTCGGCCTCTGTATCGATAATAATGTCTATTTCAATGACAAAAAAATTTAATGTACAGATTCGGCTTAGTTACAATTTTATTATATGTATAGATGTCAAGTTTTCATTTAAATCTAAGAAAGCATTATATACCCAAAATTTAAGAAAGAAATTCCTTATATTTTCAGCGACTTAATACAGTTTACCCACAAATAGAAAGTGTTGAAATCTAGTTTCATAATAAACACATCTGTTTTTTCTGCAAATGGAAATGAAAAATAGAAAGCAGCTTCATGGTACACTCTGAAACGGTATTATCCCAACGGTGTACTATATCACAGTGATTCTCATTAGCATATAAATTATTATTTTTCATTTAAATATTATTATCATATTTACTTTATTTACTTTGTACGTCTTGTTTTCATAGGTAGCCCCCGACGCAAAACCGATGGGGTGATGTATGTTTGAAGTGTCTGTCTGTCAGTAGCATCGTAGCTCCCGAACGGATGAACCGATTTTGATTTGATTTTTTATATACCTTATTGTTTCTATCTATCTTATATATAAAATTTCCATGTCACAATGTTTGTTACCGTACTCCTCCGAAACGGCTTTACCGATTTTTACCAAATTTTATATGCGTATTCAGTAGGTCTGAGAATCGGCTACTATCTATTTTCCATACCCCTAAGGGATAAGGATAAGGGTGGTCCTCCCAGACCCCACCCCAGGGACGTACCCGAGCAGAGCGAGGGTGAGTCGCTAGTAATATTATAAAAATGAAAACTTTATAAGTTTGAATATACTCTTCTTAAGAACTATTTTTTAATTAGACAGATAAAAGGCTTTGTATGGTTCTACATATTTTATAAATGTGTCTTTTCGTCGATCTGTTTATTCACGCATAACTCAAGAATGGGTGAACTGATTTCAATAGGTAGTATTTTTCACTGTACAACTATAATAGAACTAAAGGCATTATTAAATTTCAATTCAATCAAGAGTTGATTAATAAACAAAGCTTTAAGCTGTAGTACGAGCTTTTATATAAATCGAGGGTCATACTTAGAGGTGGACTAAAGCTACCGCCAAAGCTGGGTAGTAGTTAGAAGTAAATATTTCTTCCGCACTATCGAGCTTATTGAAAGCTCTTATTAGCTTTTAAAAATACATGCTTTAATTTTAAACTATACCGCCTTTGTTAATGTCAGTTTTTTTAAAGCCAGTTAAAAGATTGTCCGTATTTTATATGAAATTTTCTTAGTCTCGTATCCGTCTAACGTCTTGATATAATAAAACTTTGTATACTTCATAGTTTATCCTAGAAGTTAGTTTTTGTTTCATTAAAATTGTTGTAGTTCAAGCGATCATGAGAGGCAGCTGTTGATTTTCAATATTGTTTTATACTGTGGTTTGGTCAGATTGTGTGGTTTTAGTTAGGAAGATTAATAGCTAAGAAGAAAGTTCTAAGCTATGTTAACACAATAGTTGACTATGGTACGGGTGTTGTATCTATCTCTTTAGCACTATTTAATCCTATAGGAAGTAGTGGGTTCGAATTTTCTTTGGGCAATTGTAATGCTTACCCAAGATTCGTTACGTAAAAATGATAGCGAAATAAAGACTTACATTTTCTAAGAACTTTTAAATGTGTGAATATTCTCATATTTAATAATATATAAATAAGTTTTACTTCATTTTTTTATATTTTTTTCTTGGACTTATTTTAATCCTATATTCGTATTTTATAAAATTTAATAATTTTGTTTTTAATATAATAATAAAGTTTATTTTAGAAAATTAATTTTATCCTTTTGAATACTTATAGGGACTATTTCTCCAGATATCTATAGATATAATAAAATTGTAACTAAGCCGAATCCGTACATTTAATATTTTTTGGAAAATCTTATTGTAATAGACATTATTATCGATACAGAGTCCGAATCTATAGTTTTTAGAATTTTTGTCTGTCTGTCTGTCTGTTACCGTATCACAGAAAAACCACTGGAGGCATTTTTATGAAATTTGGTAAGGTGATAGCTGTTTATCCGGGTCAACATATAAGATACTTTTTACCGCGGGAAAATGTCTCATTTCTGTGAAAAAATACAAAAACTGCAATGTAAGAGTATACTAATACGTAAAACCTAAGAATTTGGTTTTTGGTCATCAAAACGCGGGCGGAGCCGCAGGCAATACTAGTTGTGAAATAAAATACAAGACTCTAGGGCTGCAACCATAAAAGCATGTATGTATATAAATTGTTTACATCGAGGTAATATCAATGTTTGCTATATACCAATAATAGCGTACTTCTGACCTGTCAATCTCACTGAGACTAGCCAAAGGTACAGGGGTTATTGTAGTGCACAAGTATTTGCACAAACATAAGTACCTTCTTTGTTACTTTGTATACTCCAGTGGATTAACAATTCGACACGACCAGCGCAGTCATAAGTTCGACAGTTAACTTCCCGGGCTGTTACTAAGAATTTGCTGACAGGAAACCCCGAAAACTGTACTTGGTCCGACTCAGGACTCAAATCCAGGACTTCTGATATTGCAGCCGTACATGCTACTAGACTATTAAGGCACTTTACCAAATATTAATACGTTATTTCATAGACATCGAAGCTTATTTTAATTTACTGCCTACATACAACAATAGTCCATAAAATTGATAAATTGATATACTAACCATTTCTGTGAAACACTAAACTTTCCTGCATTCCTAAGATAATAGGGCAAAGACAGATCAAACGGCACTCAAATCGGTATGGTAATAGCTTGAGATACCATCAGTAGCACGGAATACATATAATAAGTATTGTGCACCTGCGAGAGAATTTCATTGAAAACTATATATACAATGTAGATTACCAGTTTTATTAGAAAAATGTATAATATATTTGAATAAAAACAGCAATGTATGTTGTATTATAGATGAAGTGACAAGAATCGGTCAAACTCATTAAGTACGATGTGAGTCTGTAATTGGCTGGTGTAAATACCCTTTATTTGACTGCCATAATTGGCTATCAATGTTGTTTTACTATTACTATTGATCAGAAATTATTATTATTATTTAAATTCATTTTTATCAATATTGAATTGATTTAGAACAAAAGGCAAATTGCTATGGAAAAAAATTATTTATGGTTGGGTCCTCGTCTCATCCTAAAACTAATTTTCTATACAAAAACTGTGATGAACTGACATAGCTGTTTTACTTTATGACTACAATCTACACTAATATAATATTACTAGCGACTCACCTTCGCTTCGCTCGGGTTCGTTCCTAGCTTGTTTCCCAATATAAACTTTCACTCCCATTTTCACCCCCTTAAGGGATGATTTTCAGGATAAAAAGTCACAAACTCACAATCTTACAAACTCACAAACTTTACCTCTTTATAATAACTAGTATAGATAAAGAGGAAAGATTTGTATTTTTGTATGCTTGTAACGAATAAACTCAACAATTACTGGACCGATTTAGATGAAATTTAGTAAGAAGATAGTTTGAAACCCTGGGAACGATATAGGATATTTTTTATTCCGGTAAACCATCTCGTAAGGTGGTGAAAATGAGAAATTAACCTATGGATGAACCCCAGCGAAGCGAGGGTGAGTCGCTAGTAGTAGTATAAATTCAAAATTTTGTATAATGTACAATATACATATGTACGTATGTATGTTTGTTACTCCTTAATTCTAATGGCTGGACAAATTTGGATGAAATTAGTACACCGATAGACTACGACCTGAAGTAAATTATATAGGATAGTTAAACCCCTAGAGAGACCTAAGCGAAGTATGGGTATAATACAAACAAATTATTTTAAAATAGAAATATGAAATCCAATGTCAGGTTTTTAAAATTTTATATAAAAAGAAAACTGATAAAATACAAAGTTTTAATACTTCACAGTCTCAACTCAATCAACGCACGCTCATTTGAAAGTCACAGGCATGCCTGAGAATATCTTTATCTCAAACACTCAATTAAGCCACTGAATTAACAAGATAGAGCAGTATAAAGGAGTGCAATCTTGTTTTTCATTGTTGCTTGTTAAGGAGTTCCCTGATTAAAAACGGAATTTATTCCTGCAAGAAATATGGGGTTGGAAATGAATTTTTAACTGGTTTGTCTCTTTATTACATGATTTTATAAAAGGAAATTCTGAGCGTTTTAGCTGAACAGCAGCCATGGGTATGCGGTTCGATGCTTGGTCTAATATCTCAAACATTTCTTAGCAACACGACTTATTATCTCGTATAAGCAATAAGAAATAGATTATAGTGATAGTAATAGGATATATATTACATAATATATTAAATAAAACTATCTTTTCGATTTCCGACGTTTCGAATGCTTTACAGCGATCATGGTCAAGTGAGACAAGGTTTTAGAAGCATAAGTTTATTATATGGGACGCGGCCCCTGGAGAAGTGAGTAGTATTTTTGGATAGGGGAGGTGATAGGGAGTCCAAACATATAATTTTTATTTTGAGGAAACGAAAGAATCAAAAGTTATTGACACTTCAGGCTATTAGGTTAATATTGTTATTAGGTTGATCTGAATAAAGGCTATTATTATTATTATTATTATTAAAGTTACAACATTTCCATACATGCAGCCGTTTTAGACGTATCAAAAGTAAAATTATAAAATAATTTCAAAAATAAAAAAATGGCACCAGCAATCCAGCCAGTCGCGAAGCCAATAGACGCACTGGGAGGCGTCCCACCTCTGTGGGTCGTGTGCCATGCAGGTTTTCTACTGGTACTTTTCTGATAGCAGAGAGACCTGCCGTTGGGGCGTCGTGGTTGAGTGCGTTAGCGATCCTGCGACGATCTTTTCAAATCGGATAAGTAGTTCCTTAGATTAGCGCGTTCAAACAAACTCTAGCTCTTTATAATATTAGTATAGATAGCTAAAAATCCACTGTTAAATCCCTAATCGGTAGCCTTCCATGACACTAAGAGGTACAAATATTTATTTACCAAAACACAGTAATCATATCTTATTAGAATACGTGAATAGCAAACCAAACATAATTGATTAAATTTTCACCACAATTTGCTCAGCCTCTTACAAATGCAAACATATGTACCTACGCTTTAGGAAATGCTCATGAATCGTCAAGTGCTTTACGGTCTTAATGTATAGTATAGGAACATTGAATAACCATTACCTTACGTTAAATCTTATACTAATATACAATAAATAAAATACAATATACAAATAAATAAAATTGAAGTGTCTCCGAAACATCTGGACCGATTTTAACGGGACTTTCACTGGCAGATAGCTAAAGTTATAAAGTATAACTTAGGCTACTTCTATTTTAGAAGAATTAGGGTTTCGCTCATAAAAATTTAAACCCATTAAATTGTGAACAATCCTCACCAATTCCTACTTGGATCACTTCACGGAATACCTTACAAAATTACAACTATTTAAACCGCAATTTCCTCGCCTTGGGCTTAACGTAGCGACATCTGTCTTCTACACAGAACATAACACAACGGTGGATGAGACTAATAAAATACTTATTAATATTAAAAATACAACTATCGTTATTATATCGTTACGATATCGTTATTAATATAAAATATTAAATAATTAATCGTAAATAATATAAAATTAATTTGATCTAATGTCTCTATCTTTTCGGATTTTCTTTATGACGACAGGTTTGGCTCAGTTTGTAGTGCTACTTGCTATGCCAGGGGTCGTGGGTTCGAGTCCCGATATTTTCATTTGTGTGATGAGCACGAATGTTTGTGTTCCATGGGTGTTTATATATTTAATACGAGTATATATGTATTTAAAGTTATATATGTGTAGTGTATCAACTATCTGGTATCCATAAAACAAGCCTCGTAGCTTACCATGGAACTATATAATGCTGAGTGTGTCCCAACATTTATTTATTACTATTTATATTTCGCGGATTTATATAGACTTTTAATTCCCGACGTTTCGAATGCTTTACAGCAATCACGGTCACGGGAGAATAAGGTTTTAAATGTCTCAATTATTACATTGTAATATTTTTAAATTAACGACACAATTTAACTTAATCCTAAATTTAATTCACAATTTTAAATATCAATAAATTAAAATATAAATAAAATAACAATAAGATCATTACCTATAAATTATCGTAATTGAAAAAAACACACATTAAAGCTATTAAATAATTTGAAAGCATTAAACTTCAATAAATAATTAAATTAAAAAAAATATATTGAGATATTATTAATTTAGTAAATACTAGCATTTCCCGCGGCTCCGCCCGCGTTCAGATAACAAAAAACCAAATTCTTAGGTTTGACACATTAGCTTGCTCTTACAATGCAGTTTTTGTATTTTTTCTAAGAAATGTGATATTTTCCCACGGTAAAAAGTATCCTATATGTTGACCCGGATAATCACTAATCAGCTAACCAGCTATCACTTTACCAAATTTCATGAAAATCCCTCTAGTGGTTTTTCCGTGATACGGTAACAGACAGACAGACAAAAATTCTAAAAACTGTAGATTCGGTCTCTGTATCGATAATAATGTCTATTTCATTAAGATTTTCTAAGAAATATTTAATGTACAGATTCGGCTTAGTTACAATTTTATTATATGTACCTATAGTTAGATTACATTGCAAATGCCTGAAAAGAGAAGAAGAGCTAAAGCAAAGAGCTAAAGTTAAATAATAAAGTTTATTAATAATAACTATATTGCAGTCTTCTGAAACTCAACAAACACTATTCCAGTTTGTTAACCCCATTCGGATGTCATCTGTTATGCCACTATTTGTTCAAATCTTTACAAAATTAAGTTTTGTCACCACACAATTGAATTAAAACTCTATTTATATGGTAATACAGTTGAAATTGTATACATCCTAGTAGTCGCAATAAGCGTCTGCCAAGGAGGAAATCGTGAGCTAAAATTAGGTTTGGTTTGAAGACGCAGTCGAGTGTAGCTCAGCTCGTACGAAATTCTTAATGTGTAATGTATGTTTTCGATAACTTCGTGATATCAACATGGAAATGGGTAAATAAATGGATAAATTTCCAAAATTAGATATTTTTTAGGGTTCTGTTAAAGGAAAATATCAACCCTTATAGGATCACTTCGTTATCCGCCTATCTGTCTGTCTGTCGAGGCCTTTTTTCTCAGGAACGCATGGTGGTATCGAGTTGAAATTAATTTTTTTTTCTGCAATTGCTTTTTTTATAATTCTTTTTAATGTTTCATGCTACGAAATCATCACGGTCATACATTTCTTATATATATACACACGCAGTACGCGCTCTCCTCGCTGGCGATACCGATGTACTAGACTAGATGTAGCCCACAATTTTCAAACCGATTTTATTTCAGTTTTTGACAATTATGGAGTAGACCTTTTAAAACTTATGAAACAATTGTTATACTATCGTATCAACCACTTCATGCTATATCCCATTTGATGTGATATTATTTATCTGAAGAGAGAGTCAAATAGTAGAAGATCCCGATCTATGTGGTGGACCCCTCACACTTATACAGGCAAAATACATTTTTTAAACAATAAAACACGACACGGGTTGACACCAAAAATTTGCTAGGCTATTTTTCATAACAAAAAATTTAATAAATTATTTTTAAAAGTACAAGAACTCGTTTCCTGTGACAACTTAGTATCAATCTAAAAGTAAAAGACTTATAGAAAACGTCATTATACGTTTGCCAGCTTTTTCGAATCCACATTACCTGACATCTAAATATAAACAGGTAAATTAAAGTAGTTAATTGCTCGTATCGGATCGTATTTTCCGGAACCAACCAAGTATCAAAATATAGATTATTTTATTACAAGAACGATATAGGATTGTTATACCATAACATCTCTAAACTAGAGGTTTTTAATTAAAAAACAGCAAATTTTTGGTGACAACCCCTCTGGGTCGTGTTTGTTAATATATTTTATGGTTTAAAAATATATATTTCGCCTGGAAAAAGAGTGAGCGGTCCACCACATAAATCGGGACCTTAGACTAAAATATTTAAGCTCCCTATTCAGTTTGCAATTTCACTGCTACTACAGCACGCCTATATAGATGTATATAAAATTATTACCAAGAATTTATTTCCGAACATAAATTTACATAATCATTACCGGTAGATTAAAATCAGAACAACAAACGTATAGCATAATATATAATTAAAGCAAAAACAAAATGAAATACGAGAATGCTATCGTAAATAATATTTTGAAGGAAGCAATGCAAATATCAACCATATTATTTGCGAAATAACCGATACCCTCAGTAAAAGGCATTAAGAAAGTCACGTAATCTTTCAAATAATAACGTCGGTTTGTTCGTAAATATTCAATGAGGCATGACCTTTGATTGCCGAGCCGTACCGTACAATGGAAGCGGAAAGTAGCCGGGCCAGAGGTGCGCAACAATTATGGTGTGGTGTAAGTGACAAGATTTGAGGTAAATTAAATCATATATTAGCGGTTTTTATTTGATATCTACACGTAAATTAAACTATCTTTTCAGATTTTTTCACAGATCTACTGTGGTTTTTGGTTTTCGACCTTTCGAATTAGTCTCTCCTGTGACTGTGATTAATATAAAGCATTTGAAACATCCGAAACTAAAATTTTTATTTATCGTATCTTAACCTAAGTACAACATCACAAAGACTAAAAAAAAATTGGTTCTATCGAAATCTGTAAATTTTATGATACCTAAAATGACCGCTAAATAAAAATATTAACGAAATATTTTTTTTATTGTTTCTTTGGTGTACTTCATAACCTCAAATCTCGTTTTTGATATTGTTCTTTATTTAAAACATATTAATTTATATTTAGAGGTCCCTCGAAAGCATAATACTCGTAGATAACTTTTCAAGTTAAAAAAAAATTAGCCTTTAGAACTTAAAATATCGATTTGAAATTTTCAGCATCGAAATCTTTTTCAATCCAGAAAATGATAAAATAACAAGATTAAAAAATAGCAAGAAATAAATAAAAATTGATTTTTTATGATTTTTTAAATTTTAATAAATTGTGAGCGACAGCTAAAAAAATTTTTTTGAGCATATTTTTTAAGGAGGCTCTTAAAACACGACTCTTAAGACATGAAAGAAAAAAATGCCGATTTTTGTTCGCCACCCTAGTGCATATGTATATTTAAATATAGAGTTGGTTTCACTTCTTTTCCCAGAATCAACCAAATCAGGTTATATTTCATAAGTAATTTCTATCACTATTTTAATAATAAAATTAGACTTGTACCACACGCTCTCTACAGCCCAAGATAACCATTTAGCGGTTGCAACAAACCTGCCTATTACTGTACCGGGACCATTGTTCTCGCTAAAATAATAACCGGTAAAAATTACCCTTCCAGCCAGAGGGAGAATATGAATGTAAGCATTTATAATTGCATTTTCGTTACAATAATTATAAATGGGTAATAAGTTTTGCTATTTTGATTAAATATACCATTAATTACTTAATTTGTGTAAATTTAAGCTTTATGAAAAAGCTTTTTTACTCCAAAAAGCTTGATAAAAATATTATTAAATTCTTCTTTAGTATATAAGGTAAATATTATTTAAATGTGAATAGTTGTTAATGTTAGAATATTTTGTATAGACGATACAATTTGCTGTTTTCTAAAGGCGGGCGGGCGTCTTCTTTTTTGCCTTAAGTAAATCGCGATAAATTTTTATTTACCATCTTTGTTGTAAGTAAAATAATTATTGAAGTTATTCTTTTGGCACGTTTGGAAAAAAAGATGAGATTAATTTTTTTAAGATGCGCGCGGACACGGACAACCATAAAGCGACATGATGAAGTTAGCTGAAAGCGACATGATGAATTTAGCTGCATTTCTTTTACAAACAGAGTTGTGACATACGGGATGAAATCTTTAGCTATTTTTGTTCTGTTACGCCAAAGAAGTATAACTTCTTACATGCCTAAGTACACACACACGTTTTTTTAAACTAAAAAGTGCACTTTAAATCTTAAGTAATTATTCTTAAAATAAATTATACTTAAAAGGGATAGATTTTTAAAAATTAATATGGGATCTATTTATTTAAAAAAACAATTATCAAAATCGGTTAATGATACAGACAAAAACATACAAAAAATGATTTAAAATACAGTCGAATTAATTAAAGGAATACTACAATCAGTGCATTTGAAAGTGTTTCTTAAGCTAACAATATAATTCTAAAAGCGTCGAATAATCTAAGTAACGAGATGCAACTGCGCTAACTATTTCCGACTTCAGTAACAGAATGCAAGAAAATATTGTACACAATTATCTTTATATATAAATTTCCGGTATGTGTGTATGTTCATAATTCATTTCTTCTAACGGCTTGGTGGATTTTGATTATTTTATTTATATATGGGCCAACTGGACCGTAGTTGGACCCGGTAGGCACGCTGTTGTCAAGATATTTTTAATGCAATATTTTATTGTGTAAGGTTGTATTTTTATATCTTGAGTGTTTTAATAGAAAATAATATATTTGATTAACTTGTAATGATTTATGTATAAGGCATTTACTTATGTGATCTTGGACGATAGGAATGTGTTTAAAAAAAAAACTAAAAAAAGGGCGCGGATATTCATTTGTTTTCCCGCGCTTTTGCACAGAGATGTTGGTACCACCATGTAGATCACTACGAATTGTTTGTAATACTGAAAATTATGATTATAAATTATGTAACTCACTGACGATTATAAAAGTACTGAATATAAGAGTATAAGCAAGGAATATCTCGAAGTTTTATTACCCTACAATTGTTTCCTATTTTAATTAAAAAAAATATAAAATCTATGTCACTGGTTATATACATCAATATGTATGTACAATATATATTTCAATAATACTGAATAAAAGATGATATTTCAAGAAATATATTTTACTAATAAGGTCTACAGGACAAGGTTCACCAGTTGTTTATACTCGTAAAATTACTGACTTCTTTCAAGCTACTTTCAGTCCGAGCATCAATTTGTAATTTTTGCATTTTGCAACATTTATATATATAACTTGTGGCTAGCAACTAGCGTTGAAGAGTTTTAGAGGATCTAGAATTATCTTATATTTTGACCAAAAATTATCTATATTGTGATCGTTAAACTTAGTGACAATATTTTAATATTCATATCATCATAACACATACATTGTAATATTATAAAATATGTTGTTTATGTAATAATATGTATTTTATAGTATATTTTTGTTCAATAATATCAAGGTATTTAAGTAGTGAATTAATCTATACTAATATAGTAAAGAGATACAGTTTGTGAATTGTGAGTTTGTGACGTTGTAAGGGTGGACTTTTTATCCTGGAGATCATCCCTTAAGGGGGTGAAAATGGGGATGAAAGCGAAGCGAGGATGAGTCGCTAGTATATAATACACACGAATAATATAACCTTCCTCCATGCACAATCGAATAAAACCTGGACACAGTTATTTATGCAAAAATTGATAAAATCTTTTATAAAATTAGTATGTAAAGGCTGTTACTTAAATTATTCATAAAATACTATTTTAACTAAAGTACTGATAACATTACTAACACGCTTTAGAAATTTGGGAACATTAAGAATGGTTAGATTCACCGTTGAAACTAATCTTAGCAAGGCAAAGGGGAAGTTTTAATCGGGCGTTCTAGACTACGGTGTAAGTCTACCAAGATCTGCCTTTGAGAGTTCTATATATTTAGTTTAGGTTGATTTACTATTGAGTGTTATGCGGTAGTACATAGGATGTTGCAAATTTAACATACAACGCTTATATATCATATCTTCTACTTATTATTATAAATGAAAATGTGTGTATGTATTAATGTATGTGGATATTTGTTACTGAACCGTATGGACTAATAAGGATGGAAATTATATTTATACTTTTTTTTTAAAGTGTTGGAAAAAGCATTTACACATGCCACCTGCAAAACAAATGGTTATGTTGTTATGGAACCTTTTCCGTCATAATGGGGTACCGCAGGATTACTTACGCACTCGACCACGATGCATGGAAGGCTGGCCTACCGAGGCAGATCTCATCTAGTCCTTTATAAGCATCAAGGTTTGACTCTCACAGTCCATTCTGCTATCGGAGAAGTACCAAAAACAACCCTCCGCCTTTCGATGACCAGTCCAATACTTGATAAATTACGTATATATACAAAACATTTAAAAAAGCATCTAAGATGATGGAATAATCTAAACTAGGAATCTGTTAAACATTTAAAATAAATAGAAAGGTTTAAAGAACCTTTGCATGATAATATTCTTTATATTACACTATAAATATTTTTCTAGAAGATAACACACCTAGGGAATCTGATCCAGACTCTATTAAAATTTGTATGTTTTTGTATTTTATGTAAAATATAGCTCTAAGTCCCGCTCTCATATTTTCCCCATTTTACTGGATGCTATAAAAATGCTGGAGTTTTTTCCAGGATATTTTATCGCTAGTCGATATTTTCGAAATGGAAATTAAGAAATTTGAATTAGAATTTTATATGTATATAACTGCACAAATAATGACAACTATATTAAAAAAAAGCTTATGCCGATTTCAAGGCACTTAAAAGTAAAAAACTAAATATAATCAAGATTTTTCTTTATATGTATTTGGTGCTTAAACAGATATTTTCCGAGTCGGTATCAATTGAAGCAAGTAAAAGTCATTCCATAACAGCGGAGAATAAAAATTTCAATGAGAACACCTGTTCTCTCATTGTTTCTTTCGTATTTCGTCTCTGTCTACGTGCATCCATTTTTTCCAAAAAAAAAACTATGTAAATATCAGAAAACCTGCTAACAAAATTCGATTGCAATTTGAAAACTAAAAGTTATAAAAACTTTTATTAATATATGTAAATATCATTGTCATATACCAGGATTTGCATTTGCCATTCGTCTCAGACTGCTAACACAAACATCGTTAATAAACCTGCATATCTTGGAGGAACTTTGGAGGTATACCCACTCCTAAACTTGCAATCCTTGTCACTAATTAGAATTGACAAAGTCAAACACGACAGCTAGTTAAATAGTTAATAATACTAAAAAGTTTCTGTATGAGGAGAATAATTAATTTTTTAAGCTTTCAATAATTAAACTCGTATCATAAATATTACAACATCCTTATAGGTTAATATGAATAAATAGGGTATAACTGGATTAAATTAAAAAAATTAAAAACCCCAGACATGTAATTCGCCATTTTGTGGTGGCGGCCACCTTGAAACAATTTTCATCAAACATAGCTAGGAACACTCCCGACTAATTCACCTTTCAAACCAAAAAAAGCAATCAAAATCAGTTCAACCGTTCGGGAGCTACGATGCCACATACAGACACACACGTAGACACGTCAAACTTATAACACCCCGTCGTAAAAAAAATCACAAGATTTTTTAATCGAACTAGTAGTTCTGGAGATTAGTGCGTTAAAATATACAAATAGCAAAAAAAATTCTGCAGCTTTATAAGATTTGCGTAGATGAACACCAATTATAATCAATCGAAGGTCGCAATACTACTCTTGAATGAAGACAATATTTACCTTTAAATGTAATTTATAAAAACTTTTTGATATGCAAAGTTTCGTTGTATATGTGTTCGTAATTCTTCTGTATATTGTATCTTTGTTGATTTCTCACATAAAGAAATGAGCATTCTAGAACTGGGACAGGAAAAGGTCTTCCTAAATAAGATTAATGTACGTTGAGAGCTTCTATCACTTCCATGTACAATACATTTTCTTGAAAGGAAAAAAATATTTTATTCATTATGAAACGATACATTTTTAGAGTTCCGTACCCAAAGGGTGCCAACGGAACCCTATTACTAAGCCTCCGCTGTCCGTCCGTCTGTCGGAGGACTGTATTTCATGAACCGTAATAGGTAGAGAGTAGAAATTTTCATAGATTGTATTTCTATTGCCACTATAACAGCAAATATTAAAAAACCAAGATGGTAAATTACAAAAAGGCTACCATGCAAATTATAAAGAAATCGATTAAGTTACGGAACACTTCGTATGCGAGTCCGACTCGCACTTGACGATTTTTATTTTTCTTCAATGAAGTGTTGTGAAATTAGGGTCTGAACGATCGAATGATAGATTTTGAAGTATATTAAAAACTAAAAACTCTTCAAGCAACATTGTTAATACAATGTAGTAACAATCATAACTCTTCACAGAATTACGTGTCGCCATAAATCTGACCAAATGAAATACGACACCGCGCAGTAATCTCTCATCTCAACGCCTGTCTTGGAATCCAACCGTGTAATTCATGCTTGACACACGTTGAAATTTTTGAAGTTACTCCAAATGCGTTCCCTTGAAAATTAGATTTTATTTATGACGATATGTCATCTATACATATAATAAAATTGTAACTAAGCCGAATCTGTACATTAAATATTTTTTGGAAAATCTTATTGAAATACACATTATTATCGATACAGAGGCTGAATCTATAGTGTTTAGAATTTTTGTCTGTCTGCCTGTCTGTTACCATATCACAGAAAAACTACTGGAGGGTTTTTGATGAAATTCGGTACGATGATAGCTGGTTAACCGGGTCAATATATACGATAATTTTTACCGCGGAAAAATGTCTCATTTCTGAGAAAAAATACAAAAACTGCAATGTAAGAGTATACTAATATGTAAAACCTAAGAATTTTGTTTTTGGTCATCTGAATGCGGGCGGAGCCGCGGGCAATGCTAGTAATATTATAAATGTGAAAGTGTGTTCGTTTATTTGTTTTTTTTTTGTTGGTCCTTCTTTCACGTCGAAACAGAGTGACGGATTGGCGTGATTCTTTGTGTGCATATAGTTGAAGGGCTGGTGAGTGACATAGGCTTTTTACCGCTTTTTTTACCTAGGGACGAACCCGAGCGAAGCGACCCTCGAAGCGATGAGCCCCGTAGATAATATATATATATAATTAGATCCTAATGTAAATCTAAATCAAGGAAGCAAACTGCTCTCTGTTGATTTGAACTTCAATTTAATTCTTTATATATTGTCTTTAGAATTCTTAATAGAGATAAACGTACAGTTTCGTTTTCTGGAAGAGGTAATGAGTTTTTTTTTCTTAGAATAAAACGTATTAATTAACTTTTGAGGTTTTGAGACCAGATTGAAACCAATAGATTGAATGGAATAAAGTATTTTCTATCAAATAAAAACAGCTTTATCAAAATCTGTTCAGTCATTACTAATATGTGTAGCTTCTATTATTTATAACTAAATGTTCTCTGATTTCGAAACAACCTTAGAAGTAGAAGTTACAAATTAAGTATCTCTTCCTTTTGAAAACTGTTAGAAAAATGATTGAAATTAAAAAATATATTATAGCACAATATTTTTAACTTTTGCATATATTTTCTATATTTTAAAGTCTATAGAAAAAAAAGTTCATCTTTATAAGCTTATAGTCATTTTAAGACGGAGTTTTAAACCTCTTCCGGTAACTCTATGATAAGTCTGTGTCTCTCAAGCAGGATCTCGAGTAAATTTGATTTGTTGATTCAGTTTGCACTTTAATTCTTACGATTGGCAAATCCTAATGGACTATAACAAAGGTTTATAAATATTATACAATCTATTATTATTAAACTATTGCCTCGCTGGTGTGGTGTGTTGCTAGCATGTACGGCCACGGAACGATACGAGAGGGATCAAGCCATAGTCCACCACGCTGGCCACGTGCGGGTTTGCGGACTTCACATGTCTTTTGAAAACTTGCTAGGTTCTCTCAAACATGCAGGTTTCCTCACGATGTTTTCCTTCACGGTTGAGACAAGTGGCAATCATTTTGAAATGATTCGCACATGAAAATATCAGAGGTGCGAGACCCGGGATTTAAACCGGCTTCACTCGGTTTTCCAAGCGAGCGCTTTACCATTGGGTCACCATTGCCTTATATTTTTTTATATATTTTTCTTGAAAGGAACGAAATAAAACTCACTCGATTTACGCTCAATTTTCACATAAAGAGAATTTGTGTCTCAGCCAATCTCTTTCTGCAAACACCGTTGTTTACGCAGTTTACATGCAGGCTTTTAAGATACAATATCTGCTATACTCCGTAAGCTGCTATCTCCATCTGGCATCTACTTACTATATTCTGCTGAAATTGTTCTGTAAAACTGTTTATCATGTCTATACATATAATAAAATTCAAACCGAATCGAATATGAACATCAAATTTTTTTTGGAAAATCTTATTGAAATAGTCATTATTATCGATACAGAGGCAGAATCTATAGTTTTTAGAATTTTTGTCTGTCTGTTTGTCTGGGACCGTATCACTAGAAAACCACTAGACGGTTTTTAATGAAATTTGGTATGGTCATATCTGGTTATTCTGGTAATATAACTGGGTAGGTAACACTTAGGATACTTTTTAGTGCAAAAAACATCTCATCTCTAATGAGAAATCTAGGTATACCAACCGTTAAAACGTACTTAGAGTATGAAAATAAAATTAAATTATATAAAAACTATTAGTAACTAATCCATTACAAAATATATACATATTTTCCTGCTAACAAACTCTTTTCTATTAAAACCTTCTCGATTTCCATTAATATAGGCGTGATAATTAAACAATTTATGATGCAATAACACCGAAATATGCCGGCAAATAAAATAAAGGCGGTATATCAAAATGAATATTATTCCCGCAGCTTTGGACGAGTTAATTAATTATTTTCTTTATTATATCTTAATTAAAATATAAGAAACGTCAAGATGTAGATTGGCCGATAGATTACTTTGAATTAATTTGTTTGAAGCAATTTGTTGTTTATGACTTTGTAAGTTCAAATTTTTAGTACTTTAAATTAAAAGTAGATTTTGTTAATGGAGGTTATCAAATTTTTAAATATTTGGTACGAACAAGTCGTAAGATAGAGTGGTGCGCTTTTATTATTATTGGTAATTATTTCTCCACTGGCTTTGAATTTTTAATATTAAAATTAGGGACAGTGGTAGCCCAGTGGTAACGCACTCGATTGGGAAACCAAGTGAAGCGGGTTCAAATCCCGGGTCTCGAACCTCTGATATTTTTATATTATGTGTATTATTTTCAACATGATTACCAATTGTCTTACGGTGAAGGTAAACATCGTTAGGAAAACTGCAAATCTGTGATAATCTAGCAAGTTTTCGAAAGACATGTGAAGTGTGCCAACCCGCCAATTAATAGTGAGGTGTTAAAAAGGGGCTAAATACAATAATATTAAAATATTCATATGAAATTTTGTATTTGTTTGTTTGTGTGTTTGTTACTTCTTCACGCTATAGCAGCTCGATTTAAGTGAAATTCGAAATAGAGATAGTTTATATGTGGAACAAACACATTGGCTACTTTTTATCGATGTACCACGCGAGCGAAACCGCGGGTAGAAACTAGTATTTGTTACACAATTCGACTTGTGTACAGTTGTTTTAATTGTAAAGATGAAGTAAAATTCTTACATGGTTTACGGTCTTTCTAATGGAAATTTTTATTCAAGAATGGCAAAAGTTTTATAATTTGCTTATCTTTCTCTCATTCATTTGTTAGAGTTCTTTGTAAACAATAGAAAATGACTTTCTCATATTTTAAGTAGTTTTCTTGCGAATTAAGGTTTTGTTGAAGTAATGGATACAAAGTCGTGATAGAAAAGTATAAGTTTATTTAAGAATAATTCATCTGTTATTTCTTTTTGTTATAATATTTTACTTAACATATAACATTTATCTACACTAATATGTAACATTCAGTTATTTTATATGTCAGTTTGTAGATTTTGACAATAGATTTTTTGATATGTCAAGTGGACAGTCGGTGATTCGGATTATATGAGTTAGGAATATCTTTATATATATAATTCTTCTGTGAGTGTGTATGTCACTGAACTTCTCTCAAACGACTGGACCGATTTTGATGAAATTTTTTGTGTGTGTTCAAGGGGATCTAGGAATGGTTTAGATTCACAATTTGAATAATAATTTTCATCAAATAAAATTATTAAAAAAAGTTTGAAATTTTCAAATTAAAGACGTGTAGACAGGACAACGTCTGTCGGGTCCGCTAGTAAAATATAAATGTAAAATGAGTATACAGAAAAAGCGAGAAATATAATTGTTAATTGCCAAATATTCGTCTTCCCGGAAAACTCTTTTGAGCTGTTTTAAGTATTATAAATGTGAAAGTTTAGATGTTCGGATGTTTGTTACTCAATCACACCAGAACGGCTGCAGGGATTTGGACGTAATTTGACACAGTCAATTAAATCTGTCTGGAATCACAAATAGGCTACTTTTTATCCCCAAAAAATGTGCGATTCCTGTGGGATAGATTTGTTTTTGTTTTTCTAGAGGCGAACCCGAGCGAAGCTACGGGGAACCACTAGTTGTACATATAATTAAAAATCTTTCAAAGATATTTATGATTTCAAATATTTTCTTTTATAAATAAGTTTCAGGCTTAAACCACTGAACAGATTTCGATGAAATTTAACAAGGGCATAGATTGTATTCTGGAGACACTATTTTTATCCAAAAATATAACATTTCTGTCAAATTCTACAATTTAAGTCAAACAAGTACCATGAGATTATAAATACGAAGTAAATCACAGACTACTATCATAAAAGCTTAGTTTGTATGTTTGAGTGTATATTTGTTACTCTTTTATCTGAAACGGCTGGACCAATTTGGGTAAAATTAAGGTAGATAGACCAGCCCCATGACCTGCAGTAATAAATACACTACTATCAGTAATAAAATTAGCCAAAAGATGGCGGTGCCTGCATATATGATTTTTAACCGACATCCAAAAAGGAGGAGGTTCTCAATTCGTCGGAATCTTTTTTTTTAAATAAAAGTATCTTTTCAGGTTTTTTCACGGTTTTATGTTATATATATAATAAAAGTTTTATTAGCCAGTAAAGCTTTAATAAAGTTCCCATATAACACAAGTTGACCGCGAGAACATGTATTATACTGTAACACCCTCGTTCACGCATGTTAGCACGCAGCGTTCCTTGTGGCTGCAAAACAACCATATAACAATATAATATTTAGAAAACTCAACTCTATGATATGATTTTATGGTTGATTTTTGAATAATTATATATAGTTTGAACTGAATTGTATTTATAAGAACTCCCTCTGTCTGGAGGCGAAATTGCGCGTCCGAGCGTGCCGTTGGACGATGCGATGTAAATTACATGGTCGATATCTGATTCAGTATTATTATGGTGAACTTATTTTTTTGCATTCTTAACTTAGCTTTTTTATTAAATGTAAGTTTTTAACGTTTATTGATGTAGAGCTTTTAAGCGTTCAATTCTTAGCTGAAAGCTACCAAAAATTATGTAAAGAATATTAAAAAAAAATACAAAATGTGCATTAAGTTCCATGTTTTTTATACCTAATGCAGGAAATGAAATCTTGATCACATGAATGCAGAATGTGCGTGGATAAATATTCTGTGAATTTTGGCAATTCAATGAAGTTTAAGGAGATTTTTATTTTATGTGTATTTTCTGACAGACAGACGCGTAAGTGACTATATAAAATCTTAAAAATTTAGCCCACAATTTTATTACTTTAACATTTAAACAATTAAAACTTGTATTCGTTCCTTTATAGCTTAGCGCTGGTTTCTTATTAACACTGGTCAAGAGCAGGTCGGCGGTTTCATATTTTCCAGACCAGAAAGAGTTCAGGCGCAGGACCGACGGCTTTACATGTCCTTCAAGGCACGAGGATGAAACACCGCCAACTTCTCAACTTCTAGCTGTCACTGAGACTTTTTTAACAGAAAGGCTTTTTTAACTAAACTTATCCCGACTCAAACCCAGGACCTCCGAATCTTCAGCCAAATATACTAGCCACTAACCACCGAGACAGTTAATTTAATTTTGAAACTATCACAACTGCCCTATTTGATACTCCGTATACGAACTATATGGGAATTATTTATATAATATAATTTTCATAAATTTATTAGTTTTCCTTTATCGATAGCGATTGTATAATAATCAAATTTATTCACATCTAGAACCCAATAAATCAAAATAAAGTTTATACGTATTGTTTAACAATAGCAAGTTTCAAGTTACATGAACAAAGTGACAGAACAAGTAGTCTGTAGTGGTTGTGGCTGATGAAATTGTTTCGTATTAATTCTTATAAATCATTTTGTTTAGTTTCTTATAATACTGTTATTTTCAATATAGATAAACATTAACTTAAAAGAAATTAATACTAAAAAGAAATCGACTGCCTAGAAGGCAGAAAGTAAGGATAGATATAAAACATATTTCATACTAGTTAAAACAAAAACAAATCTATTCCAAGGGAACTGTAATTTTTTTCGGGATTAAAAGTAACCTACGAGTATGTGCTATTCCAAATTATAATCTATCTGTGTCAAATATCATATCATCTATACTCGTTCAGCCGTTCTGGCCTGATTGAGTTACAAACATTCAAACATCCATCTAAACTTTCACATTTATAATATTAGTAAGAAGCAACATTATAACCATCTCCAAAAACGATAATAAAACCTAATCTAACATTTTAAAGATACCAAATAAACAAAACGGCTGGAAACTAAAATTGATGACTTAGTGGCAGCGTGATAGGATCGCTTATAGTGAATACAGATTAGATGTTTCACTTTAACAACCAGTATCATATCAAATATCACTTAAAAAACCTCAAACTCAAAACATTTCATAAGTATTTTTCAAAACCAATATGAAAATAGGTAAAATGTTAACCGAAAATAAATACCAAACAATTGAACTTAAGATAAAATAATCAAACGAGTAACTCGAATTGGCCGACTGAAGCCTAACTCACGCATGACTGCCTTTCCTTTGTTAATATGAACGTATCGCACCTCGTCCGTGCGATAAACCAGACATGACACATTACTGCCTGTAGGGTAAACCGATTACTTTACTAGATAACTCCTAGTAAAGTTAGAGAATTTGAATTCTTACTAAAATTATAAATGTACCAGCGACTTACACACGCTTTACACGGTTTTAATTTTATTTTGCGGAAACTAACCTTAGTCGAATCTGTACATTAAATATTTTTTGGAAAATCTTATTGAAATAGACGTTATTATCGATACAGAGGCTAAAATTGTAATTTTTAGAATTTTTGTCTGTCTGTTTATGACTGCATCACGGAAACATAAGGATTTTGATGGGTATGATGATAGCTGGTTATACGGGTCAACAGATATTTATGTCATACATGTTCTTTTACTGTGGGAAAATATCTCATCTCCGAGAAATCTATACTAAATGTTAAAACGTAACTAAGGACGAACCCGAACGAGGAGACATGTGAATTCCGCCAACCCGCACTTGGCCAGCGTGGTGGACTATGGTCTGGTCCACCTCGTATTGAAGGGAGGCCCGTGCCCAGCAGTGGGACGTTAAAGAGGGCTGAATACATACATACTTATATATCTTCCCATACAGTATACATATAATAAATTTTTGAGTCGAATCTGTACATTAAATATGTTTTTGGAAAATCTTATTGAAATAGTCATTATTATCGATACAGAGGCCGAATCTATAGTTTTTAGAATTTTTGTCTATCTATCTATCTGTGACCGTATCCCGAGAAAGCCACTGGACAAATTTTGATGAAATTTGGTATGATGATAGCTAGTTATCCGCATCAACATATAGGATATTTTTTACTGCGGGAAAATATCTCATCCCTGAGAAATCTATATATACTAAGCGATAAAACATAACTAGGGATGAACCTGAGTGGAGCGAGGGTGAGTCGAGTAGTATAACTAAAAACTATAAACAAGCACAAAATTCCTACAAAATTTAATGCCCCACTTTTAGTATTTAAACTATCTTTGTAATGGAAGATTGCAAGAATACAAAGCAGAGGATATCTGTACAAACTTGGCATAATGAAGACATTTTACCATCAAAATTCTGAATATCTTTCTTACTAGCATTCGCTGGACGAGATAGAATTTAAATCGATTAAGTATTATTGAGTTGGAACAAAGGCAGTACTGCAAACAATTCGGCAGACGCCACAAACGAGCCAAAACAAGGAATTCAATTGAACGCCCAATAATGTTTCAACCGGATTGTTCAGGCATGCACGGTAAACTTGCGAATGTGTTACACCGCCTTTATGTTGTAAGAAATAAGAGCTACATGAAATCTATACTTAGCGAGACGTAGTAGTATGTGAGACGGCTGGAAAGCAAACACGGGTGCAGACAAAAGACAATTTACTTTAGATTTTGCATATAATGACAATATATTCTTAAGTGGAGCTCTTGATATTAGTATAAGATGGTGTTTTTGCATGATATTAATTTTGTTAATCAGTTTTAAAGTTAAATAACGACAGAGTTCATAAAATATTTTATGGAAAATCTTATTGAAACAAACATTATTATCGATACAGATGCCAAATCTATAGTTTTTAGAATTTTTGTCTGTCTGTCTGTTACCGCATCATAGAAAAACCACTGAAGGGATTTTGATGAAATTTGGTATGGTGATAGCTGGCCATCCGGGTCAACATATAAGATATTTTTTACCGCGGGAAAATATCTAATTTCTGAGAAAAAATACAAAAACTGCAATGTAAGAGTATACTAATATGTAGAACCAAAGAATTTGGTTTTGGGTTATCTGAACGCGGGCGGAGCCGCGGGCAGTGCTAGTCTATATATAAAGAGGCAAAAATAGTTCAGTGCCTTATTCTCATCTGTTTGTCAATCGATTTTCTTTTTTTTTCATTCGTAGCTATTGACGAGCTTAATGTTACCAATAAAAAAATTTGGGAAACAGTTTATTTTTTATATAGATAAGTTCATACTATTTATATATATTTTTCTCAATTTTTAAATAATTATTTTATAATTGAGTTTCGACCACTAAAACCAAATTATCAGAGCTAACAAAATTACTAATTGTGAATGACAAAAACAACTTGTGAGTTACAGGATGTAAGAAGAATATTAGTCATGATATTCCCTGGACAGAACTATATTGTGACTTTATGTGGCAAGTTGCTTGAAATATGTCTTTGTCGCAAACAGAACTGTGTCAAGTGTTAGTGACTTCATTACAATATTGATATTCTAAGAATAAAATAAAGGTACAAACACACAAAGAGTGATGTATAATATCTTTATTTGCTTATTCTTCTTATGCTTTCTATATAATAAAACTGAAAATCTGTCCGTGTTTGTTGATTTATGTGTTTTTAGTACCAAAATATGTTATTATTTACATACTAAACTACTAAACATTATATTCATAAAAAATCCATCTATACTAATATTATAAAGAGGTAAAGTTTGTGACTTTGTGACGTTGTAGGGGGTAATCTCTGGATCTACGGAACCGATTTAGATGAAATTTATTAAAAAGATAGTTTGAGACCCTGAAAAAGACATAGGATACTTTTTATCCCAGAAATCATTGCTCAAGGGGATGAAAATAGGGATGAAATTTTGAATGGGAAATCAAGCCAGGGACGAACCCGAGCAAAGCGAGGGTTAGTCGCTAGTATTTAGTATATACGTAGGCTACTATTAGAGACACAGTTGGTTCAACTAAGTCGTTAGGAATAAATATAAACCAAAAATTTATTTAATTGAAATAAATTTTTCAAGCATCTTTGAATCATCAAGATAATTTAAAGAGCCAGTTTAATTCACATATAGTGGGAACGACTACAGGGTCAAGTGCAGCCCAAGAGGAACTCAATATTAGTTGCTCATTTAAAAGTGGACTAATAGAATTTTTAATACATTATCACTACCCATACCAATGAATCTATCACAATACTCTAACACATTACACATTTTCAACTATATATTTTTTTATGAACGTAGTGTGTACCTTAGTAAAAAAAAATATTTTTTATTTTATCTCAAAATTATTACAAAAACAGGCACTTACATAAAATATTTCATAATTAGACGAAACGTTTGGCTCAGTTTGTAGTGACCGTATTTGCAGTGCCAGCGGTAGCAGGTTTGAGTTCCGCTGGGGGCATTCATTTGTGTGATGATCACGAATGTTTGTACTCCAATCACGGTTGTTTTTATTTATAATATGTATGTATTCAAAGTTATATATGTGTAGTGTATCAACTATCTGGTATCCATAACACAAGCCTCGAACTAGATGATGTTGTGTGTTAATGTCCCAACATATTTATCTCTTATCTCTTGTGAATTATTTTTTTCTGCCAACACTAATAACTATATGAATTATAATTCGATGAAGGAAGATATCAGCGGCACCCTATCACCGTTTCATCGCTATACTAATTAAATATTAAAACTCTCAGCCTAGTTTATAGTTCCGAAAATGCTATTAAGTTGACACCTTGACAAAGCAAGCCCCGAGACGAGAGCTAACGAGCAAACTTTTTAACTTGTGAATAAATTACGTTAGCTCGCGACGGCCCTTAATGAACATTAACAATATACTGTTTATTTTAAAGATAAATTCTAATGAATCTGTATTGGATGTAAAATAACTAGTTTTTAACAGAACTTTTTACAGCAAGAAAACAAGATTACGCGAGAACACAAATATACTCCTCTATTCCGAGATAGTCTCTCCCGTGACCATGATTGCTGTAAAGCTTTGGAAACGTCGAGAACCAAAAATCAAAATAAGTTCGCGAAAAAAACCCGAAAAGATAGTTTTATTTAAGTTGTATTTCAGCTTACCGTGTTCATACTAAATTGTGTTTCATTCATACTTTTGGATTGAACATTGTCGCGTGACTTCATTTTTAGCATTTTACGCATGCGCACTAATCAAATTTTTGTTGCTCGAAAAGCTGCTTCTCAACGTCATATCCTGTTTGTGATTGGCCAGAAATTACAAAATATCAAGATTAATATGGCGGATTGTTATTGTTTACGAGTGCATTGCTTATGAGTTTTTTTTTGTTTTATAGAGTTTTAACTTCATTTTAGCGATAGACATTTTGCGCTGTGTTTGCTTGTGGAATCTGTGTGTTTTTACATATTTGTTAACTTCGGTGTGTTCTATTAGCCATTATAGAATTAATATACATAATATTGACTTTAATACCTACTCTATACGTAGTTGTTTAATAAATAAAAAATATATCGTTAAGTTACTCATTTATCAACCGACTTCAAAAAGGAGGAGGTTCTCAATTCGACTGTATTTTGTTTTTGTTTGAAATATGACTTAATTATTACATGAAATGAGTTATCTAAATATTATCATAAGACTTTTTACTAAAAATATGTGTAAATGTGCTAAATTATAAAAATATTTTAGTTTGTGATGTTTATTATTCTCTGATTCTATTTAAGTTTAGATTAAATATTAATATGTTAAAGTTATTTTAACGAAGCTTTGAATTAAGCTAAATAATAAATGGGGTATAGGACACTTTAAAAATATTATTTATTATTATAATGAATAAAGCCAAATATTATTTATTATTATATTGAATATTATAATGAATAAAGCCTGCGCTTCTTATTGTTCGTTACAATTCGGTACAATAAATAATAAATCAATCTCATCAGTAAGAAAGACGAAGTCGTTCAAACGACATGTCAGTAGATTGCGGTTTTATATTTAAATATATTGTTTAGATTTATTTATGTCAAATTAACAAAAAAAAAGAAAATATTTAAACCCCAAAAAAGTATACTCAGGTATTAAAATATGCTCATAATAAAAAAAAAAAATGCGTTCTTAAATCAAATTTCCGTACTTTCACTTATTAAATGATGCGTAATGATTTTTCATAGATGGCGCTATTAATAATCTGTGTCATATCTTACATATATTTAAAAAAAAACATAATAGTCTTATTAATAAAAAAAATATCTTCACAATTACATTTCAAATAATTTTTTGCATTGATCAGTGTTTTTGTCTTTTTTTTTGGAACGGCTTACCTTTACTAAAATTTTACACTTCGCAACTGCTATTTTCTATAGATGTTCCACACGAGTAAAGTCGTGGGAAAAAACTCGTGTTTATATTGACTTACATAGCATTTAATCCCTCCACGAACGCGGATACGCCGGCGTGTCAGTTAACAAGAGATTTCTTATGCCTGATTTCACCAACAACCCATAAGCTACCACCTACGTATGGGATCCCTAGCTTAAAATTCCCCTAAATTAGCCCCTAAATTAAATTTCCTTTTACCATCGTCTTTAAGCCCATATTTGAAGCACCTAAATTTAGGGGGCCTTTTAATATTTAGGTGACCCCTAACTGTCGGTGAAACAGAAACTATCCCCTAACAGCCCCCTATTTTCCTGCTTAACATGCTTAAGGGATACCTTAAACTTAGGAACGTTAGTGAAATCGGGCATTACAATATTAATTAATTTCTTAGAAATTTAACTGGAGGTGTAATCATAGCGCATACTGTTCAAAACAGTGTCGTAAATTTTTAATAACAAAATGAAGTTCACAAACTTTGCTAGGCTTATCGCTTTAAAGTTTTCGAGCATCGCTAAAACTTTAACACCTAATTTATCAAGAGGCACCTGCAATGGACTTCGGTCCAACTTTCCGATCGCAACGCGCCAATCGCTGGGAACTTTATAAAGAATTATAACATAACATTTCGCTTTAAACTTTGTTTAGCTGAACTGATAATGAATCTATATATCATATTGTGGTGATGTAATTAATTGGTTGTAATTAGTGTGTTCAAGCCCGTTTTTACGTCCCACTGCTGGGTACGGAGCTCTCTCTATGTGAGGGGGGATCAAGCAAGAGGGGGATCTTGGTCTAGTTTATAATTGGTGATTAATAATTCAGCCATTTTAACTACTATCTAGACACAGGCCTCCACTGAATGCGAGGGGGCTCAGGTCATAATCCACCACGATGGTCAAGTGGGGTTTGGTGGACTTCACGCGTCTTTCAAAAACTAGGTTGTAGGTTTCTAGTCAGGCTTTCTCATACGTGCAGGTTTTTTCAAAATTTTCCATCTATCTATTAGCAAGGGTTATGTTGAAAAAAAAAAGATTTTATTGATTGGTTACTGTTAATCCCTAATCCCCATTATATATGTGGAAGCGAGTGTTGGCTGTGTTGACAATATACCAACCCAACAATATATGTGATTTCTCGTATAAAACTTAGCATGTCGCAGTTCTTTTTTTCTTGTGTATTTATACGCAGTAACTAGGCGTCAATTGTAAACTATGTTAAATATTTTTTTTGTTGGTACATGTTGGTACAATAGTATGAATATTATAAATACGTCTAAATTTTTTACACAGCACCCTGATGGATCGGTGTGGTTTTTGTACAAACAAAATCGTACAAAATTACAGACAACGGATGATACAGTATATTCTAAAATTACAATACATCCCCAGAATATTAGTGTATTACATAATAATAGCTAGTGTCTGGTGTAGAAACTAAATGTACATAAGTATAATTAAAATGTTTTGATTGAAGTAAAAAGTCATTATAGGTATATGACATAATGTATATATCACTACTTTTGCCATTTTATTATCTAAATCTGAAAGCTAAATTAATTACAACGGGAACCGTACATTGTTCCGGGATAAAAAGTAGCCTATGTGCTATTCCAAACTATAATCTATATCTGTGCCAAATTTCATACAAATGTGTTCAGCTGTTCTGGAGTGATTGAGTAACAAACATCCATCTATGCAAACTTTCCCATTTATATAGTAGTAAGATTCAAAACAATGGAAAGTGTTATAAAATGTGTTTCTCCGATTTTTCAAAGTTTATTTAAATATTTCTTTATGTACATTACTAGCATTGCATTGCATAATAATTAGTATACTCTTACATTGCAGTTTTAGTATTTTTCCTCAGTAATGAGACATTTTCTCGCGGTAAAAAGTATCCTATATGTTGACCCGGATAACCAGCTATCACCATATCAAATTTCATCAAAATCCCTCCAGTGATTTCTCGTGATGCGGTAACAGACAGACAGACAGACAGACAAAAATTCTAAAAACTATAGATTCGGACTCTGTATCGATAATAATGTCTATTTCAATTAGATTTTCCAAAAAATATTTAATGTACAGATTCGGCTTAGTTACAATTTTATCATATGTGTAGATTATAACGCTGTCTCAACAATCCAAGTAAAATTTACGATGGTGTAAAATGTACGATGATTCTAGTCTACATTATAACCTACAAACCCATCTCAGGCATTCCCTAGACACCTTAACACCGCAGTATGATATATCTGTGATATCATATACTAACAAAATGTCCAATTTCGTGAGATCTCTGTCAGTGGATATTTTCATACATGTCATTTTATGTTGAGAGATCAATATACAGTGGTCAGGATGAGGTATGATACAATAACCATAAATCAAAAGGTCAACTGCCGAAAGTAAAGAATGATCTACGCGTAGTTCTCCGAGGGCTTAAAAGATGAAAAATTCGTAATCGGTTTTATATAAAACAAAGTCGCTGTCTGCTTCTATTTGTTTCTCTGCATAGTTCTTCTAAATCATACAAGGGTTTTTGATACGGTTTTTACTAATAGAAAAAACGATAAACGTTCTTCGGTTTGTGTATAAATTTCTAAAAATTTTGTACCAAATATATATAGTTGCAATTTATTTATATGTATAGATTGTAACTAAGCCGAATCTGTACATTAAATACTTTTTGGAAAATCTTATTGAAATAGACATTATTATCGATACAGAGGTCGAATCTATAGTTTTTGATTTTTTTTATGTCTGTCTGTTTGTCTGTTACCGCATCACAGAAAAACTACTTGAAGGATTTTGATGAAATTTGGTATGGTGACATGTGGTTATCCGAGTCAACATTAGGATACTTTATACCGCAGGAAAGTATCTCATTTCTGCAATGTAAATATTTAAAACCTAAGAATTTGGTTTTTGGTCATCTGAACGCGGGCGGAGCCGCGGACAATGCTAGTAATAAATAAAGGTTTTTATTATAGCATTAAAGCTTATCAATAGCTACTTAGCAAAAAAAATCGGTTGACAAAAAGAGGAGGAAAAGGTACTGAAGTGTTTTGTCATTATCATAATATATTACATACATGTGTATTTTGATTTGAATTGAAATTTATTCCAACTGGCAGGAGATGTCGATCTAGTGGACCCCACACTCTTTTTCTAGATGAAATATTTTTTTTAAACAATAAAACATATTAACAAACAAGACCCAAGGGGGTTGTGAACAAAAAATTGCTGCAGTATATTTTTAATTAAAAAGCCTCTATCTAGTCTGGAGATGTTTTGGTACAACAACCCTATATCATTAAATTTGCTATAAAAGGATACTAGACTAAGCGTACATAGTTTTATCGGTTGCGAATATTTAAAGCATATAGACAATTTAAAATGCCATCTGTTAATACCATATTTCGTATAAGCAGCAATTATTTTATTTTATACATTACATAGCTTGATTCCCAATACAAACTTTCATCCCCATTTTCATCCCCTAAAGGGATAATTTCCGGGATAAAAATATCCTATGTCCTTCCCAGAGTCTCAAGCTATCTTCTCACCAAATTTCATCTAAATCGGCTCAGTAGATCCAGAGATTACCCCCTACAATGTCACGAACTCACAAACTTTACCTCTTTATAATATTAGACATAGATATATGTATACGTACTCGTTTAGATTCCTTATATTTAAATAAATAACAATAAGTATACGTCAAAAATATTTCTAAATTCTACATACAACACGATTTATAGGTATCGTTTAGTATCCTCCACGTTTCTAAAAGATCGAGGTAATCTGGATTCGACTACAAAATACTATGGAAATGCGAAGAAAATCCAAAATATCCAGAATACAAAGAGCTGAGCTGTTAAACTGTATACCTGCATATTTATTTTCTAAAGTATCTACTTTAAACATAAACATCATACTCTCCTTCAAACTATAGTTACTTGTACAAACGCAAAACGTGCTTTCTATGAGCGCTGTAAACTTTTATCTTACATCTTCTAACTTTCATAGTTATTTTTTAACCGACTATTCAAAAGTAAGGTAATGTTTTCAATTTTTTATTATATATATATATATATATATATATATATATATATATATATATATATATATATATGGCTAACATTTAGCATGCTCCCTATCCCAGCTTTTCAGAAGAGTTTTTAGATTTTAACATATGAGGACCTTTAGGATAATTTTAATTACATAGGGTGTTAAAGAGAAATAAATAAAAATATTTTGTCATAGTAATCGTAGTGGAATACCCATTTTGTAATTTAAAATTTTAATTACGCTTCCATTTTGACACAAAATGCAAAGGAAAGATTAGAAAAACGTAACCAACTTTTTTTAAATTCAATTTGGCTAAGCAACTTGAATATTTCTTTAAATTTAAGCTAGAATACGAATGACTTCTATTATGCCATATTTAAATTAAGTAGTGTTCCCATTTTCCATTTAAATTAACTAGCCTAGTGATTTTGTTTTGTTGAGTAATTTAAAATTTTGAGGAATTTACAAAACTTTTTAGGGCTCCGTACCCGAAAGGTGCCAACGGAGCCCTATTACTAAGCCTACGCTGTCCGTCCGTCCGTCTGTCAGAGGGCTGAACCGTGATAGATAGAGAGTTGATTTTTTTACAGAGTATGTATTTTCTGTTGCCCCTATAACAACAAATAAAAAAAATGCAAGAAACATCTTCTTAACGTTCGTAGTCGATCATCGAAGTTACTACATACATATATAGAGTAATAGTCATATTAATAAAAAGTACATGAACGATGATACGGAACCTTTCGTATGCAAATTCGACTCGCACTTGACCGATTTTTTATATTGATAAAACTAAAGCTCGTCAATAGAACTAATAAAAAGAAAAGGAAATCGGTAAATGAATCGAGAAGAAAAAGTTACTGAACTATTTTGTCTTTACCTATTTATTTAGATACATAGATAATATGATCAATGTACCTACTATAATAATATATACTATAATAATACTTTCTACTAGCGACTCACCCTCGCTTCGCTCGGGTTCGTCCCTAGGTTGATTCTCCATACAACTTTTCATCTCCATTTTCACCCCCTTAAGGGATGATTTCCGGAATAAAAAATATGCTATGTCCTTTCCAGGGTCTCAAACTATCTTGTTACCAAATTTCATCTAAATCGGTTTAGTAGTTTTTTAGTTCATTCGTTAATAGTAGTGTAGATATAGAAGTGTCAATTACCATAGTTATTGTTAACTATACCTACTCATACTTACATCTTATATATCGCTGTGATTTAGATTATGAGCTTGATACTTTTATTAACCCCCGACGCAAAAACAACGGGGTGGTATAAGTTTGACGTGTCTGTGTGTGTCTATCTGTGGTATCGTAGCTCCCGAACAGATGAACATAATGACAACACATATTGAAAAATCCGCGTAGTCTTCGTATAAACAAAGCAAAGTCAGATGAATACCTTACTTTTATTTAAAATATTAAACAATAACACACATAAATGGGATCCGCCGCCTTGAGAGAAGCCAGTTGCCAAGCTGGTCTAAGTTGCGCACCCGTTCAGATGAAACTTAAGATGCAAATCATTAAGTTTATAACAAATGAATGTTGAACACACATAAATGTATACATTTATATATAAATAGTCTTATCGTTATTGTGGAGCACGCAACCTGGCTATATTTTTCAATACGACTAGGCCGTGCTATACACATAAATCTTACCCGGCTGCGGGAGATAGCGTCCAACTGCTAAATTAATCTATCTCGAACACAATGCACAATATTTATCGTAAATTTATTAGGACACTGGATCTCCACACATTCAGATCTTATTGTGGTTTGTAATTCTTGAATATATGTATAATAATAAATGGTAAAATATATTTGTATGTATGTTTGTAACAAGGCCTCTTCACATCAGGGTTAATGTAATGTAGTTGTCATCCACGTAACCAATTGTATTCCTTCTATGTTTCAGCGTGTTTTTCATCCATTAAAAGGTTCGTATAGTAAAAATTATATAGGGAAAGTTCTCTCATATGGACACCATTTTTCACCTTTCACAACTGAAATCTATACATATAATAAAATTGTAACTGAGTCGAATCTGTACATTAAATATTTTTTGGAAAATTTTATTGAAATAGTCATTATTATCGATATAGAGGCCGAATCTCTAGTGTTTGTCAGTCTGTCTTTCTGTCTGGGAACGCATCATGAGAACACCACTGGACAGATTTTTGATGAAATTTAGTATGATGATAGCTGATTATCTGGGTCAGCATTTAGGAATTTTTTTACCGCCGGAATATCATATAAATACGTTCAACGTATACGAAACACCAAGGTTCAGATTACAAGATAACCTTGCAGATTACTGAAAGAGTAGTGATATAAAATCTTATAATAATTGATATAATTATAACTTAAGCAAAAGAAACTAAATTATTTTTAATAAATAAATAATTCAAGCATTTTATTGACAACTATATTTATTTATATATAAAAGATGACATAACATTTGTTATAATTTTTTTATCTTCTAACTAACCCGTTGCTTCAGTTAATCTTAGTAGCGTTACCTGCTATGCTACTATTACCTGTAATAGTTTGATTTACAGCATATGTTGTGTTTCCTTCATCTGATGATATCTTAGTAGCGCTACCTGCTATGCTACTATTACCTGCAATAGTTTGATTTACAGCATATGTTGTGTTTCCTTCATCTGACGATATCTTAGTAGCATTACCTGCTACGCTACTATTACCTGTAATAGTTTGATTTACAGCATATGTTGTGTTTCCTTCATCTGGTGATATCTTAGTAGCGTTACCTGCTATGCTACTATTACCTGTAATAGTTTGATTTACAGCATATGTTGTGTTTCCTTCATCTAATGATAACTTTAAATTATCTACACTAGTCTCATTTTCAAACGTAGTAGCGCTTTCAGAAATATCTGGTTCCTTTAAGGCATGATAGTCTGAAGACTCAGCTCGGGCTGTAAATATACACGTGGCAACGCATTCGTATTCATTCTTGAACATATTCATATTTGGAAAACACCCTCGCCACACTCCAACTTCGCATCTCGATCCTGGTTTCCAATAGTAAAGAACTTTAACAGGTGGTCTACCACAGTCTTCCCATCTAAAATTGGCGAAGCATGCTTCTGGAGGCACTGGATGAATAAACTTTTGATTAATATCAAGACAAATCTTGTTTAGCAAAGATTTTTTGGAAATATAATGTAAATCACCGATTTTTTTTAGAAATTTTAGTAATATTTTTATGGCCAAATGTATTCAAGTTCTAAATTCCTTAAAAAAATTGCAGCTCTAGTATTTCTATACCTAGCTCAGACAAACATCTAGGTAATTGACTATTATATGTAAGTAATAACTATCTTTGGGAATACTATGGGAGTAAATGTGAACATAAAGGGAGTTATAAATCATCAGTCATTCTACAGTTGCTTACAGTTTTTCGATTCCATCACATGAATTTCTCTATTATCATGGCTTTCTGCATTATAAGTTAAATTTTATACCAAACCATAGGTTTACAGTTAACAACAATCGCCAACTTTGTTGCTAACGCTGAAACGTTATTGCCACATTAAAACCAGGTCCAGTGTAGGGCAGTTGAAATTTATTTTCTCTTTACGATGCCTACATTGTCGCTCTCGCTTCTAAGCTCTCGTTAAAAGCTTGTGAGAATCATAAGCTACTGCGTTGACGTCAAGATTAAATTGCGAGTTTAAAGGTGTTGTAGTATTTGTTTTTTTTTACGTGTTAATTATATATTTCTTCGCTTCATGCGGGATCTGAAACTAAAACCTCGGGTGTGGCTGTCTAGGATGTAATACGACATTTATATTTAAAGAATAGTTTATTATATAAAAGACATCTGTTCTATAGTAAGCGGATCATCCGGATAAACATTGAGAAGCATCACTAGCAACGTTATTAGAACTGAATAATAGACTACGAGTATGTAAAATTCAAGAAAAAAAATACATGTTTTATAAATCATATTCAAATTCGCTCAATAATCTTGCCAGGTGTGAAAATTTGGCATTTACGTACATACGTACTTACATACATATAATAATATAAATAAACTAGAAAAATAAAGCAATCCATTCACGTTATTTAATAATAATAACCCGCTGTAAGAAATAATCTCCACGACTGTTTAAAAAAAAAGAAAATATATAAAAATACCTGCATTTATTTTTAAATACATTGCCAACATAAATATGGCCTGAAGATATGACATGGCCTCGGACACAATTTGCAATCTTTTAACAGCCTTATTTCACTTAATTATAAAACTGTTGTAAACTTTTAATTGTACGTAAATTCATTAAGATAGTGAATAATGGTCTCTTATCTTCGATGCGTACACTGCAGAGACGAAAATTTATCACTTTAAAAGTGTTTTCGAATTATAAGTGAAGACGCTAGCATTATGGTTGTAAATCTTAAGGGTTTAAAAGGGTAAGGGTTTTTAAGGGTTTAAAGCCTGACTAGTTACTACTGCTGTCGATTTTTTCGGTCTTGAAGCAATCGAAGAAGATAAAATCTAATTCTGAGTGATAGTCTGTAGTTGAGGGGTGTGTAAAATTGTTAAATTCTTATGACCTGTGTCTCGAAGCAAGTTATGGCTATATAAGACTGATCCATTTGGTCAGGGTTCCCCTAGTAACGGAATCAGGATATTTTAAATAAATCTATTTTTTTTTCGGATTTTTTCGTGGATTTATTTTCATTTTTGGTTAATGATGTTTCGAGACGTCTTAAACCTTAGTCTCTGCCGTGACCATGATTTCTGTAAATCATTCGGAACGTCAGGAATCAAAAATCAAAATAAATCTGCGAAAGAATCCGAAAAGATGGTTTTATTTAAAATGTCAAATATTCGCGTAAATCTAAGAAAATATAAGATCAGGATAGCGAGAAGACTGTACTTATGTTTGTTCGTACTTGTGCACTGATCTATGAATTTTAATGTTAACTTCTTATAGATATTTTATTTTCGCAAGAGATCTCGTTAAAAACTTGTTAAGTGTCTGTTTGTAATGGGAACAAATGAGTTTTTCAGGTCATAAGCATTTATTAAAAACTTTTTAGCGGTTTGTTTGTCTGAATTAGTCTAGTCTTGAAGTTTGTAACCATGTTCCAACACTTTATTTCTATGTGAGAGGCTAATCAATAACTTTATCTACACTAATCTACACTAATATTAATAGGAGGTAAAGTTTGTAAGTGTGAGTTTGTTCGTAATGAATAAACTAAAAATCTGCTGAACCTATTTAGATGAAATTTGGTATGAAGATAGTTTGAGACCCTGGGAAGGGCGTAGGATTTTTATCCCAGAAATCATTCCTTAAGGGGGTAAAAAAGGGGATGAAAGTTTGTATGGGGAATCAATCATTTCTCAAGTAAGGGATATAAAACTCATCAGATATCTATGTATATACATATATGTAGTAATATATAATCTATTTATTCCATACTAACCATTAATACACCTCTGTGCCTCAGAGAGTACATAAAGTCACCTACGTTCTGAGCCTACTCTTTTTGAAGTCGGTTGAAAAAGAGGATAATTGGTACCAACAAAAACTTTGTGTTGAACCCATTTGATTCAAAACATTATTTATATAAATTAGAATTATTATAATCTATTATAAAAAATTTACTGCTAACGCCTTACATTGCATTAAAATAGTTAAAACTTTTATAACTCTCACGCTCTCCACTGTAGAAAAACAAGACCAAATCTATCCCACGGGAACCGTACATTTTTCTGGGATAATAAGTAATCTATAAGCTATTCCAGACTAAAATCTATCTCTGTGCCTTTAATCCAGATCGGTTCAGCCGTTCTGGCTGAGTAACAAACATCCAAACATCTATCTAAACTTTCAGATTTATAATATTAATAAGATCAAAATAAACAACCATTAAAATTTGCTTACACAAAACAAAACAAATCGTTAAAAATAACACTTTAAAAATATATGTATACAATATATATTCCAAAGTAATTTAATTTATTAACTGCTCTCACAAAGCTCGTGCATTATTTAATCGGTTAATATAATTAAAGTAAATTTAAAGTCAATTAGCGCAACCACATTCATTCATTGAACTTTTGATACGAGTATTTATATTTTTCAGCGGAATTCTAACAATTTTCCTTTGTTTTCATACTCGTACTCGTATAACGTAGTAGTGACATCTATAGTACCTAGTATCTACTTTGTTTAATTGAACTTTCACTTTAAAACATTGATGAATGAAATAATATTGTTTATTCAATACTCTATTGTATGATTGGGGATACTTTTTATCCCGGAAATTATTCCCTAAGGGGGTGAAAATGGGGATGAAAGTTTGTATGGAGAACCAACCTAGGGACGAACCCGAGCGAAGCGAGGGTGAGTCGCTAGTATATTATATCATAAGTATATTGTAATAAATTAAATTGCATTAATATTTGTCTATCCAATTGAAAAATTGAATCCAATTGACAAATACAATACTTCGAACAGATATCATACTAAAAACTCTTTTCTTTTTGGTTCTGGGATATAAAAACAAACTATATACTTAAATTATCGATATGTAAAAAGTCATGTTGCGAACCCAAAAGCACAAACAACAAACAAACAAACAATAGCAAATTTTTAATATTATTAAACCAAATGTATCCCTGGGTTTTATTACGCAGAATATATTTTATTGTCGTCAGAAATAAAAGCATGTACTACAGCTAACATTACGCAACTACTGTAGATAGGCCATAAAGTTTTTCATCTGAGACGCGTATCAGTCATGCCCATAAAACGTTTGCGGTCATCTTGATCTCAACATGCCACGTTCACTATAAAATATATCAAAGAAAATAACAAAATACAGGTCATAATTTACTAAAAATTAAGTATAAATGATCTTAAGTATGAATTAATGATATAATACTAGTATATTATCTGTTTCAATTTAAGAAAGAATATAGCACATCTCATTTTTTTATTTACTGAATAGTTTATACCAAATTTACAAACATGGAAAAAAAACTCTCGACCTATAAAGTTAATTTGCAATCTCAGTATTCTTTTTTTAGTTTTCATTATAATCAAAAAGAAACATGTGTATAGGCCCTTAGGTAAAATGTAACTATATACGATTCAAAATGAGTATTAACAATCATCCAATCTGCATAATGACAAGTAAGCGGTAATATTTTTTTTACCGGCTAAAAAAACCAGTACTATTCACTAAAACCTCCCCCGTCTTAATGGGGAAACGCACTCAACCGCGATGCCACAACGGCAGGTCAACTGAAGCAGACCACAACAACCATGGGGTTGCTCCAACGGTCAACTCTGCTATCAAGGAAGTACCAGGAGCAACCACCGGCATGGTACACCGCCCACAGAAGTGGGCCACCTCCCTGTGCGTTTCTTGGCTTCGCGCCCGGTTGGGTTGCCGGGCACTACTGAGCCCCCCACCACGACAAGGTGAACGCACGTTGGGGGGTGGGGTGGAGGGGGTGGAGGGAATCGTAACTTATCTACAAGAAAAACGTCCCTTCCGCTTTACGAATTGATGATGCAGGAAAAGAATATAAAGAATAGAAATGAAAAAGGTAAAAAAATATGGAGACTTTCATCATTAAGTTTTTTCCTTTTTACATTATCAAATATTGTGTCGACAGCTAAAAACTTATTATTTATCTACTGATAAATAAAAATCTTACGCGATACTTCACGATTCCTTTCCTATATCACTGTTTCTTCTAATACATAATATCATTTTTATACTGTTACCTACATAATATAGTATCTGTTTATTAAAATTCTAACTCTATAAAAATATTCCTTGTTAAATTATATTGACGAAGGTGTGAACTACAAAAGAATAGAAAACTAAGCTATATCCGTGTAAAATAAGCGATAATGTACGATATATCGATACAGAATATCGATAATGTACCGTGTAAGCGGAACGGTCCAACCATAGTAGCTGTAGCTCAGTCGTAACGCGCTTGCTTGGAAACCAAAGTGCAGTGGGTTTAAGCCCGCACTCTTGTACCTCTGAAATTTCATGTGTGAATCATTTTCAACATGACTTTTTCGGCAATGAAAAACGTGGTAAGGAAAGCTTTCAAAACACGCAAAGTTCACCAACCTCCATAGCCAGTGTGGTGGACTATAACCTGATCTTCCTCACATCGAGAGAAAGTCCGTTAAGCATTAAAAAGGGCTGAATATTCACAGTCATTCCACCAGAAACTTTCGTAATTTGGTACATTGGTCCCTCTTATCTTAACTAACTATTAAAATTCCAATTACAAACAGTCGTACGTGCGGCGGGCGTCATCTCCGGACGTACTAATGCAATATTCTAATCGAGCGATTCAATGCGATTAAAAATCAATTATCTCCTCGTAGCGCCCCACCGTGAGTTATATTGGAATAACATTGGTTGGGAGAGCGGAATTAAATACATTGTATGCACTTGTTAGTATTTTTTTAATATTTTCTATTACTAACTCTTGCATGCGACTCTACACGTGCATATGTTCATTTAGTTTATAGCTACTAAACCCTGGTCTTTATATGGGACAGAAAAATGAAACCTATCCAAATTATATATAAATTAAAATAATGAAAATAATATTTTCTACGCTATAAGCTACCTCAATCAATTAACCCAACGGCCAAGCGAAAATATAAACAAATTAAATATGTACTCTTTACATGTTCACTTTATACCTTCTGTCTATACATCAACATGCTTCCTCCATACATTTTAGTTACACTTTTATAACTGTACAACATTATGGTATGGCGTAGTTATAGAATATAGTGCAAAAGGCATACAGTTCATATTCTGTCTTTGCGATAATACGAATTTCTTTAAAGGTTTAAAAATTGTGATGATGTATATACAAATGATAATAAATATTTTAAAGTAGGCCAATAAATGGCCTCACAGAAATTCGTTTGTGCAAATGCAAAACCTGCATCTCTAAATTCTTTTAGCAAATTGTTCTCCTTGCAAATTTTCAAACGACATGTGAAGCCCGCCAACCCGCACTTGGCCAGCGTGGTGGACTATGGCCTGATTCCCTCGTATTGAAGGGAGGCCCGTGTCCAGCAGTGGGACGTTAAAAAAGGGCTGAATACATGTATGTACGTACGTCCGTGAGGAATCTACCACCGGCTCGGAAGGCAGCGTAATTTTTAGCAAACATTAATTAACGGTATCAGATTATATTAATTACGATACTGAAGTTAAGCATCCAAGACTATACAGCCATATCAGCGAGAAAGTAATAGTGTGATTTTGAACAAATTTGAGGGTAGTATGACAAAATTACAATAAACTGATTATTTTTAATACAAAAACTCTTTTGAATATCTTAAAAAATATCTTTACCTTTTATTGAAGCCCTTCATTTAACTTTCTTTTATGAAATTATAACATTTCATCCCTTTTCCGTAGGGAAAAGACGTCGCGGATTTATTTTTTGATAATTGAGTCTTTGATACGATTTTGTCTTATAATTGTACAGCAATGAATTCTAATGAATCTATCTCCTGTTACTTCATACGATTTGTTGTTTTATTTATTTTTGGTTATTCCCAAAATTACTCAATCAGTTGAATATTTATTTAAATCTTTATATTAAAAATGTATTGTTGATTTGAAAAAGATGTGTTTAAAAAAATAGAATCTACAATTATTAAAATCGGCCACATTCAAGTTGGACTTACCGCACCCGATGGCTGCCATCAGCCCAAAAGACATGATACGAGTAATTTAACATATATGTACCTAAATATCATTAATCCGAATTATTTTTGATCTCTGACATATGCAGAGAATAGCATATGGCATTTCATTAAATACACTATATAGTAAAAACTAAACGATAATTATTTTACCTACCAATCTCCTTCGTATCTTCTCTATTGTACGTGACGTTAACGAAGTAAACTGTGCTCAACTGGCACGCATTGAAGCCATTAATAAGAAAATATTTTAATTGTACACTAAACGGGTTTTCTTGGTTATTATATGTCTGTAATGTGGCTAAAGTTCAGTCGAACCCAGACCTCAGAGGTAGTGCAAAATATTTTAATAATAAAATATTTCCTATGGTGACGAAGGGACGGACTAAACGTCAAAGTCACCCAATCCTTTATAACAAAATCTGAAAATCTTATAATAAGAAATAAGTTGTATAAACATTGGGTATAACATATTCTATTTATAACCTCCGACGCAAAAAGAGAGGTGTTATAAGTTTGACGTCGATGTCTGTCTGTCTGTGTGTGTGTGTGTGTGTCTGTCTGTGGCATCGTAGCTCTCAAACGGATGGACCGATTTCGATGATGTCTTTTTTTTCATTTGAAAGCCAGTTTCCTTGAGGTGGTTCTTAGCTATGTTTGATCAATGATGGTAGACTATACATATATCATCATTGATCATGCTACTCCGAAAGGAGCGGAGCAGTAATCATAAATGTCAACAAATCGGTCATACTTCCATACATTATTGTAAAACTGATGTTTATAATATGTTTAAGTACTTAAACTCAGAATATATAACATATAGTCTATCTGTTCCATACTAACCGTTAAAACGTACCTAGGGACGAACAAGAGTGAAACAAGGGTGAGTCACTAGTTATTGATAGTATTAACATAAAAAGCTAAAAACGATGGCAAAAACAATCAATATATGTAAATATAGAGTCCAAAAAAGATAATATTTTCTAAAATACAACGTTTTACGTATACCTACATACATATATGTATATCAATGTTAAAGTATCCAAAATCACAGGAAGTAAGTTCTGCAAATTATAACGCTAACTAACAACTTAATTCTGAATCGTGTTCCGCTTATTAGTTGGTCGACAAAGTTTTCATTGTTCGGCCGTTTCGAGTTAGCCCGTATAGCTAAATTTTAGCACCTAGTACTGGTATTATAATTTATTGCTTCGATTTCGGAAATTCGCCTACTCCATATTATAATTGCCTCCCGTTTAATCCCATATAATAAATTATATAAAATACTTTTTTTCGATTAATAATTATGTTTTGGATTACATATATATATATATATACTTACCGACTCACCCTCGCTTCGCTCGGGTTTGTCCCTAGATTGATTCCCCATACAAACTTTCATCTCTATTTTCACTCTCTTAAGGGATGATTTTCGGGATGAAAAGTATCCTTTGTCCTTCCCATGGTCTTAAACTATCTTCTTACTAAATTTCATCTAAATCGGTTCAGTAGATTCAGATTACTCCCTATATCGTCACAAACTCACAAACTTTACCTCTTTATAATATTAGTATAGATTTCGATACCTAAAATGCATCACAAATTGATGTATAATATTTTAACTATATTAGAGTTTATACCTAATCATATTTACCTATCAGATATTCATATATTAAAATATTGTCGGCTGGCACCGACTTCGAAAATATCTGATTAGATGTCTATTCCAAATGAAAACCTCCGTTTAGTTATTTTTTACATTTTAGTGCCAGAAAGTCGGTTTTTATTTTTTAAGTTTTTATCTGTACATATAAAAACTGTAGATGTCAAATGCTAAAAACTAAGACAGGGGGATGTAAGAAGACAAATAGAATAGAAAATCCAGATTTTTTTCAATTTTTTTGCTTCTCGGTCTGTCTGTTTGTCTGTTTTTTTGGGCTACTCTCCGAAACTGTTGGACCGATTTAAATGAAATTAGGCACCTTATATCAGTCAACATTTTAGATAATAATAATGAGTTCCCATGGGATAGTTAAAAAACTATAGTAACTTATACACCTTAGTACACAACAACTTATGCACCTAATTTAGTAATATTTGGCACGATGATACATTATATCGCCGGTCAAACAACAGGTTACTTTTTATCCCGGAAAAATGAACGGTTACCATGGTATACATCTTCTTGTGCTTTTCTAGAGGCGAACCCGAACGAAGCAAGAGTGAGCCGCTAGTATTATAACAAGGCTTTTGAAAGAAGAGAACTATATAGAAAAAATATATGGCAATACTTTACCATACCAAAAACCGCAAATATAAACCAAGTAAAAGTTAAAATTGTATTTAACACGAGTTGCATAATAGTGTAATAAAAAAATCTGAATCATACACTTAACAGTCATAAAGATATCAAAATAATTACATACATCATATGAAAATGTCTTGGAACATATGAATTACAAGGTGTTTTACGCTTTTTAACTTTACCCAGTTTTGATACTAAGAAGTGAAGTAATGTTAATTGGTATTTAAGCGGTAGATTAATCAAATAATTGCCTTAATACCGACATTTGGAAACCTGTCCGATTTGGGTCACTTTGACATTTCATTCATAAATTTTTTGGAGCAATTTTTATTAATAAGCTGTTGGGAGAAAGTACCAATCACTCATGTCGATGGTTGCAAAACTCGTGCTTTTGCAATAATACGCAAAATTTAATATTTTTTGTTATAATTTACTATATAATTTCATTTATGTAGGTACTTATAATATACGTATGTTTGTACGTAAATGCTCCTTATTGCTTACATCACGCTTCTCTTTCTATACTTATACTGAGTTTTATACTTTTTGATGTTATTTTGCATATACCTTGGAAACTCAATGTTTTCTGTTATTTTTCTTTCGTGTGTGCAAATAATATTTTACGATAAAAAAAAACATGTGGAAATCTGCATATCTGAGAGAAACTAGCAAGATTTGGAAAGACATGTGAAGTCCGCCAACACGCACATGGTCAGCGTGGACTATGGCCTAATCCCCCTCGTTCAGATGACCAAAAAACAAATTCTTAGGTTTTACATATTAGTATACTCTTACATTGCAGTTTTTGTATTTTTTTCTCAAAAATGAAATATTTTCCCGCGCTAAAAAGTATCCTATATGTTGACCCGGATAACCAGCGATCACCATACTACATCAAAATCCCTCCAGTGGTTTTTCTGTGATGCGGTAACAGACAAACAGACAGACAAAAATTCTAAAAACTATAGATGTTACTGTATCGATTATAATGTTTATTTCAATAAGATTTTCCAAAAAAAATATCTAATGTACGGATTCGGCTTAGTTACAATTTTATTATATGTACCTATAGATATTTTATTTCAGCCGTTTGGTCCATATTACATTTTTTAATCAAAACGCATAGCTTAAATTACTCTATTAAAAATATACATATAATATGTAAAAACACACTTGTTGTCTATACTGTCTATTATACATCGAACACACGGCTTCCAGCGATGCACTTATATAGGGATAAACGGTATCTCGCTACACTAGTATGTTCACAAGAATAAATCTCACTTACCCACATCTTACGCTGTTTGCTCTAATATCATAAACGAGAAGTTACACTTAGATGCACTATCGTCTTATAAAACATAGTTTAAAATTTGAAATATTTATTTTAGTTACATATTGAAATTTCTGATACAGCAGAAACCTAAATTCAAGATCTTTCAATCATGATAGATTATTTTACTAAGCAAGTGACTTGCTTTTTAGTTTATTGTAGTTTCCTCTTTGAAACCATAATTTCCGAAAAATATTTAGATACCATTCGGCACTATTTCTCCTACGGGGTTAAATTATAGGAATCATATCAATGACATGGTTTTACGCGCCATTGTCAAATTGTTTTTCATACTAGTAAAAAAAATATTTTTTAATTTGGTTAGCTCTTTCACTTTAATGTCCTGAAGATTTTTATTTCTAAACGAGAATCGAACCCCGACTTAATAAATAAATTAAAAAAGCCTGATGAGATGATCATAAAATCCTACACTATAAATGTATGCCGAAATTACTTGATACTGTCTTAGATTTTCTCGAATATTTGACATCTTACTACTATGTATATAAATGCGAAAATTTGGATGGATGAATGTTTGTTACTCAATCACGCCAGAACAGCTGGATGGCTCTGGATGAAATTTGGCACAGAGATAGATTATAGTCTTTAATAGCACGTTTTATCCCGGAAAAATGTGCGGTTCCCGTGGGATAGATTATTGTTTGTTTTACAAAAGGATCGAACCCGAGCGAAATTAGAGTGAGCCGCTAGTTTTAAATATAAAATATCTTTATCTTTTTAATTTTTTCTCTACCATGACCATAATTACTGTAAAGTTTCGAGACATCGGGAACCAAAAATCCAAATAAATCCAAGAAAAATCTGAAAAGATAGGGTTGTTCAGAAATTACGTAAATTTTATCAAAATTGGTACACATCTAAAGCAGTATGATTCATAGGAAACATAGACGAGATTAAAATTTCTTCGTACTCTGTTTCATAAGCGTACGCCATCTGTGCCTTGACAAGGGTCCCGGTCAGCGCGGACTGACGGGTTCCGTATGGAAATAAATGTAGCTTAAATATTTATAAACAACTGCTGCTATTTTGTATTGTGCTTAATTTTGAATTTATATTGTCCTTTAAAATTGTATTTGAGGGAAACTGTGGAAGTGTACAACTTACAAGTCACATAACAGTTATAACCGCTTTTGCAAAAAGGGCGTACGTTTTAGTCGATTTGTTTGTGTATTGGCCAATTCAAATCGATTCGATCGATATTTTTTAATGAATATGTTATATATATATATATATATATATATATATATATATATATATATATATATATATATATATATATATATATATATATATATATATTTAGGAAAGGAAAAGGTTTTCTCCTCTGTTTGTAAGCCGACTTTCTTCTTCTTTTCGGCTTTCGATCTTTTTTTGTACATATATAATAGCCGATACGAACAAAAGTGCTATTAACAAAAAAGGGTATGGAAATAGTTGGCATTTCTATACAGATAGTTAAATTCTATTTACCTGTTTACATTAAAAAAATCAATAATAATTATACACGAATTTCACCAACTAAGCGAACACTAGCACATATCAATTGCATAGAAAAATACCGCTACGGATTATAGAATTACATACCTACATATATATATACAAATAAATAACAAAGAAATATTGTAAATATTTTCCTATATATATGTAAATATTTGGCTTTTTAACACTAAACGCCCTAAGATAGACCCGACAAATTGTTAACTTGTAACCATTCACGCATGATTTGATTTCAATTGAAGCAATAGATATATTAGTTCAATTTGATTAACTTCAATAAGTTAATTGTAGTATACATAAGTCTTCACAGTATATGTATATATAAGTCATGGCGTAGTGATTGCGTGGGTTACGGGTTCAATTTCTACAATAAGTACCCCAGTCTGGTTTAGAGTAAAGGAATAAGGTAGTGGATACCATTTTCTAGCACGCATTCGTGGTATAAGTCCAAAATGACCCTTGTAATTGTCGCCTACTATATGAAGAAAAATACATAAGGATATTCTAGTATATATTCTGTATAGCAATCCATACTAATATTATAAATGTGAAAGTGTGTTTGTTTGTCCTACTTTCACGTCGAAACAGAGTGATGGATTGGCATGATTTTTTGTCTGGAGATAGTTTGGAGGGCTGCTGAAACTGGAAAACTACATAGTATAATATACATAGTGTATCTACTCTATACTAACCGTTAATGTTAAAGTTAAAGTTAAACCCGAAAGATAATTTAACGGTCAAAGCATATAAAATATTCGTTTACTAAAAATAAATACTTATCATCAGCTCGAAAAAAGTGGTGCGATTCTAAAAAAATACTCGTGACATTCTCTTTGAATTGGCAGGATTATTGTATGACCGACTATAAAGGTAGAGGTAATTAATTCATAACAATATTTTTACGGGTACCTTCTTTGTCGTTTGTGAATCGACTTTTGTAATTGTATGCTAGGCAAAGACAAAACTTTATCGTATTTTTCAAAGCATTTTCTTTTTTTTTGTTTAGTAGCTATTAAAGAGCTTTAGTGTTACCAAGAAAAAAATTGTTTATGGATAAATTTCTTTTAAAATTAGTTAAAAAACCCTTAAAACTGGAATGATGAAGTGATTTTGTAGTAAGTTAGCCTTTTCTGTTAAAAATTTATCATTTTTATATATTAAGTAAAATGTAAATTAAAAAAATATTTATTATCACAAATGTAGACAGTATCAATCAGTACCTTTCTCTATTTTCATATTTTATATATGTATATGTATATATGTATATTATATACTATGTATATGTATATATGTATGTATATATGTATGTATGTATGTATGTATAAGTGATTATTATTACCTTTATTTCTAGTATATATTTAGTAAAAAATTTTTGCACTATATTGCCCGCTGACATCTTCCACAACCAGGGGTTGACTGGAAGAGATCTCTTTTAGAGATAAGTCCACCTTTGTGAACTATGTTTACTTTGTTATTTTTTTTCTGCATCATATTTTAAGTGCAATAAAGAATATAATTAATAAGTTTAGTTATTTACTTAACTTTTTGAGATCATCCATAAATATAAACACATACCTACAGATAGAAATTAGTTCCAGTAACATTAATTCATATACAAACGTGCTCGTTTAGTTTGGCTTGGCGCTATTGAAGGCAAGTCACTCGCGATTTGATCCTTTGAGCTTCGCTGAGCTTTAGTCTTCGGATTACTAGGCGGCTATGACCATTCTCGATTATAATATCCGTAGATGACAGCAGTATTATAAATGTTTAAGTGAATTTGTTTATACTGTGGAGATATTAAATGGTGTTTTGATTGGGAGTAAACAGTGAATATACTTTATTGTATGAATTTAATATAGAATAAACAAAAATTGCACTCCAAGTAGAAATTATTTTTTAACAGGGAACCTCCTGGAAATAGATCTAGCCATTAAAAGAAGAATATTGAAAATCAGTCAAAAAGCATCCTTTGCGACGCAGATGTGTAAACTATCACTGGAAGAAAGACCATCAAAACAACAAAGTCACTTTCCCAAAGATAATAGCAACTCACCTTCATTTTGCTTCGGATTCGTCCCTAGACATAAACAAATCTATCCCACGGGAACCGTACGTTTTTCCGCGATAAAAAGCAACATATTCCAGACTATAATCTATCTCTGTGCCAAATTTCAATTAGATCCGTTCAGCCGTTCTAGTGTAAAAGAGTAACAAACATCCATACATACTCACAAACTTTCACATTTATAATATTAATAAGGATTAGCAAAAGTACCATAAAGCTATTAAAAACTTATATATACAAGTAATTTTTTTTTTTTATAAAACTTTATTGAGTTAACTACACCATAAATATTAAGAAAAATAGTGCTGATTGCATTTCATCAATTTAAATTAAAAGCTTGGATTTTTAATTTATATTAAAAATAGCTGAGCTATATTTCAAGAGTGCATTTATGGTTACCTACGCGTAAACACGCTGCTTCGTTTTAATATATTTAAATAATTTTATTAGAATTCTGTATAGAAATCTACACTTCTACATTAATATTATAAAGAGTTAAAGTTTGTAAGTTTGTATGTATGTATTCAGCCGTTTTTAACGTCCCACTGCTGGGCACGAGCCTCCCTTTGATATGAGGGGAATCAGGCCATAGTCCACCACGCTGGCCAAGTGCGGGTTGGCGGTTGACATGCACATGCAGGTTTCCTCAGGATAATTGCCGTCACCATAAGACAAGTGGTAATTATGTTGGAAATGATTCAATCATAAAAATATTAGAGGCGGACTGGGCTACTACTGCCACTGCATTTTGGACGGCAAACTCAGTTTACTGTGTATCATACACACACTAATTATTATAATTTAAGTAAATATATTGTAGCCGGAAAAATCTGGCTGTACTGTGGCTATCTCGATGTGCGCTGCCTAAGCGATTTGAAATAAAGCAATAATAATATGGCAAAAATATACCTAAGGATACGACAAAGCGAGAGTAATTTGCTAGTAGCACATAAAAACCGTTATGTAACAAAATATGCTGTGTCTCTTCTTACATGATTTTGACTATGATGACATTTAGGTCTTTTACATATCGCCCTTTCAAATGTAATCTGGTGTTCTAATTCCAGTTATATAATTTTAATACAAAAATATATTCTATAGGTATATATAATAAAATTCTGAGTAGAATCTGTAAATTAAATATTTTTTTGGAAAATCTTATTGAAATAGTCATAATTATCGATACAGAAGCCAAATCTATAGTTTTTAGAATTTTTGTCTATCTATCTGTGACCGCATCACGAGAAAACCACTGGACAGATTTTGATGAAATTTGGCATGATGATAACAGGTTACGGATAACCTATAATACCGGGTCAACATATAGGATACTTTTTACTGCGGGAAAATATCTCATCTCTGAAAAATCTATACTAAAAGTTACAACGTAAGTAGGGATAAACCCGAGCGGAGTGAGGGTGAGTCGCTAGTATAATAGTAAATTACGTAATTTTAATTGAATCTCATACATTTAATTCTAAAGTTGCCGCCCAAAAATTTACAGTGCGCAATAAAATTACCCTTTTATTATTTCTTTGTCATTACCATCGTTTATGAGTGCTTGCATTGAAATTGTTGACAAAAGCTCAATGGGTGGTACCATTTGGTTTTATTACAATAACTTATTTCAAGGGTCGATTATATAAATTGGAGATGTTTGGAGCTTTTTTGCATGAACATTTTTTCTTCCTTAATGACGGTTCAGATGGACTCATTTTGATTAAATTTGCGCATATTGCTAGTTAGTTTTTCTGATGTCGCATTTTATGACTATAGAAAGACGAAGGGGAATAGTTTATGAGACGAAAGGGAGAAGCGAGAATATATGAGATTTAAAGCACGTCCATTTACTTATAAAATTTACTTGAAATCTGATCAACAATTTGAGCATGAAAAAGTAGTATTTACTTCGTTTCATTCTTCGCATTCCAGCATTTTAAAACGATTGTTTTTCTTGTAACACTTGAAATACCCCTCGGGAGAAAACTAGTTGAATAACAAAAAAGTATTCTTTGCATGAATGTTTACAAAATCTTCCATTACTCCAAAAATTTGCATTTACGGTACACCGAATCTAAAACGTATCGTATTCCATCAGTATTTTTTTTATTTTTCCGAAAATCCGGCTTTTCATGACGATGCCACCACGTTGATCCTAAGCTAGAAGCATTCCGACACGTTCAGTAGTCATTCACATCTCTATGGGGGTAGAGTGGTGTGAAAAAACCTTTAACACCACCTGCCCACATGAAAGCTGCGCTCTGTAGAAATTGTTTTTTTTTGTTCTAGGTAATAAATAGTATTAGTAAATATGTCGCTATACGTATCTGTTTGTTTGTGCTCTGTTCTTTCTTATCTTCGCGACGGATTTTGATGCAGTTCTGTTGAAAAGTGACTTCTTCTGAATAGTGAGAGTTTTATGTACATATTTTATTTAGAGGAAGTAAGTCGATTTTGTTATCAAGTGGTTATGTGAAGCGAGTGTATAGTTAATTATTAATAATATAACATAAAGTGCCCTATTTAATTCAAATTAAAATTGACAAGAAAAAAATATATTAAAAGTGAAACAATAGCATATCAAAATTATCAAAATCAATACAGTTTTCTCTATGAAAAATAAGGATTCTTATACAAGATCCCATCTGCAACTCAAAATGAGCAAACTGTTAACGGAACTCTAAGCCACTAAAAAGCATATTGACATATATACATACAAAAATTTAAATTAATTAATTATTATCTGTATAGATATAATATAGCTTAGCCTAGCATAGCAGTGGACGACTTGTTTTAAGCCATTGCGATGGCCGCGGGGTAGCAACGGGTGTGTTTACACGAATCGCCACTTTCACGAAGAGGGCATTGTCGGTTAGAATGCCATTTCCTCCCAAAAAGTGTCGGTCACTATATTTGCGAAACTCTTTGACCAGTTGCAAATTCTTACAGAGTACTTTATGTTAATGTCTGAAGAGTCTACTTTTAGTTTATTTGCTGGAGTTTTACTAGTTTTAGACTGTGACATCGTTTTCGCTGAATAATTAACAAGCGTTTGAAGGTAAAAATAAATTAAAGTACATTTAGCTTTAACGCTTTAACTGAATTCTTGTTTAGTTCATTTTACAACTTTATTATAAAGTTTTAAAATGAACTAAGCAAGAATTCAGCAAAAGCGTTAAAGCTGAATGACTTTTAATTTATTTTCTTTATTTGACTTAAAAAAAACTGTACAAATAACACAAAGAAATAAAGTTGACGACCTAACTAACGAATGTCTATAAAAACCTCTTCCTATTAACACATTACATGTATTTATGAAAGAAATAGTGTAAAATGGCGAATGTGATATCGCAAAGATTCTACTTAGTGTTTATTTCGCATTGAACCAATAAGCTATGTATTAATATCCTTAATCAAAATCTTATACATACATCATAAAACTAAACAAACCCGTGACCACCAACGTAGAGCGCCATTCTATTCTTACAGGATATAAAGACATACAATGTATACACGCATCGTATAACACTTCGTAATATTTTAACTTAGACAAAACTGATGTTAATAAGAATTTGCGTGCTACTTTAGCGTACATTACAGCATAAATTTTTCATATAAAAATATTAATTCATAATTCAAACATTATGAAAATGAAACCTAGTTTATAATAAACATAACATAACAACCAGCACTGAGGTTTAAAGTACGAATTTCATTCAAAAAACCTTTTAGGACCATCTAAAAGTTTCAAAAAAGGTCTACCTAATAGAAGGTTGCATTAGCAGCAAGCATAAATGACCGCCTTTAAACCGTCCTCACTTACATATGAAAACTGTTAGAACATGTTACAGGTTGTTGAGTGTATAAAAGCATTTACAATTTGCTCGGTGACCATACACCCTATCATCCAGATTGTACCAATAACAAGCAAAATTGACGCTTAACATCATATAAATACGATATATAAAAACGGTATATAAAAACATTTTGGACGGGTGTACATGTCCCAAATACGCGACTTTTGCTACGACTGAATACTCTCGTTAACTGTAGGGATTTCGCGTCTAGTTTTTCTTTTCTGTAAGTGAATTTGGAAAGTGGTTTCGGCACTTTGGTTGGAGACTGCTAAGTTAGGAGTTGATTTATTTACTTTGTCTTGATGACGTGTATGTATGTATGTATATCTGTGCATATTCATTCGAGCTCTAATATCTGAAACTAGTCAGATTTGGAATATTTTTACATTTCATAGTATAGTATTGAGAACGATCAAAGGCTATCAAACATCATACAGTCCTATAAATATTTTTTTTAAACCGACTTTGTCACTCGAAACTTGTAATATTTTTGTGTTTTTCTTTTATACCTGTACTGAATTTAATGTTTTTTTATATAATGTTTTTTTTACTTGTACTGAATACTAAATACATTACCACTTCTCAAACCCAACTGGTTTACTAACTAGTAACCTGTGGTCAACGATGCTGGTGTCATAATTATTTATTTAATTTTATTATTTGTTTAGATATAAGCCTTATTGTGAACACTGTTTGTAGACCCAAATAAATAAAAAAAGAAACTAAATATATAGGTACTAGTAGAAGGACAGATATGTGTAGAACATAGACATGTGTTTTCGCAATATAATATGAATTAGTATGTAAAATGTAACGATATGAATTATCATAGCTATATTTATATATTAAAATGTGCGAGAATATTATTTATTGTAGTTCAAGCTTGTATATGCGTATTTAAAATTATATGAGACATGGTTAAAAAATACTACCTTGACATAGAATAATAAAAAATGGCTCAAAATATTTGAAATTTAAAATGAAAAAAGGCTTTTTAAATAAAACTATCAATAAATATTTCGGATCATTTCGCGGTTTTAGTTTAATTTTTGGTTCCCGACGTTTCGAATGCTTTACAACATCCGTGGTCACGGGAGAGACCATGGATGCTGAGAGAGTCTCTCCCGTGACTATGTCAAACATTCGCGTAAATCTAAGAAAGTATTATGAAAGAGGCTTTTTTAAAACTTTTAAAAGTTACAAATTATTATTTTATCATCATTATTTTAACTGTTTAACGATAATAAACACTGGACTTCCTCGAGTTTTGAGAGCCTATTCCTACAATGATATAATAAAACACCAAAAATATTATTTGAATTTTAACTTCTAAGAAATGTTACTAGTGACGTTTAAAAGTATTAGAGTCATCCATACTTAATATTATAAATGTGAAAGTGTGTTTGTTTGTTTGTTTGTTTGTCCTTCTTTCACGTGGAAATGGAGTAACGCATTGGCGTGTTTTTTTGTGGAGACAGTTGGAGGGCTGGAGAGTGACATAGGCTACTTATACATACAAACCAAAAAAATGTATGATTAGAATTATTTGAAACTTGGTATTAATGCTCTTCAATGAAATTAAATAAATATGTGTTTTAGCATTTTACCAAACTCATCCCATAAGGGGGTAAAATAGGGGATGAAAGTTTGTATGAAACTATCTTTTTAGATATATTTTTGCAGTTTTAGCATGAGCGTAGCCGCGGGTTCTGCTTGTTCACTATAAGTTTAGGCGATCCCTAATAAAATTGAAACGAAAGGATCTTAAATTTAAGAAAAACTGACGAATTTAGCGAACTTTATATTAAGTTACACAGAAGTAACGTAACACTGTATTTATCCATTTTAGTATTTATTCAATACGACTGTACATCAGATTAAGATATATTTTATATAGAGCTCGAACCCGTATATACTTGCGTACAATATAATCGTCACTTTTGCGCCAATGGCAATACATTATTTACGCGTTACAGTCAAAAACCTCTGCAAAAACTTTTAATCAACGAAATTTACAACCAAAAACACGCCCAACTCGTTATTTTATTTTATAAAATATCAATATTTTATTGAAAAATACGTAATATCATAGGTCAGCCATACCGCTATAAATCTATCGGATCGGATCGTGATCGTGTCGTGCACATAAATTGGCCCAAGTGTTTTATGTGAGGACCAACCGATAAAGCGTTTATGCTAATTCAGATACTTTATGTTTCTGAATGGGGAATTTATTAGCCGTTCGAAAAATTCACAACAAAGTATAGGTGAAGATGTGGACGAGAAGTATGAATCACGTGGGAACACAAAAATGTGAGGATATAGATACATGTTTTGCCTGTAAATGGTTTTCGTCTTGATTTATGGTATTTAGCGTATCTTTTCTTTTATTTCGACTGTATTTTTACCATTCGCGTTTTTTCTCGTAATATCCTTGTACTAAATAGAATTTTTCAGCTGTTTATTAAATTTTCGTCTTTAATATTGCGAAATGAATTTTGGTTGATTTTTAATACAATTTAAAGAATTTGCTTGAAACATTTAATGTATAGTTTTTAGAATTTTTGTCGGTCTGTCTGTCTGGGAAAATATATCATCTCTTAGAAATCTATACTAACAGTTTAAACAACCCTAGGGACGAACCCGAGCGGAGCGAGGGTAAGTCGCTAGTTTATATATAAATTTCTTGAGGATATGGCAAAAGGAAACAACGTAATTATAATACAATGTAAATTTGAAAATAAGAAAAAAATATATGATAATTCCACAGATATAAAAACAAATATATTTATTAAAAATATGTATGTATGTACGTATGATATATCTCTGTTACTTATTAACACTAAAAGTATGACCTATATTAAAAAGAAATTAAGTTATATTTTCTCAACCGACTTCCAAAAAGGAGGAGGTTCTCAATTCGAGCGTATATTTTTTTTATTTCATATGTTAATTTTATTATAAGTTATTTTTAATTTAAATTAATAATATAATATACGAGTATATTCTAAGTACGACATAAGCAGTATTTAATAAAATATTTGGATTCCTGTATCAGTTCTAAAAGTAGGTCAAAAGGCTGTAATCTAGACATACGCGAGTTGATTACTGCCAGAGCTTAATCAAGCCAAGCTATCGCTCATAAGACGTTTCCTATAGTACATGTTACGTATTAAGTTGCAGGTTTGTAACATTGATTTTTTAATTTAATTATGTAAGCATATAGCATATTTTCCAGTTAAATAAATAAAAAAATCATAATAATAATAATGGTACCCCAGTGGTAACGCGCTCGCTTAGGAGACCGAGTGAAGCGGGTTCAAATCCCAGGTCTCACACCTCTGATAATTTCATGTGCGAATCATTTCCAACATGATTACAACTTCTGAGAAAACATCTGAGAAAACCTGCATGTCTTAAGTTTTCAAAAGTGATATGCAGTCCGCCAACCCACACTTGGCCAGCGTGGTGGACTATGCCCTGATTCCTCTTGTATAGAAGGGAGGTCTGTGCCCAGCAGTGGGACGTTAAAAAGGGCTGATCACAATAACAATATACTCCTGACAACTAACAAAATCACTGAGAATAACCAACTGTGCAGGTTAATATAGTATGTACGTAAACATAAGTGCACACTCTGTTCCATTCATTATAAAATTTCGATGAAACAACAACCCTGAAGTAAGCTCTTATTAATTATTTACCTTTAAATAAATCATTAATACTGGCAAATGTCGACTGAACAGCTTTGAAAACCTTACTAGGTTTAATATAAATGTTTCTACTGAACAGGAATCGAACCCGCATAACCTATATAAAGATACACTGATCAGGCATACAAATAATATTATTGACGCTATGAATAAAACAATTAAAACTACAATACACTCATTAATGTTAAATCTCATTAAGAGACAACTTCATCAAATACTTCCGTTCAAACAATCATTTATAAATGTTTATAATTTAAAGCTAATTTTTAATTATCAGATGAAAGTTTTTATTAAAAATATATACTTTTTTATTATCTATCTTCTATAAATATAATAAAATTCTAAATGAATCAAACCTGTACATTAAATATTTTTTTAAAAATCTTATTGAAATAGTCATTATTATTGATGTAGAGGCCGAATCTATAGTTTTTAGAATTTTTGTCTATCTGTCTGTCTGGGAACGCATCACGAGAAAATTACTGAACAGATTTTGATTAAATTTTGTATCGTGATAGCCTAGGATAACATATAATATGTTGACCAGGAGTAAACATATAAGATACTTTTTTATTGCGAGAAAATATCACATCTCTGAGAAATCTATACTAACCGATAAAAAGTATCTAAGGACGAACCCGAGCGGAGCGAGGGAAAGTCGCTAGTAATATAAAAAAAAAATATAAAAAATAATTATTTTTAGAATTCCTATACGCATCCAATTAAAAAATATTTAGGTATTTACTAGCATAATATCCCGGCTTCTTAAATAGACAAAATATTTTTATATTGTTATCCAAATTTCGCATACTTATAAAAAATTTCTTATAATATGACTGTTAAATTATTTTAATATTGACTTTCAACATTTGGTTGCATAGTTAATAATAAAGCTCATAAAAAAAATAAAAAAAACAAACTCACGTTGCCATTTATATTATTAACGATGCGGAAAGATAACATTTTGCGGACCACTATTGAGCTTAACACGTTAAACTTTATGACTCTGAAAGGCAAGGCCTATGATTTACGCGTGTAATTAATAGCAACCTAGGTATGCATTAAAAGCTCCCCATAAAGCTTAGTCATTGATAAATATATGAGGTACGAGCAAAGATCAAAACCATTTAAGATGTATTAGCAGTTATAAATCTAAAAGACAAGTTACGAGTTCCGACGAATTTCGAATTTTTACACAATGACTTGTATGGGAATTTGAATGTAAGTTATTAGTTAATTTAAAAACAGTGACACGCCTTCTCTTCAAAATTAAATATGATATCCATGAATGTGAGAATATTATAAGTACTCGCTTCGCTCAGGTCGTCATTAAATCCCCCTCGATGTGTGTTCACTTTATCGTGGTGGGGATGGGCACCTTGGTGTATGGTGTACCATATGGGTTGTTCTTGGTATTTCCCTGATAGCAGAGTGGACCATGGGAGTAGCCCCTTCGTTATTGTGGTTTCTTTCTGCAGACCTGCTGGCCGGCATCGTTGTCGATTGCTTAAGTGTTCCTGCGACGCCCGATTAAGACTTTGGAGATCCGTTGAATTTTAATTTGAAATAATGGCTTTTCTAATTGGTGATTCCCACATAACCAAAATTTCTCAACGTTAAATAGAAATAAATAAAAAAGTCGTAATTAAATAACTTTTATATTTATAATGTTTTACAGGAAACGCCACTGTATGTGTTTGTATGTACTCAGACTATCTATGTATTAAACATCCAAATCAAAAATACATACATACTCGTACAAACTTTCAAATTTATAGCAATAGGATGAGTAAAATTTTATCAAAGATACTTTTTGAATGAAAACCTATAAAAACGTTTGTATAAATAATATATTTTTTTTCAAGACACTTTGGAAGCTATAATTTATTATTAATACGTAGATAGATAGAAAAATGACACGTCTCAGCACTAAAGGAAATTGCTGGCTGTCTGGAACTCGTCTAGTTAATAATTATTTCATACTGTAGCTTGACGCAGCTATTTTTAGAGCTTGCCTTTGTTCTGTTCTATATTACCATGTAGGATTTCTTTTAATAATGACCACTTATGTTACTGTATACATATGACTTCTGAAAGAAGAAACTTGGGATAAAGCTTCATAGATTTTGACAAATTTTAGTCACCGAAATTCAAGCTTAAACTTAATTTAAGAATGTTCAGTGTTAGCATTTTAGTAAGATTTTAATTTTACCTATGATTACGTTAAAACTAACGCCGATTTGTATGGAGTTGACACTATACCATGAAAATTACATAATGAGACAATAGAATTTGTTCACCCGAATATTTGACGATGATTTCTTCATCATTAACGTCAAAAACATTAAATTAAAAATAATGATTTACATATTTTACATATAAAAATATAGTAAAGTTGGTCTAATCGATATTTTTTCTCTACCGTGACCATGATTGCTGTAAAGCATTCGAAACGTCGGGAACCAAAAATCAAAATAAATCCGCGAAATAATCCGAAAAGATAATTTTATTTAGAATGTCAAATATTCGCGTAAATCTAAGAAAGTATTGGTCTAATCGAATTCAAATTATTCGTATAGTTGTGAAATTCGCACTTAGTATATATATATATATATATTATGCAAAATATGTATATATATATGTATATATACATATTTTGAAAGATTTCTACGTAAGCAACTGGCCACTTACCAGCTAGAGAACTGAGAAGTGCTGAAGTGACCGCCTCACGTCAACTTCTAAGTATAATATTAATAATTTAACTAATATAATCAATGAGACTCCATGTTTCAATTTTTAGTTTTCACTGACTTCTGCAATTTCTAAAGTTTTTTTTCAAATTTCAGATATTGAACTGAATTTCTTAAACACATAATAGAAAATTTTATGGTCACGTACTTACTAAGTCGTGAAATAAATTGTTTTTTCCTATAAGAAGTCGAGTCTAAACCATTCCAATGTAGAAATTATAGAAAAATATAGCGATTTGAGTCCTAATAATACTAGACAGACTATATAATTGAAAAAAATTGCAAGCTAAGGAGAAACGGCTCTGGACGGTCGCTAGTTAGTAAATATTTAATGCTGAAACCTGACATGTCTATTTCAATAGACCATTTTACATTGTCTGATTCTCCATTTTATTTGATTTAATATATCTATGAATTTTAAACATTTAACTAGGTTTTTCTATTTTGTAGAGTTCTGTTAGATTACTAGAGTAATAATATTGACACTGACATATATATACCTATTAGTGATGTAACGAATATTCACATTCGTATTTGCAAGAAACAATGCGAATGTTTGGCGAATGTATTTGACAAATAAAAAGAAAATTATATAAGGAATGAACGGATGAATGAAAATACAACTGTGTTTTTATATCACTTTGTCAATTTAGTCAAATTATTACTTAAATTTGACAAATGCAATAATACTATACTAACCTCACATCACAAAAAATCTTTTCAAACGAACTCTATGTGACTAACTTCATTCATTTATTTCGGCTCGGCTATGTTCGGTTTAAACATGGCCGACACGAAATGTCATTTTTTGTTTGACATTTTGCGCGCGCTTTGTTTGAAAATCAACATTCACATTCGTTACATCACTAATATATATAGAACTGAGGGTAACTCACTAGTATTTTATATGTTTTTTAATTATTACTTATTAGCCTACCACTAAAACACTTAACATTATGTAAAATTCCAAGAAACTTCGTTTAAAAGGTAAGGGAATAAGACGATCCTTTGGAAATGAAAATCTAAAAAGTCAGAGCGGACTAACAAATTTACTTGTATTTATTAATCAAAATATTTAATTAAGTATCATAAATTTAGAATAAGCTTATCCCGTGAAACATTACCAAAGAACGTAACTCAAGGTTAAGGCGGCGCAAGAATTTAAATGGAGATAAAGCTCTCGCTATAAAATCCGCTAATTTAGAATGCTTACCTTTTATTTAAATAAAATAAGTAGCAATAAACAAAAGCTCTCTAATTTGCTGTTTCAAATGAAATGAGTTTGTATTTATGACTGGATGAAGCCTGCAGATTTACTCGTAAGTTACATTGGTAAATATGGCCTATATCGAACTATGTAAAACTGTTGTTACTTTCTTTACGTCGTTGATTGTCTTACAGTAGCCCTTAAGTTACTCTAGGTACAGTCTATCTGTGTAATAAATTTTATCCAAATGGGTCCAGCCATTTAAGTTTAAAGGAGTAACAAACATACACACAAATAAGGGCTGTCGTTTCTAGTTGCAACAGTTGGCGCCACTGGCGAGTAAGGTCTTATCGCTGTGGTTGAAAAAGTATTTGTTAGTGCGACACGGCCAATAAATTTAATATAATAATCATAGTTGTTAGCGCGAAAAGAGTTCTATCATGATTTTAAATAAATAATAATAACCAAATAAATAAAATATTGACTTTTCTAAACTCTTCTTTTACATAATACTCATTGAGCCATACCGAGTCTGACATAATTAATCAGGAATGGCACAATGTTTACAAATATCATAAATAATTAATGAAGATCCGCGATGAAAAGCTCGAAAACAGGAAACACTCAGTGGCATTTGACATTTCTAGAGACCTCACTCTACACTAGCGCCTCTCGCGGCGAATTTAAGCGCGGTAGCCCTCATTCGTTTGTCGTGAGTTATCATGCGAGTTATGCTTTAGAGCTTGCCCAAGAAGAATACATCAACATGATACCATACATAGGTCGTTTAGAAAAATCTTGATTTGACAATACAAGCAAATTGACAGCTTCTAATAATAACATAGATATAGAGAGTGGACTGAATATTTCTTTGCCAGTTGTCAGTTAAAAATGGCGGAAAAGCGCGACAGAGACAAAACGAATGTGCGATGATAAGTCTTCTGTATTATTTGAAATGCAATCAATGAAGATAAATATTTATAATCATTTTACATTCGATTATAATATCATAATTTTCAATAATATAATATTTTTTTAACATTCCGTTTATATATATAGATTTAAATTAATTATAAAAGACTCCGAGCCTTAATGGCCACATGTTCGCTTTTTCTCTTTCTAAATTCAATTTCATGACAGTATTGCTCAGTCCATACTTATAGGCATAGGTCTATGAATGATAATAAAGAAATTTGAGTAAAAAAAAAACAAAATATTAAAACGTAATAATTTAATAGAAACGCTTGCGGTAAAAACGCTGTAAACGACGGATTTAGTGACCGAAAAAAATATTAAAATGAAACGTATGCGAAAATTTGAATGTGGAAATAATACGTAAAATCCACCAGTTGGCCGCGACGTTTGTGGTTAATTTTTAATATCTTTTGTACTTTCTGATATTACAATTTACTAAAAAAGTATTGAGGGCAGTTTAAAATCCCTTACAACTGTAACGGCAGTTGCGGTGAAAGTATACATGATAAAAGCTTAAAAAAACCGACTTCCAGGCACTAAAATGTAAAAATTAACTAAACGGAGGTTTTCATTTAGAATAGATACCTAATTAGATATTTTCGAAGTCGGTGCCAGCCGACAAATATAAGCAGGTAATTTGTAAGAAGAAAGTTTGTTTAATAACACATTCGATTAAACAATTTATTTAAAAAAATTATTTATTGTTGATTTTTTTATGATCGATTGATTTTGATGATATATTTTTTGACAAAATTTTTTTTCCAAATCGGTTCAGGTGTCTTCGAATAATCGGTGAACATACATAAAAAAAGAGAAAGATTTCGACGTATTGAGAACCTCCTCCTTTTTGGAAGTCGGTTAAATATATTTAAGTAATATAAATAATTATAATTACTACTTAACTATTAAATAATTATAATTAATACTTAAAGTGAAAAAATAATATAACCATAATATAGTCGATAATACTCATTAAATTTTCATAGAAAAAAAAAACATCTTCTTAGACTTTATTTAGTATAACATATATTTTATGGTACACAAAAATAAATATATAAATAAAAAATTTTGTTAGCAAACAAAAGATAAAAAGGTAATTATTTAATTTAATTACATATATATAGATTTATATGATACCACCTAGTGCATAACATAGCTATTATGACATCTCACTATAGTCTATTTTCATAGAATTAAAAATATTTTCTCAGACTAAAGAATATATCATAACATTAAAACTTATGAATAAACACGCTCTAAGTAAGAAACTATGTTTTAAAGAGCACATTTGTTTTCGATAAACTTAGCTCAAACTAGCGTGGGTCTAATTTTTTACGGTGGTAATTTAAAGTGGTTTTTCACATTTGAATAATAAAACAAAGAGTTTCAGCCAGTTGCTTTTCTTGGAGAAGTTTTACTATTTCCATTTAAATAGCTTTCACCGATACTAATTTATTTACTGGGCGTGTTAAAAGCATTTCTTGATGAATGGTCCGTACTTGTTATACACACGGTATTACGTTTTTAGATAGATTTTGCGATATGACACAAAGGAATACGATTCTTATCTGTCTTTCTGTCTTTTTATCTATAACTAGCAGAACCCACGGCTTCGCTCGCGCTAAAACTATAAAAAACAAACTCTAAAAAGGTAGGTTTCAAACAAACTTTCATGCCTTATTTTACCCTCTTAGGAGTTGAATTTTGGAAAACGTTGAAATTCGTAACTCATTATTTTCGCTGTACTCAATTCATATGAAATTTCATGCAAATATGTCCAAGGAATAAAAAGTTTGATTCAAACTTTTATCCCCTATTTCACCCCCTTGGGGGTTGAATTTTGAAAGATCCTTCCTTAGTGGATGCTTTCGTCATATGAGGAATACGTGTACAAAATTTCAATTTTCTAGGCTTAAGGGTTTGGCCTGTGCGTTGATACATCAATAACTTTTGCCTTTTATATATATGTAGGGTATATAGATTATTTACTTACCCTCGTTTCGCTCGGGCGCGTCTCTTTTTGCCATAAATTCTATTGCTTTATTTCAATTAAAAACAGTTTAGGAAGCACACAACATACATGCAACGGCCAGTTTTTCTGACATCAATTAATACGATTTCTGACACCAACCACATGTTTATTGTTCATTGCATCATCATCATGTTCATTTCCTAATATTAAAGGAATAGAAAAGCTTTATCCAAATCCGACCAGCCGGTTCAACGTGAATATACCTACTAGCATAGTATTATATGATCTGTGATAGTACTAATATACATCTATACATATAATAAAATTGTAACTGATCGTCTGTACATGGAAGATATTTGAGAAAAAGTATTATCGGGGGTCTTTATCAACGCGATAGAACCCAAAACAATGCTTTTTAAAAATTTTGTCTGTTTGTCTGTGCATTTGTGCGCGCTAATCTCAGAAACTGATTTGAGTGCAGTTTTCACTAGTGTATTATAGTAAGCTTCACTTAACATTTAGTGTTTGTTTTATTACAATCGTGTCATAAATAAAAAAGTTATGTTAATTTAAAGGATTACCCAGGAACAAACACGAGCAAAGCGACGATGAGTCGCTAGTTTATAATATTTTCGTTTTACATTAAAATAAAATTATTCTGAAAAGATTTAAAAACGGTTTTCTCTCTCGTTTTCAAAAGAATAATGCTGCAGATGTTTCGAACGTAGTTTTTATTCAAGAAAGCCTGCCAAGCTACCGACCAGAAGATTTGTTACCTTTTCATCTACTATGCTATTTTCTCTTCACTTTTGATATCGATTTTAAGGTTCAATGCATTAAATTTTACCTTCAAAAGCTGAAAATCTACGAAAATTATTTACCTCAGTTCACATTTACTTCAACCCTTGCTTATAACTAACGTTTTTGCTTTATTGTCGTTGGGTCTATTTTTGACATCGTAGCTCTGAAATTAGTAGATGGTTTTATAGAAAAAAAAATAAAAAAAATTGGCCATCACGGGACGTCAATTTTTTTTCTCTCACACATTCCGGTGGAACAACAATTCGACAAGATCAGTAAGAGATCAGGCGCAGAACCGACGGTTTTCCGCGTTCTCCGAAGCACGGGGGTGAAACACCGCTAACTTCCCAACTCCGGGCTGTTACTGATACTTTCTTATCAGAAAGACTCAATAAATAAATTTGGATCGACTCAGAACTTACACTTAGGACGTCTGAATTTGCACCCGTACATATTAGCAATAATCCTACTAATATTATGAACGCGAAAGTTTGTAAGAATGTATGTATGGATGTATGTTTGTTACTCTTTCACGCCAGAACGGCTGAACGGATCTGGGTGAAATTTGGCACAGAGATAGATTATAGTCTGGAATAACACATAGGCTACTTTTTATCCCGGAAAAATATACGGTTCCCGGAAATAGATTTGTTTTTGTTTTTTCAAATAAATAAACGTTTAAGCAATGAAGAAATATGTTTGTTCAGTTTCAGCTATTCGTATATCATAACGATTACGCATACCTACTTGAAATGTAGAAGTAGAAAACAGTGTACTCACCTGGGTCAAGTGGTTCTGTACACCCAACATCTCCCACATAGCCTAGGCATTAAACAATCCTATCCGAGTAGGGTGACCAGAAAAAAGGAAAATACTATTTAAATATGAAATTTTAATATATTTCATATTCATTTACTTATGTTATTTTACATTATAATCACTTATCTTTACTATTAGCGACTCACCCTCGCTTCGCTTGGGTTCGTCCCTTGGTGGTACTTTAATTTGACATAGATTTTTTTTATATTTTATGAATCGATTGAAATAAAACAAATACTAAATGTTAAGTGAAGCTTACAACAATATATTAGTGAAAACCTCACCCAAATCTGTTCTGCCGTTTCTGAGATTAGCGCGCACAAACGCACAGACAAACAGACCGACAAAAATTCTAAAAATCATAGTTTTGGGTTCTATTGCGTAAATAAAGACCCCCAATAACAGTTTCTCAAATATATTTCATGTATCATCAGAGACAGAGTATCACAGACAGCGATCAGTTACACTTTTATTATATGTATTTAAATTATATAGAAATTAAATTAAATTATAATCGCTAGTTTTCACCTAGGTGTTAAAATTCGACCATTGAAAATTTGTAATTTTTGATTTAGTTTTCATTTGCAAATATATATGAATATAATAAATGAAAGTTAGTATAATAATAGTGGAAATTACTGTTTAATTATTTTTTTTTTGTTTATTGATGAGCTTCTAAAACTTATCGATGCTACTAAACTAAACAAAAAAGAAATCGGTTGACAAAGGAGAAAAGGTTTTGTAGTGTTTTGTCTTTGCTTATTTATACAAAAAATCTAGAAAATGACGGAAAAATATCTTGTGTAAATGAATAAAGTAAGCAAGTAAAAACAAGTGTCCTCTTCAAGCTAATATTGAAAAATTGTTGTTCTAAAAACTGTGATATAAAAACCTCATTTTATTATAAAAATTTGCTTATTATTTATTAAATAAATCGTAAATAACTTAATTAATTCCACTTACCTTTTTTTTTATCGTCGGGAAATGCATTTACGCATACCACCTGAACCCCCAGGTGGTGATGTGGGGCTCACCGGCCAGAAGAGCCGGCACTACCCACTAAAACCCGACATTACATGACTTGTAAACATGGAAATTAATGAGAAACTGTTATTTATTTACCGGAAAAAAACTACATGGGTCCTAACCACTACTCATCGCTTAAACTTCTTCCATATGTTCGATTTAACAACAAATATATAAATATCTCTTTCTCTTTCTCTCTCTCTCTCTTATCTCTATTAAAGATTATTTTAATATATTCTTTTAAGTTCCACTTTTATAGTACAGTCTTCATTTTCATAAATTGAACGTTACCATACTTACCTACTTGCCAACCCTTTGAAGACCGCTCGAATACACCAAATACCTAGATCTAGCTAAACTCCTCCCACGCTTCATTACTACAGTACAGGTATCAACTTTAAAGGAAATGGAGTCTGCAAATTGATTTTCAAAGTAAATTATTCAAAACACTTAGTTTTAAGTAAACAGTCGTTAGATTTAAAATGTTTTAAAGTAAAAAGTAAAAGCGCGTAATTAAAAGATTAATATTTAATTGCAGCACTAAGTTTAATTGTGAGCATATTTTTTGAATTTTATGAGTTTTTAAGAATACATGTAGAAAAGGTGATTTTCGCTCTGAGCCTTTTGCTTCGTTAGATACTACATATTACCAAATATCTTTACTTATATAAAATGGCGTTACTATAGCCCATTTGCATTTAGAAAATAGTGAGTCATCAAGTGCAACAGCAGGTAAAGGTGTATACAAAGTGGGAGTAAAAATTCAATAAAAATTCAATATTTCAAAAGATTAAGTTTAATGGATAAAAATCAACTTAAGATAACTTATCTCAAATCTTGATTTGAGATGATAATGTCTATTTTGATTTGAAATAATTAATGATTCTTTCTCAAATCAAAATAATAGATTTTATGTGTAACATTGTGAAATATGACTTTATAATTTTATGCAACCTTATTGGTCGAGGGGCGTGGCTAGGCCGGTGGACACCGATGACAAAATACAAAAAAACATAAAGTTCAAAACAAATATTATCATATCACTTATTATATTATTACAAACAGAGACAACTGAAACTTTTGAAGGTGATTCATATTTCAAAGTTTTACTTTAAGATACATGATTTTTGATATTGAAATTCATAACAATAATAGTTTTCCTCTACTACATTGGAACTCTAAGCATCTGTAACTCAAGTATCAGTTGAGCTAAAGACTTTAGCAAAGAGTAAAAGTTTTAGAAAAAAATACCGCTTTGAGTATTTTCATATAATGTTAAATTCATGAAATAGATTTTTCATTATTTTTAACTTAAAAATATTATCAGCTTCATTAATATTACTACTGCTAGTCGCGCAAAAACCACGCAAATAAATAAAGTCCAAGTAAGTATATCTCTACTTACCTATTATTAAGTATACAAAAAATTCCATACTTTAGAATATAAATGTGAAAATAACTCTACGTATCTGATGCGTTTTCACATCTAAATTGCTGAACCAATTTCGATGAATTGAGATTTGAGAAAATTTGAAGGGGGTGAAACGAAAGTATGAAAGTCAAACATAGGTTTTTGCTATAGAGATATAAATATATGGCTCATCTTAATATCTCTATAGCATTCTTGTATATAATATTTATAAAAAATAGAGTGATATTTTAAAATGAAGATCAAAGGAAACGTTTGCGGGAATATTACAAATGCAAAAAACATGTAAGGGCGCCACAGTAATATATATGTATAAAAGTATAGTAATAATAAAATATAATACATATAATGACAGTATAACGAAGAAGACATTATGTAATTTACATAAATAAAAAAATGAACTGCTTCCTTTACACCTGTCTGAAAATCCACAAGAACTTGCAGGTGGATAGAGAATAAAAGCAAATGATAAGTAGACGCTTCAAGCTTCAGCGTGCATTAATTATTAACTAGACCAGATCTATGCAGCCGGCAATTTCCTTCAGTACAAAACGTAGTATTTTTCCATCAAATTTAGTATTCATAACTTATGAACGGTTGGAGTTTAATTCAAAAAAATATTCACAAAAAATAGCTTCTTCATCCGCGAATTTTTGTTGGTTTTTGATTATACTGTCTACGTTGGCACTACGATTTGTTTTTGAAGACAAATTAGTTTATGTCTAGCAAAAAAATATATAGATAGAAATGGCTAACAAATGCTGACAAAACGAAGGAAGATCTTTGACCTTCTTATTGAAGTAAATCTTATGTTTTTACATATTTCATATAGAATTAATCGTACATTAAGGGAGGTAAAAACGCGCCAAGTTCTCTCAATTGGTAATTATTATTCAATTACCAACGAAGAAAAAAAAGCGGAAGCTCTTAATGGCGACCAATTTTCCACTTCTGTGCTTCCAAAACCATTTTCAACTAGGACGTTGTTAGCTCTCGTTAAATAGGAATGAAACAAAATATTATTATGACGATTTTTGTTTTCACTGTTAATTAAAATAACCTATTTGTAACATAAACATTTTTTTGAATTGATTATTAAAACGGCGCGTATTATATATATATATATATATATATATATATATATATATATATATATATATATATATATATATATATATATATATACATATATATATATACATATATATATATATATATTAAATTAAAATATACCACAAACGAATAACCTAAAAAATATCCTGTAAACTGTAGTATGAATATACAAAATATGTGACATTCAAAAGGATTTTTGAAACACCATTTTACCTAACTTACTCGTAGTGTATTTTTTTTAAAAATCAGCAGAATTATAAAATAAAAATAAACAGATCTTGACTTTTTTCCTCTAATTTTCAACGTTTATGTGTTTGAATATCCTTAAAGCCAATTAGCAAACGAGTGTTCTCAAATGGGAGTATCGTACAAAATGCAAATATCCATATGTCTGGCATAGAATAGAGCCGTAGGCAGTTTCCAACGAAAGCACTCTGTTATTTAAATTGTAATAATTATTTTACCATACCATAACCACTTAACTGTCATAGAGCTTTTAAATATAGCTTTAACATAAACACATAATATCTTTATTTATGAGGAAATTTCGACATTACTCAGCCATTTTAAAGAGTGAATTTATTATAAAGTCTTGTCACCGCTTTACCTGTCTATTTTTTGAGACCGAAAAATAATTTTATCCCATACAAATATCATCACTTTCTATCCATTTAGCGGAAAATTACATCAAAAATCTTTCTTAAATTAACATTTATATAAGTTTGAAGGTGCCAAGACTGATACCTAATAATTAATTAAAATTAAAAAAAAGGTACTTCACAGCAAGTCACGATTTGTAAATGCTTTAAATATTACAGCCATTTAGTTACTCGTTGAAGAAGTTTCGGAAAATTACAAAATCATTCGCAGCATCTAGTTAGTATTAGTCTAGTATTTGATTTATAAACTTAACTAATTTAGGACTTTAAATGTTTCCCCAAACTTGAAGTCAAAAGCTCTAAGCAAAAACATAACTGACCAATCCTGTGCCAAAACTGTGACTGAAGTTTCTCATTAGAACAAAACACTGGGAACAAATAGAGAGACGAGTGTGTTTGCTCCACATTCGCGTTGATTTGCAAAACTTCGCCACGTCTTACGACGAAACAACTTTGACAGTGTGTACTGCCTTTTCTTCCTGCAAATAAGGCTACTCAGCTGGCTTCTGCAAATAAAAATGCAAGATAAGATTCGTCCTTTGTAGAATTTCGTCACTTTTTGAAATTTACTATCTTTTACTAGTGACATTATTACAGGCTTTATATTTTTTCTTTTAGCTTATTAAAATCGACAAATAAATATGAAAGTCACCATCGAAATTTATTTTGCCAGAATGTCAAAATGCCCAAATATATTTTTTTTTTCAATCTTTGATAGTTTCTATTAGCTTTTACTCCATTGTTTTTGCTCCAATATTAATTTTGGAAAATGTTCAAATTAGCGTTTGTATAAACAGAACGTATTTTAATTCTTAATTTATCCATATTAAAAACATATTCAGAATATATGTTTGTCACATATATCAACCATTTGACACGTAACTAATTAGAAATGCCTCCTACTATGGGTTATTTGTTGTTTCTTATTTTATACATTTATCGTTGAAATATATATTTTTTTTTGGTTTCACGATGTTTTGACTACAAATTTTCTAAATAATAGATTACTTTTTTTAATTAATGATTATTACTCAAGAGTGATCATTCATGGAATAATGACTTTTAACTGATCTTCAAGACGAGTCTGTGTTGATAAAAAAATATTCTTTATTAAACATTCCAAAAACTTCGTATAAATCAAAGATCACAATATGACAACTAGGTATATAAAATTGTGAAAAAACTGCATATTTTTGAATACTCGGAAAAATGAACATTTAGGTAAGTATTTGAATAAAATATATTTTGCATTTAATATAGTGTTTTCCGAGTGGTCGAAATTCGACCATAATCATTATTGAAAATTTGAGAAAAACATACATAAATGGAATTCCTTCCATCCCTATTTTCACATCTTTAAGGGATGATTTCCGGAATAAAAAGTCCCCTATACCCTTCTCAGGGTCTCAAACTATCTTCTTACCAAATTTCATCTAAATCGGTTCAGTAGATCTAGAAATTATCCCCTACAACGTCACAAACAAAATTTATCTCTTTATAATATTAGTACAGATATATCAATAACAAATAGTAAGGGGTAGCTCAATGCGTAACAAACTCGTAATTTCGTCTGCAAAGCAGTTAAGAGCTTTTTCGTGCAGCACTTGTGTTCCCCACGAAGAAACGTTTCTCGACTATATTTAATATAATTACGTGATATTTCTCCAAATATTCCTATAGGTATGTTTGAAGCAAGCGTTGTACTTAGAAATGCTGTTGTTATAATTCTCAAAAGCAAAGACTTAGACCATACTACTATATTCTTATGTCATCTTGTTACCATCTATTTACACTTTGACAAAGGTTTAAATTTTTTTTACAAGCTTTTCTTTCTTTTTATTTAACTTGCCATGTTCATATGTTTGTTTGAGTCAAATCTTGCAACTGCATTATAGAGCAGTTATTCTCAAACGATTAAGCTGAATTTTTGCAACACAGTTTGGATGACAATGCATGGTTAAGTGACGTCATTCTAAGTCTAATATGGCGGACTCCCAAAGATTATTTTTATGCCCCCCATAATATGGATATGAAATGTAAGGGTTTGCTGAGAAGAATACGAATAAAATATAAAAATAAATAATTAGTAAAAAAAACATGTTTAGAAACAAGCTTTTATAATTCGTTTTAAATGAATTCCAACAAGGAGGAGACTCTTTGACGGCCGTATGGACTTTTTTTATGTACGAGTATGTTCACTGATTACCGGAGAGGGCTTGATAAATTTTGTCTATTTTAAATTGTTAAGCAGTCGCGTTGTGTGTTGTTTTGTGTGAATATAAAACAATATTTTTTATTTACCTACTTATTTCAATACACAATTTGTAAATGTTTTATTACATATATAGAATTATCTTTAAAATAACGGATACCTAATTAACCAGTAGCTCATTCTTTGCCCTGCTTGCTGTACATAGACCTAAATTCCTTATATTTTCTATATTTTCTTACTTCCGCTCACTAATGACTTCCTTTAAATTACTAACCATTCTGGTCTTAAGCAGCCCGCATTCATAATAGTACTTAAATCTTGTAATAAGATTAAAAATCGCCTACCTATCATAATTAATTATAAATGTGCATAAACAATAAAAAAATTTTTAATACCATTTTGGTATTTTATTTTATAGAAATATACAATAAAAAGCCTTTTTATAAAGCTTTCCGAGAGTAAAGCTTCATAAAATGAGATATAAAAGCTTCAAAAATTTCGAAAATACGAACTATTAATTGACTTTCATCCCACATAGCAGAGTGTAGTGTAGTTGGCAATCGCAATTTTTACGTAGCCTAAGCTGACTACGAACAACTGTTGCCTTTGTGAAGACAAGGATTTTTAATAAACCTAAAATATTATTACATTCTGTTCAAATTTTTTCATATGCTTTCTTCAATATCAGAATTGAGTTCATCAGTCAGACGTTTTGATTTGATGAATTTTATAAATTTTTCAGAATTCTTTATTTCATAAAAACTTTTACTTAAAATTCCAAGGTAGAAATTATTACTTTTTATAAAAAACGTTGTGAGAGGTAAGGTATAAACTGATAATCTTACCAATATTATAAATGTGAATGTTAATGTTTGAATGGATGTTTGTTACTCAATCACGCCAAAACGGCTAAACAGATCTGGAGGAAATTTAACACAGATATAGATTATAGTTTGGAATAGCACATAGGTTACTTTTTATCCCGGAAAAATGTAAGATTACCGTGGGATACATTTGTTTTTGTTTTTCTAGAGGTGAGCGAAGCGAGAGTGAGCCGCTAATTACAGAATAACAATGAAAGCCGATTTGCAAAAATATAGAAGATGACACATACTTGTAACTTACGAATTAAGAACCACCTCGTTTCTTGAATGCGATAAAAATAAGACTTTATACTGAAGAAAGGTACGTGTAAAAACCCCTTTTCAGAGCAAAAATTGTAAGCCTGTTGTAAATATCAGCGTATGTTTCTAACACAGTAGAGCAAAAACTAAAGAACACTGATTAACATATATGTATTTCTAATATATTTTTTTCTTTTCACTACAAATATGACAGCATCTGACTGACGGGATTGATTAACACATAAAAGCCTTTTTAGGGTTACGGTTTTTAAAAAAAGTTTTTCGTTGCTCCACTTTTATGGGTTTTTTATTATTATTTTTAAAGTACTTTGAAAGATCAATACTAAAATAAGTATATAAAGAAAATTGTAAAGTAATGCATAAATGTGGTTTTTAAATTTCGTTTCATTTCATTGCCTAGTCAAAATTCTATGAAAGCAAAATGTATGATAATTGAGAATCTCCTTAAACAAACCCTTCACTGCTCTTTCCCCCATCAACAATACCGAGCCAAGAAATGTAACAAAAAGTACACAATATACTCATATTGTCTAAGTTCCTCCGTTCCTAAATCCAATAACATTCGGAGCAATCGCTCTGGTAGGTCCAATTTGCACTTAATCAGTTTTTATTTATAATAATAATAATAATAAATGTTGGGACATTAACACAGCACCATCTAGTTCCATGGTAAGCTACGAGGCTTGTGTTATGGATACCAGATAGTTGATACACTACACATATATAACTTTAAATACATACATATTATAAATATAAACACCCATGATTGGAGTACAAACATTCGTGCTCATCACACAAACGAATGCCCCCAGCGGGACTCGAACCCGCGACCGCTGGCACAGCAAGTAAGGTCACTACCAACTGAGCCAAACGTGTCGTCAAAGTTATAATTTATGTATAGTTAAAAGCTCCTTGGGTTTCCAAAACAGCTTAATCTCCCTTGAATTTAAAATTTCCCTGTAAGTTTATTTTCATTGAAAGTATTCTATAAAGATAACTGGTTATATAAACAGAGTTCACAACTTTATTAGACATGCTCAGGTACGGATCTGAGCATAAAGTCTTAAGACTACACAACATAAACTTCAAATTTACGTGCTTTAACTTTTTTAACTAGACACTTCTGTTGGTTTGATTTGGCGAATTTTTAAAAATTCATCTAAAATTCCTTCACTTCATAATCTTTTAATACATACAGCATGTTCCGATCGCAGGTTCTATTCCCTGTGGGATAAAACTGTGACCTATTAAATCTAAAATCCTGAAACTAGAGGCAGTGGTAGCCCAGTGGTATGGCGCTTGCTTAAGAAACCGAGTGAAGCAAGTTCAAACTTCGAGTGTAGCACCTCTGACACTTTCATATTGAATCATTTCCAATATGATTACAACTTGTATTACGGTGAAGGAAAACATCATGAGGAAACTTGCATGTCTGAGAGAACTTATCAAGTTTTAGAAAGACATGTGAAGCCCGCCAATCCACACTTGGCCAGCGTGGTGGACTATGGCTTGATCTCCCTCGTATTAAAGAGAGGCCCGTGCCCAGTAGTGGGGCGTATATTCATAGTTTCTGAGAAAGTAGCTTGATAGACAGATGAACGGACAATAAAGCAATTTAACAACAAAGCATAAATATATAATAACTAGTTTTTGCCCGCGGCATCATCCGCGTAGTAACTGGGGCAATGATCAATAGTAGTCAAGTTTAACCAGGATACAACCTATGTCTTTACCAAATTTCATCAAAATCGGTTCAGTAGTTTAAGCTTTAAAAGGTAACAGACAGAATCACTTTCACATTTATAATATTACTATGGTTATATAAACTTTTTTTCGGGTATATAAGTCTGAAAATGAAGAAAAAAAAAAGTATTTATAAATAACTCTCCAAACAGTCGTTTAGCACAAAGTCAAAACTGTATTTTGCAAGTTTTCGAAGAGATAAGGCCAATGTCTATATGTTACGCGACATAACTCGTAAATAAGTTAGTGCACAACTTTTTGATGCTAACCATAGAGTATATTGATATAGAAATGATCTGTATGTATATATCTATACATATAATTAAATTCTAACTGAGTGGAATCTATACGTTAATCTCAACGATCGCAGACACGCCGGCGTTACAATTAATAGACTTCTAAGAAATTTAATTAATTTCTGTTGGAAAATCTTATTGAAATAGTTCATTATTATCGATGCAGAGGCCGAATCTATAGTTTTTAGAATTTTTATCTGTCTGTATGTCTGTCTGAGAACGGATCATGAGAAAACCATTGGACAGATTGTGATGAAATTTGGTATGATGATACCAACGAATAAGTAAAGACGGCGATAGTTTGCAAAAAAGTGTGATTTGATATAATCTCAATCTCGACGGCGGCGTTTATAATCCACTTATAATCGAATCATCCGTAAACAGTGGCAATAATTTAGAAGATGACAAAAGTAACAAGTATTATATAACACTTCTAATATATTCACAGCTCTAAGACGCAAACGTATTCGTGGCCGTGTGAAACTGACAAAGTTTTTGATTTATTGCCTAGGAGCAACCAAAAATAAACTATAAAGGTGATAAATGGATAGAAAGTAGAAATATAATCTTATTATAATAAATAATAAAAATGATTTTAGCATACTACAGAATCGCCCACGTTTTACACAAACCCTGCATGTGTGCATGCTAGCTTTAACTAAACATATTTCAAAGACAGAAAATTAGGAATAGAAATGTTATAAGCAAATTAGCTAAATTTCATTGTCTTCTTTTTAATGGCCAAGTACACATTCGAAATAACCTTTAAATTGAGTATCTCCTTTTTAGGTAAGTCGGTTAAAAATGATAATACTTATTAAATCTCTGCATATTAAAAAATACAACATAAGCAAATTAATTGTTGAATGTTTTTATTTTAGTTTTATTTTAAATGTTCATTTAAACTTAGAGTTGATTTAAACCTACTTCTTAATACCGTATCGTGCATAGGTAAATATAAATAAAATTTTCTCATTCCACTATAATATATAAATAAATCGAAAAAAAAACGGACAATTTATTGTCAGTGGTGTCAAGTACACACGATTGAAAAAAAAAGGATGGATGACATACATTTTTTTATAACTATCGAGTTGACGTGATCAAGACAGGAGATAGATAATAAAACTCTTTATGCCACTAGTAAAATCTTCAAGTTTTGCATTACTTAACTTATTTTGACGAGACCCATAGAATTGGCCATTTTCATGTAATTTTACTATTTTAAAACTACATATAATTATTTTCTTCAAATGTTATACTGTGCATTACAAGTTGTGTCTCCGGCATTGTGACAGCTGAGTAATCTTACTGAAAACTGCCGTGACACACTTTACAAACAAAACGTATTACCTACTAACCCGTTTTTATTGTATGTACTTTATACTAAAGCTTAAAGAAACTAGGCTAAACTATACTTTCATATAAAATAGAATATTTTAAGACGCAGTGTCCACTTTCTGAGCCGGAAGCAAATATTTTTTTCATAGTATAGAGAAAGGCATTGGGTGCTTCATTTTTGTATCTAATTTTAAAGTTCTACGCGAGCTTTTATTGGCTATAGCGTTACACATACTCGATGTACATACATCATGCTACGTATCTTTAGAATATCGCGTCACTAATTTTTAAATAAGAACTTGAAAACATATAACTATATATATATATATATATACATATATACATACATACATACATATATATATATATATACATATATATATATATTGCCCAAAGCTATTGGTTAAAGTTGCGTAAACAATTTGTAAATCGATTAAGTAAATATTCCGTATATTATAAAAATAACATATGAAAAAGTGAGAAAGACTTAACTATAAAAATGGCCAGCTATAAAAAAGCTTGTAAAATATTAAATATCAAACAAACCTTAAAAGCCCATGTCAATAGACATTGAATACTATGAATTAGATCCTTTGTCTCTGTGTGTAGAAAAAAAATTCAATATGGAAGTTACCTTTTAATGTTAGTTCCGTATTATTTTAAAGGTTTTTAAATTACATATATTTATTTTTATTTATTTAAGGTCTACCAGCAGTTTTACAATTATTTAAAACTAGCACTATAATTAATATCATACTCGTATATAACATTAGTAAATTGTAAATCTATATTAAGGTAAACACAACATGCTTCAGAAATACTACAACAAAGAAGAAGAAATAATAGTACATTAAATGTGCTTTGTATTTGTAAAAGTTGATACAAAATATTCTTTTTATACAGCGCAATGGAAGAGTTAAAAAAGGCCAATTGAGCCACTGCATTGATTGAATATTTTTGTTATACGCGGTATAGTGGAGTTCGCTCCTAGCACCGTTTTTCTAGACATAATATGAAAAGGCTTAAATCACACCACGAGGCAACCGAGGGGGGATATTTATTTAATTTGAAAAAAAAAAGTTTTAGTTTTTTTAGTCATTTTTAATTTACAACTACAAAGAATAACATTGTAACTCAGTATTAACTATTGAGTTGATATAAAATAAGAATTAATCGCAATAATATTATAAATTTCGATAATTTGTACATACAAAATGTGAATATATGTGTATGTATGTATCCTTTCAAGCTGAAACGGCTAGACAAAATATGACTTGAAGTAACACATGATGTTCTCCTGACCGATTCCGGCCACGGCGGCCAATCTCATTGAGACTAGCCAACTGCGCAGGAGATATTATAGTGCACAAGTGTACGCGCAGACACAACGTGCACTCTCTATTCCTGTCACTCTCATACTCCGGTGGGACGACTGCTCGACACGACCAGTGAGAATAAAGGCGCAGGACCGACGGTTTTACGTGCTCTCCGAGGCACGGGGGTGAAACACCGCCAACTTCCTAACTCCGGGCTGTTACTGAGACTTACTATACAGAAAAACTCAATAACTAAACTTGACCTGGGACTCGAACCCAGGACCTCAGCTTATGCAGCCGTACACACACAGTGAAGTAACACATAGACTACTGTTGGTAATAAAATTCGCCACTTGTATACAATATTATAAATACAAAAGGCACCTAGGATAAGTCACTAGTTTCTCATTTATTTAAAAACTAAATAACTATAATTTTAAGTTGCCATTTTATTTTTGCATATTAGATATAATGTCTTTTTTCACGCTGCAAGTACTAATTTGTAGCTTATAAATAGTTTATACACCAGACAGTGAAGTATAGTTTTAAAAATTAGCTAGATATGCTACTCCATGCTTTCTATGACCTCTATTAAATCATTGCGTGTTGGTTTAAGTGGCAATACCATTGGGAATTTAAAAAATAAATGAACGAAAATATCTTGCTAAGAGGACTCCAAAACAATTTTAAACGCGCGGTGAACATCTAATATTAATTTAAAACAAACTCGTACTCTTACCTGCTCAGGTAGCGGCGCCTCGTTCGACAAAAAACATAACCGTCGGCACGGTTGATATGCCGGAAGAAATTACTAATTAGGTGGAATGAATCGGACAAAAATCTATTGTAAGAGAAACCTGTTTGTGGTAACAATTATAATGTACAATAGCATCTCCAACCTCTTTTGTTTGCTTACATTTCGATCAAAAATTATATTACTAGCTCTCTCGTATAAAAAATAAATAAATATGTTGGGACATTAACACACAGCACCATCTAGTTCCATGGTAAGCTACGAGGCTTGTGTTATGGATACCAGATAGTTGATGCACTACACATATATTATATAACTTTAAATACATACGTATTATAAATATAAACACCTATGACTGGAGTACAAATATTCGTGACCATCACACAAATCATTATTTATTCCATACTAAGTGTCAAAACGTACCTAGGAACGAACCTGAGCGAAGCAAGGGTGAGTCGCTAGTGAATTTATAATAAGCTTAAATCTATAAATATAATAAAATTATAACTAAGCCGAATCAGTACAAAAAATATTTTTTGGAAAATCTTATTGAAATAAACATTATTATCGATTTTAGAATTGTTGTCTGTCTGTCTGTTACCGCATCACAGAAAAACTACTGGAGGGATTTTGATGTAATTTTGTATGGTGATAGCTGGTTATCCGGATCAACATATAGGACACTTTTTACCGCGGTAAAATGTCTCATTTTTGAGAAAAAATACAAAAACTGCAATGTAAGAGTATACTAATCTGTAAAACCTAAGAATTTGGTTTTTGGTCATCTGAACGCGGGCAAAGCTGCGGGCAATGCTAGTAAAAAATAAAAGAAGAAACGTAACATAAGATGGCGCCAGCGCGGTGACATTTTTTACAAAAAAGTTAAAGAGTTGTGTATAACATATACATTAGATCTTCCACAGATAAGCATAAATCAAATGAAATATAAACTCGATATCAGATTTTAATTAAGTAGATTTAAAGGTAAATTTTATTCGTTAAATAATTTTAAAGATATATAAAGTAAAAATATTGATTATGTGAGGGCATAGAGTTCTAATTCTGACTCATTGTTAATCTTAGATTCATATATTAAAAAACACTATACACACACTATTAAAAAAATACCAACACTATTGTATTGTTTTTTTTTTAAATATAATTTTTAATTTACTTTAAAAAATATTCCATATGCATATGCCATTTAAAGAGCCTAAAAATGATATATCTGCAATATTTTAGTAGAGAGTTGAGTATCTTGCAAATTCCAGGCCAAGGTTACCATACCATTGTAATGTCATTAAAGTTTCGGGATACCAAGTTTCTAATTTACTAGTTCTGTGGAAGTTGTTCATATCCTTTTCCCGTCTAAGAAATGATAGCCTGTAAATGACAAAATAGATTTTTTTCATTTATAGTTTAAAACATTTCATATCAAGTCCATCTTTCAAGAAAAAGAAACTAAATTAAAATCGGTTCATCTATTTGAGCGCTACGATGCCACAGACAGATATACAGATACACACGTTAAACTTCTAACTCTCCTCCTTTTGAGTAGGGCTTAAAAATCCCCGATGAAATAAAAATTGCCGACTTAACGTCACTTTCCGAGTACATAGCAATAAAAACGCCATAATAACTTACGATAGTATTAAACAAACTGAAATATAAAATACTTTTAAGTGTTATTCGATTGTACTATCAGAAGACGACTCGCTTTTGGCTGTGAACCAAATATTCTTAAGTCAAAAAAAAAACTTTAAAGAAACGAACGATATTTTAAAAATCACAATCTCGTCTGTCTCATACTAATATTCAGGGATACCTGAAGATTGGCTTAACGATGGAAATTTAGAAGTTTAATGGTGTCATTTTTCGTCACCACGCTTTATCGAGCATGCGCTATCGCATAAATACGACGCGCTCGCGGTAGGTTATTACTTTGGATAGCGTATTATAAAGTGAATAACGTGCGACATTTTCGTTTTTCAGTAAGGAAGGGTCCTATTAGTTTAAAAATATTTTAAATAAAACTATCTTTTCGGATTATTTTGATTTTTGGTTCCCGACGTTTCGAATGCTTTACAGCAATCATGGTCACGGAAGAGACTAAGGCTATAGACGTCTCAAACACAAATATACTTGTTACAGACAGTGCCTATCCACTATTTTACAAAAATTATTTCAAAAATTCAAAAATGGCACTAAAGTACACCTTACAATATTTGTTGATTTTTATTTCTAAACATTTTAAAATTTTTAATAAATACTTATTATTATAATTATAATACTATAATTAAATATTGCAATATTATTTATTTAATTTTAGCAGTTATTATTATAAATATTACAATTTTAAAAAACTTTATTAATACATATTCAAAGTGATGTTCAGAGGATAGTCGTGATACATACACACATAGCCTATAACCAGAGAACGATCAAGACGCTTCAAACGATAACTAATTTTTCAAATTATGATAAGTAGTTCAGAAGTTAGGGGGGAACAGATGAACATACATACCGAGCAAAATCATAACCCTCCTTTTGCTTCGCCGTAGTCGGTAAAAAAATATGAAAATATAATGGCAAGATTATACTTATAGAATTTCTTGTAACATCAATAAAACGTATTTCTTCTTTCTGCCAAACTTAGCCTATTTATATTATTTCATGTTACTTTTCCTTTCGTACGATGCTAACAATCCAACCAAACGAAGATCAAAATTACTTTGAATAACGTCTACTCTATTATCGTTTGTATGAATTTATCATTAGAAAGTTTGTGAGAAACGCTAATATATCCCGAAATAGAAAATATTTTAATAAATTTGAATAACCTAAATTAAATAATTTAATAAATAAATAATTTATTTTCGTAGCAATATTTATGGCGAAATGACGTCTTGCCTTTAGCGAAAACCGAATCAATTAAAATACATTATAAAAATATCTACAGCATCTTCCTACTCAACTGCTGGACCTAAATGGCTGAAACTTTCGAAGCTATATAAGTTTTTATAGGTTTTTTTTATTTTAAACAAAAGTTTCATGTAAAAAAAAGTAAGTCCAGATTATTTTAGGCGGCTGAGTTGATCTAGTTTAAAAAATGATTTTTGATCTATTGATCTAAACATATATTAGCTTACCGCTCTCGTATCATATACTTGTAGTTGTTAAAATCAAAACAGCAACAAATTCCTCCAAGGGTTGACAAAGCGACAGGGAGGAGGCAATGAAGGGTGTTCAAAGTTCTTAAATTTTATTTATGGAGCGACCTTATTTGCTTTGTTTCTTATCTTGCGAATACCCATAACCAGTAATAACAGAGAAAATGATCACAACTTAGCTATATTACGAGGTGTTTGAAGCTAACAGCCACCCAAGTTTTTATGAGGCCGAGTAAGTAGCTATCAAACAATTCTTTATTTCCTACATCATAATCATACCATTATTAACACAAGTTATTATTTATATACTTACTATATTTGTACGTTTGTTCATGATATTATATCAGACGTGTGTTCAGCCCTTTTTAATGTCCCACTGCTGGCCACGGACCTCTATTGAATACGAGGGGGATTAAGGCCATAGTCTACAACGCTGGCCAAGTGTGTGTTGGCGGACGACGACATACTATGTATACTTAGGTATAATAAAATTTAAGAAGGTAAAAAATAGTATGATAAATGATAAATTCCTTTAGTTTATATATTTTAGCAAAGTTTAGCATGTAGTACTCGAAGTAAAATCTTCCATTTAGGCCTGGTTTACACTGTAATGCCCATCAGGGTTCGTTCTCTGTTCGATATCGGTCGGCCGCTACGAGTATATCGATAATAATGACTATTTAAATAAGATTTTCCATTAAATATTTAATGTACAGATTCGGCTCCGAATTGTATTATATGTATGTATAGATAACACACTCTTTATATCATTATAAAATAGCAAAAACAAGCCAAGATTTTATTAGGAATTCCAAATAAAAATCATGTATAGAGAAAAGACTTCATATTTTCAATAATTATGAAACAAAAAGAACTGTGGAAGCATTACCAGGATATAGATTGAAGTAGGTCAACGGGTTAAAAGCATCGTTTTAGTGAAATGTTACGCCTTATAATCCTCTTTATCTGAACATTAACAGTCTCTGTTTTGGTATCTTGGGATAAATTTCTAAAATAATAACGTTTCATTAGAATAACACTAAAAAGGATGTGGGGCTTATCAGACCCTTCCTTTCCATATATTAAAATAATAGTGACCAACCCTCGCTGAACTTAAATGCGTCCATGTAACTATAGTGAAAGGAAACGAAATAAAAAAATGTAATATCCTTCTTTCCCAATTCGGTCACTATGACCAATATTTGTACCATAACGATACTGGAGTTATAAGTGTAGCTGCTTCATAAGCACAAGTGCTTCCTCTACTCCGTCAATCTTAAAGTCTGATGGGATGCCAGTTCAATACGATCGATGCCACTGGGGTGTAACACCGACGACTTACCAGTTTCAGAATGTTACTAAGAAAACCATACTTGAGACTCGAACCCAGGATCTCTGAATCTGCAAACTAGACCAACAAAGCAATTAAGTTACATATAAAATTATATTATGTATCTGTTCCAATATTTTTAATGTTGTAGGAGAAATTTAAAAATACATAAATAACCAAATATCCATTTCTTCTATCACTTAAGTATTTGAGAAAACAGGATACCTCTTAATAGTAAATATAAGCATACAGGCGGTACACATAAATGTAGAACTATATAAAATAAATTCATCGGTCACAATAATGTGGGTAGGTATACAAAAGCATCATGTCTCATTACGTGTTGCTTTTGCAATTGCTATTAGGTAGAAATCTACAATGAATAAACCTTTTTTTTTTCAAGAAAACACCATGAATTAGTAAAAATATAAACCGGCTACCTGTTACTTTTCAAAATGTAGCCTGAAGCTCTAAGCCTTCAGGTTAGCACAGACTAACAGCTTATATAGTAAAATGATAATAATACCCTTTCGATACGAACCCATACCACCCAACGACCGTTATTATTAGACCAGTGGTTCTCAAAGTATAGACCCATAAGCGAACACATGCACCAAAAATTGAGAGATATATTTTACTATATATAAGGATACTTTGAATACACGTACACGTGGTAAGTAATAAACAAAATTACTAAACCTAACAGCGTTATCGACATGAAACGTGGCACAATCGAATTGCGAACTCATTACTATATGGATACAGGTTTACAGCCTTCATTACTAACGTCACTATGGTAGACCCGTCATAATCGTTACATCTTAACGACGGGTATAAATGACCGGCGACGCGTAAAACATTTAACTAATCGAAGGTCGCAGTGGCCATGTCTTCTTGTCACGCTAAGTATGAAAGTTTTAATTTCTTTCCATAATATACATATATAGCTTCAAAATATTACTATGAAGGTATATTAGTTTTTTTTGTTCGTAGCGAGTGTCCTCTGGAACTTTTAAACCGGTTGATTATAATAATCGGTTCTTACATTATTACACACTATTGTCGAATGATACAGATTTTTTTATAGAAATAAAAAAAAACGTAGACCGAGATAGAAATGTAGTATCTTAGACCTTTAACGTCAAATAAAATAATTTCCTTTTTTTCGAAGTATATTATTAAACAAAAATATAAATATTAAACAAAAATATAATATTGTTGATGGTGTAAACGGGTTATACAGTGGAGACACGGTTCAACAACTAAAGTTTATGACGATAATGCAATGTGGCTGGTAGCAGTTGGAGAGCGGAATATCGTGCTCAGTGGCGTGCCCTATGAATCTTACGTCCAGCAGGACGAAAGAATGCTGATTATAATGAAGATGTGGATAAGATTTTCCTATATTACAGCTTTTGATCCCGTTTCATTTCTATAACAATTTCGAAAAATTAGAAGAGTACGTTTTGAGCAGTTTCTCTAAAAACAACTATTTAATAAATTTCAATTATCTATACAATAAAGCCTGTATAAAAGACAAATCCCTAATAATGTATGTATGCAGTCAGCTCTTTTTAACGTCCCACAGCTGGGCACAGGCCTCCCTTCAATACGAGGGGGATCAAGCCATAGTCCACCACGCTGGCTAAGTGAGGTATGGCGGACTTCACATGTCTTTCGAAAAACTTGTTAGATTCTCTCAGACATGCAGGTTTCCTCACGATGTATTCCTTCACTGTAAGACAAGTAGTAAACATGTTGGAAATGATTCGCACATGAAATTATCAGATGTGAAATCCGGGATTTGAACCCGCTTCACTCGGTTTCCCAAGCGAGCGCATTACCACTGGGCTACCAATGCCCTCCCTACAGTAATCCCTAATAACAGACAAACGAAATTGTAACAGAATAATAATTAATTTACATTATTTACCAAATAATCATTTTAACTGTTCGTTTCGATGTAATTAATACACCTGTTCAATGATAAAATAATATGTGGGGACCGTCATTAAAGATATAAATGGTTTCATCGGGCTTTATAAAATATACAACAACTCAGACTATTTAAACCCTTATTGTTTTAGATTAGATATGAAATTTGTTTGCTACAATATTTTCGATAAATATAACGTTGTAGACCGTACAGGCTCATAAGTGTACAATAAAGTATCAGTTTATTGGTCATTAAACTTTCTCATAATGGGTTAAATGCGATAACTTTTATGTTAAATCATGTTAATATTATATTTTTTTACAAAATGATAAATGAGTCCTATTGTTATACTTTCAGAGATAACTACAGGGTAAATTTCATTGCCACTCGCAATAAATATCTTGATTGCTTATCTAAGCACTGTCCTTGAATATCGTAATTCTTAGCCATAAATTATATTACTTTACATCTATATTACCATGGCTGGCATTAATTTCTCATAATATTGTTCTTGAAGCGAAAAATAAAACATAATAAAATTTTAAAAATATACACGAAATAAATTGGTAAACGCTAAAATTACATACCGTGTAGCGGATGGTAATTAATGTATAACGAGCGTCGTAGTGCAATGGTGTGCCGTCCGTCTGAAGCTGCTATGCCACAGTTCGATTCCCTGCATAAGCTAAAATTGTTTAGCATTCGTTATTAAAGTCGTTTAAAAAGAAGAGATACTCAATTCCGGTGTTTTTTGTGATCGTTTTCAGAAAAAGAGCGTGTAATTAGTTTTGATGTATGTTTGTTTGTTTGTGCTGCGCGATATTGTGAACCAATTTTCTCATCTTTTTTGTATTGACAAGTATTTCATTAGTTTATATTTAACATTATATCTAATGTCTATTATTATTATAAAGTGATTATTTGTAATTTTATTCATAATACATTTTTTTTATTAATTGTTTTAATTAAAATGTATTTCCTTGTTAACGCAATAAAAAACAAATCCTTTTTTATTTTATTTGTTTATTTTATACGTACGTATTTTAAGGCAATGGTAGCCCAGTGGTAACGCGTTATCTTGAGAAACCGAGTGAAGCGGGTTCAAATCCCGACTCGCAATTGGCCAGCGTGGTGGACTATGGTCTGATCCCCCTCGTATTAAAGGGAGGCCCGTGCCCAGCAGTGGGTCGTTAAAAAGGGCTGAATATAACCTAATAAAAATAAGTAGGTAACATATTTTCCTGAAAGAAGGAGCGGTATAATTACTCTTGATGTGATTTTAAAGTCGATCCTTCTATCATTGAACTGCTTTCCTAAAGATCGGTAAATTATGAAATGTGCATATTTATAGTTTTATTTGAATATGTATAGTTATAAATTCTATCTTAATACTTTATCCATAAAAATACCCTTTAACTAAGGCGATTAAAATAAACTAAACGTTTATTTCATAAAAACAGAAGCTTTTTTATAAGCAGTAAAGGATTAACCTACTCTGCTGATCTACTTCTTTTTATAGTAATCTATACTAATATTATAAAGAGCTATATTTTGTGAGCTTGTGACGTTGTCTCTGGATTGTCTCTGGATCTACTGAACCGATTTAGATGAAATTTGGTAAGAAGATAGTTTGAGACCCTGGGAAGGACATAGGATACTTTTATCCCGGAAAAGGATAAGGGATGACCCTTAAGGGGGTGAAAATGGGGACGAAAGTTTGTATGGGGAATCAACCTAGGGACGAACCCGAGCGAAGCGAGGGTGAGTCGCTAGTAATATATAAAGTTGCAACATATAGAACAGTAATGTTACAAAAGTCACGCATTATTTCTGTATATTATATCAATATTGGTACTAAATAAATAAATACGTGTTTTTATTTAATAACCATTCAACACCTATTTTGTTTAATATTACAAATAACATTTATTCGACGAGCATAAGTGTTATTATTTTTTTTTATATACATATATCTAGATAAATTCTATTCATCTCTATATTTTCCTCAAATTTTCAATAATGCTAATGGTCAAAAGACGACACGTTTGGCTCAGTTTGTAGTAAAACTACTTGCTATGCCAGCGGTCACAGGTTTAAGTCTCGTTGTACTCCAATCATGGGTGTTTATATTTATAATGTGAAATGGTACAATTTAAAGTTATATACCTATGTGTAGTGTATCAACTACGTTTTTTTTAAGTTGGGAACAAATATTACTTAATACCATCCTGTAGACATACAGGTGGTTATGTGGGACTCACCGACTAGAAAAGACAGCACTACCCACTGAAACCCAACAAAACCTTCCCCGCCTTAATGAAGCGTCGCAGGATCGCTTACGCATTCAACCACGACGCCCCGAAGGAAAGTCTGCCGAAGCAGACCACAACAACTTGGGGTCGCTGCACGATTCACTCTGCTATCAGAGAAGTACCAGGAGCAACCCGTATGGTACACCGCCCTCTGAAGACGGCCACCTCCCACCGCCCACCGAAGTGGGCCACCTCCCTATGCGTTTCTTGGCTTCGCGCCCGGCTGTATTGCCGGGCACTACTGAGCACCCCCACCACGACAAGTTGAACGCACGTTGGGGGGGATGTATCAACTACCTGGTGTCCATAGCACAAGCCTCATACCTTACCATGGACCTAGATGGTGCTGTGTGTTAATGTACCAACATATTTATATATTATTGGAGCACATAGTGCGTCCAGTGCTCGAAATTCGGCTAGTAGGTAGTAAATTCGAGTAGTACTAACTACTAATGGGACCTAAAAAGCCACGAATAGCAAAGAGTTACTATAGATTCTCCGTCTTATCCACAAAAGAGAGAGAGTTAACCAAAGAGAGTTAACCAGAGAATACAATGTTACTCACCACTACTTACTTTTGAAATATTTGGCCTACAATTTTAATGCCTCGCAAATCTATTTATAGATTGTTTTATAAAATACGCTTATGCACTTAGCGGGTTTCAAACAGGTATTAGGCTTATTCAGGTAATCTGGGTTTGTTTTGATAAACCTATTACGAGACACGACACTTGTTACCGTAATATAGTATATCTAGAAATATATTTAAGTTAGTCGGAGGAATATTGTAAATTCGTAAATCTGTATAGACAGTGGTACCCCAGTGGTCATTCGCTCGCTTGGGAAACCGACTGAAGCGGGTTTAATTTCCGGGTTTCGCACCTGATATTTTCATGTGCGAATCATTTTTAACATGATTACACGGTGAACGAAAACATCGTGAGGAAACCTGCAGGTCTGAAAGAACCTAGCAAGATTTCGAAAGACATGTGAAGCACGCCAACCCGCACTTGGCCAGCGTGGTGGACTATGGCCTGATCCCCCTCGTATTGAAGGGAAGCCCGTGCCCAGCAGTGGGACGTTAAAAAGGGCTGAATACAAATCTGTATATGTGTATATTTGTTTCTTCGTCATGGAAAAAACTGCTAGATGGATATGGAAAAAAATAGTATAGGTACAGGTAGACTATGGCCTATTTTTAACGTGGGCATTTTCATTTACGCATACGATCGTATGTATGTAGTTATGTAGGACTCGCTGGCTAAAAAACCAGTACTATGCGCGCGCACATCGACAGCCAAAAAGCGACATGAGAAGTTAGTTGATAACTGTTTGTCGCCATGGTAACCGTTGTTATTGTCTAACAATTGATATATAATACTATATTCATTCCTTAAATGTGCCATAAATATATGATTGTCATATGCCTAATATGCTTTATTTAAATATTTTATTAATTTATCATTCCTTTTACAAACGGAGAGTTGTGACATACGGGATGAAATCTTTAGCTACTTTTGTTCACACACACGTTTCTTTTGTTTTTTTTTCTAGCAGAGAGATTCTAAATAAAGCAAGGAACCTACGACCAGCTTCCTATTGGCTATAATTAGGGAATATCTGTTAAATGTATTGTATGTAATATTTGATTAGTGATTAATAATAATAATATTTATTTTAAATTTATAAATTAGAAAATTAGAAAAAAAATGAGGTTTTTGTTAAAAATTCCGAAATTCATAAACCACCCCAGGGGAATTCAAATAGACTATTTTAGTTTGTAGGGTTAAACTTTTTCCATTACCCTAGCAGTATTAGAACTTCTATCTCATTTCAAGTTACATAACGAAATAAGCCTTGTTTTATATACTTTTAATGAAAAAAAATGAAATAGATGCTTTTATAAATTTATAATTGAATCATTTAATATTATATCTATAATTAAATATTGTTAGTAAATCACATCAAACATCTAAATACTGTACCTTTTTAACTAAACCTGAAACTTAGATACGATGACTGAATATTATTGCTATATCAAGTAAAATAACTAGACATATAATAGATATAGGATATCTAAGATTCGTATAACATGGTCAGAATATCTCTTTTTTAGGGTTCCGTAACCGAAGGGTGCCAACGGAACCTTATTACTAAGCTTCCGCTGTCCGTCCGTCCGTTAGAGGGCTGTTATCGCATGAATCGTAATAGGTAGAGTTGAAATTTTCAAAGAGTATGTATTTCTATTGCTGCTATAATCTTATATATAAAATTTCCATGTCACAATGTTAGTTACCGTACTCCTCCGAAACGGCTTTACCGATTTTTACCAAATTTTATATGCGTATTCAGTAGGTCTGAGAATCGGGTACTATCTATTTTCCATACCCCTAAGTGATAAGGGTGATCCACATTACCATTACAACAAATAATAAAAAATAAATAAAAATACAAGAAACATTTTTAACTTTCATGGCGTTCGTAATCGATTAATTATCGAAGTTAATACTAATGTATATTACATAGAGTAAAAGTCATATTAATAAAATAATGTACAATGGCAGGAACCCTTTGTATGCGAATTCGATTCCCACTTGTTCATTTTCTACTAGCGATTCAAAGGGTAGGATAGATCAAGCTTTTCTAGGTATCTAACAATATCCTATGTGTTAGCCTAAGTAGTACTGTATCTGTGTACTAAATTTCATCTAAATTTGCATGAAGGAGTTATATACGTATACGTACATAGACAAAGTTTCCCATTTATAATAAACTAGCGACTTACTCTCGCTTCGCTCGGGTTCGTCCCTAGGTTGATTCCCCATACAAACTTTCATCCTCATTTTCATCCCCTTAAGGGATGATTTCTGAAATAACTATCCTATATCCATCCCAGGGTCTTAAACTATCTTCTTAACAAATTTCATCTAAATCGGTCCATTAATTTTTGAGTTTATACGTTACAAACATACAAAAATACAAATTTTTCCTCTTTATAATAGTAGTGTAGATATAGAAGTTTAGATTATCAGATTAGCAATATTCACTACGTATTAAATCTACAAAACTCCAAACAAAAAAAAACCATCGAGCGGTGAACGTATACATTTATATATCATTAAACATCAAAGGGCCAATCTTACCCTATAATAGGTATAAAGGTTGTCGCTTAGTAGTTCTTTGTTTACTAATTGTAAAGTACTACAGAAATAAATTAAAATTGTCTCAAATTCTGTTCCAAGAGTCTTATATGAATATAGAGTTCATCTATACGTATAATAAAAGTCTGAGTCGAATCTGTAGATACATTAAATATTTTTTGAAAAATCTCATAAAAACAGTCATTTTTATCTTCTGTTTGGGAACGCATCACGAGAAATCCACTGTACAGGTTTTGGTGAAATTTGGTATGATGATAGCTTAGTTATCTCTGAGAAATCTATACTAAACAACAAATGGCAACGAATCGCTTGACACCACATTCATCAAAATCGAATGAGTAGTTTAGGTGCCAATGAAACGTACGTAAATACAAACATACATATATAGACTGCTAAAACATGACCCTTCCTTTTGGCGGTAGTCGGATAATAAAGCATAAAACTTATGTACGACGTAATACCTCACGTATATACACATAACTCTACCCCATAAAGCGCCGCACGTCCCATTTTGATAGCGCGGACGATCTCAAGAGCATTATGCTGTAAATTCCAACATTAATCGATTTTTCAACCACCGTAGAATCCTGGATGAAGTTTACAAGCGATTTCTTGATTTTCAGTGATTTAGTTTGATGCCATGCATTTCTCGTTTTATTTTTAATTATCTTACTAAAATATTTGATTAGGTATGTATAGTAAATGAAAACTACCAATCAGTTATTTTTTACTTTTTAGTGCTTTTGTGTGTAGTCGGTTTTTAATTTTATACCGGGTAATCACAGCTTATTTCACTAAAAAAGGTAATCATCTTAAAAATTTTTTTTTTTTTGTCAGGACATTAACACACAACACCATCTAGTTCCATGGTAAGCTACGAGGCTTGTGTTATGGATATCAGATAGTTGATACAGTACATATAAATAACTTTAAATACATACATATTATAAATATAAACACCCATGACTGGAGTACAAACATTTGTGCTCATCACACAAATGAAGGCCCCCAGCGGGACTCGAACCCGCGACCGCTGGCGCAGCAAGTAGGCCCACTACAAACTGAGCCTATAATAGGTATATTGTAGAGTATTTTAATGTAATAAAAAATATCATACAAATGTCATAATGATGGTAATAAATTTAAATTGCTAACGTTATGTAGCTAGGCAGTGGTAGCCCAGTGGTAACGCGCTCGCTTGAGAAACCGAGTGAAGCGGGTTCAAATCCCGGGTCTCGCACCTCTGATATTTTCATGTGCGAATCATTTCTAACATGATTACCACTTGCCTTACGGTGAAGGAAAACATCGTGAGGAAACCTGCATGTCTGAGAGAACTTAGCAAGTTTTCTAAAAAAGACATGTGAAGTCCGCCAACCCGCACTTGGCCAGCGTGGTGGACTATGGCCTGATTCCCCTCGTACTGAAGGGAGGCCCGTGCCCAGCAGTGGGACGATAAAAAGGGCTGAATACACACACACAACGTTATGTTTGTTTGTATGTATGTACGTTACGTTTTAACGGTTACTATGAAATACAAATCTTTGAATTTTTCGGCTTTTCTGTACAATAATATCCGCTATCCCTATCTATTAAAAAAACGCATCAAAATCCATTGCGTTAGTAGTTTTAAAAATCTAAGCATACATAGGGACAGACAGACAGCGGGAAGCGACTTTGTTTTATACTATGTAGTGATTTAGCCCTTTTAATATCCCACTACTGGAAACGGACCTGCCTGGAGAACCGTACCCGGCAGTGGGACGTTGAAAAGGGCTAAATACAAACACATATATAATGTTCAACTTAAAAAATATGTAATTGGATACTTATTATTATTTCATACTTTATAGTGCTTTGTAGTGGGTTTAAAACTTTAGCCTTTTTAACTAACACCCTAATCGAATAAAGACCATAATTCATTTAAAAACTAATTTAGTCGCATATATATGTGATTTAATTTTCCAACTTAAAACTAAGAAAATCCCGAGTTCCATGAAAGCTAATTTCCCGGGCCGATAGGTAATTTGGTCGGGGTAAACGAATTATTTTCGCTTATTCGCCACCAGACTGAACAGTAGAATATAATAAGAGGCATGTGTGTTTGAGTTGAAACAAATTTGTTCAAAGTTCAAGTTCAAAAGTTGTTGGTGTTATATTGCAGACTTGCGACGTGTGCGTAAATGCATTTCCCAACGTTAAAAAAAAACAATAAAAAAAAGGTTCGCCTCTAGAAAAAAAACAAATCTATCTTCCGGGAACCGTACATTTTTCCGGGATAAAAAGTAGCGTATGTGTTATTCTGCTGTATGAGCTAGATATTTTTGTAAAGTTTCATTAAAATCCATTCAGTAGTTTTTGCGTGCAAGAATAACAAACATCCATACATCCTCACAAATTTTCGCATTTATAATATTAAATATCGATTTTGTTTCGATGGGATGGCTAAAGCAATATTTCGATATTAAATAATTATTAATTAATCATAATTTCCGTTGTGCCACTGGTAGGTTATATATATATATATATATAGTCTACTTAGCAGGCAGTATCAAACAAGAGGAAAAAGTAAAATAATGTAAAGAATCGTTTAGTCTCCCCAATTTCTAGTGGCATCAAATCAAAATACTTTTATTATAACTGATAACACTTCTATACATAAACCACCTGTTCTGAGAACACATAGATATGCCTATTCCGTAAGGTCGGGTCACGTACCACCACATCGCTACTTTATTCAAATACTGAAATGGTTTTAACATTTCATAAGCTTTTTTTATATAAAAACATCCACAAAAATAATCGTGTGAATTTGAAAAAGCACATTCATATCTTCAACATAACGTATTTTGCCATATATTATAATATAAAAACAAAGTCCAATTGAACAATTCTAATTTTTGAAATTTGTGTTATAATTTTCTGTTGAAGAAAGGGCCTTGCTAATAATGCCGGAGGTCGTCAGTTCATTTAGTAATAAATGTAGGTACTATCCAAAAAATTGACGCAAAAACGAAAAGAAAGTTTTTTCTTTTATTTATTCATTTACTTTATAATGCAACACATTAAAGAAAATGCTAGTGAATAGCAAGATGCATTTAGACCCTAAAAAATAACACTTCTTCAAAATAATAAGACACTGATTGAGACAAACGTTTTAAATAACTAAAAGATACCTTTGAAAGACATAATATCTGTAACATATATAAAATGAATATTAAGAAATTCAATACGAATTTTCTCTATTTATTTTACTCAGGCGAAATTGAATGTGACAGCTGCTTTAAAATCACAATACAGCAATCTATGGCTAGATTCAGAATAAAATCCCGAATCTCATATCGCGGGACGTCGTTGGATCATCTGGGTTTTTATGAGCGTCCACGTATAGGAAAAATCCAGAAATATTTCCGTATAATCTGGAATTACGACCAATAACTTGATGAATTAAACGAATCCGGTCAACGCAACGTTTCGTAGCGAGATTTTAGCTTTGTTCGCTCTTTGTCTATAACTGAATATAAATATAAATAAACTTTTAATTCCACAAACCTTTGTTGTTTTGTCACCTCGATTAAAGGGTATGTAATCAGCCCTATATGACATCCCACTGCTGGGCATAGGCCTTTCTTAAGAATCAGAAAATATCAGGTTTTGAACCCGTTTCACTCAGTTTCTCAAATGAGCGCGGTACAAGTACTACTGGGTTAAAAAGTAAAATTGTTAAATGCTTATTACCTACTATAAATGTAAAATAATTATTATTTTTTTTAATTTTCAAATTTTCACCAATTAATTTGTACTTGATCTTACATCTACGTATTTGATAAATGAATTAGAATAATTAAACATAATTATCTTATTTCTACTCTAAATAATATTTATACGATGCTTAACTGTTAGACGTCTTGACGTGTCTCAGTGCTTTAATCTCGAAAGGCTTGATTAATGTACGGCAAATACTAAACAAAGCTAAATTTGTACTAAGATTTTATCTAAACTTATGTATTGTGGCTTTTGTAGATACATTTCCAGACCATAATTCTGTCATAGTTTATTCATATATTACATAGAAAAGTATTTTAGTACATATACTAGCTATTATTTTCCGAAAAGTTGCTATTTTATATTAGAGATGCGATTATTCGTTAACGTTTTCATTTACTAAAGCCCACGATTAGTAATTCGTGTGTAATAGGTTGCGAAAGTCGTTGTAAGCTTATATCGATTAATTAATCTTGGGGATATTTGGTAAGGAAGGCAAAAAAAATAAAAAAAGGAGATTTCTCTTATATAAGGGGAAAAAACATGGCCGTCACGGTACGCCCGGCAGATGTGAAACATGTATGTTAATATTAGAATTTATTATAATAAATAAAAACCTATAGCGAAATATGGAGTAAAATTTCGTTAAAAAAAAAACAATTTATTTTTCTTATTATTTTAATTATAATAATAGTACAAGTACCTACTAAAATAGAAGCGCCGATGAGTGACACTTTCTTTAGACCGCCCCCGCGACATTTTGGTAACACAATTTTTTTATCGTTCATTTATATTACCTAAGCAAGTTGTAATTAAACCATTCAATCAATCAAACACGTTCATAAATTCATACTTCCACACTTAATATTATATATGTGAAATTTAAATAAATACTGTTCTCCCTGTTCCCTTAAACCCCTAAACGGATGTCGATAAAATTTGGCAAAGACATTTTTGATCCACTTTAGTTACCACGTGAGCGAAGCTGCGGACAAAAACTATTAATTTTTTCTTTGGTTAAAAAAGATATGTTAATCAATTTCTTTTTCCTTGCGTAACAAAACTATCGACAACGGTAATTTTTTGTCCGTGGCACCGTACAGTGACTGAACGGCAACGACATGTAGGAGGAAAAAGTTGTTTGTCCGAATTCTCCGCAAAGGATATATCGAAATACTATGTGTATATATATAAGATCTCTCAAATGAAAGGCGCGCTCTTAGAAAATAATGAGATGCATTCACTGACAGCAACGGGCAGCAGCAGCAATCAACTGCAAGGAGTGATGTTCATTTGTTTCTCTTTAACGCCAGTCCACCCCCCAGAGTGCACTGTTCATTGGCATACCCTAAAAAAACAATGTTGAGACAAAAAATCCCCGTGGAACTGCTAGGTAGAACACTTTTGTTATTAAAATACTAAAAATATTTTGTTAGCTAAATACACGAATTAGTTATCAAGTATACTTCAAAAAGCTTTATAGACCTAAATTTAAAAAGAAAATATTATTCAAGTTGCGGGTAGGCAGAATGAGACGGTATATTTTATAGCCCAATATCTATGAAATAACGCTAAAACCCATTGATCAAATAATTATAACTTAAAAATTTAAAAAACCCCCTACGTAAATTAATTATTGTCATTTAACGATTACACTGGCACGCGTGAAGCACTTAATCGAGTAATCATACGCCGAAATGCCTTACATCATTTTGGAAAAGAGCTGATACTCTCACACTGCAGGACCGATATTAATCAAACATAATTAAGAACCACCGCAAGGAAACTGGCTTTCAAATTAAAAAAACCGCATCGAAATCGGTCCATCCGTTTGAGAGCTACGATGCCACAGACACATACAGACAGACATCGACGTCAAACTTAACATCCCTCTTTTTGCGTCGGGGGTTAAAAAGTAGTAGACTTTTGCATGGGAATTAGTACTTTTTTATCGATGCCGAAACCCGCTCATGAGCCTTTTCGCGATAGTGAGACCACTCAGCACCTTTCACAGACCACGCTGATTTTGTAATCGAGACCATTTATAGGGTGAGAGCTAGTGGGGGGCGAGTCAATGTCCGACAACGAATGTGAGACAGCGGACGTCCAATAATTTTAATCAATAACCCTTTATTTAAACCAAACAAACTATACCAGAACGTTATTTAATTATTTTATTAAATAGATTTTTAGTCAAAATTCATCTCAGAGCAATTCTTGTTGGCGTTCCGTAGCTTTGTTATTCATTAATATTTGGTTTAGTTAGTTATTCATTAATATTTGGCAATATAATTGACATATTGTTATTTAGAGATTGTGATTTAGTTTTATTACAAAAAGAACCCTAAATATATATTTTTTACAAGTGAATCGCTTTTTATTAATAACAAAATATTTAAGAGATACTCATAACCAATATCAATAGCTTCAAGTATTTTTGTTTGAGTATTTATTTAACCACCTCTCGAGAACAGCTAGGCAGATGGTATTTTTCAGCTAGGCAGATGGCTTTTACATGTATGTACATATTTGGTTCACGTTTGGCTCAGTTTGTAGTGACTCTACTTGCTGTGCGGACGCGGGTTTGAGTCCGTTTGGGTGCATTTATATGATGAGCACGAATGTTTGTACTCCAGTCGTAGGTGTTTATATTTATAATATGTATGCATTTAAAGTTATATATGTGTAGTGTATTAACTATCTAGTATCCATAACACAAGCCTCGTAGCTTATATTTATTTATTAGTCTGAATTAACAACATATCTAGGTATTTTAAATCGTTCGAGTAACTCAGATATATCAAAGATCCATCCATCTGTAAGCACATTTTACTCATCAGAGCTCCTATTTATTAGTTGCAGACTAAATATTATAACATAAAATCTCAGGCAAAAAAATATTATTAAATTTTCTATACTAATACTATAAAATTTCTAAACTATCCTATACTAATTATATAAAATCCTTTATATATATGTTTGAACGGAATTAACTAAAAATCCATGCAACAGCTTTCAATGAAACTTTTTTAAATATTCCTTACTTAATATTACGATTAGAGCTTTTTTTAATTAAATTTGGAAGTGGGAGCAGCCTTGTCTTTATTATTTTTAACAATTTTTTTTACTAACTCTAGCCGTACATATATTAGGTATATAAAATCAATGTGTGTATATGTGTTCCATATGGACTCTAAAGCGGCTGGAGCGATTTTGATAAAATTTACAGGCAATCTTCAGATGGTAGATTCAGTATGGTAGCGATCGGAAGTTTGAACGCGGACAAAGCCGCGAGTACTGCTGTGTGTGAGTGTTATAATAATTTTAAATTCCTATTACACATACTTCGAAAAACTTTAAAAGCCTCACAAATACAAGTAACATATCTCAGAAAATAAGCCAACTAATGCCGGTCCAATGATTTAAAAGTTTGAAACTGCAACCGAAAACCGATCAAGCGACTCCGGCTAAGCTCAGACGTAGCTTCTCAAGATAAAAGCAACTAACAGGCAATTTAAGTTTTTCAACAACTCTCTCTGCGATTCAGAAATGTGTGGTTTGAAACGTTCCAACAAGTACTAACGTTGTCTTTCTATTATATTTAGGAGTCTATTAGGAGTAATCTGCATTTATAGTGGTTTTTTATATAAAAATAGATTTTACATGAAATCATAAACTAGTTTTAAGTTCGAAAATTGCCTTGATATGAATTATTGCGCAACTTTACTGTTATAATACGTTGTTATATTTATTACCAGTGAACAAATTTCCTACCGGCAAATCACAGAACTTACTTTCACCGATAAACTATATACTATTTCACTACTAATGACTCACTCTCGCTTCGCTCGGGTTCGTCCCTAGGTGATATATTTTGATTATTATAGCTGTAAATACATATATAATAAAAGCTGAATGCTTGCTTCCTGTTGTTTGTAATATCCCTACAAGTACGAGTCCGATTTGAAAATTTTGCGTTTAGGATAATCTGTAAAATAAATGTATCAAATTAGCAGAACCCGCGGCTCCACTCGCGCTAAAATTACAAAAAAACTTTAAAATGGTAGGTTTCATACAAACTTTCATCCGCTATTTTACCCCCTTATGGGATGAATTTTGAAAAATGCTAAAATACGTATTTAATTAATTGTATTGAAGAGCATTTATACCAAGTTTAAAGTAATTCTGATCATAAATATTTTTTTGGATAGTATTATAACGTGTGTTCTCGTGGGAAAGAGATAATCTCCCGCGGTAAAAAATAGCCTATGTCACTCTCCAGCCCTCCAACTATCTCCACAGAAAAAAATTACGCCAATCCACAAAGCTGATTCGACGTGAAAGAAAGACAAACAAACAAACACACTTTCACATTTATAATATAAGTATGAAAATCTACCTACAATAGAGAAAAAAATAAAATATCTAAAATTTTTCAAGCAAAATTAGTACGTTCAAAAATATAAGTTTACACGCTGTTCAACATTTAATATTTTACACTCTAAGAATAACCTAACTTACTCGTATATTTAGTTTCATAATAATTAACTTCAGATTTTATGTAGCTTCATACTCATTGGAAAAGTTACGTAAAATATAAAATTGTTTTTACAACTTATGATATTATTATGCTTTTATTTTTATATTTTTTTCATATGTCCTAGGAAAGTAAAAAAGAAAAAATAAAATATACCGAAATGTTATGAGTGGCTATTATATAAGGCTGCGACGACAGATGATCCAGAAATCTTAGGTTCGAGTTACAGTTCGGAAGGACTGAGCACAGTTATTGATTTTTGTCAAGAAATCTTAATAACGAACTGGGGGTAAAAAGTTGGCTGATCACTCCCGTGCCTTACACCTATACGAGTACATATAATAAAATTCTATTCTAAGCCGAATCTGTACATTAAATATTTTTTGGAAAATCTTATTAAAATAGACATTATTTTCGATACAGAGGCCGAATGAATACTTTTTAGAATTTTTGTCTGTCTGTCTGTCTGTCTGTCTGTTACCGCATCACAGAAAACCCACTGGAGCGATTTTGATGAAATTTGGTATGGTGATAGCTATCAACATATAGTATACTTTTTTCGGCGGGAAAATATCTCATTTCTGAGAAAAAATACAAAAACTGCAATATAAGAGTATACTAATATGTAAAACCTAAGAATTTGGTTTTTGGTCATCTGAATGCGGGCGGAGCCGCGGGCAATGCTAGTAAATAATAAATCTACACCCGATCTCTTACTGATCATGTTGTTCTGCGATCGGATTTTTAAATGATTTCAAAATTCAGCATAGCTAGCATCTAAATACGTATTATTCTGTAGAATAAAAAATTAACAAACAAAAGGAAAACAAATAACTTGCAAGTGCAGCACAGGGCTTGCTGGCAGACTGGCTGTTTATCCGTGAGTGCAGAGTAAATACAAGCATTTCTTAAACTGGGTTAATTCAACGCGCTGTTTAATTAATACTTACTAAAGACGAGGAATTTATATCGTCTCATGACTGAAACTAGTTTAAATTGATTTTATAAAGAAAAAGCTTTTTATTGATTTTATAAAGAATTTTGTCATGTCCAACTGTTCGTACGTCCGTTTTTGACAACAATTTTGCTAGGAGATTATCTATATCTATACATATAATAAAATTCAAACTGAGTCGAATCTGGACATTCAATATTTTTTGGAAAATCTTATTGAAATTGCCATTATTATCGATAGAGAGGCCGGATGTATAGTTCTTAGAATTCTTTTCTGCCTGTCTATGTCTGTATCACGGAAAAACTACTGGAGGCATTTTGATTCAATTTGGTATGATGATAGCTGATTATCCGGGTCAACATATGGATATTTTTTACAGCGGGAAAATATTTGACTCTGAGAAACCTATACTAAATGGTGAAACATAAATAGGGACGAACCCGAGCGGAGCGAGGGTTAGTCGCTAGTTGGTTATATAGAGCTAATCTTTAAGTATCTCGTGTACACTGTAAGACAAGTAACAGTCGTAAAATGTAAATTTGAAACAAAAAATAATGGGATAGCAATCCATACATATAGGGGATGAAAAAAAAACAGAAGGTTATGCCCTTAGATAGAGCTTGAAAATAACAAAAAATACACCATAACCCGAATCTTAGAAGAGTAAATGGTAAAGATAAGACCTTCTTCATATAAAAATATAAATATGCTTCTAGTACTTAAAATTTGACGATAAAAAGTTTTGATTTGAGGAAAACATATACGAATACAACAGCTTCCAAATTTTTTCACATAACCACCTGTATATTTAATATGTTTAATAGGTACAACAGTCTATTAAAATATATTTATTTCACTTGAGGTTTGACAAGAAAACTTATGGTTATAGAAGTTACACAAAAAAATTACATAAAATCTTACAACTGCGCGAAAATGAGAGTCGTGGAGGATCGTTATGATATAGATGTTTACGCGTTCGGCGCTCGCGGCTCTCTGCCTCGTCGAGCCACGCCGTCGCTCAAGCGTTCGCGGGAGACGGGGGGGCGCGGGCGCCTAAACTGTACGATCGCACGAAACACGGCCCTACAGGATCGTACATGTTCCGACACGATACCCCGCGATCACTGTTGTTTGTAAAAACCCCGCGTTACACTCTCCCCCTCTAGCCTAACTAAGTGTCCTCACAGTTGGGCTAGTCTAGGTATCTACGCGGCCTACCACGTTTACGTTTTTCCCTAACGGGAGGCTCTATCTGGCCGGTAAATGGCGTGAGGTGCGAAACGTGATATTTCCCTATATCTCTTCCGGTCTGTACGTTCTCTAACCCGTACGTAGTGGAACTAACTACCTTGCCTATCTTGTATGGGCCGTCCCGGCGTGGGATTAACTTCGCCGTCTGTCCACGTCCTGCATCGTTCGGCCCCTGCGTTTTAAGTAGCACCATATCGCCTACCTTATACTCTGGCGGCGATCGCCGTCTCTGGTCAGCAGCCCCCTTTATATAGTTAGTACTGAACGTGCGCATACCTGTCCAATAATATCTAGTGCGAACACGGCCTACAGTGCGCTCCACGCCGAAATGTCCTGCCAAAGGCGCGTCGTGGAGTTCAGCCATCACTTGCCTGCGTTCGTGTTCGGGCACAACAATACAGCATTCTTCTCCATCGTCTGACTCTAAGCTATATCTATGAAGTATACCATCGGAAATAGTGTACCCACGATCGGACCATGGCCTCCCCCTAGAAGGTTCGTCAGACTCCATGTCCTCAATGATTTTGCGAATCTCTGGATCTAACAGTTGATTGCTGCGGATATCACCACTACTCCTCTTTGGTAAGTCAACGACTGTCATACATAATTCGCACTCACCTTGGTTCTCAGCACAAACTGGTCGCGAAAGCGTATCTGCAACCACGTTCGAGCGTCCCGGTGTGTATTGGATGTTGAGGTCGAACTCTTGCAATGTTAGGGCCCACCTAGCCAGCCGACCACTAGGTGACCTCTGACTCATTAGCCATCGCAAAGGCTGGTGGTCCGTCCTAACCGTTACCTTCGCAGTATCTACGTAACCGCGGAACTTACCTAACGCCCACACGACGGCGAGTGCCTCTCGCTCCGTCGTGGAATAATTCTTCTCTGCACTAGTGAGAAGACGACTTGCGTACTCGATCGGTCTCTCATCGTGTCCCTCCCCCTGCATTAAAACAGCCCCAAGGCAGTAAGCGCTACTGTCAGTGCAGAGAACGAATGGCTTCGACTCATCCGCCTGACGCAGAATGGGAGCGGATACGAGGAGACGCTTTATCCACTCAAACGCCTCCTGATGCTCGGCGTCCCATCGCCAGGCACTTGATTTCTTCAGGAGTGTTGTAAGAGGTCTCGCGATCTCAGCATAATTATTAATAAAGCGGCGATACCAACTCACCGTTTGTAAGAAACATTTTAAGTGATTAACGTTCTGAGGGGCGGGCATATCATCAATAGCCGCCGTCTTATCTGGATCCACCTGGATTCCGCCTGGTACAATAACGTGTCCTAAAAACTTAACAGATTCTCTATTCTGTTGCTCCTGGGTTAACTTAGATCCTTCACCTGCGCGCAACATCAGCTCATCAGGTGCGGCGTACAATAAATCTGTACCTGCAGGGTCAAGTGTGTACGAATAAATAAAATTAAAGCACTGTCCGGGACTATCCATAAATGTCCAAGTGCGCTGGGCTACGTTTATTACCATTCCGGCCCGAGACAAGAAATCTATACCTAGAAGTGTTCTAGTGTCACAACCTGGCAACACTAGTAATTGACACATTACACTATGGCCTTCGATATCTATACCTACCTCGGCCGTCAACAAGTCTCTCCACCCTTGTGTACCGTCAGCCAGGTGTACAAATCGTTTAACTTTACTAAAGTGTACTCCCAAGTCTACTAAAATTTTATATAATAAAGGACTCGCAATACTATGCGTAGCGCCCGTATCCACTATCGCCACTCCGGTACGACCCATAATGGATATATTAACCATAGGATACGATTCACGCGTACTCACGTTAGTTAACTTAATACATGACGCACTTGTATTACCTAAACTACTATTATTATTATTAAGGCAATTATCGTGATTATTAAAATCTACATCCAAATTATTGAACGAAGTTTTACCATCCGAATTCGTTAAAGTTTTCACACAAATATCACATTTCGACCTCACGACACCTTCCTTGCCACAACCATAACAACGTATACCCTTACGCGTGCTATCGCTATACAAACGTTTATCATTATTATTATTGTTAATAACCTTCTCACGATTGCGACATTCTTCACTAATATGCCCAAATAATTTACAATAACTACATCGGGGCCTATTGTTTTTATTACTACGCGGAGTGATCGCGTTCGTACTATCAAAACTCGATCGAGTGAGATCGCGACCGGTAGTAGTGACTGATGTTCGTGAAATCGCGTTATTACAATTATTACTATTATTGTTATCCTTATTTACCTTAAGAGTTTTATACATATCCTCCGCGATCCTCGTTTTATACATTAAGTCATCTAAATTACGAACATTATCGCGGGAAACTCTTTTAACAATACGTCGGTGTAATAACCCGTAACAAATATCAACTTGCACTATTTCATCGAGCTTATACGGTAACTTTGCAATTAACGCTCGCACTTTACACAAAAACGACTCGGCGCGTTCTTCTTCTTGCTGCTCCGTCGCGAAGATCTGCCTTAGAATCTGATGCGCGGGCTGCGCCACGCCATACGCCGCGCGTAGGCGGGCGACCGCGTCCGCCCATGTAGTCACCGACGCCTTAACGCCGCGCCACCATACTGCCGCTTCACCCTCCAGCAACATCGGCAATCCGCGGAGTGCGAGCTCGTCACTCACGGCCGCACACTCCTTAAATATCTCGACGGCATCCAGGAACGCTTCTAATACCTCGGCGTCCTGGGACGACCCGTTGAACCGCGCTGTGCACTTAGTAAAATTTGCGTCGACACTCGCGACGCTGGCAGCAGTACCACTCCCGCTGTTCATATTATTTGTTTGAGAGGCCACGACTGGGGTGGAGGCCCTAAATTCACTGCTGGACGTCATCAGAGAATTGATAAGGCTTCTATTTGCTTCCACTTGCGCACGCGTGATCGTTTCCATCAGCGCGGATAGGAAGTGTTGGGGGAGCTGGGGTGCTGGTTGCTGTGTCGAGCCGGCTCGCGCAGCTCCGTCCACGTGGCCGTGCTCAATGGTGCTCTCCTCTCCCTCTGCGGCATCATCCCCTCGCTGCTGCCGAAGCGTTTCCCCTCTCCTCGTCATAGGCATCTTCACGCACTAGTATATAAGTTTTAAAAGTTCGAGCCACTAGTATGGGCGCCAGTTTAATAGGTACACAACAGTCTATTAAAATATATTTATTTCACTTGAGGTTTGACAAGAAAACTTATGGTTATAGAAGTTACACAAAAAATTACATAAAATCTTACAACTGCGCGAAAATGAGAGTCGTGGAGGATCGTTATGATACAGATGTTTACGCGTTCGGCGCTCGCGGCTCTCTGCCTCGTCGAGCCACGCCGTCGCTCAAGCGTTCGCGGGAGACGGGGGGGCGCGGGCGCCTAAACTGTACGATCGCACGAAACACGGCCCTACAGGATCGTACATGTTCCGACACGATACCCCGCGATCACTGTTGTTTGTAAAAACCCCGCGTTACATATGTTAGTAGTAAACGTAAATGTATTTCCCAACTTAAAAAAAATGATACTAAAGGGGCGGACAGCGAACGAATTTTTTTTTCTCGAATTTCCGAAAATTTGTTTTCTTGCATAAACATCAAAGAAGTAAAAATTACCAATCAAAAATATATACGTAAAGCACACTATCATCCGCCTTTGATGTAGACAAACACCGCAAAGTTACTCGTATATATATAAATAAAAATGAATGGAGAAATGTGTTGCTATGCGCAAAACTGAAGAACATCTTGACCGATTCGGTAAATTCTTTTTACAAATATCCGTTGAAATCCGAGGAAGGTTCTTATAAAGAGAAAAATTGGAAAAATTTGAGGAAAAAACGTAATAATCACATTTTTTTGTCTTACTACTAATTTATAATTATGAACGCAACCTTAAAATTAATATACCTAAACTACTTGAATTCATTTGTAGATTTAACTATATAAATGTTGATAGTTTTTCAGTTATTCTTGGTTGTTTTTAAATCTTCGCTTCTCAATCGACAAACAAGATCCCCAATTTCATTGATTGGTTTATTTTGTGTGTTTTCCATTTATACTCATGGCGCCAATAAGACACGGACGGAGTAGTTTGGGTCGAAAAACCCGAAATGTGTATATTATATAGTGTATCTATTCTATATATACTAACCGTTAAAACGTACCTAGGGATGAATCCGAGCGAAGCCAGGGTGAGTCGCTAGTTAATAAGAATTATTTAACATGAAAAATCATGCAATTATGCTGATTGATCTCATTGACCATCTCAAAACATGAGAAATAATTGAAATGAAATTATTAATATCACAAAATGGACGTTGGATATATGAGTCCATAATGGAAAGCATTTAAATTCGAACCGCAGTACTCGGTTTCATATAGGATTATATTATTAACCAGTTTATTTATACAATAAAATATATATTGAAAAATATTTTTGCAATATACTCGATTAACTTAGACTTATTTGATTTGGAACTTATTTATTAGTAGTTGGTTTGTTATTTTTTAAGGTTTTGTTTATATTGCAAAATTAGTTTCTTAGGCAATTCTTACACCTTAGAAAGAATCTTAACATAAATATCCATGTTTCTTGCTTTTTAGACGACGAAATCTCCAATTTCACATCATCCCCTGTTTTTCATCTCCAGAAGATGTATTGCGTAATGAGATACATATATTTAAGTTTTTGAAGTAAAACTTTTTAGAATCGTCGTGATTTAAAACTCGATGGAACGGAAATGTAACACTAAAAAGAGATAAATATATAGGATTAAGCCGACGAGAGAATGAGATAGAATACATTGCCATATTGCCATGGTAACCGTTGTTATTGTATTAGAAATATATAATATTATATTCTTTCCGTATTTGATATTCTATAAATATATGATTGTAATATGCCTATGATATTTACCAAAGAAAACCGCGCGTAAAGGCTACACGCACCCATTTTTGTATTTAATTACATATCAGTGGATAGCTTGGGTGATAAGTCACAAGGCTCCATAGGTGTCACTACCAAAGAGATACATATTTAAATTTTTAACTTCATTCAGTAGTAGAGTTGCTGCCAGTTTGCTGCCACTTCTTTACACTATCAGCTGAACGGATATATATGGTATGTATGGGAATAAAAGAGATTTTTTATCCTAGATTATAAAATAGGCTACATTTTATCAATGTACTTGTCACGTGAGCAGAATGAAATGAAATCTATATATCTTATACGTATACACTATACAGTAAAACAATGGCTACGATGGTACTACAAAAGTATAAACTGCGCTGCAGATATTAACGCCCGCCTCCGTATACTAAAATGCTAAGCATTCAGATTTACAACGATATATTTTACGATAGATTTGTATGAGTGGATATATTATATACAACAATTTACTGATTCTATTGTAAAGTAAACAGCTCAGTGGGTAGTGACGTTTTGCGACCGCGGTTCTTGCAGAATTAATTTGACATAATAAGTGTGGGATCTGTGTTTAGTACATAACTAGCATTGCCCGCAGCTCCGCCCGCGTTCAGATGATAAAAAAGCATATTCTTGGTTTTTACATATTAGTATAGTCTTACAATGCAGTTTTTGTATATTTTTTCAGAAAAGTACCCTATATGTTGACCCGGATAACCAGCTATCATCATACCAAATTTCATCAAAATCTGTCCAGTAGTTTGCTCGTGATGCGGTAACAGACAGACAGACAGATGAAAATTCTAAAAACTATAGATTCGGACTCTGTATGGATAATAATGTCTATTTCAATTAGATTTTCCAAGAAATATTTAATGTACAGATTCGACTTAGTTACAATTTTATTATATGTATAGATATAATAGAGTTATATGGTAGTATATTTTAGATTAACTCAAATATTCCCGTTTAACTTTTCATTCTTTATTTCATAGTTTTAAATAAAGTCGACTTTATACCAACCGTAAAAGTTTTAATTTGTCAGTATGGTTTTATGCATCGTGGTGACATATTTATAATTAGCTTCTATCGAGGCGTCTAATACTATTTTAAATTCTGCCAATTTTCTAATTTAATACTTTAAAATGGTCTGTTTTTATAAAATTTAATTAAAAATCTACTTTAGCTTAATAAATATTTATAATGTGAATATATGAAATCGGTCAGGAGAACCTGACTGTTCATCACTTCGCAGGTGATATAGTACACAAGTGTGTATTCAGATAAAAGCGCACTCGCTATTTTTCATACTCAGAATCCGATGGAATAGTAATTCGCCAAGACTGTTGAGTGATCAGCCACAGGACCAACAACTTTCAGCTCCGAGGATCATTTTCTGGAATCAAACCTACGACCTGTGAATCTACAGCCGTACATACTACGCTTAACTAACGAAGCAGTTAAAATATATACAATAATTAACACTATACAATCATATAAAAAATTTACTTTCCATATGAAATCCATGGAACATTTGATTGATCAACACAAATATTTTGGTCCTAACATTTTCACTTGAAACATCACATTTACAGTGCAGTTAGATTACCACCGTAATAGATATTTATTCTTCCGTTATCTCCACTCCGATTACCTAATTTCATGCACATCTAAACCCGACACGACGTGATTAAATTTCGAGCTGAAATGCAATAAATTCCATATGCATGGTGACAGGCGACATGTAAAGTAAACGTCTGCACCTTCATTATTGCCTAATCTGGGATCGAGTGGAATATTCGCGGAGCTTTACTGGACTGTTTTTAGACTTGGCACAGGTAAGCTAAGGATCTGCTTCGAAATAATTAAATTTTAATGTTTAGTTTTGATTTCGTGATAATAATGTTCTTGGACTATAATATTATGTTAAATATCTATGATAATACGTTATTACGAAGGTTTTATAGAGAAAATAGAAGAACAATAATAGAAAAATCAGATAAGTTAAATGTTATTTTTTTGCAAGTAATAAATATAACGAAATTTAATCTTTACCCAATTACACATACACTAGCGACTTACCCTCGCTCCCTGGTTCGTCCCTGGTTACGTTTTAACGGTTAGTACTTATAGATTTCTTAGAGATGAGATAATTTCTCGCAATAAAAGTACCCTATATGTTGAGATAGATAACCAGCTATCATCATACTACATTTCATTAAAATCTGTCGTTATTGCTTAATCCGGAGTGTCGAAATATCCGTAGAAAATTGAAGCTGCTTTAGACCAAGTAGGATTTTATGATACAATAACCGTTTATTTTTTAGATTTCACTTCCCACACTTATATTGTATTACATAGAAGACATACGCATACAGACATACAGACACGATATATAAACATACAGACACACGAAAAACATCAAAATAGGTAGGTGTAAAATTTTAAATAATTATATATTTTACAATACCATATTATTAACTAAATATGAAAAGATGTTAAATATTAAAGAAATAACGTAGAAAGTTTTAGATTGAGTGGCTGAACTACCGTTCGCAAGTTTGACAGGTTTACAAATTCTGAAATACCCTGGTTAAATCTAGTTTCCTTATATTAGCATATTCTTGCTTATATCTATTAATATATTCCATATTAGACAGGTAATTTTAGGATGTTTTTACATGTTTTTTTTAAACGAATTAAACATATGCATGGAAATGTTTCGGTTTTCATATATATAAATGATTCTTATAAAAAGTTAATATAAATCCGGATTTCCGGAATTTCGGATACTTTAGAGCATACAAGAAATAAAATATTTGCGTAAATCTTACAAAGTATTATAAGCAGGTAATACTATAATATGATGAATCGGTATTTACAATAATATGAGTACTTTTATATCTATACTTTTATATCTATACAGATAAATAAAATTGAAGTGTCTGTTTGTAATGTCAAAATAACAGCTTTTTACTAAATGAATATGGATGTATACACGGTACGTATACCAAAACAACATTTTTTACAATTTTTGTCTGTCAGTCTGTCTGTTCCGGCTAATCTCTGAAATGACTGGACGGATTTTGACGGGACTTTCACTGGCAGATAGCAGATGTAATAAGGAGTAACTTAGACTACTTTTATTTTAGAAAAAAAAATAGGGTACCACGAAGTAAAATTAAAACCAATGACAAATTTAATAATATCCGATTCAAATAAAGAAGTTGTATACATACCCTAGGGACGAACTCGAGCGAAGCGAGGCTGAAACGACTTGAAACTTGCCATATATAATTTTTTATTACAATAATGTTAGTACATACATCGAGCTGATCTTATGATTAAGGAAATCTAAAATGGCTACTTGTAAAGCTTGGTTTTTTATTCATTTCATTTGTTCCGACGATGGTAACTCACAGTTACTTAAAATAATTGTTTTTAAATGTAATTATTATTAATCGATATAAAATACAAAAAAAGCCAATAAATCAATTAGACAAAATGAGCTTCTCTATTAATTAATCAACATTAATAAGAAAATAGATCAAGGCTAAAGCAACCATTAAATTTCTAAGCACAGTCTCGCAGCATATTAACTGTATAAAATATATTCAAAGCGTTATAAGTTTATTTAACTAAGGGTTTAATAATACAATGGGCTAAAAGCACAATGTGTGTAAATTTTTGAGTAAATAAGTTATCGAATTTTCAAATATTAATTGTTCAAGACAGAATTATTATAATATAAGTTTCTTATTTTGTTACTATAAACATGATTTTATACACTTTATATAATGATATATCTCATATGTATATATATATATATATATATATATATATATATATGAGAGACAGGTGGTCGGTCATGCGGTTGGTATTTAATGAGTTTTACTTTCTTTTACCTATACTTTATCTAACAGTATAAGAAGCAAAAGAGGTACATACAATATAGATAAATATGTTTAAGCTTTCTGTCTATAAAAAGTATAATTATGTAAATAAGTATAATTTGAATCACATACTATTATTCTAGTATTAAGTATTAAATTACCGAAATAAGCTCTCTAAGGCTTATATGTAATAGAAGCTGTTGAACAGTTCTACTTACTCATCTTCTGACTCCATCATGAGATGAGTTCAGACTTATGTTATGGAAGCGTCAGTGCTTTCAAAAAGCTACGAGTATGTTACTATTTCAAGTCCCAATAGTAATTTTTGCCAAATATTAGGTATATTAAAATTGACGTGTTCGCGTAACGTGTACAAATAAATATTATAAATGTGAAAGTTTGTGAGTATTTATTTATTTATTTATTTATTTGGAAGACAAACAGTATTATGTTACATATTATAAACAAAAGAAATAAAAAAAATACATACACCAATTAAGTCTTCAACGTTTACACATTCTTAAGGTAGGTATATGTATATATATATATATATATATATATATATATATATATATATATATATATATATATATAGTATGGATGCTTGTTACTCTTTCCCTCGGGAACCGCTAAATTTTTCTGGGATGAAAAGTAGTCTATGTGTTATTCCAGACTATAATTTATCTCTGTACCAAATTTCATCCAGATCCGTCCAGCCTTTCTGGCGTGATTGAGTAACAAACATCCAAACTTTCTTTTAAACTTTCTTTTCACGTTTATAATATTGGTAAGATGTACTCGTAAAACAAATGGAAGCGTGTTAAAAAATACATTTTTTCCATTAATAAATTCCAGTTTAATAAGATTTCTAATGAATATTAGTTTAAATTTTCTTTTTTATCGTACTATAAGAATTTTATATGCACATTTTAGTTAGTGTCGACGGCCCTATAAAAGCACTATAATTTCAAGCCACTTGTGATATCGCTAAAGTTTGATTTAATATTACTTTGATAAGGATAATTTTAATGCTTGTGGCTTGTCGTAAAGTCTGTAGGGTGCTCTTTCACTGCTAACGTGATGTGTCTGAGAGCTTTATGTTTTCGTTAGACTGTTAAAGTAGCTGATTATTAAGAAAGATTAACAGTAATAGCTCATATAATAAAAATGAAACATAATAAAAACATTCATACTTATTAATATTATTATAAGCGCGAAAGTTAACTCTGTCTGTCTCTCTGTTATATTTTTACGCCTAACCCGCTTTTTTATGGTATTTAGTGACAAACGAGCAGACAGCACATCTGATGGAAAGCGGTACCTCTCGCCCATAATACCTACGGTTCATGAACTTAGGTTTTATGTTACAAAAATGCAGAACCGCAGGTGCGCTGTCACTGTGAGGACTAAGATGACATGGCTCTTGCTTGTAATTTTGCTGGCTACCTTATCCTTCAAACGGGAACACAACAATGTAATCATTGTTGCTTGGCGGGAGAAATAGATAAGGGGGTGGTACCCATCCAGTCAGACTCCTCATGCTTGACAGAGTACTACCACCGCTGAACCAATTTTGATAAAGTTTAGTATAGAGAGGGATGAAATCTTAGAGAAGGATATAAGATACTTTATGTCGCAGAAATGAAACTTGAGGGGGTGAAATACGGGTTGAAAATTTGTATTAGGAACAAACATTTTTCAAGCTAAGGACAAAAGATATAAAAATATAATTTTAGGAAGATAGAAAGGCTATTTAAATATTTATGACTTCAAGATTTTAAAGTCTGTCTATTCCATGCTAACCATTAAAAGGTACTTAGGGACGAACCCGAACGCTATCATACGTAATTTTGTATGTCACTCGGGAGACAGCTTTAGGGTGTAATGTGTAACTGTAACTTGCCACGATTCATTACTACTACACCTTGATTTCTAAGCCGTTTTCCATAAAATTAGCCACATTCAAATTACTATTTCTCATAATCCTTTGGCGGGATTTCCGTTGAAATCAAAAGAGATCACTTTCATATGAATTCTTATACTGTGTTTTAATAATTATGGGAATATATATATATATATATATATGATGAAGACACCCATATTATAATCGGACGGAAACACCGACGCAGGCAGGTTGTAGCATGAAAATATGTAAGATCTAATCCTAAAATTTTCACCCATTAATCAATTGAACTATTGAGTTAAACAAGTCGTATACCTAAACAAATGATTGTTAAAAGAAAAATAACTGAATACTATTTTTTTTCTTATTACCATAACAGTTAAATAGTAACTAGTAAATGTTCAGAAACAATATAAGTACATATTATAAAGTGCGAAATCTCAGAACTCATAAAAACAACATGTGTAAAACCATCGTTTATGATGAATTGTAAATTATAAATAAATAAAGCTAACAATAAGCTATGGTTGGCTTTATGCGTATAAAATAGGTGATTTTTTTATATTTTTTATTTATTTTAGTGACATATTATTTCCTATATACCTGATTGTAAGTCGAATCTGTACATTATTTTTTGAAAAATCTTATTGAAATAGCCATTATTATGTATGTATAGTTTTTAGATTTTTTGTTTGTCTGTCTGCCTGTCTGTCTGGAAACGCATCACGAGAAAACCACTGGACAGATTTTGATGAAATTTGGTATAACGATAGCTGGTTATCCGATACTTTTAACTGTGGGAAAATATCTCATCTCTAAGAACTCTATATTAATATGCATATGATGATGATGATGTTCTCCTGACCGATTTCGGCCACGGCGGCCAATCTCATTGAGACTAGCCAACTGCGCAGGAGATATTATAGTGCACAAGTACACTCTCTATTCCTGTCACTCTCATACTCCGGTGGGACGACTGCTCGACATGACCAGTGAGAGTTAAGGCGCAGGACCCACGGCTTTACGTGCTCTCCGAGGCACGGGGGTATGTATATACTTAAATATGTATATATTTAAATAGGCAAAGACAAAACAGCTCATTACCGTTGTCTCTTTTGTTTGTCGAAGATTTTCTTTTTTCTTTTTTTGTTCCGTATTATAATAGCTATTAAAACAAACATTACATTTATAATATTAGTATGGATTCTACTTAGTATGGATACCATCCATACAGAACATGTGTTAAATCTTGTCAAAACGAATTAAAGGACAAGTCATCATAGTAAACTTTTAAATATTTAAGACTTATTATAATAATAAAAATATATAAAAATATATAAGAAAATTCATAAAGAGAAATGTGGCTAATAATATGCAATAAGTGAGATAGATCCGTAGACTGCGTTCAAAAATAAGAAAATATAATTTATTTTTCTAAATATCATAAGATATACGAATACCGTATAGGATAGCTGTAGTCAATTGTAGAGGTTATATTTACATATGCCCTGTAGCAAGCGTGTCTCGACGGGGAGCCGCCGGCAGTGCGACGATACCCTACGACACTGTCTCCATTACGTGACAGCATCAGACATGCATACATATTATGAATATCTTATATTATATTTCAGACTAGCAACTCACCCTTGCTCGACTCACCCTCGGGTTGGACCCCAGTTACGTTTTAACGTTTAGTATAGATTTCTGAGAGATGAAATATTTTCCCGCAGTAAAAAGTATCCTATATGATGACCCGAAATCCAGCTATCATCATACCCAATTTAATCAAAATCTGTCCAGTGATTTCTCGTAATGCGTTCCCAGACATAAAAACGGACAAAAATTCTAAAAACTAAAGATTCCGCGTTTATATTGATAATAAGCACTATTTCAGTAAGATTTTCAAAAAAATATTTAATGTACAGATTCGACTCAGTTAGAATTTTATCATACGTATGTATAAATATCACATTCGATTTAAGCTTTAAGTATAATAAAATATGGTGAAACAATGTAATAACCATGAACAAGGTGTTTTTTAATGTGTTAATATATCTACATTAATATACAGAGGTTAAAGTTTGTAAGTCTGTAAGTTTTGGGGGTAAGTACCTAATCTCTGAAAGCTCCAAAGCAATTCAGAAAATAGAAAGCTTTAGTGCTACCAAGCTACCGTGGAGTGCTATTTTTTATAAACTTAAACAAAGCCTTAATTGAAATCGAAAAAGAATTGGCTGTTGTATGAATTATTATATCGGTATACATTTTTTTATTAAATATACATATATGAATTAAATATAATTAAAAATTTACCATTCCTATAAAATAACACAAAAAAATACCTATTGTATATTAAATATAATAGGGTAAATTAAATAAAAGAAATTAATAAAAAAGCGAAATTGTTCTGTATATTTGTGCGTATCTTTACAACATATCAAAAACAATACAAGTATTTAGTATATAGATTAAATAAAAGAAATCGTTAGACAATGGACGTTGCATTTGCGTCTCTTCCCGGCGGCGATCGTGGAAAGGACGCCACGGAGCCATCCAGCATCCACGACATGGGTACAGTTATAAATTTTCGACATTATATTCTGAACCTGTACCCTCATAAAACTGCAAATAGCTGCAAAGCTAGTATTAATAGATGAAAGCTTAGACAAGTCATAAGTATAAAATAAATTTCATAAACTTGTTTATTGTATTGAGATATTTTTTTAGTTTATAATCACCATAAGTCTTGATTTGTTAAGAACCGCATGGTATACTAAAGTGCAGTCAAATTATCTATACCTATAGATAAAAAAGTGTCTGTTTGTAATGCCAAAATAACAGCGTTTTACTAAATTCATGTGAAATTATATACGGTACTTATAAGAAAAACACATTTTTTTTTAATTTTTATCTGTCTGTCTGATTGTTCCGGATAATCTCTGAAACAACTGGACTGATTTTGACGGGACTTTCACTGAAAGATAACTGATGTTATAGGGAGTAACATAAGTTACTTTTATTTTAGAAAAATAATTAGGGTTCCGCTCAAAAAAATTAAAAAAAATTAAAACAAAAAATGTAATAGATAAATAATTTTTGTGTAATTTTTGCAGTAAACACCGTCTGTAATTGTGATTTTTGATATGTTTTGATATTAGTCTCTCTCATATATTTTCTGTCATACATTCGTGTATATCTTTGAAAGTGCTACTCTGACTGTTAAAAATTGTTGACGCTATGAGTCCTATTATTTTGCCGGTTATACAACTTTTTAAACTAATAATGTAAAGAATATTGTAATAGTAAAACTTATAAGATATTTTAGACTTTTCAAAATTTAAAGCTCATAGCCCTAATAAATAAAAAAACAATTAGTTAAATAAGGTGTTGGCCCTCAGTTTTTGTGTTTATAAATATTTTTTCTTCTGTTTTTGCCTATCATGAATGCGGTAATACTGTAAACAAACATTAAACTTAATGCGACTAAAACAATACTTACTCTAAAGTATTAACAATAATAGTAACCACGGCATTTCGTTAGATATGTCACGTTATGTTCAGTATAAAGCCATATCTATACTAATATGTATTATAAAGAGGTAAAGATTGTGAGTTTGTGAGCTTGTGACATTCTAGGGGGTATTCTCTGGATCTACTGAACCGATTAAAACGAAATTTGGGAAGAATATAGTTTGAGATCCTAGTAAGGACATAGGACACTTTTTATCTCGGAAATCATCCCTTAAGGGGGTGAAAATAGGGATTAAAATTTGTATGAGGAATCAAGCTAGGAACGAACGCGAGCGAAGTAGGGTGAGTCGCTAGTTTTATTGATAAAAACATAACGTAAACAAATTGCAAACTTGTGAAGAACCTGCAGTGAGTGAAAGCAATCGCACTTAACCGATTTTCATTACTTCTTACACTAGCAATCAGATAAATAAAATTTCTTTTTCGACCCTATAAGAAAATGTACAAAAAAGAAGAAAATATTTCATTCACCGTTCATTGTCGGGAAGAAATACCGCATTGGAAAGCGATCCTTTGTCTTCACTTGAGTCAACAAACATTTGTGAGGACCACTTTGTAGATTTTATTGAAGCCTTCATAAACATTATCCAACGACACGTTTGGCTCAGTTCGTAGTGACTTGCTGTGCCAACGATCGCGGGTTCGAGTCCTGCTGGGGGCTTTCGTTTGTGTGATGAGCACTATTACTTGTACTCCAGTCATGGGTGTTTATATTTATAGTATGTTTTAACTATCTGGTATTCATAACACAAGCCTCGTACCTTACGATGGAACTAGATAGTGCTGTGTGTTTATACGAAATAATTTGTGTCGCTATTGGCAAAGCACAAAGAACACTTTGGAGTTTGGACAGTTTATGCAGAACAATAGATGATCAACGGAAGGGACATATGCGATGGGGTGTAAAGTTGTAAAGCTATTGTGTAATGTTAATATGAAAACTTGCATACAGTTCACATTCTATAGATTAATCTGGCAGTTAACTATAATTACACTTAAGAGATCTACAAGTTATACTTAATTGTGAAGTAATCTATCATCTTTACTTATAACTTTTAAAATAACTATTTCATTATGAAATCCATACAGTTTTGTTTTTGTTTAAGTGTTCTAATGTCTGAAACTACCAGTATTGTTTTTATTATTATGCAACTGTAAGTAAAAGTATGTAATCTTACTAATATTATAAATGTGAAAGTTTAGATGTTTGGATGTTTGTTACTCAATCACACCAGAACGGCTGAACGGATCTGGATGAAATTTGGCACAGATTTAGATTATAGTCTGGAATAGCACATAGGCTACAATAAGTTGCCAAAATGCACACGAATTCATAAGCAAAAACTAGTATTGTAAAATTAGTATTATCTAAAAAATATTTGCTCCGGTAAAACCCCTCATCTTTTGAATTTGAATCCAAGACCCCGGCTACCTGACTACCTGTACATTCAATAGGTTTCCGCCAAACAAAACGGCCATACAATTTACGCCAGATGCATTCATTGGAGTCCTAATAGTTCCTTATCTTAATATCCTCACAAAAGATTTTTGGCTAGAGATAATTTTTTAACACTTTTTATCTACAATTCTTGATATTTAAATTACGATAAGCTAACTTTTATTGTTGAGTAACGATTCACCCTTGCTTCGCTCGGCTTCGTCCCTGAGTACGTTTTGATGGTAAGTGTGGAATAGATGGACTATATATATATATATATATATAATATATATATATATATATATATATATATATATATATAAACATATATATATATTTCAGCCCTCCAACTACTTCCACAGAAAAAAATCACGCCAATCCGTCACTCTGTTTCGCCGTGAAAGAATGATAACAAACAAAGTCAAATAGTATATCCTAGAAATAGTGTCAAATCTACGAAATATGCTTTTAAGCTGTTTATATTAATTGTAAAATTGCGTTCATAATTATACAGTAGTAGTAAGGAAAAAGGAAAATGTGATTTTTACGTTTTTTCGTAAAATATTTCCAATTTTCAACCGACTTCAAAAAGGAGGAGGTTCTCAATTCGACAGTTTTTTTTTTATATTTTCGAAGTCGGTGTGCTTTGCTTTGTATGGGCTGGCACCGATTTCGAAAATATTTGATTAGGTATGTATTTAATAGGTAGGCTTTAATTACTTAGCCAAAGCACACCAACTTCGAAAATATTTGATTAGGTATGTATAGTAAATGAAAACTACCAATCAGTTATTTTTTACTTTTTAGTGCTTTTGTTTGAAGTCGGTTTTTATTTTTTTGTTAAAAAGTTTTTATTCTCTTCATAAAAACCTTCCTCCGACTTAAAAATTTGCCGAATTTGTCTAGCTACTCTTGAGTTTTGCGCTTAGCAACACATTTAGCTTTCATTCACTCATTTCATTCATTTACATTTACGAGTATAAGACAGAGCCAAACGTGTCGTCTACTACGCGTAATATTTCATTGCTACATTTAATAAATATTTTTATTTATGTAAAATGCTAAAATGTATATACACCTTGTGGTAGTTGTGAAGTCATGCGTTGTTTTGAATCTTGTCGCCGCTTGTAACCGCTAGAGACCCACAAATCAACAACTTGTAAAAGAACTCAGAATAAATATTTTATATTACTAAAAAAACTGCTACGTAGGTGAAATGTAACTTTCAGCGAAATAAAAAATGTTTTTTTATAGGTCATAGGTGTTATAGGTCGTAGGTTTTAAAATGTACGACTAACGACTTAGCCCTGGACTCTTCGTTTTTAGGGTAACTTTTCTGAAGTTGAAGAATTGCATACACACACACTTTTTTATATTAATGGCCTATAGATTTATTGCATTTTCGTATCAACTTCCAAAGAAACTACACCACTGCTAAAGGCATATACGAACATTCATCATATAATGTCAATCGTATATCTGAAGACCAAGCAGATCTAAGCCACTGGGTCAAACTCGGTCTGTCAATAAATATACAAAGCGAAACTGTTAACGAGTTTTAATGAACATGTTCAGGTGTTGCTCGTTAGTACCGCTTTGTGCAATCTACTTTGCGGTAACGCTCATTGGATTCACTAATAAATCTGTTCGCAAATTTTTCCACTTAATATTTTCATTATTTGATGCAATCCAAATGAAATTGTTGTGAGAAATTGGAGTTAAAACGTTGGATATATATTATATGCTTTTACATATATTTTTTGCTTATTTTTCATAACTATTAATTCTAATCGCAACTTTAGGTCAGACTTATCCGTCCGTCTGTCAGTCCAACTTTTAAAGTGGTATATCTTATTTATTTATTATTTAGTTATTTATGTACCATAAAATATATGTTTTACAAGATAAAGTAAGAGAATCGACAAAGGATAACGTGTCTCTTTAAGAGATTTCTTCCAGAAACCCTTCAGAAGTGAGAAAATAAATTAATTTAGGTGTAGGTACAGTACAGCATTAATTGGTATCAATTTAATATTAAAATATATCATATCTTTGTACACGATTGCCATGTCTTAATTATATAATTATTTAAGATAGATAGTTAACTAAAGAAGTTGTAACAGCTTTTTGAATGACTATTTTTTTCTTGATAAAATACCTAATAAATTGTATGTATGAGAATTGTTTTTGATTCAAAAATTTAAACTACAATCTGTAGCGTAACAGGCGTCAAAAGAAAAATATAAACATGATGATGAAATAAAATTATTTATTAAGCAAACTATTTTGAGTTTTGTGCAGTTGAACGAGCAAGCTTGAGCACCGATTTCAATGCTCATTGTCTAAAAAACTGTTCTCAAGACTTCGAGACACTCAGTTTTAAGTCCGAAAAAGACGAATTAATAGCACTAAAGATGCGCTCAAACTTTACTGGACAAAACTTAAAGTCGCTTTCAAAGTCAGAATTGCTTTGAAAGAAATTTTCGCAAAGGAACGGTATTAGAATAGAATTACAGGATGTTTTATAAGAAAAAATTGTCTCATTTCCTATTATTTTTGACGGACATCTCAAATTTCATACAAACACAAATAAATCAATGAAACTGGTACTACATCTTTTTGGTAACTTGATATAAGTTCCTTTATCCGACAAGTAGGAAATTTCTTTTTAAAATGTACCACCGAATAATCACAATTAAGTAGTTTACATGCAAGGATTTTTAATACTAAGCTCTGGTTCTGTTCAGTCCTGAATTAAAAATAATCTCTAAAAAATCATATTCTAGCAATCTGTTCATAATTTTGGAAAAACCAACTGTAATTTAATTATTTGGACCATCCGAAAGTAAATAATTATAACATAATACTATTAGAGTTAAACATAAAATTAGCCAATAACATATCTGCATTCTTATACAATTGTTTCTGGCCAAAGCTTAAATATTCCGCAATCTTTTGCTCTGCCGTCAAGTATGTATAAGTAAGTAAGCGGGCTTTCTATCGTTGCTCTTCTATAGGCTACATTTCGATATTCATCTCTTTTTATTCAGCTTCTGTTTCTATTTTACGACCGTCCGGTGCGTCAATGAGAAAGGCATAAACCGACTAAAGCCCTTCAAAATGTATTGTTATCAGATTTTGTGCCTTATATCTTTAGTTTTATGATGTAAAATGTGTTGAGGATGTGAAATTTTCGATTCTTCGTACAATGAGTCTTGTTTTGCATTACACGGGGATATCTCAAAAGGTAAATGGCTTTGTTTCTACATCCGGCACACGTGGATTGCGGCGAAGCGTCAGTTCGTATTGAAATAATCGTGGAGATTTGAGGGAATAAAATTAATATCGTCTGCCCCTTCTCTTTGTGTAAAGTCCGATTTGTTGTTTTAGAATTTCTTTAGTCTCTAACTACGAGGGTTGAACTCCTTTTATTATCTAATATTAATGAAATATCTGCTCTACGTGAATGTTAATGCATTTCACTTAAACAAATTGCAAGATGTATATTGAATCTCTTCATTTCGCTTTGATTAGTAATAAAATTTAAATTTTTAATACTTCTAAAGCAATCGAAGTGTGAAAATAATAATAAAAATAATAGAAAACTCGATAGATTAGATATAGTTTATAATGATAGTTTTACAATAAGAACTAATGTACTGTAGTATAATATGAACTGTCCAGTCGCTTTAACCTTAAAAAAATTTAATTGATAGACTATACAAACAACAAAATATAATATATTCTTTCAAAACAACTATACTGCATTATAAACGTAACGTATTCATGATTTTTGCCAAATTATGGTTTAGTTAAAACAAATCTATACATATAATAAAATTCTAAGTCGAATCTGTACATTAAATATTTTTTGGAAAATCTTATTGAAATAAACATTATTATCGTTACAGAGGCCGAATCTATAGTTTTTAGAATTTTTGTCTGTCTGTCTGTCTATTACCGCATCACAGAAAAACCACTGGAGGGATTTTGATGAAATTTGGTATGATGATAACTGGTTATCCGCGTCAACATATAGGATACTTTTTACTGTGGGAAAATATCTCATTTCTGAGAAAAAAATACAAAAACTGCAATGTAAGAGTATACTGATATGTAAAACCTAAGAATTTGGTTTTTGGTCATCTGAACGCGGGCGGAGCCGCGGCCAATGCTAGTATATTATAAAAATAAAAAAACCTGACTGCAAAAAAACTAACGAAAAAAATTAAAACAAGATGACGAAGGAATATATGAAGTATTATGCAGTTGGAGACATACACGTTTCATCCTTACCGTGAGATGTACATGTAATCAAAATCGGCCCACACGTTGGTCTCTAGAATGACAGATACGAACAAACATACATATATACATATTACATACATAGACTGGATAACACATCACCCTCCTTTGTGTCGCGCACTCGGGTAAAAAGACGATTCACAAAACTGTACCTATGCCAGAAATCAGTTAACTGATTGATGGGTTATTTTAGTATAGCTTTAACATTACATATGCCCACGGCTTAGTTCGCGAGTTACGTCAAAAATGAGCCTATATGTTGATCTACTTTTCCAATTTAACACAAATCCTTCGGCACCGTTATAGCGTGAATAATCACGAACTCGCAAATTTTTGCATTAATAATAATATTAGTCTATTTACATATTTAAAAAAAAAACTTTTAATATCTTACGTTACAATGCTTGGTGAATTGTTGTATTATTATCGATCTTTATCTTGGACTCCATATATAATTCGACATGCATTATTTATGTTCAGAGGGGTTTCGTTTATTGAAATCACACGAACAAATAGTGTATGTTCTTATTTATTTTTGTTCACACGAATATAGTCTTTATGCCTTTAGCGTTCCATGGAAAATCCTGTACATTTATTTTTGTGTTTACTTAAGTCGTACATTGTACCAGCCTCGTTTATATCTAGGTAACAGATCTTGACTCGGCATTCAAGTAATGCTCCCCAAAATGTTTGTTAGATTGTCGGATACGGGTATCTATTTGTAATTCATTAATTTGTTACGATATTTGTTCTATTCATTATATCATGATTAGTTGATAAGGCAATGTTTGGAATTTAAAATTAACATTTTTCATATTATCTTCTATCTGTAGATACATATAATGAAATCCTAACTGAATCGATTCTGTAAATTAAATTTTTGCTTGGAAAATCTTATTGAAATAGTCATTATTATCGATACAGAGGCTGAATCTATAGTTTTTAATATTTTTGTGTTGCTGTCTGTCTGGAAAAGCATCACGAGAAAACCACTGGACAGATTTTGATAAAATTTGGTATGATTATAGCTGGTTATCCGGGTCAACATATAGGATACTTTTTACTGCGGGAAAATATCTCATCTCTGATAAGTCTATACTAAACGTTAAAACGTAAGTAGGGACGAACCCGAGCGTAGCTAGGATGAGTCGCTAGTTACATAATATAGTTCATATAATCTTATTAAATGTAATAATAGGCCAGTAAATTAAAAAAAATTGAGCTTACTATGTCTGCCGCATGCCTGCAGAACTGTAGCCAAAAGTTACCTCAAACCGGAGTCCTGAGATAGAAGCAGCGTAGCGGCAGACCACGAACTATGTGGTGAGATGAACTGGACCAAGATCCAAATGGGCGTATTCTTGCGCTAGAGCGCAAAACCTGGAAACGTATATAAGAAGGCCTTTGCCTAGTGGAAGTGGAATGATAAGACCTAACTGTAACAGGAGAATAGTTTTTTTTAACCTTCAGATAAGTCTTAGAATAGGCTAGATTCAGGTACAATATCTTATTTCAGTATTTTTTAGTAGGCTTTTAAATCTGATATTGTGTTTGCTATTAAAATTCAATATACTAAAATATTTTATTCGCATTCGCATACACTGCTTTCATGTTAAATGGTCAGTTGGCTGTAGTTACACGTGCGTAACCGGAGCGTACATTAATTTAATTTGTTTTTTCCATTACTTTATAGTCATCAGAATTTGAATATATGAAAAACGTAATTAAATCACTTTTATTGATTACTGACAGTTCAAGCATCACTGTGGACTTTACATATCAGTAAATTATATTACGTGATGTATATATTTAATGTGACCCTTTAACAAAAACGTTTGATTAGTATTGGTAGTGATACTGTATTGGTATCAAAATCTAAAAACAAACGAACGAATCATAGATAAACAAATGAACAAACACATTTTCACATTAACAATATTATTTTTATAATAAGCAAAATAAAGTAATCTATATAGAAAAATAAAATTGAAGTTTGTTTGTAATGTCAACATAATATCTTTTTTACTAAATGCATATGAAAGTATTATAAACGGTTTTCAATGTTTTTCTATCTGTCTGTCTGTCTGTTTGTTCCGGCTAATCTCCGCAACGGCTGGACTAATTTGGATAGGACTTTTACTGGCAGATAGCTGATGTTGTAAGAGAAACGAGAGTAAGTCGCTAGTCTATTATCTATACTAATATAATAATGAGGTAATGTTTGTGAATTGTGAATTTGTGACTTTGTAGGGGGTAATCTCTGGATCTACTGAACCGATTTAGATGAAATTTGGTAAGAAGATAGTTTGAGACCCTGGGAAGGGCATAGGATACTTTTTATCCCGGAAATAATCCCTTAAGGGGGTGAAAATGGGATGAAAGTTTGTATGGGGAATCAACCTAATAATACAATTATGATGAAACTTTAGTTAATCTATTGTGTGTGCACGCCTATGAAAGTTTCTGAGATGGTACTACCATCAACATACAAAATACGTAATGTATCTAAGCCATTTTATACATAACCGAAGCCAGTGAAGGTTACTAGTTCAAAATAAAAAAAACCTTATATTACCTGGTAAAACCAAGTATTTGGAGATTTGAACGTCGAAAAGAATACGTTTTCTTCATGCTCAGTAAGGTTCTAATAGCTCGCTTCAAAGTAGAGATTTAGTTTCAGATAAGAGCGCGGATAAAGGCGGAATTCCTAACTATGCTATAAATATGTGATTACATCCTGCGAGCATCTTTTGGTTAAGACCTCGCTATTTTTAAACTGCTCCTGCTTTTAAATTTAGTGTTAAGCCATCTTAGATTTTTACTTATATAATAATGAAATGAATGATGAAAGTCATCGTTTTTTTTTTCTTTGAATATGTCGGGACATTAACACACAGCATCTAGTTCCATGGTAAGCTACGAGGCTTGTGTTATGGATACCAGATAGTTGATAAACTAGACATATTATATAACTTTAAATACATAATACATATTATAAATATAAACACCCATGACTGGAGTACAAATACTCGTATACGCGCTTATCACACAAATGAATGCCCCCAGCGCGACTCGAACCCGCGACCGCTGGCACAGCAAGTAACAAGTCACTACAAATAAAACAAAACGTGTTTTCAAGAAAGTTGATTTTATATTTTTTATCTCAAACTAATTGAGTGATTGACAACCTAAGCTTAAACTACTGAGTTCAGGAAAACGAAATTTTGCATAAAAGTTCTTTATATAACAAAGTTTAAATTGAGGTGAAATAAATAGAATTGTTTCGACTAATACAATGTTTAAAATTCCTCAAAAATCTTTAATATCTAATCAAGTTTTGTATGTCTCCTAAATAAAGCCAAGATCAGATCTCGTTAAACTCTTGTGGTCTATAGAGTAATCTGGATATCTGTCTGCCTTAAGGCCTCCAAAGACTCTAGTCGTTACTATATAAATACTAGCAGAAACCGCGGCTACGCCCGCGTTCAGTCTACAATAAAAAAACTCTTTGGCTGTACGTTGTACAGCTACTCACCCTCGCTTCGTTCAGGATCGTCGGTATGTGTTTGTGTAATATTGTTCATACAAAAATACTAAAATCGAGATTAAAAAATGGGGATGGGGTAGGAGGGTGAAAAATACTATACGACCTATCCTCATACCTACCAAATATACAAAAAAAAATCATTAAAATCAGTCGAGTCGTTTCGGAGGACTGCGACCACAAGAACCGTGACACGAGATTTTTATATATTACATCTCTTCCCATTGCATTTAAAAATTCTGTCACAAACTATTATAATAAAAACTTGTTACCAATATAGCGACACTCATGTAAACATTTGTATTTAATTTAACTACTAAGAGCTCACGAGCTACAATTAATTGGTATTTTGTATAAACAAAGTTGATTTAGTAAATTGTAGGCCTCACATTATGTTCATATACTAAATCCTTTTATGTGATACTAAACAATATATTCTTAATTCTATGTTATATCGAGAAGTTTCCCGCCAAGCACTTCGATTTCTTATAACGAAACCATCGAAAAATGACCTGACATGATGAATAAGGATATTTATTCTTCATTCTTGAAAAAAATAAATCATGATTATTATATATATATATATATATATATATATATATATATATATATATATATATATATATATAATAAATCTTGGGTATTTACCCTGTCCAAGAATCAAGATTTTTTTAACTGAAAACTATAATATAACCGCAAGAATCATTTTTATTCTATTTTAGTAGATATTTTTTCAGTAACCATTATTTTAAATATATTTTGAATTCATTATAAACAGTATAATATAGTCAGTGATCTAATTCCATACTGCTATGAGCGTGACCAAAATGTTTTATTTAGTTGATTTATGGGTTTGCTGTGAGGTGTCGAGTGCGTCGTTTATTTTATTTTACCTGCCTAATGGACAATCAAAAATCATAATGTATTTATTTCATATAGTTTATAATACTAATTATTATTAATGCTAGTTTTTGCGCGCGACTTCTCTTACGTAATTAACAAGTGGGAGTAAAAGGTAGTAGGTATACGCTATGTCTTTATCAGGCAATCTAAGTCCTTGCCAAACATTGAGATTCATTCGTTGTTGTAATTTTATTTAAATTAATTTTTTTCACATTTACAGTATTAGAATGGATTTTATTTGGTAAGTTAATTGCATCAACGTCGTTACCTTCAAATAAAATTAAAAAAAAAATGTCAAGGGAAAAAAGTAAGTACCTATTATGAAATTAATATTCCAACCGGTTTTTAATAATTTCCGAATAATAGAAGAATATACATATATAAAATATTATGAGATATATCAAAGGGTAATAGATGAGCAAAACTTAAAAGTATAATAAAGCGAGCTGCAATACGAAATAAAGTTTCAAATTCTCGGTTCTCTTAAACAGGGAATTTTAGTATCTTCACTGAATTCGTCGTCACTTACCATACTTCCCTTATAATATATTCTAGTAACTTGGTAAGTCTTTATACATATTATATCTAGACCAACTTGGGTAAATGTTGGTAAGTATATTTTATTCTTATCATATTTCATATTAAATCTAACTTCCTGTTACGTAAGTATGCAATTACCATTTTATATTAATGAAAAATTAATCTTTTTACAACTTGCAACACTTGTATTTATTTGTGATTTTCCTTACTAGCAATTGAGACTTCATATAATTTGTATGGAGCTTATGTCAAATTTCTATCTCTACTAAGGAATACTTTGGATAGATAGGTTATTTAGCAGCTGTAATTCAACGTTAGAATCAGCTGTAAGAAAGCACACATGGAAAGTTTGGTGAAATAAATGTAGCCAAACAAAACGAAGTGTCAAAAAGATTTTAAATTATTATGATGAGATTTAAATTTTTTTTTAGTATGGTACAATTTTTTTTTTATTTTGCTTCATGGGTATGGGTACAGCGGTATATTATATTTAGTGGATTTATAAGACTATAGGCTAATTACGTATAATACTATTTTAAGCTTCAATTACCTATTCTTTTACGCTCTGTATATGTTTAGCTCTTGATTTTTAGGGAATAAAAATATATTCGTAAGAATAATACTAATGTGTGACTTAATTTACAAACAAGAATAAAGGGATGTTCACACCGCATCTAATTTACCTGAATGCTTGTGGTCTCTGCCAAAGGTGCTCTATTGTGATGTCAATAGGTCCGCGTCATTACGCGTCTTGACAAATTGTCATTTTCTATTTCATCTGTGCTTTAAAATTAGAGCGCAATTTTGACGTTATCTTAAAAGTTATATATTAAAGGTCGGGACATTTAACCCATAAATATTTTAAGCTAAAAGATTGATAAGTAACGGGCCGACAAGGCTACAGCCCACAAACTCACAAACTTTACCTCTTTATAATATTAGTATAGATCATAAGAGTATGTTAATTCTATATTTCTTGAGTATGGTATGGTAATTATATGTATACATATACTTTATATATTTATTCATATACAAGCTACTCACCCTCGCTCCGCTCGGGTTTGTCCCTCCTTACGTTTTAACGTTTAGTATGAGTTTCTCAGAAATGAGATATTTTCCCGCAGTAAAAAATATCCTAAATGTTAACCTGGATAACCAGATATCATCATACCAAGTTTCATTAAAATCTCTTTAGTGGTTTTTCCGTGATGCGTTCACAGACAGATAGACAGACAAAAATTCTAAAAACTATAGATTTGTATCGATAATAATGTCTATTTCAATAAGATTTTCCAAAAAATATTTAATGTACAGATTCGGCTTAGTTACAATTTTATTATATAGAGTATAGATTTACTATATTAGCTAAAGGTTAAGAGTACTCAGAGTTAAAAAAGATCACTAATTTCATAAGGCTAGCCGTTTCGCAAATCTTACGTTTCAACTCACAGGCACAGTAAATGTTAGCCATAAAACCTGAATTCGTTTATTTACGATACACGAGGTACGTCCATCAAAGGGTCACTTAACTCTATATATACTGCATTTGAATCCTTCCCGCGTAGTTCTTTCTCTCTCTGGGGTCGGTCCCTCATGTCTGAGGATCGTGGCCAGTGTTAGGGTTGCATCTGGAGCGGATGATCTGCCTCCACCGGTTTCTGTCCAGCGCGTCTCTTACCACCGTGTGGAATTTCGATGACGAGCCTTTAATTTGGTCAGTCCATCTTATTGAAGCACGACCGCGCGATCTTTTGCCTTCGGTATTTCCAACTACAATGAGTTTGTCCAGACTTTCGTCGCCTCTGCGCATTGTGTGGCCAAAATGCGAAAGAATACGTTGTCGGCATAAGGTGGATAAGCGCGTTTTTATACGGAGCTGGTTCAGGATCGATGTATTGGTGCGTTTCGCTGTCCAAGGTATTCTTAGCATTCGTCTCCAACACCACATCTCGAATGCATCAATCCTTTGCCTTTCACGGGCCAATATTGTCCACGTTTCTACTCCATACAGGAAGATAGGGAAAACCAGTGCTCGTATCAATCTAATCTTAGTTTTGATACCAATTCCTCTTTTCTTCCAGATGTTGTCTAGTCGGGACATAGCATCTTTTGCCATCCCGATTCTCCTTTTTATCTCCGGGACACAGCTGCCGTCATTGTTGATTTGAGAGCCCAAGTATATGTAGTGGTCGACGTTGTTAATGCCAGGTATGTTGCTGATGCCATCTGTTAACTTTCCGGTTCGATCAACTATCATCACTTTAGTTTTTGCTCTGTTCACTGCTAGACCAATGTTGCCGCTTGCTGTCTCAAGTCGTTGAAACAGCTCACTCATATCTTCCATGGATGTTGCTACAAGAATGGTGTCGTCGGCATACCGGAGATTTGATAGTCTCTTTCCACCTATAGGAAAGCCCTTCTCCCAGTTTTCTACGGTCTTCCGAATAATGTACTCTCCATAAATGTTAAAAAGTATAGGGGACAGAATGCAACCCTGTCTCACTCCTTTTTTAGTTTGGAACATATTGGAGCATTCATTTCCTATTCTGATGAACGAACGGTTTTCAGTGTACAGACTCTGAATCAAAGCGACGAGGTGTTCAGGTAGGACGTAGTTCTTAGTAGATTGAATATATGGGCTGTGAGAGATTCTCTATCAGTTTATATCTAACAGCCTGTATTACTCAAATAAGATGAATATGCAATAATTCCTCAAAATCCTTAAGGAATTATGGTGTTTTTAAACACTTAATGTTTATTAATATGTGAAATTACGATATTTTAAGTAGGTAACACAAATATTTTATAAATTATTATTAAGTATTGTGTGGCGATACGGGGCCTTCTGAAGTAGAGAAAGCGGTTTCTACTACATACTTACATCTATCTATACATATAATAAAATTCTAAGTCGAATCTGTATATTAAATATTTTTTGGAAAATCTTATTGAAATAGACATTATTATCGATTCAGAGTCCGAATCTATAGTTTTTAGAATTTTTGTCTGTTTGTCTGTCTGTCAGTCATAGATAAATAATAAATCACATTAGCCTTTTCCTTTAAGCGTCATAATACAAATACATTCGTTGGAAGTTTTATTTAACCATTAAGTTTAAGGACTTTTTAAAAGCTTTGGTTCAGACAAGGATGATACTAGAAACTTTTAACGGTAAATAAACTTACGAAAAGGAATTGTTAAAAAAATCGTAACATTAAGTTTCAAACTCATCATAGAGTTACTTTAATAGTTTGTAGATATTTGATATTTAAGGTTTAATCAAGATCTTACAGCTGATTTTATGCTCTGTCTGTGTATGTAGTCCGACTTAGTTTAAAAGGTATTATAGTACTTACTTTAAAAATGTGGGGCGGGGGTAGGAGGGTGAAAAATACTGTACGCCCTATTCTTATACCTACCAAATATACAAAAAAAATCAGTAAAATCGGTTGAGACGTTTCGGAGGAGTGCGACCACAAACACCGTGACACGAGATTTTTATATATTATAGATAGGTAATTACACTTTTGGCACGTATCTCAAATATTTAGGTAACTGTGGGCGTAAATTCTTCTAGAGAAGATAAACAAAACTAGTTAGTATCAAACAAACAAGCTTCGAGGCTCAGTGATATATTGAGCGATTTGCATTGACAAAGGTTATGGGTTTGATATCCCTAGATTTATCCTTATCATTTTAAAGATTATTCAGTAAAGAATCATTAACTTGACCCACAAGAAATCTATACATATAATAAAATTATAACAAAGCCAAATTCGTACATTAAATATTTTTTGGAAAATCTTATTGAAATAGACATTATTATCGATACAGAGGCCGAATCTATAGTTTTTAGAATTTTTGTCTGTCTGTCTTTCTGTCTGTCTGTTACCGCATCACGGAAAAACCACTGGAGGGATTTTGATGAGATTTAGTATGATGGTAGCTGGTTATCCGGGTCAACATATCCTATATAGGATACTTTTTACCGCAGGAAAATATCTCATTTAAGACAAAAAATACAAAAACTGCAATGTAAGAGTATACTAATATGTAAAACCTAAGAATTTGTTTTTGGTCATCTGAACGCGGGCGGAGCTGCGGGCAGTGCTAGTATTATAATAAAACAACAGAAAAGTGAGTACTAAATTAATCTATACAGATAAATAAAATTGAAGGCTCTGTTTGTAATGTCAAAATAACAGCGTTTTACTAAATGCATATGAAATTATATACGGTACTTATAGGAAAAACACATTATTTTTTAAAATTGTCTGTCTGAAACGGCTGGACCGATTTTGACGGGAACTTCAATGGAAGATAGCTGATGTTATAGAGAGTAACATAGGCTACTTTTATTTTAGAAAAAGAATTAGGGTTCCGCTCAAAAAAATGAAAACCTACCTAGGGACGAACCCGAGCGAAGCGAGGGTGAGTCGCTAGTATTTTATTATAATTATATTTTCTTCATTTTTAATTATAATTACTACATGCCATACAAAGAAATTAGACTGTTCTTCGGGCTATTTTGATGTCTAAATAGACTATATGCGACGCTACCCCAAAACATACTCAACTATTTTAATTGAGAGCCATTTTTACAATTTTTCTTTTAACTTAGATGATTTTCTAAGAAATAGAATATACTTATTTTACAATATCCACTTCTGTGATTAAAAATCGATACATATAGGTAAAGACATTTAATTAGTTCACATGTTCGAATTTTTTCGTATTGGTATAATGATAATAAAAATTGGTAAAAACTGCAAAGTGTTGCTAAAGGTTTTAATATTAAATATTATGAAATAATAGTGTTAGAAGAAGAATGTACTTATATCTACAGTAAAACTCTAGAAAATGTATCTTTTTATCTAAAATACTAGCGGCTCACCCTCGCTTCGCTCGGGTTCGTCGCTAGGTACGTTTTAAATAGATATAAAAAGAAAAAATCTTTCTTTCTCACATTTTAATTATATGTTTTAATACTTACCTATTCCGAACTAAGAGAAATCCAAAAATTAAAATATCATAAAAATTGGAACGCGGTCGAACGGGATAAAAAGTATCCTATGTCCTTCTCCTGGCTCTAAACTACCTCCCTGCCAATTTTCAGCTAAATCGGTTCAGCCGTTCTTGAGTTATAAGCGAAGTAACTAACACGACTTTCTTTTATATATATAGATTACTAGCGGCTCACCCTCGCTTCGCTCGGGTTCGTCGCTAGGTACGTTTTAAATAGATATAAAAAGAAAAAATCTTTCTTTCTCACATTTTAATTATATGTTTTAATACTTACCTATTCCGGACTAAGAGAAATCCAAAAATTAAAATATCATAAAAATTGGAACGCGGTCGAACGGGATAAAAAGTATCCTATGTCCTTCTCCTGGCTCTAAACTACCTCCCTGCCAATTTTCAGCTAAATCGGTTCAGCCGTTCTTGAGTTATAAGCGAAGTAACTAACACGACTTTCTTTTATATATATAGATGTAGCTGTAAGATAAAGTAATTATCAAAAAAAAACTAGGATTAGTCCCAGTTTGAAGTCATTTTTTTTATTTAGGTCTTGTGACGACTGACGAAACATAATATAGAGCCTATAGCAATACGATTACAAAATAACACATTTACATATAAAATACATACTTACGTAGAAAAATTTCACTAAAATCATTTAAATAATTTTGTACTAAAAACATAAATTACCCATAAGCATTTAATTAATTAAATCCTTGCTCTATTTCGTAATTTTTACGCTGCACAATTCGCGAGTTTACGCACGCGGCCAGATGCGCCGAATGTTTCACTCCAGTCCCATAACCATTCGTTCCCCTCAGTCATTCGGCAGAGCGCGTCGAGTACGGACGTGTTGCTGCGCGTCGCTACCGACGAATTAAAAAACTCCGTTCACGTGGAATATATTTAATATTATAGTTTTTAAACTGTCTATATATATTGTTTTGCAGTGATATATTATATATGTGATGTGCTCCGTGCGCTTGTGAAGCGAAGTGAACTAATGTGTTTTTTTTTGGAAACAATTTTAATGGTTTTGCTATAATCTGGATTCTTAATCAAGGTATGTCAATTTCTTGAATATAAAGTAGATATAAACCGTAGTTTTAATAACGTAAATAATGCGTAGCTAGTAAAATCTTCAAGGTTGTTATAGTGATTGTTGATATAATCTAAGTACGAAGATAAGTTTCAAATGAAGTCGATGCGATCACAATTGTGTATTAACGTTTTACATTTAAAACTATTAATGCATCTATATCACCTCCAGGTTAATTTCTAAGAAATTAATTAAATTTCTAAGAAATCTATTGTTAACTGTAACGCCGGCGTGTCCGCGGTCGTGGAGGGATTAAATACTCCTGTTTTAAAATAACAAAAATAAAAGAAGTCAAACTGTTTGAACTTTTTTAAACTTCTATCGTTTCTTGGAAGGAGATTTGTCTTAATAACATTGTAAGATATGAAGTTCTCTTTGTTGTTTTTGTTAATAAAAATGTTAGTTATCAAACAAAGTAACTACTTTATTATAATATCGGCGTTGATGTAATACTATTTTTAACATAATCACCAACCTTGAAGTCTCAATGATTCATGCTTACCTAAGTCTTAGACAACGTTGAGTAAACATTCATATTGCCGAGTAATTATGAATTGCAATCACACGTATTTGTAGCAATTTTACTCTAGAAAATTCTAAATGAAAAAAACTTAGTTCATAATTTTGTAATTAAATTATTAATCGCTTACCACATTTTAAAAAGATACACTGCAAAACCTTACTGTCTATAGGTACAATTTTATAAATGATTTCAAACGTTTATCACGGTTATTGTAAAGATGAACGGCATTTTAAAACCAAGACTGCCGATTAGATTGTAAAATTGTGATAATTTACAATGTTGACAAAATAAAGTACGTATTATATGACGTAATATGTATGTGTGGTGCAAATTCGATTATCGTACGTGATTTAAGTCATTTTAGCCTTCTTCATATAATATTACAATAAGATAATATTTAAGATATTGGTAAAATCAGGCAATTGTCGAATCGATGAATAAAATAGATAATAACTTGCTTAATGATAATTTCTTAAATTTACTTACTACTTTAGTAAAACTATCATATTGTACTAGACCCTCTGCCGTGACCATGATTGCTGTTAAGCATTCGAAATGTCGGAAATCAAAATAAATCCGCGAAAAAATCCGAAAAGATAATTTTGCTTTATGAAGAAGAATATTAAAATATAAAGTATAAACGCAATGTTTTTTACTTTACTAATTTTTTATTATAACAGTAAACAGATATAATATTATATACATATATTGTAAACAAAATCTACTATTTAAAAAAAAATAAAAAAAAAGATGAGAAAGTAGATAAAATATCCAATCAACAAGACCTTAATTTTAGATTTTAATCTTAAACATTTCAATTGTTACACTTTTTCAATTCTCATTTTCCTCGACCCACTAAAATCTCAAATGAATGGAAACATCGCTTTCACAAAACCAATTTTTGAGTCATCGGCCGAACTGAACAATGCACAAATTATAACAAACCATTCACGAACTAGTTCTTTTGAAGGTCAATTAAATATAGTGTTGTTGAATGCAAAACTGGGCTACTTATTAAAAAAAAAAAATTAGGCCCACGATTTTAACGCGTTTTATTTATTATATCTTTACTTGTTACTAATAAAATAATTTATTCTTGTTTTATCGATGAGCTTTGTAAGTAATAAGTAGATAATATATACTATAATTTGATACAATTGAGCTGATTTGATGGTTGAAACCGAAGGTGGGTTGCCGAACACATAAATTACATTTGGTCAATGACATGATTCTTTTATTTTTTTAAACTGTAATTAATGTGTAATATTTAGAATAATCATGCTGTATATATCTGTATACTTCTTATCTAAAATGGCGGGCTTCTCTAGGTATTTTTTAATAATATAAAACACCTCCGACCAATAAAATATTTTTATGTAAAACAAACGACATGATGTTTTTGGCTCTGTGTGAAAAAAAACAAAAATACCAAACAAACTTCTACAGATAATATAAGTATCGATATATAATAATTAAATACAATAAAAAAAAAACCAAAATATTAAATAACCCTCAGACGGTATCCCTGCAATGATAACGGTCATTCGGTCAATAAAGAATGAAATAAAATAAATAAATATACGCATCCGTTCTTTTCCGTTACTTGATTATTTTGGCGAATGTCCAGAACTTTGTGGGCTCCAATAGTAATTTGACTGAGAATATTTTGACGTATCGCGTCTTTAATTCTGCTTACGTATATACAATGGTTGGATTTTTGGCCGAGTACAATTGTTATTATACGAGCATGATAACCTAAAAATCTTTTTTTAATAGTTTTATTTGTATTTTTCACAAAATAATATCGGTTAAGTGCGAGATGAATTCGCACACGAAGGGTTCCGTACCATCGTGCTTGTACTTTTTATTAATATGATTTTTACTCTATTTGTGTAGGTATATTAACTTCGATGATCGATTACGAACTTCAAAAAAAAATTCTAACTGAGTCGAATCTGTACATTAAATATTTTTTGGAACATCTTCTTGAAATAGATATGATTATAGATACATAGGTCGAATTTATAGTTTTTAGAATTTTTGTCTGCCTGTCTGTAAACGCATCACGAGAAACCCACTGGACAGATTTTTATGAAATTTGGTATGGTGATAGCTGGTATATCCGGGTCAACATATAGGATACTTTTTCCTGCGGGAAAATATCTCATCTCTGAGTAATCTATAAATCTAGGTACGATCCCATGAGGAGAGAGGGTGAGTCGCTAGTAATAAATACATGTTCGTAGTTTTCTTATTTATTTAAAATGTCTCTGGTAGCTTATAATAAATACTTTTAATTAATTACCTAAAAGAGTATAATGGTTTAATTATACCGGCAAGAGGTTATCAGAAATGCCGAAGTTTGTAAACATTTTCGATTTCAACCTACGTGAGGCCATTGTAACCATTTCTTGGAAGTGTCCACTTACACTATGGGTGTATATGATATGATTTTGACACGTTATTTTATTAATTGTAGCCATAGGTAATATAATACAGCATTGTGCAACTTTGTTTTAGGACTTTGACACATTTTTGTGCTATTTTTACTATAATAACGGTTTCAATTATAATAATTTGATTTAGCTTATATATTGAACTAGCGGCTCACCCTCGCTTCGCTCGGGTTCGTCGCTAGGTACGTTTTAAATAGATATAAAAAGAAAAAATCTTTCTTTCTCACATTTTAATTATATGTTTTAATACTTACCTATTCCGGACTAAGAGAAATCCAAAAATTAAAATATCATAAAAATTGGAACGCGGTCGAACGGGATAAAAAGTATCCTATGTCCTTCTCCTGGCTCTAAACTACCTCCCTGCCAATTTTCAGCTAAATCGGTTCAGCCGTTCTTGAGTTATAAGCGAAGTAACTAACACGACTTTCTTTTATATATATAGATGTTCTCGGCTTCCATAAAGGTTTTTTATGGTAGTCAGTGATAAACAAGCAGACAGCCCACCTGATAGAAAGCGAAGCCTGTTGCCCATTACACCAACAGCTCATGCATTTAGGTTTTATGTAAAAAAAAAATACAGAACCGGAGGTGCGTTGTCACTGTGAGGGCTAAGATGATATGCCTCTTACCTGTAACTGCGCTGGCTATTTTATCCTTTAAACCAGAACACAACAATGAACAATGCAATCATTGTTGCTTGGCGGGATAAATAAATAAAGAAATAAATAAATATGTTGGGACATTAACACACATCACCATCTAGTTCCATGGTAAGCTACGAGGCCTGTGTTATGGATACCAGATAGTTGATACACTACACATATATAACTTTAAATACATAGTACATACATATTATAAATATAGACCACCATGACTGGAGTACAAAAATTCGTACTCATCAGACAAATGGATGCCCCCAGCGGGACTCGAACCCGAGACCAATGGCACCGCAAGTAGGGAACGAACTGAGCCAAACGTGTAGTCAGAATAGAGGTTGGTACCCAATCAGTGGGACTCCTCAGGCTTCACAGAGTCCTACCACCGATGATATACATCTACGCATACATATGAAACAGTAAATATTTGCTAACATAAAAAACAATCTTAAGTGCTGTCTATTCAAACTGCATTTCTTGAGAGTTTAGTTAAAAGTAATTTGAAGTCATTAAAAACAAACTTTTACAAGTTCATATTCGAAAATAAAGCTTGAGGCGATAACCGACTTAGTCCTTTGATAAAAATTCTTAGAAGCTATTTCATCTTACAATGATATACAATATACATATTACATATTAACGTATAATACATATTCCCAGAACCGATGATTATAGAATATTCATTGTAAGTGCAAATTAAGTTTATCCCTACACATAAAAAAAATCGCCAGCAAGCGTCTGTTTGTTCGTTTGTGCGCGTCAATCTCAATAATTACCTGTTGAAACAATTTGAATGCGATTTCTTCAGGAAGAATGTGGTGCATTTAAAATTACTGTTACGGTATTAGTGAACAGAATCAACAAAAAAGTACCTAGTACTGACTGGTTGCTCTACCGACGTGTGGATAAATGATTGTAAATTAATGAAAAAAATGTATGCATAGTAATTATGTCGTCGTCTTAAAGTCTTATATATTTTAGCATATATATATATATATATATATATATAATATATATATATATATATATGTCTTTTGTACCTCTCTTTTTACAATAAAAATTGATTAATAGGTATATATTTGCAAAAAAACGTATGCACAATGGAAGTTTTATCACGTAAAGTATGAGCTTTTGTGGCTTTGCCTCATACTCGTAGTTGTCTAATTCGATTAGCATATTAAAGACGGATCTGCACGTTTAGTATTTGTTACATATAGGGTTCTAGTCCCTTCCCCAAAATAGTTACCTAACTTTGCGGGAAATCAAATATTGTCTTTACGTTAGTTCAGGACACGCGGTTGATGATAAATGTCTATCCACACTAATCTCTTAGCCACAAGCTTCTTTAAAAAAGCTATATTTTTATTGTTTTTTAGCATTATATTACTTTTAGGTAATATTTTATTGATATTATTCAATATAATTATTCTATATGTATATTGTATATGCTTAGCATGGAGGTAGCATGTTAACATCTCTAGGTAAATTTCTAAGAAATTAATTAAAATTCTAAGGAATCTCTTGTTAACTGACACGCCGGCGTTTCCGCGGTCGTGGAGGGATTTAGGAATATTGGCATTTATTTTAGCTTATAAGTCAAACTGATTATCTATACATATAATAAAATCTGACTAAGGCGAACCTGTACATTAAATATTTTTTGGAAAATCTTATTGAAATAAACATTGTTATCGATACAGAGGCCGAATCTATAGTTTTTAGAATTTTTGTCTGTCTGTCTGTTACCGCATCACAGAAAAAGGGAAGGGATTTTGATGAAATTTGGTATGGTGATAGCTGGTTATCCGGGTCAATATATAGGATACTACTGCGGGAAAATATCTCATTTCTGAGAAAAAGTACAAAAACTGCAATATAAGAGTATACTAATATACCATTAAGTAATAATAAATATATGCATTATATAAACATAATAAACTACGTTTAAATACATAAATACATACATCTATACTAATATTATAAAGAGGTAAAGTTTGTGAATTTTGAGTTTGTGACGTTTTAGGGTTACCCCATATGTCTGGATCTACTGAATTGATTTAGATGAAATTTGTTAGGAAGATAGTTTGAGACCCTGGGAAGGACATAGGATACTTTTTATCCCGGAAATCATCCCTTAATATGGTGAAAATGGGGATGAAAGTTTGTACGCAGAATCAACCAAGGGACGAACCCCAGCGAAACAAGGGTGAGCCCCTAGTATATTATAATTATATATGATTATTATATTTTTGAATATAATTATATACATTATAAATGTACCTAAATAAAAATCTAACTAGACTTCTTTCATCAAGGGTTTATTAATTAATATGTTCTACAATTATCTTTTAGGGTCATGCAAGTTGTTCTCCATTAAACAAACGAACATTAAGATTTGATTTCAATGTTTATTCGCTATTATGAGTATACCGTAGGTCAACTGCCTCGGTGGTGTAGTGGCTAGCATGTACGGCTGCACACCCAGAGGTCCTGGGTTCGAGTCCCGGGTCGGGCCAAGTTTAGTTATTGAGTCTTCCTGTATAGTAAGTCTCAGTAACAGCCCGGAGTTGGGAAGTTGGCGGTGTTTCACCCCCGTGCCTCGGAGAGCACGTAAAGCCGTCGGTCCTGCGCCTTAACTTTCACCGGTCGTGTCGAGTGGTCGTCCCACCGGAGTATGAGAGTGATAGGAATAGTGAGTGCACTTGTGTCTGCGCGTACACTTGAGCACTATAATATCTCCTGCGCAGTTGGCTAATCTCATTGAGATTGGCCGCCGTAGCCGGAATCGGCTAGGAGAACATCATCATCATCATACCGTAGGTACCCTAATTTACACCTAATAAGTACTTTCTTTTACTTATCTCCAGGCTATAAATTGCGCTTAACAAAGCTGTTAATATACGTTTTTGATGTTTTAATTTCGAATTTTCTTATGAAGTTTTAATACAAATTAAATATTTGAAGTTATATTATCATCATTAAATTATAATATTTTTTTATAAAGAGTCATTAAAGTGCTAAATCTTTAGTAAGTTTGTATCTTATATTGTAACTAATGTAATGAATATCTAAGTCTTAACTAACATTAAAACAAGTAAACCCTCAAGCTAGAGTATGTATATTTTAAATGTATATTTTTTCGCTTACTTTAATTTCGGATATTTTTTTAGTAATTTCCACCCTCTAGAGAAAATAAAACAACTAACATAAAATATTCTCATAAATATTTCTCTTTATTTGTTTTCCCAAAGATAATTGAACCATATAATTTTGGTAACAGTACAATAAAGGTTTTCGCTGTAAGAGGATGGTATTAATAGTGTAAATGAAAGTAATATCTTAGGCAATATTATGAATTATGTATTTCTTACTGAATTCTATAAGAGACGTATTTATGTTGCCTTGAAGTTCGTTTATCCTCGTGTAACGTTAAGTTATGTAAAAATATACCTATATACGTTTGGCTCAGCTTGTAGTTTGTACTTGCTGTGCCAGTGGTCGTGAGTTCGAATTCCGCTGGGGGAATTCATTTGTGTGATGAGCAAGAATTTTTTTATTCTAGTCATGGGTGTTTATATTTATTTTTAGTTATATATGTGTAGTGTATCAACTATCTGGTATCTATAACACAAACCTCGTAACTTACCATGGAATTAGATGGCGATGTGTGTTTGTAATAAAAATTATAAAAAAAAAATTAAATAGAAAAAGATAAATATATACCAAAAACAATTCGTTACAAAGATAAAAACAACAATGCTTCATACAATTGAATCTGGCCTCTACGAGTATATTTTATGATCTCGACTTACGAAGATATACTTAGGCATTGTGTCATCAGCAGAATTACTAGATAATCTAAGAACTAAAAATATAATTAAGGTTATTTGTTCTTAAGAAAACCGTTACGTATTATAACATAATATGAATAAGCTACGCTTAGTAGCTTATATGATTTAGTAATAGCTGCCTCGGTGGTGTAGTGGCTAGCATATACGGCTGCACACCCGGAGGTCCTGGGTTCGAGTCCCGGGTCGGGCCAAGTTTATTTATTGAGTCTTTCTGTATAGTAAGTCTCAGTAACAGCCCGGAGTTGGGAAGTTTGCGGTGTTTCACCCCCGTGCCTCGGAGAGCACGTAAAGCTGTCGGTCCTGCGCCGACACTCTCACTAGTCGTGTCGAGCGGTCGCCCACCAGAGTATGAGAGTGACAGGAATAGCGAGTGCACGTTGTGTCTGCGCGTACACTTGCGCACTATTATATCTCCTGCGCAGTTGGCCAGTCTCAATGAGATTGGCCGCCGTAGCCGGAATCGGCTAGGGGAACATCATCATCATATTATGACTTAGTACCTAAAAACTAAGCAATCTCTACACAAAAATAACCTATCCCTTACTCTATTACTGTGGGAATTAAGAAAAAAACAAACAAACACAGGTTCACATTAATATTATTAGTAAGTACCAATGTCTATTTCAATTATGTCTGGACTTTTTTCTTATACCGTCTAATACGATTTCTTTAATGCTACAATATCTTATTTGTTTTTCATTTTGTAAGAGCTTTTTTGTAATTACGCTACATCTCATTTAGACTTCAAGTATAACAAAAAGATATGAAATAAATAAATTTAATATGAAAAATTACGCCTTATTTTATTGTTTATTCAAACTTTAATACTAACCATAATGCCCGATATTGCTCGTTTTGTCTTTACATATAAGTTAATGTAATTTATAAAACTAATTAAGTACAAGATAACGATAACTTCAAACATTGTGAACTTTTCATCAAAAAATTTCGAGAACCTTAATATAAATCGATTTGATGGTAAATTAAATCGATAAAGTTTTAAAATATTTCGGACTTTAAGTTAAATTATGGAGTACTGGCGACTCACCTTCGCTTCGCTCGGGTTCGTGCCTAGTTACGTTTTAACAGTTAGTATGAATATCCCACGGGAACCGTACATTTTTCCGGGATAAAAAGTAACCTATGTGCTATTTCAAACTAATCTATCTGTGTGCCAAATTTCATCCAGATCCGTTCAGCCGTTCTGGCGTGATTGATTAACAAACATCCATTCATCCAAACTTTCGCATTTATAATATTTATGGGATGAAAAATATCTACTTTCAAATCTTTTTATATTACTTAATGTAAAAATTCTATTTCAGTAATTATAATAACACTGCTCGCACCGCATCTAGATGCAGTCAGTGCTGATACACTAATTTAACTGCAAGCTCTTAAACAATTTTATATGGCAATGCTGAATATTTAAATATTTTTTTTATTATTTCAGATCAAAATTTTATCAATACTAATATTATAAAGAGGCAGTTTGTTTGTTTTAACGCGCTAATATCATAAACTACTAATCTGATTTAAAAAAAAATGTTTAGATAGCTCGTTTATTGAGAAGGATATATATATATATATATATATATATATAATAGCATGATGATATATATATATATATATATATATATATATATATATCATCATGCTACTACAATTACCCAAGAGAGTGGAGCAGTAATTAGGTATAAATGTCAACAAATCGGGCAGACTTCCATATATTATTGTACTGATGTCTATAATCAAACAAATTTAACGCGAGTCAAACCGCGGGGCACAGCTAGTTATAAAATGCTAATATCTCACGCAGACCACGCAGTCTCCTAAAATATTATACCCGACATAGAATACCTACTAGTTAACAAATGGTTCCATAACATTTTACTATGCATATAATAGAACTGGTCCCCTTTCAAAGCCATAACTCCTAAAATTTACAACTCAATTAAAACATAATAATTAGGTACCCTTTAAAACTACTTTACGTAACAAAATTTCCTTCACAAATATAAAAACCACATAAAATCTCTTAAATGCCAGAAATTTTATTTTCATTTAAGTTAGAGTAATGCTTTTGTTAATGGGGTTTTACTTAACTACGGTTTTAACGTTTTTATCGATCGAGACGCAAGTAGCCGTCTGGCGGCAGGTGGTTCTGTTTGAAAGCTATTAAAAAATAAAAAAAAACCATAGGGCAAACAGACTGAAGTGATCATGACTTTCCAATGTATTTTTTATGAGACTTTTTCTGGTCCCACAAACACGTGCTACCGGTAAAGTAAATATTTACGTAACGCACATGCTCAAATGTCACGATAAATTATTTATTACGTAACAATTTAAATTAAACCGTCTTATAATAATAATTGTAAAAGTAATTAAGTAAAAGTAATTGATTATTGTGTTATTATAGATAGATATTTGGCTGCAGTAAAAAGTATCTTATATGTTGACCCGGATAACCAGCTATCATTCAACCAAAACTCATCAAAAGCTGTCCAGTCGTTTCTCGTGATGCGGTAACAGACAGACAGACAGACAGACAAAAATTCTAAAAACTATAGATTCGGACTCTGTATCGATAATAATGTCTATTTCAATTAGATTTTCCAAAAAGTACTTAATGTACAGATTCGACTTAGTTACAATTTTATTATATGTATAGATTATACCTTAAATAGTTTAAAACATTAACTAGAAAATGTTTTACGTAACGCATGAAATAGTGTAAATTATTATTTTTAACGGTTCATTTGCTCTTATACTGCATAATGGCCGCCGGACAGCTGTCATAGTGCTGTCGGAACAAAATTTAAAATAAACATTTCATTTTTATTAGGCTTATGACACAGACTTTGTTATACAAAGCCAAACTAATCGTGTCAAGTTTTTAACTAACTCCGCATAATTCACAGATAGCTAAATTAAATTGAATAGTATGAAGACAATTTTGTTTCTTTATTAAGAGTTTTGCTTTAGAGGATTTTTAGACAATTTTAATTTATGCTTTAAGTTTTAATGTTTAGTATAGATTTCTCAGAGATGAGATGTTTTCCAGCAGTAATAGCATCCTATAATTATGTTGACTCGGATAACCAGCTATCATGATACCAAATTTCACCAAAGTCCCTCCAGTGGTTTTTTCGTGATTCCCAGACAGACAGAAAGACAAAAATTCTATAAACTATTTACGGTAAGTTATTAACGGTTAGAATTTTACTATATGTATGGATAGATTTTCTAGAAACTTCTAAAAGAAAGCACCTACTCAATTCGGTATTTTTATTGTGTATGTATGTGATTTGACCGCGAATTATGAATAGAATTTCAAAATCATTTTTAGTGGAACACTAGCGTTTTCCTGCGACTCTGCACGCGTTCAATGATGTACTAATGTTTAAAAATTATAACTTATGTATTACTCTCATGTATCGACTATATAATTGTTTAAAGTTTCATGAAAATCCGTTCTTTTGTTTTTGCGTGAAAGAGTAACAAACATCCATTCATCCTTCCTCACAAACTTTCGCATTTATAATATTAATAGGATCCTTTACCTCGGTGTTTTGATTTCGATGTACTACTTTCTTAGATTTACGCGAATATTTGACATATTAGATAAAACTATCTTTAGATTTTTTCACGAATTTATTTTGATTGAACACAAAATAATGTTGAACTATGCACGATTAGTATATAGTAATAAACTAAGTAAGTATTTCTTTATTTTATTTATTTTAAAACAAATCTATCCCACGGGAACTGTATATGTTTCCGGGATAAAAAACCTATGTGCTATTCCACAATATAATCTATATCTGTGCCAAACATCCAGATCCGTTCAGCCGTTCTGGCGTAATTGAGTAACAAACATCCAAACATCTAAACTTTCACATTTATAATATTAGTAAAGTACCTAATCAAAAATATCTAAACCATAAAATATTTATAACATTTTTACATTCTAAATGACATGTTAATACTGTGGCAGATGGTTTGAAAACGTGCGTTTTGAATGATGCCTCGCCCATGAATTTAATTAAATTGAAGCTGTTAAAGCAGTTAAACGAAGGCGTGTTGGGGGAAGCTTAGCCATCTTTAATATTTGTTGCTACAAATGAAACCGTAATTTTCATATTTCAAATATAGAATTTATGATACCCATTTTCTAACTTATATTTTTAGCCTGCGTCTTAAATGTGATGATAATATAAATAGAACCTCTGTAGTAGTAAATCACTACATATTATAAAATAAAGTCCACCGCCACGTCTGTCCATCTGTATGTCTGTCTGTATGCGATAAACTCAAAAACTACCGGCGATAGAGTAATTCATAAGGATGGTTTAGATGTATAATTCATTAAGGTTTTGTGTAAATTGGCTGAAATATGACGATGATTGCTGAAAATTAAAAAAAAAACATACCAAATGGGAGCTTTATTGGCGTGCGTCGCGTAAACTAATAAAATTATATGAAAACAATGTATTACAGAATTATTCCTCTTAAAAAAAAATTTCTTATGAAACTGTAACAATGCTTTGTGCAAATACCTAGGAACGCATCCGAGCGAAGCGAGTATAAATCACTTGTGTTTTATAAATAACAATTTGTATTTTGTATACCGCTTCAAAGGGACTAGGAATATAATATTTTTAGTACATAATATATTGTTAACAACTACCTCTATAATAACTATATATATATATATATATATATATATATATATATATATATATATATATATATATATATATATATATAAATACTTGGTCAATATCACTGGAGCTACCTGGATACGGATGGCACATAACCGGTTGTCGTGGAAATCTTTGGGGGAGGCCCTATGTCCAGCAGTGGACGCGCTTGGACGGAGACGAGAACGACAAAGAGGAAATAATTTTATGTATAACTAGCATTTCCCGCGGCTCCGCCCGCATTCAGATAACCAAAAACCAAATTCTTAGGCTTTACATATTAGTATACTCTTACAATGCAGTTTTTGTATTTTTTCTCAGAAATGAGATGTTTTCCCGCGCCAGCTATCATCATATTAAATTTCATCAAAATCTGTCCAGTGGTTTTCTCGTGATGCGGTAACAGACAGACAGACAGACAGACAAAAATTCTAAAAACTATACATTCGGACTCTATATCGATAATATTGTCTATTTCAATTAGATTTTCCAAAAAATATTTAATGTACAGATTCGACTTAGTTACAATTTTATTATATGTATAGATTTTGTTATTTCTAGATTAATTTTAGCTGTATAAGTAGAAATTATAGTATGTGTAATAACAGAACGTGGATAATAAACATATTTAACTTACACCATTACTTCTAAGAAATTAACTCTGTTTTGTTAAATGATTAATGCTCACCTAATAATGAGTAACGGAGTCGTCAAAAGTCCCACTTCGATAATTAGCTTATATCATAAATTATTTCAAATTAATTTATACTGTAAATCCACGTAATAAGGTTGGAATTCCAGTATTTCACTGTAAGACGATAATTTTCGATGATCGCAACGCACCTGCACCGACTATTCAATACTCGATATAGCTATCCCTGTCTAACATAGCGTGTGAGACAGAGTAAGTGTGCTTAGTCTTTGTAGGTGCTAATAATTCTTAGAATCTGTACTCAGGACTTATTTATTTACTGCTCGTACGTAAAATGTTTTGTAATGCGAGAATTTTACAGACTTTTTCTAGTTTTCTTTAAATACATTTTTAAATTACTTAATACAATATATTATATAAATATTATACATAATTATTGCAATTATAACAAAAACAAATATATCCCACGGGAACCGTACATTTTCCGGGATAAAAAGTAACCTATGTGTTATTCTGTATTTTTGTAAAGTTTCATTAAAATCCATTCAGTAGTTTTTGCGTGAAAGAGAAACAAACATCCATACATCTATACATCCAAACATCCATACTTCCCCACTAACTTTTGCATTTATAATATTAGTAGGATGTAATTGATAAGATGATATTGAGTTGTATTATTTAGTAGAAAATTTTAAAAGTTACATACAGAAAGTAAATATTTGTTTTTTTCTTATATGACTCCTCCATTTTTAACACTGAACCTTAAGCAGTTAAACTTTAAATGTCTTTATTATTACTTTGTATCTTTTATGTTTGTCTATTACATATATCTATTGAATTTCTAGCTCCTTGATTTAAACGAATCTGGTACTTTGGAAGTTATTGCGTGGGAACAAGGCGACAATGAACTATCTATAGATTGAGATAGATTAAAGACTCCAATCTATAGTACGAGTTGAAAAACAGGTTTCTTGGATAAGACCAGACCTCTGGTGGACGCTGAATCCCTAGTACTAGAGATCCTTTTGCGTGTTAAGCTATAGATGCCGAGATGTGCTGTATGCTATATATATAGGGTATTTTAGACTTAGCAAGAGAAGGCGGGGTTTTCTTATTAATATTAAGCACTTACCTCTTGCGCTATTTTTTGGATGGCCAATGGAGTCAATGACGAGAGACTGACGCCACTTCTTTCTCTCTTGTTCTCGGATTTATTATCTATACTTATATTATAAAGAGATAAAGTTTGTGAGTTTGTGACGTTGTAGAGGGTAATCTCTGGATCTACTGGACCGATTTAGATGAAATTTGGTAAGAAGATAGTTTGAGACCCTGGGAAGGACATAGTATACTTTTTATCCTGGCAATTATCCCTTGAGGGGGCGAAAATGGTGATGAAAGTTTCTGCGGGGAACCAAGCTAGAGACAAACTCGATCGAAGCGAGGGTGAGTTGCTAGTTATTTATATAGACATTAAATTATCTCTTCGAATAACCTACATAAGTATAAGTTGTTGTTTTAGGTGTATGTGATTATTTTATGCATATGTGTTTAATATGTATCGTCATTAAAGGTGTCAAGACAAAATGTTTTAGTTATAATATATATAAGATTATAAATTAGAATATTTTTAAACAATCAACTATGTATATTTAAATTGCTACAAAATGTAGGTAAAATCCTATCTATGTATATGAATTTCAAATCTGTGATAATCAAATGTTTCATTAGAGAACAAATAATTTACTAGAAACAAGTTCGATTCCCGATCGTTGCAAATTATAAGTATGTGACACACGCATTTCTTGTTTTTTTTTAATTAAATAATATTATCAATGTTTAGAGTAACATAATTTTATAAGTATGAGAAAAAATTGCGAGCATACTTCCATCAAGTGACTAAGCTAGTCTAATCGAGTGGCAGTAAAGCGAGAATGCGCACGTACCACCCACATATCAATGCGGCGTGCGGTGCACACGAAATACGCTCTTATCGAGTCTCACTAAAAATGTGTAAAATAATAAGATTTTTTATAGAAATTACACATTATTATTTTATTGCAATGACACAATGAAAATATTCATCACCCAAAAATTGTGAAAAGCAGTTTTAAATATTTTTTTCCATTATAGTTCTTTTATTTTTCTCTTAATATAAAAAATGAATGCGAGACTCGAACTCAAGACCTCTGGAACGGTTGAACGGATTTCTTAGATTTATAACTAAGAATACTCAATCTAGTCACCTTTCAAACAAAAAAAATAAAAATCGGTTCTTCCGTTTGGGCACTACGATGCCACAGACAGATACACGGATACGCATGTTAAACTTATACCGTATTTTTGCGTCAGGGGTTAAAAATAAAATATATCGAAGACATGTTACATTATACATTCGGTTCTTGATTTCAATTCACCAAATTAGACGTTAAATATTCAGAAACGATTACAGAACAGACCTTCTTAAAACCAATACAAATCGATACAAGAACATACATATGTAAGTTTTCTTCTTAGTAGACAATGAATAATTAATTTACCGATCGCAAACAAGGGTTTGTCTAAACACTGTTCACAAAAAGTACACTATTGTATAGAAAAATCGAGGTAAATAATGAAATAGAAGTAATAAAGGCTTTCGATTTGTTTTTGTAAGTATTCATTCGTACGTCAAATATTAGTTATTATGTAGTTTTTACTCACAAGTTCAAAATATTACGTTATTTTGATAGAAACTGTTATATTTTGTACATATTGTATGGAAGTTTGCAAAAAGGCGTAAAGAAAAATAATCTATACATATAATAAAATTGTAACAAAGTCAAATCTGTACATTAAATATTTTTTGGAAAATCTTATTGAAATAAACATTATTATCCGAAGCCGAATTTATAGTGTTTGAATTTTTGTCTGTCTGTATGTTACCGCATCACAGAAAAACCACTGGAGGGATTTTGATGAAATTTGGTATGGTAATAGCTGGTTATTCGGGTCGACATATAGGATACTTTGTACCGCGGTAAAATATCTCATTTCTGTGAAATACAAAAAATGCAATGTAAAAGTATACTAATATGTAAAACCTGAGAATTTGGTTTTTAGTCATCTAAACGCGGGCGGAGCCGCGGGCGATGCTAGTAATTCATAAAACATTCAAGACCTACGAACTTTACGTGATCTATACATATTAAAGAATTGGATGTCTATCCCAATTTAATTTTTGTTATATTATTTTACTAGCAGAACCCGCGCTTTTGTTCGCACTAAAACTACAAAAAAATCTCTGTAAAGGTTTCATACAAACTTTCATCCTCTATTTACTCCCTTATGGGATGAATTTCGAAAAATGCTACAACACATATTTAATTGTATTAAAGAGCATTAATACCAAGTTTCAATGAATTCTGATAATAAATATTTTTTTGGGTTGTACTATAATCTTGTTTTCCCGTGGGAATGAGATAATCTCACGCGATAAAAAGTAGCCTATGTCAGTCTCCAGACCTCCAAATCTCTTCACACAAGAAATCACGCTAATCCCTCACTCTATTTCGACGTGAAAGAAGGATAAACAAACAAACAATATAAAAGTTAAAATAGTATGGTTTGTTATAGTTAATTAGCGTGATAAATATTAAAACATAACAATAAATAAATATAACAATAAATAATTAAATACGGTACAATGATCTGTATACTTAACACAATTTGTTGATAATTAAAGGTCAAGCATTAAATATGTATAGCCGTCGATATTTTAGATGTAAACATGCTTTTTTGATAAAACCAAATTGAAAGCTTATTATATTTTTTTAAATGAGCTAATTAAGACGATGCGTAGATGAAAACCTTACAGCTTTTAAATCCTGTTCGTTAAGAAAAGCCCTTGACTGGGATGCCCTTTACAAGAAAAAATTGGATGTTTAACACTTATTTACAACACAACTTCCGGCTAGTAATATGTATGAAAACAGTAACATTTAGTATATATACGAGTGAATCGATGTAATGCCAAGCAATAATCTGCGTAGAATTAAGAGGGCAGTCAAGGGGGCCGCATTTACATAAGGATTAAGTATTAAATATTCATTAGATAAGTTTACAAAGAAGTTGCGCGGTCTTATTAAAGTCGGGGAATGAATGGGATGACTTTATTTCCTTAGGTTTTGAGTTCGAAGTATGTTTCTTAATTGTCACTGTAATGGTTCAAAATGCTAATAATATTAGATGGACTTGCTTTGTCTTTGTGTCTTTGAGATAACTTTAAATGAATTTTTAGGGCCGTAATATAATATTGCTTGCCTTAAAATTATATCACATATGTTCTAACGGTTAGTATGAATCCTATAGTTGAGATATGATTGATTAGCCATACAAACTTTTATCCCCTTATTCACCCCCTTAAGGGATGATTTCCGGGATAAAAACTATCCTGTCATTCCCAGGGTCTCCAACTATCTTCATACCAAATTTCATCTAAATCGATTCAGCGGATTTTTAGTTTATCCATTACAAACAAACTCGCAAACTTTACCTCTTTATAATAATATTAAGTATGCTTTATGACGAGTAGAAACATTCTAGTATTTATCGATCGAAACTACAGCTTTTGCGTCGTCAGAAATATAAAGACTTTCGTCTTCCTTAGAATAAAAAGAGCTTTCTAGCACGTTTTTCCTTAAATTCCAACAACATTATTCCTGTCATACGAAACTTTAACTTTGACTTAGTTTCTGAGCGGAACTATGTAACATTTTTACATTATAGATATATTTATGTACTAGCATTGCCCGCGGCTCCACCCGCTTTCAGATGACCAAAAACCAAATTCTTAGGTTTTACATATTAGTATACTCTTCCATTGCCGTTTTTGTATTTTTCCTCAGAAATAAGACATTTTCGATACAAAGTATCCTATATGTTGACCCGGTTAGCCAGCTATCACTATACCAAATTTCATCAAAATACCTCCAGTGGTTTTTCTGTGATGCGGTAACAGACAAATAGACAGACAGACAAAAATTCTAAAAACTATAGATTCGGCCTCTATATCGATAATAATGTTTATTTCAATAAGATTTTCCAAAAGAAACTTAATGTACAGATTCGGCTTAGTTACAATTTTATTATATGTATAGACAAATAAAGAAAAACGTTAAGTGTGTGTTTATTTTAATTACAACTTACACAAGATGATGGATAAATGATTAATGACTGGCATACGTTCTAATTAGTATTAACATAATAAATTTTATAGGCGGCCGTCGTAAAGTGGTCATTATGGATGATGGCCTGTTTGATTGCACGGGATGTAAGGAAAGCTTGTGGTTTGACCGACTTTGAAAGAAGTTATGTTATTCATATTACGTTTGTTTGTAGGCACATTACGAAATAAATAGCCAAAGTGATATACATTTTGTTCTGAAAATATTTTATTCGGTACATGTTAAATATGATCTTTTAGAAATAGATTATAAAAAAATAATTTTATATTACTTAGTATAATCGTTATGTATCATATAATTATAGTAAGGATTGTTAAAAATAATATTTCGAAACAATAAAAATCTTAATAAGTATCAATTTTAAATTTTTATCCTACTTGTTTTTCAATAAACTATCAATTTATTATACAAAATAACTGCCTCAATATGAAGATACAAAAACAAACTAAGTATAACTTACAAAATAATGAATATTTCTTCTTTATTCCATACTAGCAAAACCCGTGGCTCCGTTCGCACTAAAACTACAAAAAAAATCTCTTTTGCTTAATGCTATTAGTGATAATGTATGGAAGTCTGCCTTATTTGTTAACATTTATGACTACTGCTCCGCTCCCATGTGTAGTAGCATGATGATATATAGCCTATAGCCTTCGTCAATAAACGAGTTAATATGTAATGCAAAAAGAATTTTTCAAATCGGATTATTAGTTCCTGAGTTTAGTGCGTTCAAACAAACAAACAAACAAACAAACAAACAAACAAACAAACAAACAAACAAACAAACAAACTCTACCTCTTTATAATATTAGTATAGATAATTATGATCCTATGTCAGTATAGGGTTCTTGTCTGAGCCGAGTAGGTACATATATATACATATACAATATCTTTTGACTATAATTTTTTTTTATTTATACCTATAGCTCCTTTTGGAAGTCGGTAAAACCTGGAATAAGGCTCTAAACTCGACTAATATATTGTGTTATTCTATACAAGTAACTTTCATGTCATTTATTATATGATTTGGCCTCCAAACTATTCTACTGTAGAGTATACGATTGTAGGTTTTGAATAATTAACCTGAACAGAAAGCGACAATATCTATGACTGAAAATTTTATAAGCTTGGTGTAAAAGTCAAACTTGCTAGTATCGAGTCAGTAGTGATATTGAATAATTTATTGTTTCTGCTTTAAACGCTTGCTTCGACTTCTAATATAAGTATTTAATTGACATTAAACTCGTTCGAACGTGTTTTAAAGTAAGAGTTTTTAGTTATATGGGTGATATTGTAACGCCTTCTAGTGTTGGTTATTAATAAGAGGAACCGACTACTAACACGACAACGTATTGACGACACGTTTGGCTCAGTTTGTAGTGACACTACTTGCTGTGCTAGCGGTCGCGGGTTCGAGTCCCGGTTCATTAACATTTATATATATATAGACTATGATCTGTAGTTAAAAATAAAACTAATGGGACGGACCCGAACATAGCAAGGCGATAGTGGTAAAAAATATCTATTTTTACTATTGTTAAAACTCACCTTACTATTTCAATTTACCTTTTTACTAAAAAAACTACATAATATCACCCATGAGAAGCATATGACGTTTCGAGGCAAAAAACCATGTCAAGCAATCGCTTAGTTACTGCGTGAGTAGAGAACTGACAAACAAACATTTATTTTTAGAGAACACAGTCGTCGTAACACAATGTGGTATTTGCCTGATTGCCAATACCTGCATACCATGCCAAGAAGATATACTTAATATGTATATTTGTTGCGTTGCTTTAATTCAAAGAAATTACAGCTATGAGTACCATAATTATAATATAAGTATTTAACTAATATATAATTAAATTCAGCCCTTTTTTACGTCCCACTGCTGCGCACGGGCTTCCCTTCATTGTCAGAAGTATCAGACCATACTCCACCACGCTTGTAAAATGCAGGTTGGCGGGTCTTTCGAAAAATTGCTAGCTCTCATGCAGATTTACGATGTTTTCCTGCGCCGTATTAGCAAGTGGTAATCATATTGGAAATGAGTCGCATATGAAAATAAAAGATTTACGGGAACCGAGATTTGAACCCACTTAGTCTTCCAAACGAGCGCTGAGCCACCACTAGAGATCTACACTAATATTGTAAAAAGGGAAGATTTGTGTTTTTGTCTGTTTGTAACGAAGTAACTCAAAAACTACTGGACGGATTTAGATGAAATTTTGTAAAAAGGTAGTTTGAGACCTTGGGAAGGACATAGGATATTTTTTATTCCGAAAATCATCCCTTAAGGGGGTGAAAATGGGATGATAGATTTGTATGGGGAATCAACCCGAGCGAAGCGAGGGTGAGTCGCTAGTAATTTTATATAACAATAAAATAGTAAATACATATTTGTTTATATAAAATGTTAGCTGATTAAATTACGGCAAACAGATGCCCATACAATATTTAATGTTATTCAGGGTTACATAAATCACGATTAGTCTATGAATGAATGCGTATTTCCAGACCGATGACACACAAGGATTAAATTAATCTTTGAATGAATCTCAATTGTAAATCTTGTTTTAGCTGGTATAACTAAGCAAATATTTTTAATATAATAAATATATAAGGAAATATTTACCACTAAACATGACATATGGACCGACTTTATAAAAAGAAGGAAGATTTGATTATTCGATTGTATCCATACTTCATTATATTTGTTACGCGATATTCGCTAATTGTTAGGTGATAAATAAAAATGAATATCACGTAAATTGCCTAAAAGTCTTGAAGTCGTGTATCTTGTACTTGAAAATAATAATTAAAAGTTTGAGGAACGGGGAATTCAAACTCCATCTTAAGATGTAGGTACCTACTCGATCGATTTAAAAGAATTAATTTAGATTTTAGACTATTATAACAAATTCTATTCTAAACATCTGTATCTACTCTTAAAGCAACAGTCTAAATTTGATTTCCATTACTTATCAAGTACGTACGTGCTTCTTAAAATATACTTTTAATTATATTTTCAAATATATCTTCATATTAAAGTAATAAAAAATCGCTATCGATTTACCTCTCTTCGCTTAGGTGCTTTGGTTCCTTTTTTTAATATAATACACAGGCTGTGCCATCTTTTGGCAAATTCTATCTATCTATTTATGTACTTTTCATACAAATCTGCCCAGCAATTTCAGCGTTTAGGAGTAACAAACACAAATACATACAAATTTTTGCAATAGTAATGGTAGCTTGATAGTTACTATAAAAAATAATTACCACAGATAAATTTAGATAGACCGTGGATAATACCTACTGCCGTTAGTGAAACAATACATTTTTAACCTGTCCGTAAGAGCGCTGTCATTCAAAGCGGCCGAGATCTCGTAATTGCTGGGTGTTCGCCGCGTAATAATAGCGTGCTTGATGTTGCGGTCTTAATGGACGTAGAACAACGTACATACAGACATGATTTACGTATGAAAAATATTTTTTATAGATGGAAAATTTCTTTACCTGTGAAAAAAAAACATTGATTTAAATACTTTATACTAGCGACTGACGCTCGCTCCATACGGGTTCGTCCCTTAGTACGTTTTTTTTATTTATTTTTTATTTTATATATATTATAGTTTTAACGGTTAGTATACATTTCTTCGAGATGACATATTTTTCCGCAGTAAAAAGTATCCCATATGTTCATCTGAATAACTAGCTATCATCAAACCAAATATCATCAAAATCTGTCCAGTCCCAGACAGACAGACAAAAATCCTAAAAAAAGATTTTCCAAATAAAGTTTAATGTACAAATACATTTTAGAATTTTATTTATATGTATAGATTATGCCATTTTTTAGCTTTTACACCATCTTTTTGTCTTACTTCAGGACTTAATAGTCTATCTGTGTACTTAACATATAAATCCATCCAGCTATTTTCGTGTGAAGAAGTAACAAACATACAAACATGCAACTGTTTGCTTTTGTAATAGTAGCGTGATAATTAAAAACGTATACTTATATGCAATTTTTATGTAATAATACATAATATGCTATGCATAAAAAACTGCATTTTCGTATATGTTTCGTTTTTACTCGTATTATCTAAGAAACATCGTCGTACTACGATGATAATTAATTTATAAACGTCTAGCATTGCCCGCGGCTCCGCCTGAGTTCAGATGACCGAAAACCAAATTCTTAGGTTTTACTTACATATTAGTATACTCTTATAATGCAGTTTATGTATTTTTTCTCAGAAATGAGATATTTTCCCGCAGTAAAAAGTATCCTATATGTTGACCCAGATAACCAGCTATCATCATACCAAATTTCATCAAAATCTGTCCAGTGGTTTTCTCGTGATGCGGTAACAGACAGACAGACCAAAATTTTCAAAACTATAGATCCGGTCTCTGTATCGATAATAATGTCTATTTCAATTAGATTTTCCAAAAAATATAGAATGTACAGATTTGACTTAGTTACGATTTTATTATATGTATAGACCGTTATAATATCAAATACCACCGTTAGTAAACGCTAAAACAGCTGGGTAGATTTGGATGAAAAGTACACAAATAGATAGATGGAATTTGCCAAAATATGGCGTAGCCAGTGTATTATATTAAAAAAAGGAACCCAGGAACGCCTGCACCTACGCGAAGCACCTTCTTGAAACTTCTTGTTTTAAATTTTTATGGGAAAGGCGACTCTTTTATTATTAATAAGAATGCTATAGTTTAAAACACCCTACTTTTAGACGACATATTATATAAACAAACTTATCTAAGTAGGTTAATATTAAGCATAACCATATTTAAAATAACTTAATGTTAGATTGTCCAAACGATAATTCATGCAATAACTATAAACATACTAATTTTCTTGTAACTTCTTTAGATCTTCTAATCTATGACAATAACAAAGAAGCATGATAATGAATACTGTGGGGCATTAATCGGTGCGCGCAATGCCGCGGCGCGACGGCAAGCGAGTGAATATTTAATTAAACGGGGTCAGTGATCGGCGAATGACCAAACAGTCCGACTGATACATATGTAAATGTTGGACAAAAAATACTGGTTATGCGAACAAATCACACCTCACGTACGTTGTAAGTTGTAACTGCTCAATCGATTTGAGTGAAATTTTGAAAGTGAGATAGATTAAATTTCGAATTAAAACTACAGAATAGTTATCGATATATAGCTATCACGAGCGGAGCCGCCGGCGAATATTAGTCAATCTGCTATTATATTATAAATAGTATGATAAATAATGATAAATATGTACCAACATTTTTTTTGTCAGGACATTAACACAACACCATCTAGTTCCATGGTAAGCTACGAGGCTTGTGTTATGGATACCAGATAGTTGATACACTACACATATATAAAATAAATACATACATATTATAAATATAAATACCCATGACTGGAGTACAAACATTCGAACTCATCACACAAATGAATGCCCCCAGCGGGACTCGAACCCGCGACCGCTGGCATAGATAGCAAGTAGGATCACTACAAACTGAGCCAAACGTGTCGTCAACATCTTGTGTTTGTTACTCTTTCATGCTGAAACGGCTGGACTCATTTAGATAAAATTTGTACATACACACATTTTGATTTGATCGCTCTTCGTCGTTCTTCTCCAGGCGGCGGGTACCGGAAACGGGGTTTCCTGACGTTAAAAAAAGGTACTTGCAGATTGACTTGACCTGGAGTATGACCTGAATTAAAACATGGCTTCTATTAGGCAAATATGGTCGCTAAGTAAGTATGTACTATGCAAATCTGTGATAGAAATCAACGTAAATATTATTAAAGATAAAATACCAAAAACACCATACGGTCTGATACTTTGTTAAAATTAAAAAAAACATTTTCACCCATGAGCTTAACCTCGAATTTCGTTTTACCAATTATCGCATGCACATTTTTAGGGTGAGTTATTGTATAACGGGTGTTATTGAACCTGGGACCCCTTAAATAATCCCCCATTGTTGACTTTCAAACGGCATTATTACTTTTTACGGTTTAGCAAGCTCGTATTTTACTTATCTCATGTGAATAGTAATTGTATTATTCTTTTGTAAGGGCGGCGGTGAGGGTTGCCATTTATTGTGTCTTTTTAAGATCCGATGCGGTTTTTAAATACTTTTATCGTTTTGGAAGGAAGATATATATTTTTTTATCTCGCATTTTCCAATTCAACTTAACGAGTTATATCATAAAATGAGACTTATAAAGAATCTCTGTAATATAAAAATGAATCACTGAATGTGTTGGTAAGCGCAAATCTCGAGAGCAGCTTAACCGATTTCGCTAATTCTTTTTTTAGAATATTCCTTGAAGTACGAGGATGGTTCATACGAAGAGGAAAATTTAAAAAATTGCGTCGAAAAAGTCTAAAAACAACACTTTTCTATACTCCCATACAAAAGATTCGTAATAATACTTAAAAGTCAATTTGAACTTTAATACCATACCATAAAGTTTAAGTGTCAGTGGAGAAGTTTCGGGAAGGCAAAACAATTGAGTGACGTTAGTATCGTATAAATATTAATGTCAATATTTGTCAATATTATTAACAAAAAAAAATTATGTAGCTAACGCTGCCTAATAATTAAGTATTTATATCTATTTAAAACGTACCTAGCGACTAACCCGAGCGAAGCGAAGGTGAGCCGCTAGTTGTATAATAAATAGGTACGTTTTAACGGTTAGTATGGAATAGATAGATTATATATACATACATAGGTATAGAGAAGTATTTTAAAAAATAAAAAAATATATGTATCTTACTTGAGATAGAGAAATGATTAATTCCTATCCCCCCTATTCACCCCCTTAAAGGATGATTTCCGCGATATAAACTACCCTATGTCCTTCCCAGGGTCTCAAACTATTTCCATACCAAAATTTATCTTAATCGGTTCTGCGAGTTAAGCGTGAAAAGGTATCATTCAGACAGACAGACAAAGTAAATTTTTATATGTAACATTTGAATATATATGTACTCGTATGTAAAATCTTTACGTTAATATTTATATTAAGATTAGACTACGATCCGTGAATACTTTGTCACTTCCTCTATTGTCATCATCCTCTTTAAACACTCGAGTTGGGAAACTCAAAGAATTACCTTCAACTTGATATTTTATAACAAGCTTTTATTAGCTGGTTTTGTTTTTTTAATCAAATTTTAAAAACCGATTTTTATGTATTTCTAATTTTCGTATTTGCAAGCAAACAAAATTGAAATTATTATCCTTAATTAATTTTAACTTTTTTAAATTACACAGAATAATTATATGGCTTATATTATAAATATAATAATGGCAACACTAAATATAGATTACTAATTACTTAATATTTTTAAAATTGTAATAATCGTGATAATAACAGCAAAAATTAAATGAATAATATTCCATATTCAATTATAAAACTAATTAAAATTATAAAAATGTTTAAAGTTAAAAAATATTGTAAGGTAATTGGTGCAATTTTCATTTTGTTATTTGTGGGTAGGCTGTCTGTAACAACTATACCTTCGAGACATCTAACACCTCAGTCTCACCCGTGTCCATGATTGCTGTAAAGCATTCGAAACGTCGGGTACCAAAAATCCAAATAAATTGGCGAAAAAATCCGAAAAGACAGTTTTATTTAAAAGGTACGTTATAGTTTTTTCGGGCCAAGATCAACAAATATTATATTTTATTATTATTATTAAATATATATTATTGAATATTATAATTTTAGTGTATTGAATTCAATACACTAAAATTACATTAGCTAGATTACAGAAAGGTTTATAAAATATTGCATGATTAATAAACAAACTAGCGGGAAGCGTAAGATTATAAGGTAGGATTTTATGTTAACTAAAAGCGGATTTAACGTGGGAACACTAAAACCTGAGTCATGCTGTAACGGGATCTCGATACGTTCACCGCGAAGGCGACGTAATGAAATTATAACAATTATTCTTTCTCAAGATCTCAGAATATGTTATCTGGCCTTCTTAATAATTTATAAAGTCGTGGAAGGTAAATAAATAACATATGTTGTGTACTACTTCTTTCTTCTGTCACAATTTCGTTTGAAATATTATAATACTCGTATGTAATATCTATGAACTAGCGCCTCACCCTCGCTCCGCACGGGTTTGTCCCTACTTACGTTATAACGTTTAGTATAAACTAGCATTGCCCGCGGCTCCGCCCGCGTTCAGATGACCTTAAACCAAATTCTTAGGTTTTACATATTAGTATACTCTTACTTTGCAGTTTTTGTATTTTTTCTCCGAAATGAGATATTTTCCCGCGGTAAAAAGTATCCTATATGTTAACCCGGATAACCAGCTATCATCATACCAAATTTTATTGTAATCCGTCCAGTGTTTTTCCGTGATGCGGTAACAGACAGACAGATAAAAATTCTAAAAACTATACATTCGGCCTCTGTATCAATAATAATGTCTATTTCAATAAGAATTTCAAAAAAATATTTAATGTACAGATTCGGCTCAGATTTATATAAAATAGGCAAAGACAATATAGTTCAGTTCTTTTTCTCCTTTGTTTGTTAACCGACTTTCATTGTTTTTGTTTAATAGCTATTTTACTTTAGTGTTATCAAAAAAAAAATAATAATTTGGAAACAGTATTTTTTTTTAATTTAGATAGGTAAATTCTATCCATATATTTTTTCCTAAAGTGTTCAATAAAGTTAAGTTGTATTTCGACCTCTAGTAAAGATATAATTTATACATATAATAAATTATTCTGACTCGAATCTGTATATTAAATATTTTTTGGAAAATCTTATTGAAATAGTCATTATTATCGATGCAGAGGCCGAAGCTATAGTTTTTTTAGGATTTTTATCTGTCTGTTTGGGAACGCATCACGAGAAAACCACTAGACAAATTTTGATGAAACTTGGTATGATGATATCTACTTATCCGGGTCAACGTAAGGGATACTTTTTACCCCAACCCCCCCCCCCCCCCAACGTGCGTTCACCTTGTCGTGGTGGGGGGGCTCAGTAGTGCCCGGCAATCCAGCCTGGCCCGAAGCCAAGAAACGCACATGGAGGTGGCCCACTTCGGTGGGCGGTGGGAGGTGGCCCTCTGCGGAGGGCGGTGTACCATGTGGGTTGCTCCTGGTACTTCTCTGATAGCAGAGTGGACCTTGGAGCAACCCCGTGGTTGTTGTGGTCTGCTTCGGCAGACCTGCCGTCGGGGCGTCGTAGTTGAATGCGTAAGCGATCCTGCGACGCCCCATTAACACGGGGGAAGGCTTTGTTGGGTTTTAGTGGGTAGTACTGGCTTTGCCGGTGAGTCCCACACCTCGTGCGTAAATGCATTTCCCAACGTTAAAAAAAAAAAAAGGGATACTTTTTACTGCGGGCAAATACCTCATTTCTAGGAAATCTATACTAAATGTTAAAACGTAACTAGTAACGAACCCGAGCGGAGCGAGATCGAGTCTTTTTATATAATTACTTTATTAATCTAAATGTTTTGTATTTGTAACATTGCTATGTAAAATATATTTGAGAATTTTAATCAGTTTTCCATAAAGGATAATGCATGTTAACATACTTAACTGCTGTGACACAGAGTGGCATATGCCTGATTGGCACTGTCCAATACCCCAGACGCGGTTTGCGTCGCGGCGGTGAACACCGCTACCCAATGTACTACAATATTATAATATTTCTGTACCTCTCTCTACGAGTATCAAGAGGTCAGAGAAGAAATATCATACGATATATTAGTTATTTACATAATCTATTTTTAACTTAAAAGGTTAGAAATACTTTAAAAGTAAATATTTCAATTTTAGTTCAATTTCTTCTTTTTTGTGTAGGACCTTTGAGGTTTTTCAGACGTATTCATTAAATAATGACAGTCAGTTCGCAGTTGGCCAAAAATATCGCATTGTATATCACATTTTTGAAGTCGGTCATTTCTTAGTAAAAAATATTCAACATATTTTTTCCAGTATAACCCGGCTTAAAACACAACACCCGCTTTACCAGACAAATGTTTGATACAGAATACATTTGCAATCTATTAGAGTTAAAAACAGCAGTCCTCACTCTTTATGTTTTTGTTTCGTTATCTCTTTTATCTGATCTGCCCTAGAATTATAACCTATATTCTTTTAAACACATCTTGTTCGCAATGCAAGTTGTTTCTTACTTATCGCAGTACTATCCTTGTACTTATGTTATGGTTTCATGATAATCATATGTCATTATTAAATAAAACTATCTTTTCGGATTATTTCGCGGATTTATTTTAATTTTCAATTAACAAAAATTTTGTTAATTGTGGGTAGGCTGTCTGTAACAACTATATCTTTAAGACATGTAACACCTCAGTCTCTCCCGTGACCATGGATGCTGTAAAGCATTCGAAACGTCGGGAACCAAAAATCAAAATAAATCCGCGAAATAATCCGAAAAGATAGTTTTATTTAATAATGTCAAACATTCGCGTAAATCTAAGAAATCATATGTCAGTTTGAAGTCATCTCGAACTCTTCAGATATGGTTTCATCTTTTAAAGCGATAAAGGTCAACGAGGTAACGATAGCTTTGAACGCGGGTGAAGCCGCGGGTATTGCTAATACATATTACATATAATTACTAAACACGAAATCGCGAAACTACATACATACATAAATACTATTATCTACATACATACATAGGAGATATCATAGGATTTTGCAACAGAGTAGAATTAAGGGGGCTACCGTAAGCTTATATAAAAGTCCTGCTTTTGGCGCTAAATACATAAATATGAGTTACTACCGACTCATTCCCGCAAACAAAAACAAACTTATCCCACGGAAACCGTATATTTTCCGGGATAAAAAGTAGCCTATGTGTTATTCCAGACTATTATCTATCTCTGTGCCAAAGTTCATCCAGATCCGTTCAGCCGTTCTGGCGTGAAAGAGTAACAAATATCCATACTTACAAACTTTCACATTTATAATATTAATACGGATTTTGTTTACACGTAAACCAACTACGCAGTCGAAGCCGCGAGTAATGCTACGTTTCGTACAAACTTTTAAATGAAATTTTCATTATCGCATTATATGTATTTAATTACGAACATATCAGAATTATTAATGAAATAAAATTAATAGTTTTTGTTTATAAAGTTTATTGTCGCGTAATTGTATGTAAATTGAAATATAATCAACAAGACATTACAATAATGGCTTGCAAATGAAATCGATTGGGCTTCAGTTTGAACATCAGGTACAGAACAAATCGCTTTTCCTTTTGGGGTCCCTTGTTCGTTTGAGTAATCCGAATAGTAGTTAAAATGGATATGGAAATTGGATTTTAGGTTTAGTTTTTATTTTACTTTTTTTTAAATGGCTGGAAAGTTAGCATGTATAGAAGTAAGCTTAAAATTTTCTTACTTATCAGTTATTATTTATGGTGAATCGCTATGGTTGTTATGGGAAAGCAGGAGTACTGGCATTCCTTACAACGAGATGTCTGTGGTATCGGGTTCGGTTTTTGTCATAGGGTAAATGTAGGTATATTAATCTATACTAATATTATAAAGATAAAATATGGTAAAGAAGATAGTTTGAGACCCTGGGAAGGACATAAGACACTTTTTATCCCGGAAGTCATCCCTTAAGGGAGTGAAAATTTGTATAGGGAATCAAGCTTGGGACGAACCCGAGCGAAGCGAGGGCGCGTCGCTAGTCATACATATAGATGTGAGACCTGGACCAAAAGGGCAAGACACAGTGACAGATATAAGTGAATAGGAAGCGAAAAATATATTTTTTTTTATTAATGATCTATTTACCGACCAATCTCCTTACCCATTCTACTTCACATTGCCGAAGTAATTTGAATAAAATTTAATTAAATAGATTTTTTTATTTGAAATGAACAACAATATTTTTGAGTATAACTACTGAGTTGAATGGGCTAGCTTAAACAAAATCAACTAAACTTAACTGCACTTTAAGTCGGTATGCTTAGTTATTGACCCATCAGATTGACTGCACACATTACTTAATGTGTCAACATCATTGATGACTGCGTGGGTTTTGAAGATCAAACATTTATGTATAGTTTGGATGCGAACAATATTAGTCGTTGGGATTTTTAAAGTTCCCACAGCTAAATTACTTTTCTAACACTACTTAGATGAGTAAACTGTGTTACGTAAGACGTAGCGGTCACTTGTTATTGGTTTGCTAGCAAAGTACCTATAGGTACATACATAAATGTAGATACAAACCTATGTTTTATGTATCGAGTTCATATAAAATTCCAAAAAATGTGTTTCCAAAATATGTTGCACCACTCAGGGCGGGTGCAACTTAAGAAGCAAGCCCGAGAGATAAGGCTGAGGTATACAAGTTGGAATATTGGGACTATGACTGGAACAGCGAGAGAATTAGCGGATGTTTTACAAAGACGAAGGATAAATGTGGCATGCTTACAAGAAACAAAATGGAAGGGTACGAAAGCTAGAGAGATAGGAGAGGGATACAAGTTTTATTACTCTGGGAGTAAAAGAGTTTTGTGTATGGAAATTAACGGGAACAAGAGAAGAGGACGACCAAAGAAAAGATGGATGGACTGTGTAGAAGAAGATATGACTAGAAAGGGAGTAAGCAGTGAAATGACGAATAATAGAGTAGAATGGAAGAATAAAACATATTGCGCCGACCCCAAATAAAAATAGGGACAAGGGCAGGAAGAAGAAGAAGAAGATAAAATTCCAAAAAAATTAGGCTTAATATATATATTGTATTTTTTTATTATTACCACATATTACGAATTATTTGGTTCGCAGATCCTAAACTTACTGCTTCAATGCATTAAAAGGTCACAGTTCCTATAGAACAGCTAGCGTTTAGTCTAACCGCTACTATTACCAAATCATTATAAATTAAAAATTTAAAAACCCCTACGCAAATTTATTGTCATTTAACGATTACACTGGCACACGTAAAACACTTAATCGAGTAATCATACGCCAAAATGCCTTACATCATTTTGGAAAAGAGCTGATACTCTTACACTGCTGGACCGATATTAACCAAACGTAGCTAAGAACCATGCAAGGAAACTGGCTTTCAAATGAAAAAACCGCATCGAAATCCGTCCATCCGTTTGAGAGCTACAATGCCACAGACAGACAGGCATCGACGTCAAACCTATAACATTTTTGCGTCGGGGGTTAAAAACAAATCATCATAATAATAACCAACGTCTCAATCAATAATAAACCTGACATAATAAAACTATCGAACAACATCAATCAACAGTATAGTTTTATTCGCGTCGTCAGTGCGGGTGACCACGTTTAAACAACAATTTTCACCTACAAAGGCCAATTACGCCGATACAGTGTCTATCAAACGGCTCTGAAAAATGTTTGTTCGCTGACCGGCAAAAAGGTTCGACAAAAAATAGCCCATGATCGCCATACCGTCATGGCAAGGAAAAATCACGGGTATAAATACCTCTATCGAATAACGTTGATGGCAATTTTTTGGACCTTTTTATATGGGTGATTTATATTGGATCCTTATGTTACAGCTACGGATTATGATAAATTGATCGTATTGTCGTTCGGTCGTGGCGCGGAGTTAAGTGACTTTGGTCGTGAGTTCGAGCGCTGTAAGAATATTATTGAATGAAATTTAGCGTAAAAAAAAGACTTATTTTGATGTTTATGGATTATCTATAACTCGTAATCAAATTTTTATTTTAATCTATACTAATATTATAAAGAGGTAAAGTTTGTGAGCTTGTGACGTTGTAGGCGTAATCTCTGGATCTACTGAACCGATTTAGATGAAATTTGGTAAAAACATAGTTTGAGACCCTGGGAAGGACATAGGATACTTTTTGTCCCAGAAATCATCCCTTAAAGAGGTTAAAATGGGGATGAAAGTTTGTATTGGGAAGCAAGCTAGGGACGAACCCGAGCGAAGCGAGGCTGAGTCGCTATTTATATATAAATAGGGAGTATACAAATATTTAATTACGTAAATAGGTATCGATGCGATCTTAATCAAAATTATAGGTAATTTACTACAATTAGACAATTAGAGTCTAAGCCAAGATGGTCAGCTTTACTTTTTTACGAGTTTTATACAAAAAGTAAAAAACGATGTATTTATAAAAAATAATCTTATCTGGTGGAAATAAAAACGTTACAATTTTATACCAAAGCATGTTTATTCAAGAGACTTGTTAAATTTATTCGTGTAATGCGGATAGGTTTCAGAGAAACAAGAACAACCCTCGGCCCGCATTGTCAGGAATTTGGCCTTTATTTAGCCTTGTAGCTTTCCTAGAACTTAATATTTTGTAAATAAAATTATTATAAAACTATCTTCAAAAACAATAATTCTGATTTGTTAATAATAATCTTTTACGAACAAGAGATTTTATAAGAAGCTACTGTTATCCTACAATTATACTTTTTTTATATAGATGTATTCAACCCTTTTTTATCGTCCCATTGCTGGGCACGAGCATCCCTACGAGGGGAATCAGGCCATAGTCCACCACGCTGGCCAAGTGCGGCTTGGCAGACTTCACATGTCTTTCGAAAACCTGCTGAGTCCTCCCAGACATACAGGTTTCCTCACGATTTCCTTCACCGTCAAGAAAGTGGTCATCATGTTGAAATTGATTAGCACATGAAAATATCAAAGACATGAGGCCGGGAATTTGAACCCGTTTCAATTTCCCAAGCGATCTCGTTACCACTGGGCTACCACTACCAATACCTCTTATATAGATACCTCATTAATTTCAACGATATAATTGCTTAGTCGGTGCAATCAAAGCTAGGCAGATAAATCTTATTGAAATAGTTATTATTATCGATACAGAGGCCGAATCTATAGTTTTGGTCAGTCTGTCTGTTACCGCATCACGGAAAAACCACTGAAGGGATTTTGCTGACATTTGGTATGATGATAGCTGGTTATCCTGGTCAACATATAGGATACTTTTTACCGCAGTAAAATATCTCATTTCTAAGAAAAAATACAAAAACTACATTGTAAGAGTATACTACGAGTAATATATAAAACCTAAGAGTTTGGTTTGTGGTCATCTGAACGCGGGCGGAGCCGCGAGCAATGCTAGTACATATATATAATAACTATATAATACAATAAACGCAATACACATGAGTTCTTAATTACCAATTCTATAACGATAGTTATCCGAACAATTGTACAGCGCCTAGCCAACCACAATTTAATTAGAAATGTACGACAATGCGCTGGAAATAACATTACTTCAGAAACTAATATCTTTGAACATATACAGTTTTCATAGATTAGTATTTCCATTTAGAGCAATTCAAGAAATTAGTCATTTACATATTTTAGAAATTAGATGTTCGAATAAAACGAGCTTAAAGCTTAATTGTTATAATTGGTCTCTACATAATAATTAATAGGAGAAATTGAGATAATTTACATCTTGCGTGTTACTAGTAAGGCGTTCTCATATTAGACGAATTTATTTGTGGATGGATTAAAAGCTCTGCATATAGAAAGACTGGATATGAGCTTAATTATTTCAAAAAGGAAGCGGAAGTGGTACTTAATTGGAAGCTTTTTTATGTTACGCGATATCTTTGCAAATTGCAAAGCGAGTTTTTTTTTTATTTATTCATCTTTATCGGATTTTTTTGCTTAATAAAAGAACTTCACATGATACATGATATTTCTTAAGAAAAAATCTTAAGGGTAGTATAATTAACGTTTTTTAAATAAGTATCTTTGGTTAAACATTGACTAATTAGGGTCTAAATTCACTTCCGCCCGATGTGTATTAACCTAGTCGTAGAGAGGGGGCTTATTAGCATCCGGCAACTCAGCCGGTCGCGACGCCAAGAGAGACACAGGGAGGTGGCCCACTTCGTTGGGCGGTGTACGATGCGGGTTACTCCTGGTACTCTCTGACAGCAATGTGGACCGTGAGAGCAACCCCTTGGTTTTGTGGTCTGCTCCGGCAGACCAACCCTCGGGGCGTCGTGGTTGAGTGCATATTAGCGACCCTAAAACGCCCTATTAAGAGGGGGGAGGTTTTGTTGGGTTTTAATGGGCAGTACTGACTTTTATAGCCGGTGAGTGAGTAAATGCATTTCCCAACATAAAAAAAAGGATTTAAATTCACTTACATTTACTATATCTAATCACATCATTTTGCCATAAATAATAAAAATTCTTTATAGTTAAAAATTCTATAATCGATTCTATTTCCTCTAGCATTAGGCAAGTACCTACACTAAGTTTAACAGTCGGCCAATAAAACTTTTACAAGCAAATCAATGGTTGTATAACTTCTCACACTATTACTTACCTAACACGGTACTAAACACATATATTCGGACTTATCAGTAAGTGGTATCATGCATCTCATCATTTCAATCTACCGATCTATTGTCAAGTAGATACCTGTGTTGCCCTAGTTTATTATACATTTAATAGATACATAGACGCTCAATCATGAACTAAAATCTCTTCCGTTGTCGGTTTCATTTACAAATTTACTATGTTCATATTAATTTCAGTGGACTTAAGTTAGGTTTATAGCTGAAAATGATGCAAACAGACATATTTATAAAGTTTTTTATATATAATGCGATGCGATGATATTTATATAAGTACTAGCATTACCCGCGGCTCCGCCCGCGTTCAGATGACCAAAAACCAAATTCTTAGGTTTTACATATTAGTATGCTCTTACATTGCAGTTTTTGTATTATTTCTCAAAAATGAGATATATTCCCTCGGTAAAAAGTATCCTATATGTTGACCCGGATAACCAGCTATCATCATAAATCCCTCCAGTGCTTTTTCCGTGATGCGGTAACAGACGATAGACAGACAGACAGACAAAAATTCTAAAAACTATAAATTCGACCTCTGTATCGATAATAAAGTCTATATCAATAAGATTTTCCAAAAAAAAATATTCAATGTACAGATTCAGCTTAGTTACGATTTTATTATATGTATAGATATTTTTAAAAGTGTTTAAAACGTGGCGGATACCATTTGTTAATTCTCACTAAACCGTAAGTCGATAAAAACTATAGCAGCTCTCGTTGCTCGTCATTTATCGTCATACAATCACAACGCAGGATCTCATTAATGCCGATTGGTCTGGCCATCTGTCGCTCGAACAAATAATCGATCGATTCACTTACATTTGGCGTTACAATACTTTCCGTTACATTTATCCCGTTATTAGTAGAGAAGTTTACTGAATAGGTATCTTTTCCTTTCATATATTCTAAGGGAATACTCTTAAAAGAGTACTTACTTTATGAGCTTATTTATGAGAGCTTTGGATCATTATGATATTAAAATATACCTATTCTGAAATTAAAAAAAATATTTGTCTGTACCTCTCCATTTTCATGAATGAATGCGGTTCTATTTATAAAAAAAAAAAAACAAATAAAGGCAAAGATTACACATTAATATTTCTTGTAAAACATGTTGGCCTTCGATTTGATGATACAAAAGGCAGAATGATACAATTTTTAAAAACAAAACGAAACGTAAAATTTTATTAATTTATTTTAATATATTAACTATACACATAAATTGTCACGTCTAAAACCTAACAGTTTAAAAAGCCGAAATAACAAATTCTCTAAATGCTCTTTATTCTATGCAGAGTAGTAATATATTATCTTAAAATGCGTACACAAAAATAAGATTTTTTTCTCCGTAAATGATATATATATAAATGTATAAAGTAGTGATAAATTTCGCTATTTGTCATTGAATATCGCGTAGGTAAAACGACAAAATTCTAAGGAAGTAAGTGGGACAGGTTCATAAAAATTCAAGCATGAATGTTTATTGAGATGGCAAAACGATTCTGTATCTGACGTCACCCTAAAAGCTTTGGATATTTAGGCAAATATCTCTATAGACTAGTTGTACCGTTTACTTCCATTATAATGAAATATCAGGTTATTTTATTTTTTCAAAAGTTTTCTTTTAAGTGTTATTGTTGAAAAAGTTAGATATTTTTCTTTTTCTATATCAGCAGGTATAAAGAATATAGTATTTTTTATTACTATCATTCATCGTTCTGATTCTCTTTAGTCCGCAATCACTTAACAAGAAGGCTCGCCTCTACGTTAAGTATCGTTCAGAACAAGATTTCACTGTTCCTTTGAATCTTACGTTTTGACCAAAAAGTGTCATTGAAATCCATCAAGTTATTCTCTGTAGAAATACAGAAAAGATTCTAAAAAACAGAATTATGAAAATCTTTCGTTTGTATGAAGATATTTCGTACGTAACCTACTCAAAAAATCTCACAAATTGAGTAACTCTTCTTTCACAAAGTCGGTCAAAAATACGAATTCAGCTACTATTAAGTAAAAACTAGTATTTGCCCAGTAGTCGAAATTCGACCATAATATTTTTTTAATGAAATTGCTTGTCAATAGCTATTAAAACAAAAAAAAAGAAGAAATTTAGTTGACAAACAGAGCAGAAAAAGGTACTGAACGGTTTTGTCTTTGCCTATTTATATATACCTATATAGATGTAAACAAGATATAAACATCCTGCAAGAACCCATAATTTTTCCAAAAATAATCAATGTACGTACAACTTTGACCTGGTTACAATTTTATTATATATATAACATAAACCCCACTCGTTATGTCGGACAATAATCCAGTTATGTCTAGTTATAACCGGTTATGAACGGTTACGGGATATAGCTCGTAAATTTCACGTAGCCAATATCGCGAGCGTGTTTAAGGAAGCTCCGTATTTGTTACGTGTACGCTTTAATTGAACATCGGCTTGATCAACGTCCACTAAAAGTTACATGGTTTTGTGTAAAATATTATTTTTTTTACAGAATTTTTCAAATTAAATGTATAATTGGAGTTATTATTCAATAATTGTTATTTATATAACTTGATATGTATTTTATTAATCCCTCCACGACCGCGGACACGCCGGCGTTACAGTTAGCAATAGATTTCTTAGAAATTTAATTAATTTCTTAGAAATTTACCTGGAGGTGTTGGAGCATTGACATCTATACATATAATAAAATTGTAACTAACCGAATGTGTACATTAATTATTATTATTATTATTTTTTTATTTAAATAAACATTATTATCGAGAGGCCGAATCTATAGTTTTAAGAATTTTTATCTATCTGTCTGTCTGTGACCGCATCACGGAAAAACCACTGGAGGGATTTTGATGAACTTTGGTATAATGATAGCTGGTTATTCGGGTCAACATATAAGATAGTTTTTACTGCGGAAAAACCTCTCGTTTCTGAGAAATCTATACTAAACTAATACTAAACGTCAATATTTAGTTATATAATTTTATAAAAGTTCATCTTAAAGTTAAAAAAAAACTACGTACATTACTAAGTTTTATCACAAGTGATAAAACAAAATCACAAATATAAAAAAAAACCTATTCATCTTTTTTGTCTATATTTTTTGTCTATAAGGGTAGCAATAGTGTTGTTCAATACTTTAACTTTAAATAATAGCAAATTAAATTAGTATTTTAACATCTTTTAAATTATATATAAAAGAATAATATTGCTTAGATAAATAATTAATATTTTTATTTTTAATATTCTTTATGGTAATACGTAATGTAATAATAGCAACACCAAATAATATTAGTAATTAATAATAAAAAAATTGAAATATTTATAATAACAGCAGCAAAATTGCTATATTTAATTATAATATTTATAAAAAAAATTTAAAATGCTTAGAAATAAAAATCAACAAATATTGTAAGGTACTTTATTGCCATTTTTTGAATTTTAGAAATATTTTTTGTAAAATAGTGGATAGGCACTGTCTGTAACAAGTATGTGTTTGAGACGTCTATAACCTCAGTCTCTCCCGTGACCATGGATGCTGTAAAGTATTCGAAACGTCGGAAACCAAAAATCAAAATAAATCCGCGAAATAATCCGAAAAGATAGTTTTATTTAAAACTATTCATCTGTTTATATTATAATTACGTCACAACTTACAAACAATAAATTATATATATATACACTCTAAATTTGCTTAAAAACTCGCCACTCTTTTAGTAGTTCAGGTCTCTACAACACACATCTTGTTTACAATACCTACGATTACATATGAAATGGGTTGAGCAAGGCATGTTTAATTAACGTTGTCTAATGTGTTACTAGTGTGCTTAGCCGTTAATAGGATGCGGGATACTGACTTGAGGTAATTGCTTAGTGTAATACTGATAAATCCATATACATATATGACCATGGATAACCACGGTCTTAGGGTATCGTATGTCGATATTTAGATTTTAGACTAATAATCTGCCCCGACTTTCTTTCTAAGGCGGTTATTTTATATTTTTAATTTCGTAATAGGTAGTTTCTTATATTTTTTTTAATATTTTTGTCTAATAAATTGTCCTTTTAAAGAGTGGATTTTAATACGCTTCTATTAGTTCTTATAAGGCGACTATGTAATCTATATTGGGTAGTCCGTTTTTAAACTATTTCTTATATTTAAAACTTTTTAACTTTAATTTGTTTTAACTTATATATATATACATATATATATATATATATATATATATATATATATATATGTTAGTTTTTGAGGTATATATGTTATGGGCCTCTGTTTACATATTTAAGATCTTTTTGTAAATATTGCCTGAAATAAATGATTAAATTAAAATTTAATTAAATTAGTGACTCCCATACGTTGCACACGGTCAAGAGGTTTTTTTAATAAAATTATTTAATAATAAGGCAGTGGTAGCCCAGTGGAAGGCAGTGGTAGCCCAGTGGTACCGCGCTCGCTTGGGAAACCGAATGAAGTGAGTTCAAATCCCGGGTCTTGCACCTCTGATATTTTCATGTGCGAATCATTTCCAACATGATTACCACTTGTCTTAACGGTGAAGGAAAACATCGTGAGGAAACCTGCATGTTTGAGAGAATCTAGCAAGTTTTCAAAAGACATGTGAAGTCCGCCAACCCGCACTTGGCCAGCGTGGTGGACTATGGCCTGATTCCCCTCGTGCTGAAGGGAGAGCCGTGCCCAGCAGTGGGACTTTAAAAAGGGCTGAATACATACATACATTTAATAATAAGATTCCAAATCCTATTGGTGACAAAGTAAAATAATCTAAGCTGAAAAGCCTCTATTAAAAATTAGACGGGCGAAGCCGATACAAAATCACAAGTTCGCTTATAATACACCGAAATCCCGATATGTATAGAAAATAAATTGTAACTTACACATACAACGTATCGTTATAATAAACAATGTGCCTACCATTTGAATAAATATTCATCGGTGGCAGATGAATCGCAATAAAACACAATTTTTTCATCTTCACACGCTTTATTCACAACGATATATTGCGAGAATAAGATGGTGACATATTCAAATGCTCGCAACTCTCAACACTAAACTGGATAAGATGTTATACAGACAAATTTGTAAATTACCAACTTGAAAAAAAGAAGTTTATATTTCATTCAGCTTGTATTCAGCCCTTACTAACGTCCCACGTAAAACTAGGACGTACGAGTTTCCTGATTCCTCACGATGTTCTCCTTTACGGTTCACCGTAATACTAGTGGCAATCATGTTGGAAATGATTTGCACATGAGAATATCAGAGGTGCGAAACCCGGGATTTGAACCCGCTTCTCGGTCGACACTACGCTATCATTGCATTTGAGCTTATTACTAACCATTTAGATTGCTTTAATATTGTAGATAACACTAGAAATATGTGAGATTTAAGCGAACAGGTAAAATGACTATTCCATGAAATAATTAAGCTGATTTTAATAACCTATACATATAATAAAATTGTAACTAAGCCGAATCTGTACATCAAATATTTTTTGGAAATTTTTATTCAAATAAACATTATTATCGATACAGAGGCCGAATCTATAGTTTCTGGAATTTTTGTCTGTCTGTCTGTTACCGTATCACAGAAAAACCACTGAAGGGATTTTGATGAAATTTGGTATGGTGATAGCTGGTTATCCGGGTCAACATATAGGATACTTTTTACCGCGGGAAAGAGTATACTAATATGTAAAACATAAGTATTTGGTTTTTAGTCATCTGAACGCGGGCGGAGCCGCGGGTAGTGCTAGTTATTTATATTTTTTACATAATTTGTTCGAAAATTCGCCAAATCCACAGTTTTAGAGGCTTATTAGAGGAAATCAGATATAATATATTTTTTTCATCATAATATTCAACAATAACCCAAATTAGTTTAGGCAAAAATCCAAAACAGTATTAAGAAAACAAAGTTATCTTTTAAAAATATATAAACGTACATGATGCGAAATTATAACAACACTCGTATATTAGATCCCTATAAGTTGATTGCAGCAAGATAGCCAATATAAATATTTATAAGGTTGAATTAAATCCGCGTCCTTCGTATTACTTAAAGATAATTTATGAAAATACGAGGAAAATTCAAAAAGATCTAAACATTCCCAGCTCGTTGACAAACATTTTATCAAGTGAATACGATGTTGTTTTATGCATACTCTGTCATATGTAAAAATTACCGACCCGACAAAGAAGATTCATATTTTATTTTATTGTTGATGTTACCTACAATAGCTATGTGGATAGAATAAACGAATTTACTCGTTACAATTTATTCGATGTGAGAATCTAGAAACTTATAGGTGAAGAAAGTGTATAATAAAAATCGATATTATTCAGCTTTAGAATTTGAAGTTTTATTGTTATTAAAGTTTATGTCTTTTTTATCTCTATGTCTTAAACATTCTCTGCAAAAAATAGAGTGTAAATCTTGGTTATGGAAGGCTCACCCTGATGCGACCGCAAATTCTAAGTTCTCAGGTTCTATTCTCGGGTCGGTTTATGCATGTATGTGTATATATATATCACAAATAAATAACCAATAATAAGCCAGACTTGAGAAGTTGGTCCACCAAAAAGCTGGTCTGGCCCTACGACTGTTGTCTCTCCGTTCGTGTGGAATTACCTTGGCTTACGTCAGCGTGCACACTTTTTTTTTGCATTATATGATCTACCGTGCAAACACCGAAATCGGTTAGAAATACATTATTATTATAACTAGCATTTACTCGCGGCTCCGTTCGCATATCTTCCTCAATAAAAAGTATATAAAACACAATTTTTTTTTTCAAATCGGTCTAGTAAGTACAGAGATTAGCGCTTTTCTACAAACCAAAATGGAACTCTATCGCCTTTATATAACAACATAGATTAGTAAAAACTTCTCTACGTTAGGCTATTTTTTAAGAAAAACCTATAGTATATTCGGCTTAACCATCTATACATATAATAAAATTGTAACTAAGCCGAATCTGTACATTAAATATTTTTTGGAAATTTTTATTAAAATAAACATAATTATCGATACGGAGGCCGAATCTTTAGTTTTTAGAATTTTTGTCTGTCTGTCTGTCTGTTACCGCATCACAGAAAAACCACTGGAGGGATTTTGATGAAATTTGGTATGGTGATAGTTGTTTATCTGGGTCAACATATAGGATACTTTTTACCGCAAGAAAATGTCTCGTTTTTGAGAAACAATACAAAAACTGCATTGTAAGAGTATACTAATATGTAAAACTTAAAAATTTGGTTTCACGTCATCTGAACGCTGGCGGAGCCGCGGGCAATGCTAGTTGATATATATAAAAAAATGTATAGGTATCAATGAGCTGAACATACTCCTTCTAGTACAATCGTTATTTTCATGCAAAAGTAGGCAATGTGACTCCTTTCCATGTTATTTGCATTTATTTTACGGCTAACCTGGTTTGATAAGCAAATTTATCTACTGTTTGTTTTGATAACGTATTCATTAACAGGGCTGTGTATTCAAATTGATATAAATAAATATGTTGGGACATTAATACACATCACCATCTAGTTCCATGGTAAGCTACGAGGCTTGTGTTATGGATACCAGATATTTGATACACTACACATATATAACTTTAAATACATACATATTATAAATATAAACACCCATGACTGGAGTACAAACATTCGTGCTCAGCACACAAATGAATGCCCCCAGCGGGACTCGAACCCGCGACCGCTAGCACAGCAAGTAGCAAACTGAGCCAAACATGCCGTCAAACATTTTTTTTTGTAAAATATCCTTATCCTTTAACATTTTAAATAAAACTATCTTTTTCGGATAATTTCGCGGATTTATTTTGTTTTTTGCTTGCCGACGTTTCGAATGCTTTACAGCAATCATAGTCACGGAAGAGACTAAGGTTTTAGACGTCTTAAAGGCGTTATATACCTGTTACAGTAGCCTACCCACAATTTTACTAAATGATTTCAAAAATTTTAAAAATTATACCAAAGTACTTTACAATATTTGTTGATTTAAATACTAAACATTTTTTTTAAAGTATTATAATTAAATATACCTTATCCTTTGACTTGCGAAATAATATGAATAAAATTTTAAAGGTCTTGATTTACTTTTTATTTTAAGTTTATTATACAAGTGATATATTCTTGCGTTCATCATATATTAGTCTTTTATTAATAAGGAAATCAATTCAATTTTTTTTAAGGAACCACTATAAATTTGCATGTTAGGTGAAAGAAGGTAAAAAATTTTAAACTAGCTAACTTTATTATTGAATTTTACTTTAAATATGATCACGATTCAAAAACTAATAATAAAAGTAATATATATAACACATCAAAGAGCTATGACAATATTTGTGCTGCAAACATCGGTATCTGACACAGAAATCGTTACACGCGTCGTCGACCGATAAAACGCCGATAGTGTGCCGATGATGTACCGATAAGCTAGCCAGTATTGCGAAATGGGGCATGAGTAATTTTTAAACCTAATATTTAACTGATTTTAACCTCTTGCTGCTCTTGCTGTTGATAAAACGTCTAGCCTAAGTGTTAATCTATGGTATAACTAAAGTATCTATATCCGGAATGTTACTCATATCCATTCGCAATCGCAATAATCGCAATATTAATATTAGTGTCACATTCAACTATTGTTGTTCATAACCTATAGTAGTATTATAAAGAGGCAGGGTTTGATGTGTTTGTTCGAACGCGCTAATCTCAAGAACTATAAATCCGATTTGAAAAATTCTTTTTGCATTAGATAGCCCGTTTATTGAGAAAGGCTATTGGCTATATATATATATATATATATATATATATATATATATATATATATATATATATATATCATATAATATGTAATCTATCTATTCCATACTAAACGTTAAAACGTACCTAGAGACGAACCGCTCTATATCGCTAGTATATTATAATATGAAAACTAATTTCAAATTATGTTATTTTGTTACAGGTAACATTACAAAAATGATTTTACTCATCTGCAATCAATATATGTAAGTAAATAGGTAAAGTATCGTTATAGTAGTAACTAAATATGTAAATATTCCATTCCTTCTTTTTGCTTGGTCAAAGAATGGCACTTGTATCACATGGTATTGTTATGGAAAAATAATGGATGACAAATGGAAAAATACTCTATAAAAACCATTTAACACATTCTGGTTTAATGATAATACTGTGTCAGACTTGACTTAAATTTTTTATACGAAGAAATTTTATCACAAGAAAAAGTGTAGGTAATAAACCCTTTTCCTTCTATGGGATAAGAGATTCCATGTTCTTTTGACTGAGTCTCTACTGTTTATTAGCGAAAGTCACTTTCAAATTAGTACTGGCGTGACTTTTTAAAAGCTATACTAATTTTATTTATAACTAGCGACTCAATTTCGCTCTGCTCGAGGTAGAGAGAGTATAGATTTCTCGGAGATGAGATATTTTCATGCAGTAAAAAGTATCCTATACGTTGACCCGGATAGCCAGCTATCATCATACCAAATTTAATCAAAATCTGTCCAGTGGTTTTCTTGTAATGCGTTCCCAGACAGACAAACAGACAGATAGATAAAAATTCTAAAAACAGTAGATTATGCCTCTATATCGATAATAATGTTTATTTCAATAAGATTTTCCAAAAAATATTTAATGTACAGATTCGACTTAGAATTTTATTATACGTTTAGAATATACATAGATATCAAATCAAACACTCTTCTAAAGACTTATACAAAGATGCTTTTGATGAAAAATGCAAATTAATTTTGATTACAGTTCGTCATTTAAGTACATTTCTGTTGAATGTTGTCATACCGGTTTTCTAAATGTGAAAACGAGGGCACAAAGTAAAACGTTAAACAGTAACGTCTCGGTGGTGATCTCGCCGCATTTGGTACAAAATATAATTTTAGTATGCAAAGTTAGTTTTAGTAGGTATATTCAATTATTCTAAAAAAATAAGAACTTGAAATAATCTGTATAAAATAATAAATAATTCCATATCCTATAAACATAACAGAAGTACTAATGCCCGATTTCACCAACATCATTTAAGCTACCACCTACATATGGGATCCCTAGCTTAAAAGTTCCCCTAAACTAGCCCCTTAATTAAATTTCGTTTTACCATCATCAGAGCCCGTATTTCTAGTACCTATATTTAGGTGGCAAGTTAATTTTTAATTTTTAGGTGACCCCTAACTGTCGGTGAAACAGAAACTGTCCCCTAAAGCCCCCTAACCATGCTTAGGGGATCCCTTAAACTTAGGTGACATTGGTGAAATCGGACATAAATTTTCTTTCTTAGGCCCTTAGTCTTTACAAAAATTATTAAGGTAATAATAATATAATTACAAACTTATATTATCTATAAGTGACACCCTCGCTTTGCTCGGACACTTCCCTACGTATGTGTGATTTTTTTCAGCAGAATCTTAATTCTTTTTCTAAAATAAAAGTATCCTATGTTACTCCTTATAAAGTGAAAGTCCCGTCAAAATCAGTCCAGCCGTTTCGGAGATTAACTGAAACAAACAGATACAATTTTTTTTTTTAAATTGTGTCTTTTCTTATAAGCACCGTATATAATTGCATACGCATTTAGTAAAAAGTTGTTATTTTGACATTACAAACAGACACAATATAAATACAATAAAATTACGAGGTTAAAGAAAACCTACTTTTAGACAGAAAACTATTCCTTAGGTAAATCTTTTTATTTATTGCCTCTATAAATAATATAGAGCATGTGATTCTAATTCAAAATTCTATCGTAATTTCCAAACATACAACAGTCATAAAATCTTTTTCCCAGCATTTCTATATACAAGTACCTACTAGAACAGGTGTATGCATCCGGAAATACCAACACAACAGTGACTACCTTAAACATTTTATTCGTGCATAAATTAAGCATTTTCGAAACATATTTTAACATTCTCACCGCGTTCCACTCACGCGGTCATTATTTGTACTACGCTGCAAGGTTGTACATAACTTGGAATGTTGGTACTTTAGCAATCATTTGACACAGACAAATGACTTGACCTGTTAAATCTTTGTAATATGTATGAAAGTTAAGAAAATTAATACTAATTTGTTGATCATTATATGATTTTATCTTTAAAAAACAGTGGTAGCCCAGTGGTAAGGCGCTTGGGAAACCGAGTGTAGCGGGTTCAAATCTCAGGTCTCGCTTCTTCTATTACCTCTACCTCTTAATATTTTCATGTGCGAATCATTTCCAACATAATTACCACTTGTCTTACGGTGAAGGAAAACATCGTGAAGAAACCTACATGGTTGAGAGAACCGAGTAATTTTTCGAAAGACATGTGAAGTCCGCTAACCTGCACTTGGCTAGCGTGGTTCCCCAGATGCACTTCGTATTGAAAGGTGGCCCGTGCCGAAAAGTGGGACGCAGCTGTAAAAAGTACTGAATATATGACTTGATCTATTATTAGTAGGTATCTATATACTAGTAATACCTATACAGAGGATTTTTAGCGAGTTTATTTGTATTAGATAAACTGTGAAATTTCAAATTAATGATTTGATGTTAATAATTCTTTTTCCATTATAACACATCCAAAATGTAACCTCACATAGTCAGCTATAATAGCTATATACTTAATATACTTATATTATTTACGTATATATATATATATACGTAAATAATATAAGTATACAGTACAAATAAAAATATTGAAAGTAAATAATTAAGTTATTTCTGCTATCAGTTCCAGGAAAATGTTTTATATATATTTAAGAAGTACTGGTATTTCCCAAGGAACTTTTGGTCATCTTTAAGATATATAAGGGAACACTTTGATGTATCGCTATGTTTATTATTATATTTTTGATGACAAGTTTAGCTCAGTTTGTAGTGACTCTACTGGCTGTGCCAGCGATCGCGGTTTCGAGTCCCGCTGGGGGCATTCATGTGTGATGAGCACTAATGTTTGTACTCCAGTCATGTTTATATCTATAATATATCTGTATTTAAATTTATATATGTGTAGTGCATCAACTATTTGGTATCCATAACACATGCCTCGTAGCTTACCATGGAACTAGTTAGTGCTGTGTGTTCATGTCTCAACATATTTATTTATTATTTTCATATAACTGAATTTGAATTTACACTTTTAGTTACCATCTTCTGCACGTTCCGTATATCTTATTATTTTGGTCTGACGACAGATTCCAATTACCTATCTGTCTGTGCTTTTCCATAGGAGTTTGACATATTTTTTATGCGACTTATGTCAAATACCTAAACCTGGTAAGGAGACCTACCTATGTACCTTTATAATAATAAGAAATAATGTAGGTACCTATCTATAGGTATATGTAGTTATAAGTATATTTTCAACATTACTTATTATCATTAATACACATTCTTACACTATATGTAATATACTAGCGGCTCACTCTCGCTTCGCTCGGGTTCGCTTTTGGAATAACAGAAATAAATCTATTCCACAGAAACCGCACATATTTCCGGGATAAAGCCCTAATCAATGTGCTATGCTATTCCAGACTATAATCTATCTCTGTGCCAAATTTCATACAGATCCGTTCTGTCGTTATGGCGTGATTGAGTAACAAACATCCATATAAACTTTAACATTTATTAAAATATTATTATGGACTAGCTACTAATATCCCACGGGAAATACTTGATGGACTGAGATAAAAAATAACTTTTTGTCCTTCTCCACGCTATTGGCTACGTGCGTAGTAAATTTCATTACAATAAGTTGAGGCGTTTAGAGGTAACAACCCAAAAAGAAAACAAACAGACTTTTTATACGTACTGGTGTTCCCAGTGATCGAAATTCGACCATAATCATTATTGAATCTTACTAAACGTGTTAAAAAGCTAGCTGTTTTCAAAAAAAAAGAGTGTGTATGCAATTTATACATGGTAGAAGTGAAACTTCAGAAAAGTAACCTACGAGAGAATGAGATGAGTATAGATGTCAGGGGTAGGATAATTATACGGTTTATTTTTTTACAAAATTTTAAACAAGTTTAAAAGTTATTTTACATTTTAAAATAAATATACACTACATATTTTTCAATGATTAATTTTATTATTTTTCACTTCCTGTGTAATGTATTCTATCTCAAACAAAATAAATAAGGCATATAAGCATATTACAATCATATATTTGTAGAATATTATGTACGGAAAGAAAATAATATATTTGTCAGACAATACCAACGGTTACCATGGCAACATGGCAATGTGTTCTATCTCATTCTCCCGCCGGCTTAATCCTATATATTTATATGTTTGTCTCATTTTAGTGTCCCATTTCCATTTCATCGACTGTCAAATCACAACGACACTAAAGAAGTTTTTGTTCAAAAATATTGTTAATACTAAAACTCGTCAATAGGTACTAAACAAAAAAAAAACGTTGGAAAAACAGGCCAAAAAAAGGTATTGAACTGAAAAGACAAAAGTCTACCTATTTATATATACATATAGATTTTAAATATTTCCAGTAAATATGAGAAGACTATGAGAAAATAAATAAAACAATAATATGTTAATTTCACAAAATTATGTCATTTTCGTCACAACATTGTATGCTAATGGTTACAATGTTTTGTTTAAACAAGTTATCGTTCAAATGCTGTCATCGAGAGAAGTCGGACGTGAGAAAACTTAAAATGAAATATTTATAATATTTACAAGTAGGTACGAGTCGCTTGTGCTTCATCATTGTTATTAATTTGAGGATAGTTTATTCAATTGTCTTCTATAATTACGATATTATCTCCAAAACTATCATTTAAGTAAATATTTTTTATTAATTGAACCCGCACTTTTGTTCCAAGTTTTTAGGGCACATACTTTTGTAATTATGACGTAATATGTATATTTATAATATAAGTAATATGTATATGTAATGTAATATGTGTCTGTTTGTAATATCAAAATAACGAATTTTTACTAAATGCATATGAAATTATATACGGTATTTAGATATAAGAAAAACACAATTTTTTACATTTTTGTCTCTTTGTCTGTCTGTTTGTTTTGGCTAATCTCCGAAACGGCTGGACTGATTATGACGGGACTTTCACTGGCAGATAGCTGAAGTTATAAGCAGTAACTTAGGCTACCTTTATTTTAGAAAAGAATTAGGGTTCCCCTAAAAAAAAAAAATCGTACATAGGGACGAACCCAAGCACAGCGAGGGTGAGTCACTGCTTTATAATAGAAAAGCACATTCTGTTGTGTCCAAGCAATCATAAAGCAAAAAATTTTACAAAATACAGCCAAATTTTAGCTAAAAGGTTTTCTCTATATTCAACTCGTAAAGTATTGAACAGCTTGCACCCCTGTGAAAGGGTCGCACTCAGCTTGGGCTTACGCGCCTTGCATGTATCTAAAGTTAAGGTTCGATAAGCTACCTTTAGGACTACTGGTTTTGTTTCCGAGTATTTTAACCGCATCTAAAGTTTAACTAACGCCGACGGTTTCGCTCGGTTTATAGAACAATAAAAAAACCTGTTTGTTACTCAGAGATAGTACAGCTTTCTGATGATATAATTATTTTTATAATCGTTTAAGTCTTACAAGAGTTTTTCCCCACAACAATAACAAAAAACTTTTACCTCTTAATAGGAGTATAATAAGTAGTACTAGTCTATACATATAATAAAATTGTAACTAAGCCGAATCTGTATATTAAATATTTTTTGGAAAATCTTATTGAAATAAAGATACAGAGGCCGAATCTATAGTTTTTAGAATTTTTGTCTGTCTGTCTGTTACCGCACCACAGAAAAACCACTAGAGGGATTTTGATGAAATTTGATATGCTGATAGCTGGTTATCCGGGTCAAGATATAGAATACTTTTTACCGCGGGAAAATGTCTCATTCCTGAAAAAATTAAAAAAACTGTAATGTAAGAGTATACTAATATGTAAAACCTAAGAATTTGGTTTTTGGTTATCTGAACGCGGGCGGAGCCGCGGGCAATGCTAGTATACTATAAGACGTCTCTTCCGTGACTATAACTGCAGTACAGACATAGCTCTGCTGCTCCCACTGCCAAATTAAATTTAAAAAATCAAATATAACATTGCCTAAAGCACTTCTGTTATCGTAAGGAATATTTTAAAAAAGTAGTTGAATATTCAAAAACAAAATGAAATATTTGAACTGCACTACTAAAACATTTTCACTTTCTAGGCAAAACATCCGGTGTTCATATAACCCAGTATCCTGTATAACAAAGTCCGTTATTCTGAGCTTCATTGTAACTGAGGGCTTACATGAGGAGCGCCACTGTACATTCCTTTATCTCAAACGGCTCGATAACTCGAGTAAACATGACTTCGTAGCCTGCACCGTGTTTAAAATGAAATAAATCACTTTCGGCTAAATATATTTTAAGAATATCCCTCTACCGTTTTAAAACCTAATATTGCCCAAAATAAATATATTTAATGATTCATCCAATTATGAAATTGAAATTATATGTACATATATCCATACACTCATACTTAATATTATAAATGTGAAGTTTGTTTGTTTGTCCTTTTTTCACGTCGAAACAGAGTAACGGATTGGAGTTACTTTTTGTGTGGAGATAGTTGGAGTGCTAGAGAGTGACATAAGCTACTTTTTACCGCGGGAAATTATCTCATTCCCACGGGAAAGCACTTTATAATACAACCCAAAAAAATATTTATGATCAGAATTACTTGAAACTTGATACTATTAAATAAATACGTGTTTTAGCATTTTTCGAAATTCATCCCCTATGGGGATAAAAGTTTGTATGAAAACAGCCTTTTTAGACTTTTTTTTTGTAGTTTTAGCGCGAGCGAAGTTGAGGGTTTTGCTAATATCATTATAAATGTGAAAGTAACTCTATGACCTTTTCATGCTTAAACCGCTGAACAGATTTCGATAAAATTTGCATACTGGATACTGGAGATGGCTTCTTATAATACCTGCCCTGTTATCTCGCGAGAAAAGCCGCGGTCAAAAACTAGTTTATTATTAGTATATGTAATAGATCTAACGAGTCACCGTCGCTCCGCTGGGGGTCGTCTCTAGGTACGTTTTGACGATAAGTATAGATTTCTCAAAGATGAGATGTTTTCCCGCAGTATCCTATATTTTGACCCGGATAACCAACTATCATATATATAAATAGCTATCGTATATAAAAAAAAAATTGGACATTAACACACAGCGCCATCTAGTTCCATGGTAAGCTACGAGGCTTGTGTTATGGATACCAGATAGTTGATACACTACACATATATAACTTTAAATACATACATATTCTAAATATAAACACCCATGACTGGAGTACAAACATTCGTCATCACACAAATGAATGCCCCCAGTGGGACTCGAACCCCACTACCGCTGGCACAGCAAGTAGGGTCACTACAAACTGAGCCAAACGTGTCGTCAATAAATATATATATATATATATATACTTATACATTAATACTTGCGTCATATCTTATATTACAATTAGAACTAAGGTGTCTCTTCATATAGGTACAGAAAATCCAAGGTGTACCTACCTTTTTTGGTGTTTGGACATAAGGGTTTATGTCCAAACAACTCGATAACTCAAACAAACGTGTACACAACACCCAATTGCTTAGCAGTTAAACTTTTGATTGTTCACTGAAGGATTTTAGAATTAAAATTTCCTTAAAATTAAATTAGAGTAGGCTTTGTTTAGGACTCTCCTGTAGGTATATTAAATAACATTTGTTGTTACACTTATACTATACAAGTAGGTTTTTATGTAGACTAGTGACTTACCCTCGAATCCTAATTATTTTCCTAAAATAGAAGTAGCCTAAGCTACTCCTTATAACATCAGCTATCTGCCAGTGAAAATCCTGTCAAAATCAGTTTAGCCGTTTCGGAGATTAGCCGGAACAAACAGACAGACAGGCTGATAGACAAAAAAATAGTAATTCTGTTTTTCTTATAAGTACTGTATATAGTTTCATGTGTATTTAGTAATAAATTTTTGAGCTTAATTTAAACCTGTGTGTGATTGTTTTTTAATTTTATTTTGGTGATGGCGAAAAAAAAACAATACATTGGTTTTTCTTTGTTAGTTTACGTAATCTTTGAAAAAAACTAGACAAATTTTGATCAAACTTTTTTAAACATTAAATTATTCCTTTCAAACAATATAATATTTTATTTTATCGTTGAAAAAAATAAAAAGCTACAGCGTCAGAATTTTGCCACCATTTAATTGGTACATACAATCTACATGTATTGAAAATATGATATTTCATGGTAAGGATAATTAAGACTTTATATTACATATATGTATAAAATACGTACAAGACCCGGTAGTGAAACCAAATCCCGGTGTACTACCTTGATTGATTTTCACTATATCTATGATTCATTAACCTATATTTATATCTATACTATCGACTCATCCTTTTTTCGCTCGGGTTCGTCAGTAGGTAGGTTGACGGTTAGTATAGAATAGATAGACTATATTATATATGTACATAGGTATGATGAGTTTTATATGCCTTACTTGAGAAATGATTGATTCCCATATGAACTTCCACTCCCCATTTCATTCCCTTAAGGGATGATTTCCGGAGTAAAAACTATCCTACGTTCTTCCCAGGCCCTCAAACTATGTATATACCAATTTTCATCTAAATCGGTTCAGCCGTTTAGTCGTGAAAAGGTAACAAACAATCAAACAGAGTTACTTTCGGATTCATAATATTAATATGGATATATACATATAAAGGAGGCATACCTATCCAAAACTGAAAATGAAATATTTTCTTTACTTGAACAGTCTTTTCAATTTTTATCCAAATATCAAATCATCAATAGTGTATTATAAGTGTATAGAAGTTTATATTAACTATTTATTATGAATTGGGAACCATCTATGTCTATTTTGGGCCAGTCAAGTCATACTTTTGAGAGTACCCAAACGTACACCATCTAAAATCCATCCTGAAAAATGGACCTTGGAGAACTCGACAAGCTGGTATAATTAATTATTGAGTAAACGAAGCATAAATACTATATTCACGAAAACAAAGAGAAATGTTGATATTTTATCTTATCTTCTAATTAGAAAGCTTAAATATATATATAATAATCAACATGCTCTTACAATATTGTTTTCAATACATAATTATTTTTTAGTATATTTAACTTGAAGAAACGCTTTATTTGCATTGAATATCAAATTTACTTCTAAGATATTAACAAAATCTTCAGCTATAAAGATATTTCCAAATTTGCTTATAAAAAATATCGCAGGATATTCTTATGTAATGCAGAAATACTCGTAGAATTCAGTTCTTTGCTTTAGCTTAGATTTAGTTTTTATTTATTTTGATTCTTTGATTTGGCTTTTATACGTGTCAGATGGTCACGGTTTACTTCGACAATATCGCGTAGAGAAATAGGATTTAGTACTCGAGGGACATCAACATACCTGTCAGTTTGCCTCTAGTAGGTATTTAGATTGACAAATTGACCCCAAGCTCGCACCCGAGAGACTGCCCGTAAAGAATTGTTGCCTATTTTTTTTCATGATATTTTTCCTAAATAAATAATGAGTCCGCTGAGTGTGATCCATTATCTTATTTTTGCGTTTAAAATATTTTTAATATAAACCCTTATATGGCTTGTGCGTAATTAAAAAAAAATGGAAAATATTTACGAATTCACTACTTAATACTTTCTTAAATTTACGCGAATATTTGACATTTTAAATAAACTATTTTTTCGGATTTTTTCGGACAGTCTCTCCCGTGACCATGATTGCAGTAAAGCATTCGAAACGTCGGGAAACAAAAATCAAAATAAATCCGAGAAATAATCCGAAAAGATAGTTTTATTTAAAATCTGTTACTTCTATGCAAGTTTAAGCCCGCGGCTCTACTCGCGTTCGCGTATGTCGAACACTTAATCGTCAATTTTTTTGCCTTTGCCTGATGACAATCTTTATTTTATTAATGTATGGTATTTAAAAAAAAATATGTATGCATGCACTAATGACGTTTTCTTAAAAATTTATTGATTAATCCTTTTTCTGACTAATAAGTGACACATGAAATAAATTATCCCAAATAGCATAAAAAATGTCCCCTACATAGAAATTATATTTTTGGTGAACCGGAACGAAACCGACTTGAATTTTATCCATATGTTAAATAATTCATTCGCGCTCCTTGTGGTTTATTATTAATCAGGCGTCTGTTAGAATACGTGTCACGGCTGTATGGTAAAACTGTCCCATGACATGGTATTTTAAATTTCGTTATATATTTCGTTAATAACTCCGAAGACCGAAAATATGCTTTAGATTTATGTATATGTTCTTGATTGATGATTTATTATGATATTTTTGACACTCAAAGTGCTTGTTAAAATATTTGACCGAATTCAAAAAGGACAATTCTACGGTTTATATGTATAATTAGCATTGCCCGCGGCTCCGCCCGCGTTCAGATGACCAAAACCAAATTCTTAGGTTTTACATATTAGTATACTCTTACAATGCAGTTTTTGTATTTTTTCTCAGAAATCAGACATTTTCCCGCAGTAAAAAGTATCCTATATGTTGACCTGGATAACCAGCTATCCATACCAAATTTCATCAAAATCCCTCCAGTGTGTCGCGGTAACAGACAGACAGACAAAAATTCTAAAAACTATAGATTCGGCCTCTGTATCGATAAAAATGTTTATTTCAATAAGATTTTCCAAAAAATATTTAAAGTACAGATACGGCTTAGTTACAATTTTATTATATGTATTGTACACCGATTTTTATAATTCATGTTTTAATAAAAATATTTTAAAGTACCTGTACCTTTTAAATTAAAAAGTTTAAATAAAATTAAGACCCCACCATTCAAAAATGAAAGTGTACTTACCAATAATAGTCAGCAGATTGAGTTTTAAAAGTAAAAACCGACAAAAGAGCTGACAGACAAAAAATTAATCAACGCACAGATTTAAAGCAAATTCAAAGTCTTACTTCAATTCAGTTCAATTCATTATGATTATGGACAAACAAATATGACCTAACTTCCAATTTATTATGAATATACATACTCCGGGTTGTCCTCTGGTTTGAAAACCGTATAGAATTAGGATGATCGCGTTTGTTAATAGGCTGTCGCGTTAATTTCGTTATTGGCTTTCAGTATTATAGGGGTTGTAGAATTATCCTACTATTTAGAAATAATTTGAACTATTAATTCTCTTTCAAATGATATTGTAGCGCGGGCGCTTTGGTCGATAATTAGGTTCTGCTTACATTTAGATATCTAAATACAAATGACATATATGTACCTAATATGTAATTCGTATTTAGGTCCATACTAATGATGTTCTCCTGACCGATTCCGGCCACGGCGGCCAATCTCATTGAGACTAGCCAACTGCGCAGGAGATATTATAGTGCAGAAGTGTACGCGCAGACACAAGTGCACTCTCTATTCCTGTCACTCTCATACTCTGGTGGGACGACCAGTGAGAGTTAAGGCGCAGGACCGACGGCTTTACGTGCTCTCCGAGGCACGGGGGTGAAACACCTCCAACTTCCCAACTCCGGGCTGTTACTGAGGCTTAACATACAGAAACACTCAATAACTAAACTTGGCCCGACCCGGGACTCGAACCCAGGACCTCCGGGTGTGCAGCCGTACATGCTAGCCACTACACCACCGAGGCAGGTCCATACTAATATTATAAATGTGAAAGTGTGCTCTCCAATAAAATTAAATAAATACGTGTCTTAGCATGTTTCAGTATTCATCCTATAAGGGAGTAAAATAGGGGATGAAAGTTTGTATGAAACTACCTTTTTAGAGATTTTTTGTAGTTTTATCGTTAGCGAAGCCGTGGGTTCTGCTAGTACTAAATATATTTAGCATTGACGTTTTTATGCTTCTTCTACAACATATATTAGTCATACTATGGTTTTTTGAGATATGGTGTATTTAACACTATCTTTATAAAAAAACTACAGATTGTAGTGATATATATATATATATATATATATATATTATATTATATTATATAGAACACGTTTTGTTCGATACTCTTATTCATATAATTTATATAATTTACTACCAATATACAAGTACCAGTACATGTCTTTAACTCAACCGCCTCATTGTAACTCCATTTCCTAATTCACTGGACGCATTGTCACTGAATTTAGATCTTGTGTTAGACTTGTATTGAAGTAGCAAAGCTCCTTTAGACCTAGTTTTTGAACTGGCTTCCGAAATTGCGCTTAAGAGAAACGAGCTTTAGTGTGAATTTTGAAATAAAGAAGACGTATTTATTTTTATAATATATACATATATATTATTATATATTATTTATTATTAATAATGCTAATATTTCATTTATTAAAACAATCCGTCCTACTTAATATTATAAATGTGAAAGTGTTTATGTTTGTTTGTTTGTTTGTTTGTCTATCTTTCACGTCGAATTTTTGGCGGATTGGCAAGATTTTTTGTGTGGAGATAGTTGGATGTCTGGAGAGTGACATATGCTACTTTTTACTGCTGGGGATTATTTCTTTCCCACGGGGAAAACCCGTTATATTTTACAGTCCAAAAAATTTTTTATGATCAGAATTACTTGAAACTTGGTATTAACACTTTTCTATATAATTAATTAAATACGTGTTTTAGCATTTTTCGAAATCCATCCCATAAGGGAGTAAAATAGCGGATGAAAGTTTGTATGAAATCTACATTTTTAGTTTTTTTTGTAGTTTTAGCGTAAGCGAAGCCGCTGGTTCTGCTAGTATATAATAAATTCTGGTAAAAAGTATACAAATGAGGTTATGGCATTGTTAATTAATATATGTGCATAAAATACTAAACGATATAGGTACTATATACCTTTAGAATACGGTAGCTTAAAAAATATCTTTAAAATAAAAATTGTATCAAAAAAAAGTGATAATTTACTTCGACATTATCAATTAAACACTACATTTGCTAACTTCATCTATACGAATTAGACTTTACATTCTAATATAACAAGTGAAAGTAATAAAGCTGAAAATCCTATATTGGAGCTATACATAGCTATACAAGTTGCTCTAAAGTAGGTTAATATGTCTTAGACAGGCTTCTAATTCTCGGTGCAGCAGGTACTACCTATGTAGTGGAGACGTGGTTAAAACATAATCATTTAGCATTAAAGGAAGCTTAATACTGAGGAGAGTGCTTTAAAAATATGTAAAACTATCAAAAAATATTGTATGTTATTAAAATTACATTTAAATTGAACATTGAAATATGAAAGGAAATTTAATATTTTATACTCATATATATATATTAATGAATTCGATATAGTAATTTAAAATTATACGTATACGTTTTCTTGTTTAGTATAGATTTTACAGAGATGAGATATTTTCCAAACCAGCTATCATCATACCAAATTTCATCAAAATCTGTCCAGTGGTTTTCTCGTGATGCAGTCACAGACAGACAGACGTAAATTCTAAAATCTAAAGATTCGCCCTTTGTATCGATAATAATGACTATTTCAATAAGAGTTTCCAAAAAATATTTATCCGATTAAATATTCGATTCAGTTAGAATTTTATTATATAATAGATTTAATTTTGCAACAAAAATTCGACAAAGTAATTAAGAAATACATTAAGTTACACTATTTAGACACTTTTCGTAATACCCAACATACACATTAAATAACATACTTGACCTAAAATTAAACGCTTATCTTTCTTAAATAAAGCGGTGTCAAAGGTTGAAAAAAGCTACCATTAACGTCGTAGGTCACGTGACAAATTGACAGATTCACTGAGACAATCATCTCGGCACTGGGCGCGTGTGGAACGTGATTTAAAAATGTTTTATTGTTTATATTTATTTATTTATATGGAATTCAGAAAGATAAAGTATTTATGGGTTCCTGGAAACATTTTATGGCAATAAATGGTTTTTTTTTCTATATTATGATCATTAACTAGCAACTTACATTTGCTTTGCTCGGATGTGTATTCCAGATTTTATTCATTCTATCTATTTGTGCATCTATATTTTATCCAAATCTCACCAATTTTTCCATTTTTTTTTGTTTATCAAAAAAATTTTCTTTTTTTTTATCAAAAAATATTCAAAAGAAGTTTGTTTCGTATGGCATTGTTAAGTTACAGATTATGGCTAACTCAATTTATCTATACACGACGTTCTTATCAACACAAGAACGATGTTGAAATAAAACATCAAAAGAATTTCAGTTCATATCTCGACACATCCCATAAACTTGAATGGCGTCTGATTGTACAGATGATGGGCTATTAATGTTATAGAAAACCCACTAATTGGAGAAATTTAACTAATGTACTTCCTCGCCTCAGTAATGTTATCTTTATGACATGATAAATTTTGAACTTATTGCTTAGTGTTTGATCAAACGGTCTATTATGCATTAGATCTTCGAACTCAATACGATACTATTATTACATATCAATGGCTGTTTGAATAAGCTAATAATATGTTATCATTTGATTTAAATTTGCATATAATCTGTAATAATATTTAGATTAAAGCGATTAATTTAAAACTAGCGGCTCACCCTCGCTTCGCCTGGATTCGCGTCTAGAAAACCGCAAACAGATCTATCCCACGGGAACCGTTCACTTTTCCGGGATAAAAAGTAACCTGTTGTTTTACCTGCAATATAAGGTATCAGCATGCCAATTCTTACTAAATTAGATGCATAAGTTGTTGTGTACTAAGCTGTATAAGTTACTATAGTTTTTTTACTATCCATCGGGAACTCTTTAATTTTCCGGGATGCAAAGTACTTAAAATGTTGACCGGGGATATAAGGTACCACTATGCAAAATTTCATTTAAATCGGTCCAACAATTTCGGAGATTAGCCCGTACCAACAGATAAACAGACAGAGAAACAAAAAATTAAAAAAAACTGGGTTTGTTCTATTACTCTTCTTATATTCACCTAACTCGGACTTAGCATTTTTTTTTCTATGTACAGATATTCGATTTCTACAGATTTATTATATGTACCTATAGATTATAATAGTTAACTTAAAATAACTATAATTTACTAGCGACTCACCCCCGCTTCGCTCTGGTCCGTTACCCACATAAATTTTGTTTTCGTCATTTTTTTATGTTTTAGTAGTTATTCTGCTAATCGGGGCGAGGTCAAATCCAACAAATCAAAGATCATAGAAATCGGTCCAGCAGTTCTCGAGTTATAAGTGTTGTAACATATCGGATTTCGTTTTATATATATAAACTAGCGACTCACCCTCGCTTCGCTCGGGTACGTCCCCTACCTTGCTTACCGATACAAACTTTCATCCCCAATTTCACCCCCCTGAGGGATGATTTCCTGGATAAAAAGTATCCTATGTCTTTGCCAGAGTCTCAAACTATCTTCTTACCAGATTTTTGAGAGATTACCCCCTACAATGTCACAAACTCACTTTACCTCTTTATAATATTAATACAGATTAATAAAATATATAAGTAATATAAATATATAAATATATAAATAATATATAAATAATAACTTGTTTGGAACAAAGGAAATTTAAACTAACATCGAAACATTTGCTGTAAATACACACGTTTGCTAATTTGTTTGATGAAAATTTATTATATTCGTCAAACTAAATCGTAGAACTAACATTTAACTACTTATAAATAATACTTCACTCGATACAAATCTAAAACATAAATGCGAGTCCCAGATGACTTTTCCAATAGTTACGTAACTACATATCGATACGGTCCCGGTCTCGGGGCTGGGCGAAAACAAATTAACATAAAAACACAACTCAAATTAATTATTGAATTAATAAGTTGTAGTGCTTTAGTCTCTTTTTAATTAAATAATTATAGTTTTAATGAATTTGCGACGTTTGCGTTTAACATTCAATTTGAACACAATAAAAAACCTTTTATATTATAATATTCGTTTGTAAAACAAACAATTAAGTCATATAATCAATTTTATACGTAATTTAATCTCGTGGTACTCAATTTTGCCACATTTAATTTCAGTTGTCATAGCGTTATGAACAAAAAAATTCATTATCTATACCTACTAATATTATAAATGTGAAAGTTTGTGAGTATGGCTGTATGGATGTATGTTTGTTACTCTTTCACGCCACAACGGCTGGACGGATATGGATGAAATCTGGCACAGAGATAGATTATAGTCTGGAATAACACATAGGCTACTTTTTATCCGGCAAAAATGTATGGTTACCGTGGGATAATATTATAAAAGTGAAAGTTGTGAGGATGGATGGATGTTTGTTACTCTATCACGCCAGAACAGCTGAACGGATCTGGATGAAATTTGGCACAGATACCAGATATAGGTTATCGTTAACACATAGGCTACGGATCCTGTGGGACAGTAGTTTTTGTCTAGGAACATACCCGAAGTGAAGCGATGGTAAGTCACTAGTGTATATATAAATCAGCAAAAACCAAATTCTACGTTTGCTGAAAAAAGAATTAATTATCACAAGCTCTCGTACATCGTATCGTAGATTTTCACTTATTTCACTTTACGTCCCATGGGGATCTTTTTTCAATATTAAGCCTGTCTGACTACAGACAATGATTTCGTTTAATTTTTTCCTGAATCTAGTGGCAATCTTAACAAACAGAAAGACACAAATTGTATTTTATTAGTTATGTACCTTGACTTTGTCTGGTTGTTTTTATTTATTTGACATCTAAAAATATTGTTTTCGATATAAACGTTCACCCCTTTTCACGAATTTGTTAACATATAAATGACACGATCATGACATTGGTACCTAACACGCTTGCTTGGAAACCGACTGAAGCGGGTCCAAATCCGAGGTCACGCACCTCTGATATTTTTATGTGTGAATCATTTTCATCATAAACACCACTTGTCTTACGGTGAACAAAACATCTTTAGGAAACCTGCACATAGCAAGATTTCAAAAGACATGTCAGTTCGCCACCCGTAGTCATCCAGCGTGGTGGACTATAGCCTGATCCCACTCATATTGAAAGGAGGCTCATGCCCAGTCCCAACAGTGGGACATTAAAAATGGCTGAAAGTTGAAATACATACGCTGCCAATCTTTTAGATTAGTATTTTAATTTGGGCCTTAATGTATTTTTTAGAAAAAGCAACTTCATATAACATTAGATTATACATAATATACAACATAAAACCATATAATGTATATGCCATATAATGTATAACCATATAAGTAATAAATAAACCAAGTCACTTATTACGAGTAACAGTATTCTGTTCAAGGGAGCATCAAAAATTTCCATCTCATTTGACTCCATACAAATTCATATTTTGCGATAATTTATTTCTATTCATCGGGAAACTATGCTAAAAGGGAAAGCGGTGCGACATGTTTCCACGTTCTTTATTGTGTCGTTTACTTCGTCAGATGCTATCGTTCGTTGTAGCAAATAAAAATTGTGTATTTTGTTACGAAAACGTGTGTTTATTTTGGAAGGGCCATAAATTATGACAATGTTGCCTAAGACTCGATAGGTAGAAAATTTAAATGAATTTCGTAGCAAGCCAACATAGATTTTTACCTTTTGTAGATATATTACTTACATTTTTTGGGTGTAAATGTGTTTTGGAGATAACAGATGGCAAATTATTTTGTACTTGTAGATTTTTTTATTTTTTTTTATGCATATTGTATGTCGTTTTTAATATTTATCTAGTTTCATTATGTTTTTAATTATTCACTCAGTAAATATTATAAAGAGGCAGAGTTTGTTTGTTTGTTTGTTTGTTTGTGTGAACGCGCTTATCTCAGGAACTACTAATCTTGTTTGTAAAATTGTTTTTGCATTAGATAACCGTTTATTGAGGAAGCCTATATATAAATATAATAAGTAATATAAAAGATTAAGTATGTACTTATTTAAAACATGAACTTTTTATATCAAAGACTATTTTTATTGATATTATTATCGGTTACAACGGTATACTATAGTAATTTAACAAGGAGACCAAACATTGTAAAAAATCAAATAAAACCTTCTTAAATTACATATTTAATATTCCATATAAGCGTCTAACATGCAATAAAAATTAAAATATAAAAAATCGACCAGGTAAAGCGCAGATGCGTTCCACCGCTTTATGATGATTGCCGTCAACGAACAATAGCCACTTATTGTTTTATAGCGGCCATTGACGGTAACAAAGACCAGCTCGCTGGTAGTATTTAACTATATAAAACGGAAAGTCTCAGCAACCATAACGTGATGTTTTACCAAACGATATGGTATTTAAATCGAAACTTACTTTTATGGGATTTTTATATTATTTTTTATCTACAATATCTATATAAAATAACAATGAAAATTAGTCTATACATAAATATGTATAACTAGCGGCTCACCCCCGCTTCGCTCGGGCTCGCGAAAAACAAAAACAAATCTTTCTTACGGGAACCGTACATTTTTCAAGAATAAAAAGTAGCATATGTGCTATTCCAGATTATAATCTATCTCTGTGCCAAATTTCATCCAGTTGCGTTTAGCCGTTCTGGCGTAATTGAGCAACAAACATCCATCCAAACATCTAAACTTTCATATTTATAATATTAGTAAGATTGTGTATGCAAAAATATACGCTTATCAATTCAAAAATACATATTTCGTCTCGTAGTTAACTTATTCGTCTTTTATTTTTAGCAAAGAAAATTAAACAAAATCACTATTTATTACTAACTAGCATTGCCCGCGGCTCCGCGTTCAGATGACCAAAACCAAATTCTTAGGTTTTACATATTAGTATACTCTTACATTGCAGTCTTTGTATTTTTTCTAAGAAATGAGACATTTTCCCGCGGTAAAAAGTATTCTATATGTTGACCCAAATAACCAGCTATCACCATACCGAATTTCATCAAAATCCCTCCAGTGGTTTTTCTGTGATGCGGTCACCGACAGACAGACAGACAAAAATTCTAAAAACTATAGATTCGACCTCTCTAACTATAATAATGTCTATTACAATAAGATTTTCCAAAAAATATTTAATGTACAGATTCAGCTTAGTTACAATTTTATTATATGTATAGATATATTTTATTCGTTTTCTATAGTACATACATAAACTTGTTTTCTAAATATAAACCTACCATTTATCAATAATTCCCGCATCATTGATATGTCCTTCCAGACTAATATCGAACAGCAAATGTATTCAATCCCATTTATGACGATTTGATATGATGGCACGTGAGTCACATAATACCTCTATCCATAATACTAAAATGTCGATATTAATGATTACCGTATTTATGGGGTAACATGATAATAATAGTATTTAAAATCAAATATTTTATATTATATTATTTTTAACCTCTTGCTTAGTTTAGCTTTTTCTTATTTCTAATCTATGTGGTTGCAGTTATAAAAGATACTAGCGACTCACCCTCGCTCCGCGCGGGTTCGTCCCTTTTAACGGCTGGTATAGATTTCTCAGAGATGAGATATTTTCTCCCGTTGTAAAAAATATCCTAAATGTTGACCCGGATAACCAGCTATCATCATACCAAACATCAAAATCTGTTCAGTGGTTTTCTCGTGATGATTTCTTAGATAGACAGACAAAAATTCTAAAAAAACTATAGATTCGGCCTCTGTATCGATAATAATAACTATTTCAATAAGATTTTCCAAAAAATATTTAATATACAGATACGACTCAGAATTTGTTTATATGTATAGGTACCTAGATAAGACACAAAGTATTCATTTTGCAAAATAATATTTAAATATGTTTATATAACGAAAAATTATTGTTATTTTATTTGAATTTAAAATAAAATTAACACTTCTATCCATGTTTATAAAAAGTTAAAAGCTTTTAAAACGCTTCTGTTCAATAATAAAACTATGTCAAAATACCTGTTCATTTTTATATTTTCCCATACAAAACTTTAATATACAGGCTTCTATTAAAAAATACATTAATGTACATTGGAAAGCGATACAAAGTATCAAAAACATGAATACACGATATTTTGCAACACTATATCAACGAATTCATCGTCAATCGTAACTACATTTAGGTTCAAACGAAACTGGAATATTCCGATCTAAATTTCACCGTGCCATTAATGCGAGATGTGTTCGCATTCAATTTGCTGAAGCTACAAGCACTTATGAAGATCAGTTGAATTTATCAACTAGATGCGGGATAATTTTTATTCGCGTCACGGATGCCCTCGTATTGACGCAGGGAACTGCGTCTCAACTTCGCAAGGAAAAATCCCAAGAGCGTATGAAATCTGCGGCGAATGTAACACTACACTTATCAGAGATGTGAAATGCACAGACGATTTAAACAAAATCAGTTTTTATTTGGGCGTTAATATATCAGTTAAGTAAAATAGTCTATACTAATATTATAAAGAGGAAAGATTTTTTTGTTTGTTTGTTTGTACTGAAAAAGCTCTGAAACTACTGAATCGATTTAGATGAAATTTTATAAAAGCATAGTTTGAGACCCTAGGAAGGACATAGAATAGATTTTATCCCGGAAATCATCTCTTAAGGGGTTAAAAATGGGGATGAAATTTGTATACGGAAGTTACCGAGCGAAGTGAGGGTGAGTCGCTAGTATATGGTAGTGAATAAACCTGTTAGTTTTGGATCTCGTGATCTTAATTGCGAATTAATGATGCGTACTTTACGTAAATCGTTTTCGTTTAATGTCATTATTATAGTTTCAACTGCACACTTTATGATAAATATAAAATATAAATAATATGTTATTGGTAATGGGCAAATTTTTTAACCAAACATCGTCTACTCTTTGCCCTATACGATGTGAAAGCAGAGCCTCGGCGCCACAACGTCGTCTCCAGACTAGCCAGTCTGTATTATGTTACGCGAAATATGTGACACAAACAACCACTTTCCACTTGAAAATAGAAATTATCTTTTTAGATATAATAATATTGTTGTATAAATTGCTCGAAAAATGTGGTTTACATATCGCTTGATCGTAATTGCTATCTAAAAAGACTTAAAAAAATCTAACACACGAGAGCCTTAAAATCTATACATATAATAAAATTCTGAGTCGAATCCGTACATATATTTTTTAGAAAAATTTATTGAAATAGTCATTATTATCGACACAGAGGACAAGTCAATATTTTTTAGAATTTTTGTGTGTCTGTCTGTCTATCTGTCTGGGAACGCATCACGAGAAAACCACTGTACACACTGATGAATGAATGAATGGTATGATAATAGTTGGTTATCCGGGTCAAGGTATAGGATACTTTTTACTGCGGGAAAGTATCTCATCTCTGAGAAATCTTTAAATATATACTACACATAAACAAATGTAAATTGCATGGTAACTGACAAAAGCTACATTTTACCCCCATTTTACGCTTACCAAGCGAGGAAAATTGCGGCCAAAAAAGTAAATTATTTAGAAGAATTTATAATGCGTTTTCTTTCTTTAGAAGAAATAATAATCTTAAAAGAAAATCCACATAATACTATCGACGATGAAAATAACTGAATCCTTAAACCGCTTTATAATATAAAAAAAACTCTTTGTACACTATTTAATAACTTTTATGATTGAAAATATGACTGGATACAATAAAGATTAGCGTGACAAGCACCAGATTTCTATCTACAAAATGAGATCGTGTTCGAATCGACAATTCGAGAGTACATTTTACAAAACTAAAAATAGCCCGTTTTACCGTAAATTCGATTTAACCCAGGAATAGATTGTCAATCCTCTGCATACTTCAATGCCTGTACCGTGATTCTCCCATCTATTAGGTATGTGCTGGAGTGGCGAATGTCTGCAGTACTTAAGGTCGATAGTTATGAAGGCTTAATACCTTTAAAACGTCACACAACGACGATACTGCCCCAGAGTTTTAACCTCACTCAAACCATTTTTTCCTTTTAATATCCCCCGAATTATCTTGTAACTAGCATTGCCCGCGGCTCCGCCTGCGTTCAGATGACCAAAAACAAAATTCTTAGGTTTTATATAATATTAGTATACTCTTACTTTGCAGTTTTGGTATTTTTTCTCAGAAATGAGATATTTTCCCGCGGTAAAAAGTATATTTTATGTTGACCCGGATAACTATCACCATACCAAATTTTATCAAAATCCTTCCAGTGGTTTATCTGTGATGCGGTAACAGACAGGCAAAAGTTCTAAAAACTATAGATTCGGTCTCTGTATGGGTAATAATATTTATTAAAAAAAAATATCTAATGTACAGATTTAGTTACAATTTTATTATAATTGTATACAGATTTTCATCAATCACGATTTCGAAGATCTCTTTTACATTAGTCATAATTGACTGTATTACGTAAACCTATTTAAATGAGAATTGGCAACTACTTGTATATCTTGAACATTATTTAAGTACCTACAGACATACAATAACAATATTGTAACGAACTCAATGTTAATCATGAAATATAGGTATTTGTTACTTGTTAGTTACTTGTTATTTGTCTGTTTATTTTAATCTTGTATCCCTTAAGTACGGTATATATTTCAATAGGATTCAAAGCTAAATTTCATTTCAACTCTCTATATCGAATTCAATCAATAAATCAATTTGAGATTCCCATTTAAAGCGATGATCATTTTTAGTGGTTAAGGAGTTATCATACACAGCAAGTGCGGATCCAGAGTTAAATTTTGGTTCACAGGCTGAAATATACATATAACAAAACAGTAACTTAGCAAAATCTGACCAGGCGCGGATCTAGTTTTCTATTTTTGGGGGGGTCTTGGATGGCTTTGACAGACAGACAGAAAAAAATTCTTCTATTTAATTAGATTTTCCAAAAATTGTTTAATGTACAGATTCGACTTAATTACATTTTTATTATATGTATATAGATTTCTGCAAAAACTTTTTGATATTCATGAAACTAGGGGAATATAATGTTCAAAATACATATAATAACCATTTTTTTTAAATCGAAATGTTTATCCGTTAATTCCTTCCTTTCTTAGACTTCAAACTTCTCTAAAAAGTATATTTGGCTTTGGGGGGGGGGGGTCATGACCCCCATTACCCCCCCCCCCTGGATCCGCGCTTGATACACAGTAAATTAACTGGTAGCCTCCGCTCGCGTGGTAGGTACGTTCGTCTATAAAAAGTAACCTTAATGTTAATCTACGATATAATGTAAGTTATATTCAACTAGCATTGCCCGCGGCTGCGCTCGCGTTCAGATGACCAAAAACCAAATTCGGTTTTACATATTTGTATTAATACTCTTACAATGCAGTTTTTGTATTTTTTCCCAGAAATGAGGTATTTTCCCAGGGTAAAAAGTATCGTATATGTTGCCCGAATAGCTAACTATCACCATACCAAATTTCATCAAAATCCCTCCAGTGGTTTTTCTGTGATGCGGTCACCGACAGACACACAGACAGACAGACAAAATTCTGTAATGCGGTCACCGACAGACAGACAGACAGACAAAAATTCTAACCACTATAGATTCGGCCTCTTTATCGATATCTCTCTATCTCTATATGTTGACCCGGATAACCAGCTATCACCATATCAAATTTTATCAAAATCGGTCCAGTGATTTCTCGTGATGCGGTAGCAGACAGACAGACAGACAGACACACAGACAGACAAAAATTCTAAAAACTATAAATTCGGACTCTGTATCGATAATAATGTCTATTTCAATTAGATTTTCCAAAAAATATTTAATGTACAGATTCGGCTTAGTTACAATTTTATTATATGTTTAAATTACAATTTCACTCATGTTCGTTGGACATTGCAGAAATCACAAACACAAGCAAACACACCCACTTTTTTTTTATTGATTATATTAGCGTCATCAGATCCAAAAGTATTTAGAGTCTTGTCTTGAAAAACCTGCTGCTATAAGTGACCCCTATTAATTAACCAGGGCACAGATTTTGCACACTCAATCTTGTACATACATATGCTAACCTGCTGTCACCGTGTCTACTCGCTATCCATTACGTGGAGTGCCGACGTGTCTGAGCTGCACCCGAAGATCGATAGTTATGACGGTTTGATAGCCCGCACTTGAATATACGACCATGAAGATATTTTCAGTGAATGGACAGTAATAAATCAACATGGGAATTTCAAAGGGGACAATTTTTCCTTTAATACATAATAATCTATAAAGTACACCTCACAATCTATATATTATGTAGTCTTCTTTCTATATATATATATATATTATATATATATATATATATATATATATATAATAAAAGTGTAACTAATCGCTGTCTGTACGTGGAAGATATTTGAGAAAAACTATTTTTGGGGATGTTGCGTTAATAACGCAATATAACCCAAAACAATGGTTTTTAGAATGTTTGTCTGTTTGTCTGTGCGCTTGTGCGTGCTAATCTCAGAAATGGCTGAACCGATTTGTGTGCGGTTTTTACTTTTGTGTTCTGGTAAGCTTCACTAAACATTTAATATTTGTTTTAATTCAATTGTTTCATAAATATAAAAGTTGTCATTTTAAGGACCACGTAGGGACGAACCCGAGCGAAGTGAGAGTGAGTCGCTAATTATAAATAAAATTAAAGTGTCTATGTATGTTTGTAAAGTACCTGTCCAGTATGACATCAGATGGTTTCTTCCAAGGACACAGTCCCAAAAAAATTTCATTTTATTCCCTATGGGCTGTTTTCGAACAGACTAAACTTCTTGTATCCAATTTTTTTTAGTTTAAAATTTGTATAAATAATAAGCCCACATTTAAAATATTAAGGTGCATATTGTTTATGATTAAAATACTCGCACTTTTTAAATCCTTAAAGTATAGGACTCAGTGGAGCAGCAGATGACACTTTGGTTTCACATATGTTTTCTTGTAATTTATATTCAGAAATAGCTAACAGTATTAGCAGTATTGAAATAATTAGCTAATTCTCAAAGGATAACTTTTTTTACAGTATATTTTAGCTAAACAAAGTTATAAAATTTGTTCTCGTCAAACTTGCATTTGAATAACTTCCATCGTGAGGACACGTTTGGCTCAGTTTGTAGTGACCCTACTTGCTGTGCCAGCGGTCGCGGGTTCGAGTCCCGCTGGGGGCATTCATTTCTGTGATGAGCACGAATGTTTGTACTCCAGTCATGGGTATTTATATTTATAATATGTATGTATTTAAAGTTACATGTGTGTAGTGTATCAACTATCTGGTATCCATAACACAAGCCTCGTAGCTTACCATGGAACTAGATGGTGCTGTGTGTTAATGTCCCAACATATTTATTTATTTATCGTCAACAGTCGTGCCCTGTGAACATACATCGAGGGTCATTTAAACGGAGACCTATTTTTATATGCCTAGACTTTATTTAATATACCTAATGTAAAGTAAAAAAAACTTCACGTATACTAAATAGTAAATGTTGACTTAATTCTTAACTAATAAGAAAGCTGCCATTTTCAACATCAAGCATTGCAGGAGCGCACTTGAGTTTTCATAATGTTTAAGCACTCTTAGTACTCTTACATTTTAAATAATTTTTTATGGCCTTAAATTTGATTCTAAACATTTCAAAATATGTACATTCACACAGACTTTACTCTCGACTCTAAACAACTTTTAGCCATATTAAAATCTTATGGGATTTTGATATCATATAAAGTAGTATATACTTTCAAGAATTTTTCTCTTTCTTTACCCACCCATAAATTATTTCTACGCTGAAAATGATGTAGATGCTCGTTGCTCTATTGCTAAAAGAAGAAATATAAGCCGATAAACTATTTCGCGTATACTATATTAGTTAAAATTGATATAGGTACAGGCAGTTCGTGAGTATATTTGTTAGACATCCACTGAAGGTTTTGTTATTTTCCCTATTCACGATTCGATATAATTTTCTTTACAAATCCACTCCTCGCGCTTGTCATCCATAACCTTGCACATTCATACGTTGTATTTTTGAAAGGCGTCTCTTACGTATAAGGAGGCTTTACAACTTTTTTTGATATACACAAAGAAATGAGATTCTGTGAAAAACCTACTTAGAGTACGCTAAGAGAAGGCTGCTTTCATCTAACATATAAATATGTATTTGTTCGCAGGTGAGCCTTTTATTATCTGATCTTCATTTCAGTAAGTATTCCACTTTAAAAATATTTTTACTTTTCTCGCATCGCTCGGATTAACATTTGCATTTATGCTGCGTAAATAAATTTAAGACTTCCCGAAAACACGAATCCATAGTATAAAGTTCATTTCGATAATGGTATACTTTTGTAGCGAGTGAGATTTTATTTGGTTTATACATAATCGATTGACGTAAGAACATTTCGCTTTTACTGAAGCTATTTTTTGAAAGAAATTATCTGATATATATATATATATATATATATATATATATATATATATATATATATATATAATATATATATAAAACTAAAATAGAACAAACCTCCACAAGCTTTATTAAGCTGAAATCGAACCTGCTGTAACAGAAAATACTGGCATGTACCGCTACTAATCAACGTCAACCATCACAAAACGTTTACTTTTAGTAAATATTTCAAAGCAGTTGTGTTTATATCGCCATGTTTGTTTATCCTAACATATTCTAGTATCATTGTATTTTGTAACCGTATAAATCACTTAAAGGCTCAAGGCAGACAATTACACGTACATTTCTCAGGAACAGCACGAATAATATATGATATAAAACAACAAGAGAATATATTATGTTCAGAGGCTATTTGCGAAGACTATATGTACCTATATTAAATAGCTATTACAAAATTACACCAAAACTTCGGTTCATTTTACTGTAATTTCATGATTTAAATATAAATAAGTTTTAATAAAATAAAACTTGAATGAATGCTGAATGTCCGTCTTTACGATATTGTTGAAAACTATAGTATAAGTGGTCTGTCTGTAACAACGTCTGCGCTAGAATAATAGCGTTGCGGGTTCGATTACCGTATAAGACAATGCCTCGTATTTATGCTAGTGTCTGGTGGGTTGTGGAATACATAATATAACACCTAGGAAACCCTAGTGTAGGTATTGGTTTTTAATCCCTCCACGACCGCGGGCACGCTGGCGTTATAGTTAACAATAAATTTCTTAGAAATGTAATTAATTTCTTAGAAATTTACCTGAAGGTTCTAAAAAACAGAGTGGGATGTTTTTCTGTTACAACATTCTTATGATAAAATTACTTACTGATTGTTTATTAAAGTGGATGCTCAATAAATAGAAATGCATGCCAAATATATTGACATATGATCTTCATGATAGACTAGCATTGCCCGCGGCTCCGCCCGCTTTCAGATGACCAAAAACCAAATGCGTAGGTTTTACATATTAGTATACTCTTACATTGCAGTTTTTGTATTTTTTGTCAGAAATGAGACATTGTAACGCGGTAAAAAGTATCCTATATGTCGACCCGGATAACCAGCTATCACCATACCAAATTTCATCAAAATCCGTCCTGTGGTTTTTCTGTGATGCGGTAACAGACAGACAGACAGACAAAAATTCTAAAAACTATAGATTCGGCTGTATCAATAATAATGTTTATTTTAATAAGATTTTCCAAAAAATATTTAATGTACAGATTCGGCTTGTTACAATTTTATTATATGTGTAGATGACAGTGCTTTTTATAAACTACATATTTACCCTTATCTACCCGTATAATAAATAAATTTTCTTAACAAAAAGCTAAAATGATCATGCTAACCTCACTTAATGCCTCAGCATCCATCTTCATCAATCAGACAAATTATAACTGTGATTAATAATACCATGGCAACCAATGCTTTAATGTACGAATTCGACTTAGAATTTTCTTTAAGCCAAATTAATGTTCACAGATGTTTTGAGGAATAATTATCAAAATTATAAATATTCAAAAATATATATTTGTTCTAACGATCAGTCTCCCGTTTGTAGTTTCTAATAGCAGTCTTTAGGTAAGTTTTTGCGACAGGCTACTGAGTGATCCCAAGTAATTGTAGCTATGTAACTTTTCTACAATATCGGTACCAAATAATAATATAATAATCAACAATTTTCTATAATTATATGTACATCCATACCATTTCCAGGTAAATTTCTAAGAAAATAAGTAAAATTCTGAGAAATCTATTGTTAACTGACACGCCGGCATGTCCGCGGTCGTGGAGGGATTAATATTATAAATCTGAAAGTGTGTTTGTTTGTTTGTCTTTCTATTACGTTGAAACGGAGTAACGGATTGACATGATTTTTGTGTTGAAATAGTTGGAGGGCTGGAGAGTGACATAGGCTACTTTTACCGTACCGGAGATAATCTCAATCCCACGGTAAAACACGTTATAGTACAACCCAAAAATTATTTATGACCAGAATTACGTGAAATTTGGTATTAATATTCTTCAATACAATACAATTAAATAAATACACATTTTAGCATTTTTCGATATTCATGCCATAAGGGAGTAAAATAGCGGATAAAAGTTTGTACGAAACATACTTTTTTAAAGTTTTTCTGTAATGTTAGCGCAAGCGAAGCCGCGGGGTCTGCTAGTTTTTTTACAAATAAACTAGCGACTTACACTCGCTTCGATGGGGTGTTCTCTAGGTACGCGGATTACAATCACAATTTCATGGGTTTTATTTTTTTTGCCCGTAATCCTGATTCTTTTTCCGAAATAAAAGTAGCCTAAATTACTCCTTATAACATCAGCTATCTGCCAGAGAAAATCCCGTCAAAATAGGTCTAGCCGTTCCGGATATAATTAACCGGAACAAACAGACACAGACAATAAGTATAAAAATAAATATAATTCTTTAACGAATTTCACTATTTATAATAATTTTTTAAACCTGTAGATTCTGTTCAATGTAGACAGACATTTAATTAAGGATATGTTACAGGTTCGAAATCGATTCGATCATTTTTTTAAACTCAAATCTTATCAAAAAATCGAACTTGTCCGATTTCGTTAAATATTTGACAGCAGTCTGCAATATCTGCATACTTAAAACGAGTTCGCACTTCTATCAACTTCGATACAAACATTAATACAAACAAAAGTTTTAAGGTTTTTGGCTAGAAATATTAATTAAATATTTGGTTTCCATTCCACCACACTGTTCGGAATTCGATATTATTTATACATACTTAGTTAACCAAACCCGCAATACTAGGCCCGAACCAAAAAACACGGGCATGCGCTAATTGTCGGATTTGCGTAAAACTTTAAAATCCAGCGACTGAACTTTCACAATTCAACTTTGGTATTAAATGTGCAAAGTTATTAATGGACGAGCTTTCCCGATATGAACTTTATGACCTTGTTATAAGTGTGAAGACGAGTGTACTTATAAATTGGTTAAATGAAATCCTTGTTTTGACAACTCATTATCGTAGCGTCCCTAATTGGCCCGTTCGTTTGATCGCTTCGAATTCGCTCGCGTTCGGAGATTCGTTCTATTTGTTCGACGGTCGTTTACACAACTGATTGCGTGAGATGAGGTCGCGCTAAGTATTCAAAATATGAACGTGCACAGACTTCACTTAGCCTTTCTTTCTTAGGCTCATGTGCTTAGGTGTATATATAAATCTAACGCTGTTAAATAAACCTAGGATATATAAATAAAAAATCATTTTGGGACATTAACACACAGCACCATCTAGTTCCACGGTAAGCTACGAAGCTTGTGTTATGGATACCAGATAGTTGATAAACTACACATATATAACTTTAAATACACACATGTTATAAATATAAACACCCATGACTGGAGTACAAACATTCGTGCTCATCACACAAATGAATTGCGGCGGGCACCCAGCGGGACTCGAAGCCGCGAGCGTTGGCACAACAAGTAGGGTCACTACAAATTGAACCAAACCGGTCACCAGTACTATGCCTTACAAACGTCATACAAATTTTATTTCTTTACTAACATTTAAGTAACAAATTGAACTAAAAATATATATTAAGAAAATATTGTTTTCACATTTACCCTAATTGTTTTAATATTAGAAACTTGAAATCCTTTAATACGAAACCTAAACGATAGTCTGAGCCGCGGGCGTTACAGCCAATCAGTTTGTACCCAAATTAAATCTGTAATTTGGAAAATTGCTATTGAATCTAAATAATAGCTCTTGGCATAATTTCGGACAGACGTACAATGGTTTTGATATATACCCCCCAGTGGAAATAATAAATGGAAACGTGGAGGGAATCTTGATTAGGCTGAAACGGCACCTGTTAGTGTTATTTACGTAACATTTATTTCTTTTATTGAATAAATGATTTTCAATATCAGCCTCTTTGTATTAACGATTATTTTGGTACATTTATTTGAAGGGGAGCCCAAGAGGGGATTTTCTGTAGTTACTCGAGCGCGGCAGATTAATATACAGGGGGATACCTTGTACCCGGTTAAGTACCTCCACAAAACATGAGGCCCATATATAAGGCCGCCCGTGAAGGATACAGGATCAGATTAGTAAAAAAAAATTGACCACCAGAAATTCTCGAGCGCGTCAGATTAAGGTAGGGTGAGTTAATTACATCCTAAAAAGTGTATATTCCACTAATCTGACAATTTGAGAGTGACGTAAAAAAAGGGGAGGGCAACAAAGTTGTAAAAAAAAAACGTCATCTCGACATTCTCGAGCGTAGCTAAATTTTTTTTTATTTTGAAGGAAATAATGCAAGAATAATGAAAAATATATAATCTGACGATTTCCGCAAGCCGAAATAACAAAAATTCGTCGATAAAGTTAAATGCGTGCAGCTGCGTGATGCCTACATTTCCTTCTCCGCGTTTCTATTCCTCTCTCACTCTTTCTCTATCTATTACTCTCTCACTCCGTCCCCACTCTGGTTTCTGCCGCCATGACACCATCACAGCTGATCATAAAGAGTCTTGGGGTGTGCGAACATCGTTCGAATCGAATCGAATATCAATATTCGATTCGAAATTCGAAACATTTCGAATAATTCGTGAAAATTTCGAATAATTCGAAAGTTTTCGAATAATTCGCGAATTAATGAAATATCTCTGGATCTTCAATTCGAGAGATATCGTGAACGAAAGAAAACCGAAAAAAAGTGTTTTTTCGGGATTACTCCGAAATTTTTGGTTCGATTAATTAAAACCTGAGAATAACTTATGAGGATAATAAAACTGCGTTGAATGCCGTCAACCGCGTGAAAATTGCTTGATCTATTCAAAAGTTATTGCGGTTTGAAAATTCCAAAAATAGTGTTCTATGAAACCTCTATCAGACTTTCGAGCTGGAAAGCTCAAATGCATAGAAATATTATTTCTTTGAACTCTGCGAGCTCAAAATATCACATAAATTATATTTTGAGCTAAAAAATGCCATAAGTACAATTTTAAGCGCACAGGAATGGAATTAGCGGGAAGTTGCAGGTATGGCCTTTAAGGTGAACCGTTTTTCTAATTTTTTTTTGTCAGATCAGGCGAATCCCTCTAGATAATCGTCAGATTATGAGACAGTACGTTTAGAACATAAAGATGAACCATATATATCTTAATCTGACGCGCTTGAGTATTTCAAAATAGCGATTTTTTTTTGCACATTATGAAAATGGGTGCGAGTTTGCGTCCCATCGAAATCGTCAGATTAGTGAATGAGAGCTTTTTTTTGGTGCAATTAACACTCCCTTAGAAAATCTGACGCGCTCGATTAATTTTTTTTTTTTTTTCATTTTCAACCCTTAAATACAACCACCCGCATCATGCAAACGATCAGATTAACATACGTACATTATTAAAAATACGTAGGGCATTGATGCTATCAATATCTGACGCGCTCGAGGATGTCTATGCAACAGTTTTTTTTTACATATTTAAAAATCTATAGCCGCTTCCCCCACCGATGTAAAGGTATATATCATATAACATTTTTTTCTTCTTATCATCTAAGCTTTGCATCCCAATAGGTCTCTACGACGCTCGAGTAAATCCCCATTTAGCTTCGTGGGCTCCCCTACCATTATGAGTATTATTTATTCTATCTCTTATTTATTATTATATCATCTATGTATACATATAGAAAAATTCTGAGTCAAATCTGCACATTAAATATTTTTTGAAAAATCTTATTAAAATGGTCATTATGATCGATATAAAGGCCCACTCTATAGTTTTTAGAATTTTTGTCTGTTAATATGTCTATCTGTCTGGGAACGCGTCACGAGAAAACCACTGGGCAGATTTTGATGAAATTTAGTATGATGATAGCTGGTTATCCGGGTCAATATATAGGATACTTTTTAATGCGGGAAAATATCTCATATATGGGAAATCTTTACTAAAGGTTAAAACGTAACTAAGAACGAAGTCGCTAGCTCAGTTGCTAGTATTTTATAAACTTATTTTGTTTTACATTTTTTAATGTTATTTACGTTATGTTATTATAAGAGCTTTTAGAATTTTAGGCAATACGTAATGTTACAGAAAGAAATTTACCTTTTTTTCTTATAAACTAAGAGAAATTTTAATTATTATTATTTTTTTCCTTAAAATCAAAGCAGGTTTTCTTTAGATTTCTAGAAGAAAATAACTACCATTAGTCTGTATAGTGGAATGATGATAAGTTACCTCTATATCCCAGTAAAATGTTCCTCTCTTCCTTGTTGAATATATCTCGTTTGTGCAAAGCAAGCCATGATTTGTGTAATCCAATTTAACTTCGCAATCAGCGGGCACAAATGAACTAACACGAAGGCAAACACAATCGATTATTTAAAACGATTCAATTTTGATGGCCGAATCGTTTCGGGGGAGTCGATTTAATGACTGTTATTTTGGCATCGCACTCGTTGATAAAAATATACTATGGGATCAATTTGATACAAAGTTAAGATTGGCGTGATGAATTCATAAGGTTTTTTTTCCGCTTTTGTATTATGATTTTTTTGTTATTAATGCTTACTGGTATAATGGGTTGTAGGGCTACAGTTATCGAGGTCGTGGGTTCAAGTTATTCAAGCATCCTGGAGTTAGAAAGTTTATGATATCACGTGTACAGCGAATAATCCGTTTCCGGTTGTCTCAATTCAAAGATCATAATCATTTTCAATAGCTATTAAACAAAAAAAAAGAAAATCGATTGACAAACAGAGGAGAAAAAGATACTGAACATTTATGTCTTTCCCTATTTATAGAGATACTTATGTACAAATTATATACATGTACATACATAGGTATGCCCCGCATTAGAGTGTAGTTATATGTGCAATCACATGAGAGATTCGTGTGTGCACTTATTAACCGACTTCCAAAAAGGAGGACTTCGAAAATATAATTAGGTATCTATTCTAAATTAGCCCGTTTAGTAATTTTTTACTTTTTAGTACCTAGGTTTTTAAGTTTTTATCCCATACATACTTTATTCTCCAAAAACTATTGATATCAATAAAGCCGGCCGCTGTTATCGAAGTCATACATTCGTATTATTGATAAACACTGTGTACATATAGATTTAAGCCAATTATATGTAGTTTAAACTAAGGATATATCGATTATGTTGTTAAAAAATATATAGGTATACTAGGTACAATATTTGCAGGTATAATATTTGCTGGTTAGTCTTCCGTGACCAAAATTGATTAAAATTAATTTATTTAATATACGATACGCTAAAGTTAATCTGAATTGGGAATATGCGTGTGATTTAAATAAAGGTGTTTTTTTATAATCTTTATTGCTTTTGAATTAAGCTTATATCAATATTTTTAATGTATTTTTTTTTAATTAAGAAAATAATTATCAAAAAGTGCAAATATACGTGGGAAATTCAAAGTAGTTGAAACGCACGCCGTTGGTCAGACTGATTATGACGTCAAAGTATTATAATAAAATAGCGATTAGCGATTTTGTCGCTACAAACTAAACTCGTCATTTTTCTATGTATGATACTGTGACATCACCCAAACGCGTGATATGGTGGGCGTTTAAAATATATTTTAAACTTTAAAATATCCATATTAGTATGATATTTAAAAAAGAATATACAAAATTTTAGTTTTTGGAGCTGGATATTTTTTTTACAATTATATAACGTAAATAGCTATTATACAAAAAAAAATGATAAAAAACACGGATATTCCCAATTATGATTTTACCATTTTGGTAAATAAAATTCAGAACGTCTTTTAAAATTGCAATGATTTACAGTAAAATGGCTATTTACAATATGAATATTCGATTTTGCTATTTTTATCGGGAAAACCATTAACGAATGTTTTCATACAAAATTACTGCATGTCAATGTTGCGTCGAGTCGCGTCGCGTCGAACAAACTGGCTCGTAACAGCTTCTCTCATTATATCGATGTTATTAATTTTATACTTGTGTCTTTGTAAATAAATGTTATTAATTTTTTATACCTAATATGTGTATGTCTTCTGTACATATAATAAAATTGTTTCTAAGCCGAATAAACAACATTAAATTGTTTTTTGGAAAATCTTATTGAAATAGACATTTTTATCGATACAGAGGTCGAATCTGTAGTTTTTAGAATTTTTGTCTGTCTGTCTGTCTCTCCGTCCGTCCGTCCGTCCGTCTGTCTGTCTGTTACCACATCACGTCAAAACCACTGGACGGATTTTGATGAAATTTGGTACGATGATAGCTGATTATCCGGTTCAACATATAGGATAGGACTTTTTACCGCGGGAAAATATCCCGTTCTGAGAAAAAATACAAAAACTGCATTGTAAGAGTATACTAATATGTAAAACCTAAGAATTTGATTTTTGGTCATCTAAACGCGGGCGGAGCCGCGGGCAATGCTAGTTGTAAATAAATTTCTTTCTATAATTATAATGCTTATAAGAATGCGAATCATAAAGGAATATTGCTAGTTTATTATGCGAAAAATTAACATTAAAAAAAAACTATCTTTTCGGATTTTTTTCGCGAATTTATTCAATCTTTCCCATTATTGCTGTAAAGTGTAAAGCATTCAGAACGTTGGGAACCAAAAATCAAAATAAATCAGCGAAAAAAATCAAAAACATAGTTTTATTTTAAATACTAAATAAATAATTTATTCACTTTTGTAATATTAGTGTATTAATTTAAATAATAAATTATAAAACGAAAAAGCTTAAAAATATAAAATATTAGCTTATTTTAAACCTCTTTATATTCAAGACACTGATTAAGACTACCTTGGAGACGCTTGGAATAATGGTAATTAAAAGAGAAAATTTAACTTTGTTACAATGCAATTATAATAGCCGGCTAGCGCCACATTTCACGTCAGCCACTTAAGTTATTGCGTATAATACACTGTAATATTGTAGGTACGATAGTTTGGAATCTAAACAGATTGTTTAATTAAAATCTAGTGTACCAGCAAAGTATTAAATTTTTTATGGAAATGTTAACTAAAGATTTTCAACTTGTGAGAAACAACTGTTAATAAATATTAAAAGTTATACTTCTATTAGCACGTTGAAAAAAATATGAGAGTAAAAATTTTACGATGCGACAGCCAAAACGCGACATGATGAAGTTAGCTGAAAGCGACATGATGAAGTTAGCTGCATTCCTTTTACAAACAGAGAGTTGTGACATACGGGATGAAATCTTTAGCTATTTTTGTTCTGTTACGCCAAAGAAATATAACTTCTTACGTGCGTACATAAGTACACACAAGATTTTTTTTATTATAACCTGTATCATCTTTGGGAGTTTCCATTCGAAATTGTGTTAATCATGAATGATTTTAATGTTTTCATTCACTTATTAATCACTAATTGTTCAAAGTTTTTAGTAAAGCGATGAACGAAGAAGATACAGAAAGTAAGAGAATCGTAATGTTCTCTATCTATCCGAAAAAGAGAAATCATATTCTATAATAATCTATACTAATATATTATATATTATTAGTATAGATTATTACATAGTATAGATTTTATATATATATATATATATAAAGAGGTAGAGTTTGTTTGTTTGATTGTTTGAACACATTTATCTCAGGAACTACTAATTCGATTTGAAAAATTCATTTTGCATTAGATAGCCATTTTATTACGAAAAGTTATGTAAAAAAATGGAATAAAAAGAAAATAAATGTATAATATAGTTTCTACAGTAAAAAAGGCACGACAAAACGATATACGTACAATAAAAAATAATTAATTTAAAAGTTAAAACTATTAGAAGTACAAGAGTAAACCGAAATAAAGCTTAAATATAAACCTTTATGTCTGTTTGTAGAAATATTTATATCTGTACATAAATTAAGAATTTCCTCCCTTTGAAGTTATATGTATAAAGTAACTCAACGGTAGAGTGACCAAGTGCTTTGTTCTTAGCACAGTTGAAACGGATGCGTGTCATAACGAATTAACTGTAAAGACGTGACCATATAAGATGGAATATTACAGAGTACATCCGTTCATAGTAGTCTCTAAACTACGTGTAGCTATTTTCTGCTTTCGAACAAAGATTTTCTTAGGGTTTTTATTTGAGTACTATTTTTAGACATAAATAAAAAGTCTAGATTATCTAGTATATGTTCGTTACGTACTTTATATTATTTAAACTTAGTATCGACTAGTAATAAATGCATTTTCTTCGTAGATCGATTAAATACAAAATATACTCAGACGCCATAACAAAATGACCAAAATTATTCTATCTTCATTTGTTAAAAAATAAAACATTTAATTTCATAGCAAGCACATGTAAGACATAAAAAAGAAAGTGACTTCTTCAAACATGCGTAACGTATTTAAAAGTCAAAGTTTAATTATGAAGCAAAGTATATACAAGGCTTTAGGAGAATTCGTTTAACGAGATAATATCACTAATTATTCAATTTAAACAGCCATATTAAATGGCCAGTGTTAATTAAATTTTCACTTTGTAACTATAACAAGCAAAAGATTACATACACAAGATGTTTTTCCTGGCTACAAATAGCTAGTTGTTGAGTATCATTACCCAACACGCATTATTTTGATGGTTAACTGCCTCGGTTGTGTATTGGTTAGCATGCATGACTGCACATCCAGAGGTCCTGCATTCGAGTCCCGAGTTGGACCAAGTTTAGTTATTGTGTCTTTCTGTTAATAAAGTCTCAGTAACAGCCCGAAATTAGGAAGCTTGCGGCGTTTACCCCGTGCTTCGGAGAGCACATAAAGCCGTCTTGTCCTACGCCTGATCTCTCACCGGACGTAACGAATTATCGTCCCATCGGTGTTTGAAAATGAAAGGAATAGAGTGCGCTTTTATTCACTATAATAACTCCTGCGCAGTTGGCTAGTCTCAATGAGATTGGCAGCCGTTGTTCCTGTGCTATCTCTAACTTACCCGTAAGTAATATAGTGAAAGTTTTATTTAGTTATAAAATATGTACATATATTGAAATTCTCACCAATTTTATATTGCTGCAATATTTTGTAGTCTTTACAAGCATTAATGAGGCTGATTGTCACAGAACTGATTACTTTTGCCTCGTAATACAACTTTATTTTGCAAAACTTTAATTTGCAACAAAACTGATACAATTACAGGAAACGATGATAAAAAGTTCAGGTAATGAGAAGATATTATTTGGGAAGTTGTTAAAATTTGAAAGTTACGTTACAAATTAATATAACAGTAAAAAGTTATTTGTCATCTCAATTCTGAGCGAAGTTGTTTGAACTGCAGAGTTGTAAATTATAATCAATATTTTTTACTGTATAAGGACACCGTTTTATTAATTCACGTACGAATAAATCAATCAGATTTATATTTTTGTTAAAATATTTATCAAAGTTTTATATTATATGTATTGTTTTGAAACTCATTTAACCCCCGACGCAATAAATGTGTGTTATAAGTTTAACATGTGTATTTGTCTGTGGCATCATAGCGCCCGAACGGATAAACCGATTTTAATTTAGTTTTTTTTTTGTTTGATAGATGACTAAATTGGTGTTATAATTAGCTTTAAATCAAGATAATTCGTTTAGCCGTTTGCACTCTATCAGCTGTTTTCTAGACGGTGAAAGGATACGAGCAACTTCCACAGATCTATTCCATTCGAAACTTGGTATCCCGTCACTTTAATGACATTGCAACGATATGGCAACCTTGGACTGATGCAGCGTCACCTGGAATCTGCAAGATAATCAAGTGTTTACTAAAATGCTGCAAAGATATTGTGTTAAGGCTCATTGAAATGGCTTTAATGAATAGGTTGTTGTGTTGGGGTTTTTTAATTTTTAATTTAATGTATTGTTAGCTATGCTAAGTGTAATTTATTTTATATAAAACCTTTCTTTATTGTAAATGTAAATTTTAAGAATAATAATGAAGAAATATTCTAAACAAAGTCCTTAAATTTATAACAAGAGCATTATCGCTATGACGTCATTTCAGAGATACTTTTTTAATATATTCGTCATTGTATATTTGACCCCATTTTGACCTAGATGGCCTAAAGTTTGTAAAGTATTTAGGCCAAGAGGAAGCCGTATTGTGATGAACTGACGACAGTAAGAATAGTTTGATATAACAAAACGTAAGAATTTGCCTTAAAAGCAATTTTTCAAATAGGGACTGTTTGAAAATTGAAACTACTTCATAAATAACGAAATGTTGTAAAGATTTCTTTCAAGTCGGAAATAAATTATATACTAGCATTATATAAAAATATTACTATAATAACATGCAATGTAGAATATTCGATGGTAATCATTATAATATCTTACGTAATTTACATCAGGTACATTTAATGCTAAAGTTGTTTTATTATATTCGGGGGATTCCTCTTTCATTTTCAATGCACATCCTGTTTAAAGGACTTTTTTACACTGTTTATTATATAATTCAAAAATTAAAAAATAAATATATATATCTGGGTTGGCCCTTACCTTCCTCACCTTACCTATGTATAACCAAATTGATTTTAGCCCTTTTTTACCGTCTCACTGCTGGCACGGGTCTTCCCTCAACGAGAGGAAGCAGGCCATAGTCTACCACACTGACCAAGTGCGGATTGGCAGACTTCACATGTCTTTTGAAAACTTGCGATGTTCTCAGATATGCAGGTTTCCTCACAATGTTTTCCTTCACCCGCTTCACTCGGTTCTATCAACGAGCGCATTGCCAAGTGAAATACCACTAAATGCGTTACCACTGCCAAATAAAATATTCATTTTTAAATTGGTCAAATGAAAAAATATATTTTTAAATTGGCCAATGTAGCAATCCTAGAATTACTTATAAACATTTTGATATATATATATATATATATATATATATATATATAAATACGCAAAGATAAAACAGTAAGTAACTTTTTTCCTCTTTTGTCAACTGATTTTCCTTTTTTAGGGTTCCGTACCCCGAAGGTGTTAATGGAATCCCATTACTAAGCCTCCGCTATCCGTCCGTCCGTTCGTCTGTCCGTCTGTACGCTGTCAGAGGGCTGTATCTCATGAACTGTAATACATGGAGAACAGTAACCGTAGTAGTTGAAATTATCACTATGTATCTATTTCTATTTCCGCCATAATAACAAACAAAAACTAAAAATAAAACACAAAAAATGTTTTTGTACGTTCGTAATCGATTATCGAAGTCAATATACTACACACATATAGACAGAGTAAAAGACATATTAATAAAAACTACATGTACGATGGTACGGAACCCTTCGTGTGCGAATTCGACTCGCACTTGACCGATTTTATTTTTTGTTTAGTAGCTATTGACGAGCATTAGTGTTGTCAGTAACAAAATGTTAAAAACAATATTTTTTTTACATATTTAGTAATATAAAATAATAATTATCGTCGACTAAAAATATTTAATATGCGTTACATATAGTAGATTGAGTTGTAAAAATAATAATATAGGTTCCAATATTACGTTAAGTTCATTACATTGTGACCTCATTTTAATTCCCTAAGGATCTTGGCAACATTTAATTTTAGGTGCAGATAGTATGACGTCACGTAATTCCCACTCTACCACTCTATACCAGGTTAATTGCAAATGAAAATAATAATAATAATAATAATCTTTATTGTCCAAAAAGTTTAGTTTACAATATATTTCATACCTGAGGGTAACTCACACTAGGCAAAGCCTGTATCGTGAGTACCACAATTTGATTAACAAATAAAATATTGTTGCTCGGTTAACGATGCTAGTAAAAGTTATTATTATGACAAAGAGATATGTAAAAAACTATAAAAATAAAAATATTGCTTGTTTCATTTTACATTTACAACAAGTGCATTAAAAAAAAAGAAAAAACAAAAGCTTAATTAATATGAACATAATATATATCTACACAGTTGCACAGTTTAGATAATTGAAGAAGCCCATTACGATATATCATAAATAATTTTTTCTGTAGCATCATACGTTAAAGTAGCGAGCCATGACACCACTTTTGTCTTAGCTTTCTTAACTGAACAATATTTAAAATCACAAAAACCGACAACTCTGTTATATATTAATGTGTCAATATATGGACCAAAACGTTTAGCAAAACACGACCTTACATTCGGTAAAGGAATCTTAAAAACTCGACGGGCTAGTAAATTCTTGTATACCGGGGACAGAATAACGCTTTTATGAACTTTGAGAGTCACATGTAATATAAACAATTGGCGCACACTTAATACTTTACTGTCCATGTAAATTTGAGATGTAGGATACATAAAAGGTACTTTGAGCATTGTCTTAAGAACTGATCTTTGGGCTCTTTCTAACTGTATCATATGTGATTTTGCAGCACCACCCCAAGCCGTCAATCCATATGTTATGATGGATTGGCACAATGCAAAATACACAGATCGTAAGAGGTCTACTGATGCTGTGTTACGAAGAAATCTCATGACGTGAATGATCTTGCGCACTCTGTTTGATAATGATTTTATATGTTCTTTAAAAGTCATATGTTGATCGATAAGAATTCCTAAGTATTTCACTGTATCTACTTTATTTAGTGTATCACAATTACATTGATCTTGGTAACTGAGATTACATGTGTGTAATTTTAGCTGTAATGACGTATTTGGGGCCGATGTAATGGTTTTATGAAAGCACATATAATTACTTTTCTTCGTGTTTAAAGTGAGTAGATTGTGACGGAGCCATGTAGAAATTCGTTTCATTCCCAGTTCAGCCTTCACAAAAACATCAGGCCAGTTGTCGCCCTCATAAATAATAACAGTATCATCTGCATAACAAATGATATCTCCGTCGGTATTGTTGTGTATGTCGTTAATATACATAGTAAACAGTGTAGGGCCCAGTATGCTTCCTTGAGGAACTCCAAAAGTAACTGTTTTTTGTGAACTTTCATAACCACAGACTCTGACACATTGCTTTCTGTTGGTTAGGTAGCTCTTAAACCACTCCAGTGCAACCCCCCTTATAGCAAATTGTACTTCTAGTTTTTTAAGTAGAATTAATGTAGATACTGTATCGAAGGCCTTGGACAAATCCAAGAATACTCCTATACTAGGCTTGTTGTTATCTAAATTAGTAGCTATAGTGTTAGTAAATAGGGTGATTGCATCAGTCGTAGAGCTTCCTCTTCTAAATCCAAATTGTCTAGGGGAGATAAGTTTGTTTGCTTCAATAAAATTTGTTAACCGTGCGCTTACAATTTTTTCTAGTAATTTTGAGAATGCTGTTAGTAGCGAGATAGGTCGATAGTTTTGGGGAGAGTCTTTCGGGCCATTTTTATGTATAGGTTTAATACATGCCATCTTCCATCTATCAGGAAATATACCATTCTCTAAACTGCAGTTAATTATAAAAGTGAGAGGGTGGATGATGACATCTTTTATGTCCTTTAAAAGTTTATTACTAAGGTCATCTATACCAGGAGCTTTGTCGTTGTGTAGTGAAACGATCAGCGATTGTAATTCGTACTTATCTGTAGGGCGCATAAAGAAGGAGTTAGGAGGCATAACATTATTCTGGTGGACTTTAGTGACGAGTGTCGCCTGGTCTGTTTGTAAATCATGTAGTATACGGTTGGCTAGCTCATGTCCCACATTTAAAAAGTAATTATTGCATTTATTTAATGACTGTATAGTATTAATCTCACCATGAGTACCCAGCAACTCATAAGGTTCTTCTTTATTTTCTGACAGGTTGCATATATCTTTTATCGATCGCCACAGTTTCTTAGCGTTTGTTAAGTTGCTTAACAGTATGTGTTTTTCATATTCCATTTTAAGTCTACGTAGTAAGCTATTACAAAAGTTCCGATAGCGATTGTAAATAACACGTGTTAACAAATCTTGTGGGTGTTTACGGGAGAGAATATGAAGTCGATCTCTATGTCGCATGCAACGTATTAAGCCAGGCGTAATCCAGGGCTTTATGTTACATTCCTGACGTTTCTTTGGTACTTTTCTTGTATGCCTATTTATTATATGAAATAATTTATAACAAAAGGCATTAACTGTTTCGTTGACATCATCACAATCCAACAAAGTCGACCAGTTAGTAAGGCCAAGTTCATTTTTAATTAATTTAACATCTTGTTTCATCGTAAAAGGTTTGCGAACTCGTGACTTAGGCATACTCATTGATAGACCCACAATAACAACATCATGATCTGTAATATCACTACAGCATACTACACCAGTAACACCTTGTATTTTGTTTACAAAAACATGATCTAGACATGTTTCTGCTCTAGTCGGTTTTGTTATAGCAGGGTGTAGGCCATGTTCTGCCGTTAGACATAGGTATTCTAATTCTTGATTACATGTTGAAGAGAGAAGATCAATATTTATATCACCAGCCAATACAAGGATTTTATGGAGGTTGGATTGTGCACTTAGAATTGTATCTAGAGAGAATAAAAAATTACTAATATTTCTAAAACAAGGTGGTCTATATACTCCTAGTATAGTGATGAGATTTAGGATTTCTATCTGCAGACAGTTAGCATCTTTAAGATCTGGTTCCGACACTATGGCATTCCATGAGTCCTTAATAAATACAACCACTCCACTATTTTGATTAATGATTTTATGTGTGTTGAAAGCCTTGTAAGTTGGAATTGTTGGAATCATTGTGTTTTCATCAAGCCAGCATTCTGTTAAGATGATGACGTCAAATAACAAATCAAATCTCTTCAAAGTTGTCAGGAAATTAGCAAAGTTTTTATTGATACTTCTTATGTTTAAGTTTAGTATTTTAAAGTTATGTTGTACTTTTATTGTTCCCATACATTGCTCAGGTTCAGGTATTGTGTGGCAGTCTATTCCTTGTAGTTCAAAATCACAGTCAATGGCATTATCAATCATTGTTAACATGTAATGTGGAAAATATCAATGAAGAAATAAAAAGAAAGATTGTAATTTTAAAGACTACCACATATGTTAATGTTATCAAAATGCTAAATAACTGAATCAGAAATGGCTCGTGAAATATAGTTACAAAATTAAATTTCAGATTACTAGAAATATTTTGACCATTAATTTGTGTGTATATTTGGGCAATTAGAGCATGTTCGTTAAAGATAATATGATTTACAATTATCAATATCAGTTGATCATATCTTAGTGCAACTGCGAGAGGTAAATATATATAGTTCAAAAGAATTATTAAAAACAGGGACAAAAATATAAACATTCTAAAAACCTTATGTATAAGATTATATCTATTTATAATTAACATGCAATTTTTACCTACACATAAGTTTACAAATTTAAATTGATTTAGAAAAAACAATAGAGAGATCATCAAAATTTCGAACAGGTCGGGCTGGCTTCCCTTCCGATTTTCGGACAAAGATGGTACCTTGTGAGCACCAGCAATGCGAGAAACCATGTTGTTTAGCCATTCTTCGTGCCTCACGAAAAAGCTCACGGTTATATTTTGTTAGGCGTTCATTGTAGAAAACTTTATAAGGTGTTCCGGGAATGTCAAGGTCTGTGCTTTTTATATTCCGTCTTGATTTCGCAGCCTTAATTATCTGATCTCGCTTTGTCTTGCGTAGAAGGCGAACAACAACTGGTCTAGGGAATTGAGAGTTATTTTCCATGGTAATTACTCGCTTAACACGAGGCCCAGCGCGGATAACCCAGTCTATGTCACCATCTTCTAGGTCCACTCCTACTTTCCGCGCAGCCAAAAGAACTACATGTTGTAAGCTCTCATTATTAATTTCGGGGATACCACATAATTCTAGTTCGTTACTGATATTGTTTTGAGATTTTATATTCAATTCTTGTTGTAGTTCTTTCACTGTACCCTTTAACAGTTCAGTCTCTCTCTCACGATCCTCAAGCTTTTTAATTCGACTATCATTGTTAGCTATCGCTGACCCGAGTTCTTCTAATCGTTTCTGGCAGGATGTCATAGAAGCTGTAGTGTCTTCAAGCTGTTTTTTTAGGGAGGATAATTCCTGAGTTAGCAATCGAAATTCGGCAATAAGTTCCTTTACTTCACTATTCATTCCCGTAATAGTTTGTGTATCAGCCTTTTTTCGCAAAGTGACGTTTGAGTCGTCCTCATTTGAGCGCACAGGTGTTGAACTATTATCTCCAATTTTTCGCTTATTGGCACAGCAATCAGGACATTTCCATTTGCTCCTCTTCTCGATTGATAGTTCCGTAAGATTGATGCATAAAGAACAGAAACTTTTACTACATGTTAAAGATGAACATTTTATATTATTCAAATCCTTAATAAGCTTAAGACAACCGTGGCATTTCATGATGGAAAGCAATATAGACAATGTTTAATTTTATAAAACAGTATTATGCCTTTCGAAGTAGGAACAATGCAGATGTCCGTTCTACGTTAATAGTCTTTGCCTGATAGCTGTGGTAGGTAGATATTAGCAGTTCAAACGTAAACTCACTCAAATATGACTCTTGCGTCCTGACCTTAACCGTGCGATTCGCTTGTGCTGTTCGAAATACACCGTCATTCACTTGTTATTTTAATAACTTTAGAATAATTTTTAATTACTTTGTAACTAGGTGGATACATGTTTGATTGCTATGAAATCTTGATACACAATATATTATACATTTATACACACTTTAACGTAAAATTTTAAAGAAATTATTAACTTTTACTAAGTTTAAATGAGAATATCTAGTGGAGGTTTAACAAAAACATTTTTACAAGTTGACCGAGCGTCAAAGAAATGAACTTTATTATGTGTTTAATAAGGTCTAATTATATATTAGCAGCGCACATTCAAGTAAATTGCTATAATAATTTTGTGTTAGGATTAATTGAAGATTAAACTAGATGATATTCTATTTTCATTTATATTGTGTGAACTATCTTGAAAATTGATCATATTTTTATCTTTTCTCGTGTTTCAATACAAAAATTTGTCAGATTGTTTGTTATAGCAAAGATTTTATCTTATAACCGACTAGTTTTTGGCCGCGGCTTCGCTCGTATGGTATCCTCCTCAGGATGCATTCTATGTCCTTGCCATATTTAACGAAATTTATTCAGCGGTTTAAACCTGAAAAGGTAACAAACAGAATTACTTTTACACATCGATCAAAAAAGTACTATATACACAATCAGCAACAGAAAATGACCTCACCGAATGAACGCTCATTTGAACATTTGAGCGCGCTTTGGTTTTTTTTTATTTGTAAAAACAATTTTAAGCATTGCATTTAAGGTTTAACTTATATTGTTGTATATTTACTTCAACCAGAATAATTACCTAAACACAACTAGTGATAGTTTTAAGAGAATATTTGCATGGGATTCTGTATCTAGCTGGTACTTTTTTGATCGATGCTTTCACATTTATAATATTAGTATGGATTACTTCATTTAATGGTTCTCGACAATTGTCGATCTTTGTTCATCATCTTATAGTGCCAAAAAAATGCTTTATAAATCTATCTATATTGAGTTTAACTGCTAACGTATTCCAGTACTCCAATAACCCTTTATTTTGAATCCAAACTTTTGACGGGACGTTCAAGTTTAAACAAGAAACAAACGAGAAAAATCTAAACCTATTACAATTTATTTTTCGCGCTTAAACTGTTCATCCAAAATTCAGGAAAGGCCAAATTACGTAAATTTCCAAAGTAATTAATCCACTTGCTAATTGACAGAATATCCGATTTAGGGATAAGCTTGATTTCACCCTTTTTAAGAAAATTTCAGTTTACATTTATTACGTCTCTTAAACAAACATAAACTTTCACCTTTGATTTTGTTTTGCTTCTTTAGCCATTTAACTCCTAATAAAATCTCAATAAAGCTTAATTTTATGAAGCGTGAACGCTAATTGGACAGATAACAATTAATAGCTAAGTTAATAACGTAGAAAAGTTGTAAAACGAGAGTAAAACTTTGTAAAGTTCAAATATTAATGGAAACTTATTAAATTATTAGTATATATCTATTAAACAAAAAATAGTCAGCCGATAAAGGAATAAAATAAACATAACAAACGTATAACAATTAATTATAGTTATAAAATCTAAAAAGGCTCTGTATGGTTTGAAGCTTGTGAAAATGGATCCAAACTCCAAGAATTTACCAGTAGCTAATAGCTATTGAAGAGTTCTACTCTCGACATGTTTCCATCATGAGACCATCTCGAACGGTATCAAATTAAAATAATGAAATCCGAATTTGACAAACTTACAAAGTTTCTAAACGATAGGGCTACTCAGTAAGTATTTTAAAAATAAAAGTCCAAGATTTTATTACATTTTACAAGTAAAGCTAAAAACATGTTAAATTGCAATATCTACAAACCTTTGTAAGTACTGTCTTACTTTAATAAAAATACGACAAGATATGTTAGCTATATAACTTGATTCCCTCATACAAACTTTCATCCCTATCTTCACCCCCTTAAGGGATGATTTCCCAGGGTCTCAAACTATCTTCTTACTAGATTTCATCTAAATCGGTTCAGTAGATCCAGAGATTACCCCCTACAACGTCACAAACTTTACCTCATAATATTAGTATAGACAAATAATATTGTTTTGTAACTCGTATTTGTAACTAATATATCGTAATAAACAATAATATAAAAAATATCTACTAAACAAAAACAAAAAATAAATACGGTTATCAAAGAAGAAAAAGAAGAGAAGATAATTTTGTCTTTGCCTATTTATATGTACATTGTACATACTCGTAGATATCACAAGAAGACGTAATCAGAAACCTAATATGTTGGGACATTAACACACACCACCATCTAGTTCCATGGTAAGCTACGAGGCTTGTGTTAAGGATACCAGATAGTTGATACACTACACATATATTACTTTAAATACATACATATTATAAATATAAACACCCATGACTGGAGTACAAACGTTCGTGCTCATAACACAAATGAATGCCCCCAGCGGGACTCGAACCCGCGACCGCTGACACAGCATGTAGGGTCACTACAAACTGAGCCAAACGTGTCGTCCAACCTAACCTATAAACCTAATGTCATATTAAGTGTTTACTTGTCTCGTCTTATTTTACCTATCTATACTTATTATAAAAATAAGTCCCCCGGCCGCGTCTTTCTGTCCTCCTGTCTGTCCTCCTGTCTGTCTGTACGCGATAAACTCGAAAACTACTGAACGGATTTTTATACGGTTTTCAACAATAGAAAGAGTAATTCTTGAGGAAGGTTTAGGTATATAATTTATTATGCTTTTATGTAAATTAGCTGAAATACGGCGACAAATGTTGAAGAGGTCGCAAAAAATCTCGCCAAATGGGAACTTTCCACGCGAACGCCGCGTAAACTAGCAAAGATACAGTTAAGTAATGTACTAGAGAATTCAAAATCTATAAAAATGCTACAAAAAAGTCCGCGATAGCATATCTCTATCTCTTACGGTTGACTTACAATAACCACTTTTATGTTAACATTTTTAATTAAAAACATTACGTTATTTTCAAAGTTATTTTCTTTAGTTCGGTATTAATCCTTATCCAAATGAATATTTTAGTTAGCTTAGTCATTTAATGCAGATTAAAATTGCTCTTTACACTAAATCAATCAGATGAATAGTTTTTGAGATATCGTTGTTAGAAGTAATTAGTAGCGAAACATTTTTAATGCTTGGCGAGCATTGAGATGCCTACGGCGAGTCCATCCCCTCTGCCCCGCATCGCTCGACCGCCTGCTCAAGCTATATAAACCGGGCGATGTAGCGCGCGATCCTAGGATACTTTTTACCGCGGGAAAATATCTTATTTCTGAGGAAAAATACAAAAACTGCAATGTAAGAGTATACTAATATGTAACACCTAAGAATTTAGTTTTTGGTCATCTGAACGCGGGCGGAGCCGCGGGCAATGCTAGTTAACGTTATAATTTCGAGTGTAAAACGAATGTAACTCGATCTTACCACAATACTTAATTGGTTCGATGACCTTTAACTAAGTAAAAAATGGCTACCATTTGCCGCGCATGTGTCTCAACTCTACGACTAACGACAATTTACATGTACTTTAGTTCGAGATGGCTCTCGGAAACTATGAAAATATAACTCTTTTTCTTTTAAAATGAATAATTACTTCTAATGTGAGATTTATCAAAGATTTCTTAATACTTCATTCGTTATATTTGATTTGTTTTGTTTAGACGTATTTTGTTAGTAGTAGATATTGTATGTTACATACATACATACATACATACATACATATGTACTTAATCTACTTGTTTACATTTACAGATTTGTAAATGATCTGCTTTGGCCAGAATTTTTTTCAATATTGTTAAAATATTATAAAAGAAATCAAGCAATCATAAATAGGCCAGAAAAATATATCTTAAAATACGAATTTCATATAATTTCTTCGCGCCCTTATGGAGGTTGAATGATGAAACGTGCTTTCACATGGTTATCTGCGTTATTATAGTAACACCTAGGCTTCGAAGTACCTATACCTAATATTATTCAGGCCCCATGGTTTGTTCTTGGTATTGATCCTATGTCTATGACTAACAACTTTGCATGTATATTATAGATATATATGTATATATATATATGTATATATATATATATGTATATATATATATATATTATATGTAAATAAAATTATTGATATAATTATTTTCTTTTAAATTGTCTCTTTAGTATAATGGTAAACTTACCCCTGATCTTTCTTTTAGTGGTTAAAGTGGTTGGAAAAAAAACCTTAATACGATAGAAAATAAAATGAAAATAGGTCACGATATTAAATAGGTGTTTATTTATGTATATGACGGAATGTTATATAAACTTTCCGACAATAAAATTTCCGGTACTTTCATTATATATAACTACTAACTATACTTTTATAATATACATATATACAATATTTAACCGACATCAAATAGGGAGAAGGTTATCTTATTAATAAAACATATAATTTAAGAGAACTAAGGACTCTGTAGAGGCTATAAAAATAGAATTTAGATTAATTTATTAGCGCTATAATTGATAAATGCCTAAAATATTACTATTTCCTTTGTGTAATGAATGTATGTCTCGTATCATTAATTTCTCACATTACATAATTAACCTTACATGTTAAAAATGAAGTTATTTATAATTTCATCCGCATTTCTTTATTACAAAAGCTCCATATTACCATAACCAATTCAAATGCTAAAAAGCTATTAAAGCTTACTAGAATACGGACGGTATTAATCACGCTCGTTACTACACAATGTGGGCAAAACGTTAGGAAAGGCGTAACAATTTTTTTTCGAATTAAATGTAATATTAATGTTTATTACATAACAAATTTGAATAAATCAAATCGAGTACAATGTGTACGCTTGTAAACGCATTAAATGGCTTACATAATTTTTCTTAAGTTGTTTATTATATAGCATTACGACACTGGCGTGAGTAGAAAATTGTATGACACGATGTTGGTGTAGTAATTTTTATTTTATTTTACTTAACGCCTTGAATTATATATTGCTTCTATTACACCATACTGGCGGCTCACCAACGCTTCGCTCGGGTTCGCCTCTAGAAAAACAAAAAGGATGTATCCCACGGGAACCGTACACTTTTCCGGCATAAAAAGTAGCCTATGTGTTATTCTGATGAACTACATTATTGTAAAGTTTCATTAAAATCCATTCAGTAGTTTTTGCGTGAAAGAGTAACAAACATCTATACATCCAGACAGACATCCATACAACCCCACAAACTTTCGCATCTATAATACTAGTAGAATTATATCGTACTTTATGTGACATTTGATTGATATTATTAAAAAATAATATTGTTTTGTTTTTCATTGTTAGTAAATTAATATAGCCACAGAAACAAGAAAAAAAATGGAAAGCTGGGAAATGGGAATGGTGTGTAAATAAGATTTTACCATTTACTGCTATATTTACAACGTGATGGTAAACGATATATATTTTGACCCTATTAGTGAGCTTTACGCTCACACTTGATTTACTGAGACCTATTATAATGAAATGTACACATTGTAGATGTAAATACCGAAATTCATCATATCGAACATCTAGAAGAAGTGGGAGACTCACACGTTGTTTTACTAAAACATAAATACAACTTTATTTACATATCAACGTAATAAAATACATTTATACTAGTTTTAGCGTTCTGCCCCATGGGTTTTATTTTGAAATATTACTCGTCCGTAGCCTAAGGCCCAACGGCAGCATAGCAGCTGTGAACGCTCTGGTTTATGATTTAATTCTTTGTTTCCGTTCTTATCAAGCTTTTAAAATTACTGTAATTAAACTCATTCGTTACTGGGTTACGGTAGAAAGGTTTATTTTAATAATATACAATATCGTGGAGTTTTGTAAGTACCTACCTACATCGTTAATTAATGTAGGTATATATATATATACATATATATATAAAAATTTTTACATAAAAACGTATAACCACAAAGGAGTTTTGAAGTTAAATCTAAATGATTAACCATAATTACAAAAACAACTACTTATATAGAAGCCCTAGAAATTCTAAGTCTAGAATGTACCATTTAATATTCCGGTTAAAAAATAGAGCACCGTTTCCCTCGAACGTTAAACTAAACAAAACAAGAAACTGTTGGGATATGAAAAATCTATACACCTTTAATTAAAAACAGTTTTGAATCCACTTTCGGCTAACCAGAGCCACAACTCGAGCATTTATTTTGAATCTGGAGATTCCGAAAATCAGAATAAGCCTTAAACCCCAATAACCCCTTCAAAGCGAAATTTGTGGTGGAAACGAGTGTACAGTGTAGATCTTTTAAAGGTTTTAATTACGATAAGTGGGGGCCCTCGCCTCGGGCTTTCCGACATCAATCTGTTTAATGCGGAGAGATACCTGTTTGGAAACAAAACGAAGTAAAACATTTTTTCGCGTCATTCATCACGTTCACGGCAGAAATCTGTGGAAGCGTTTGCTTTCTATCTAGCATATCCAGAACTTGGTTTAAATTGAATGGCACAATCGAGAGATTTCTTTCTTTTACGAATTTCACAAGAGATTTACTCGAGAATGCTACAGTATATATAGAATTTTCAAACAAAGCCCCCGCATGTAGTTGGCTAAAATGGCTTTAAACGTGTATTATATATTGCACAAAAATTGTATAAAAGAATATAGGCGACGCGAATATAACCTCGTAAAGGGTAATGAAGATGAGGAAGCGGCTACGTACATTTAGGATCGCTAATTGCGTTTTCCGACGGCACTTTATGCAAGCTTATGATTAAAGAGGCGGCATGTCGCAACGAAGGTGCTTCTAAAAATAAATTTAAAAAGTGAATATTTAAATAGGGCGGTCAATGCGCCCTCACGTTCTGAAGACAGCACGGCGAATTTAAGTAGTGTCTCAAACCACTCCACCGCTTTCAAATTAGCCGGACTTTTTGAAATGGCTGGTTAAATTTTAAATTAGATTAAGCCCCGGGCTGGTCGTGACGCCGCAAAGAATATGAGTGATGACTTGGATACTCGGCCAGTGCAACATGACCTGTAGTGCCTTATTGTTTGGTCGGCGAGCGGTCTATTGTATGGACCACAATTATGGAATTAAAGCAATCTCCATTTTCCTGTTGATATAATTCAGTCTTTATGTGAATGTACTGAGGTGCCGTTACGCATAGTGATGCAATTGTAACGGCATTCCGCGACGCATTTCCTCGTTACGATTCCCAGGTACCATAGGAATGCTTTACATCCGCTGTTTTACCAGATGCTATGTTATATATGTTACATAATTCAATTTTCTTCTGGGAAGATATTTGTAATGAGATTTTGTTAAGATCATCAGAAAACCTTAAGTATGTTTTAAAATATTCATAAAAGTGTTGTGAAGGCCTAAGGTTTAAAATATAACTTCGAACCGCTGAAGTTCGTGGGTTCAATCCTTGCGTGAAGCATATATGTGTCCTTTGACTTCATCTATTTTATACTAACGACATTCCTCTTTTTTGGTACTAGCGACCCGCCCTCGTTTCTCTCGATTCTTATAAATTGTTCTAAAAGCTGTTTAAAATTTTTATATTTTCATAATAAACACTAAACGTATTTAGAGCTCAATATGAGGTAGCTACGTATTAAAAATCCCATACTGCACATCCATTCGCATCACTGAACAGATTTCGATAAAATTTGGCAAGGACATAAAGTGTTTCCTAAAGACGGACTTAGGCTACCTTTACTACTCGAGCAAAGTCACGTGCAGAAACTAGTATCTAATAAAATAAAAAAAATTATAATATATCATCTTTCAACGTTCAACTCGCATATCAAACTATGACCGCAATCATGTGAACTGCGATTACGCACTGATACATTGTTATAAAACTTTATTAGTTGTGGGATAGCTCCCTATCTCCTTTCCTCAGCACTCGTTTAATTCGTCCATTAACTGGCCCGTATACTAGATTACACACATCCGTCGGTGGCCTTATGAAGAGTAACTAATACCAATTACGCGATAGATGCCCGATTTCACCAACACCACTTAAGTTCAAGAGATCCCCTAAGCATGGTTAGGGGGCTGTTAGGGGACAGTTTCTGTTTCACCGACAGTTAGGGGTCACCTAAATATTAAAAGGCCCCCTAAATTTAGGTGCTCGAAATATGGGCTTAAAGACGATCGTAAAATGAAATTTAATTTAGGGGCTAGTTTAGGGGACTTTTAATCTAGGGATCCCATACGTAGGTGGTAGCTTATGGGTTGTTGGTGAAATCGGGTACGAGACGTTTAAAAGGGGACAGCCTTTTACTTAACATGAAACAGCGTTATAAAAATTTTATGACGAGTTTTTATTTGCTTTCAAATTAATTTCTTTCATACGCAAATTATTTTGTGCAAAATTAAACTAAGGAATAGATTATTGAGGTAATTTTTGTGTATATGACGAATAACATATTAATTTTCATTTTAATTTTCATTGTGCGATTATATAACATGCGTTTTATATAAAGGGTAACGAGATCGTGACTGACTAAAATTTACAGTACGAGAAAGACATATGTCCGTCTGTTAGTGTCTTAGATGTAATCTGCTGCGATAATGATAGGTTAAGTAACAAAATTATTTTTATCTATACATATAATAAAATAACTAAGTTGAATCTATACATTAAATATTTTTTTTGGAAAATCTTATTGAAATAGTCATTATCATCGATACAGAGGCCGAATCTATAGTTTATAGAATTTTTGTTTGTCGGTCTGTCTGGGAGCGCATCACGAGAAAACCAATGGACAATTTTTGATGAAATTTGGTTTGATGATAGCTGGTTCTTCCGGTCAATGTATAGGATACTTTTTATTGCGGGAAAATATATATTTATGAAATCTAATACAGTCTACTGCTAACTTATTAACTACTTAATAATAATTTATTACAAAAAAGATAAGTTAAAAAATTACATTTAATAAATAAAAAACAACTTAAAATAAGAATTACACTCAAACAACAACACAAATTACATTCAGAACAGCTAATTCAAACTAAAGTACCAGGGGTGCATAACAAAACAAGAGCAAACATCACTTAGCTTAGTTAATCAAGGCGTTGCTAATCCAAAGGTCTATTTGTCCGGGTCGCCGCGACATTATTCCCGTGTCCGGCTCTGATCCCGGGATGGCTGGGATTGACCGGGATTTATCCGGGATTGAGAACTTTAGTGTCCAATGGTTACAAAAATAGCTATTACTTTTATCATGACATAGGTACTCCATGTGATATCTACAATTAATGGAAACATTAATTTTTAATTAGTCGACGTATGTAAGTAATTATATTAGAAAATTAAGTCAATTATACAGTTAAAAAACAAATTATTAAATATACAAACAACGTATACAGTATAAAAAATATTGAAAAACGCTGTGTTCCATCAACCTCAAAAGGGGAAGCACGCTTGATAAATTTTTAAATAGAATTTAGATTGAACAAAATTCAAAAGCCACGGTACAAGTTAATTTTATATGCATAAATCTATTAAAGTTGTTCCAACATTCTTACGAAATTCCTTACGTCTAAATAGCAAAGATAGTTCAAGGGATATGAATGTACAGATATATGGATAGTTAAAATAGTAATATAACTTAACCCTTGTTAAATTTGTTAACTCTAGAATTATTTGATTAACTTTCCTCTATCAACTGGCCGTATCCCCAAACGTCTCTCCCGGGATTTTCCTAATCTCCAACAGGTGACTCAGTGTTGCCTCATTTGTTTGCGGTGATTGCGTGCAATCAACATGCAGATGGCAACACCAATTTCACAGATAATTAACTGCGAATGACTTGTGAATTTAATGGTCGTTTCCAGGAATTTTTAGTAAACAAGGGCCTTTAGGTTGCGTGTTCGTTTAAATAATGCCAACTAAAATAACATTAGCGGGTTGAAAATGATTCATGTTAATCTATGCATGATAAAGTTGAACAGCTAACCGAAAAAACGTTTTTAAAGTATAAAAATATTCGGATGGCTTGAAAATGGGATAATAAAATGTGAAAGTATTTAAAAATTGAGTTTTTTTCAGATTTGATTTATGTTAAGGGCTAATTTTTATTTTATATCCCGCGGCGCTGCCCACGTTCAGTTGACCAAAAACCAAATTCTTAGGTTTTACATATTAACGTACTCTTACATGGCTGTTTTTGTATTTTTTCTCAGAAATAAGATATTTCCTCAGGGTAAAAAGTATCCTATGTGTTGACCCGGATAACCAGCTATCACCATACCACATTTCATCAAAATCCCTCCAGTGGTTTTTCTGTGATGCGGTAACAGACAGACAGACACAGAGAGACAAACAAAAATTCTAAAAACTATAGATTCGGCCTCTGTATCGATAATAATGTTTATTTCAATAAGATTTTCCAAAAAAATATTTAATGTACAGATTCGGCTTAGTTACAATTTTATTATATGTATAGATTAGTATGTTGTAATATAACTACCAAACCAAATCTATTTTTAAGAAATTGAGCAATAAGTGTACCAACATTATATTTAATAGTCCACATACATTAAGTTACGGCTATAAATTGCACACGACTACGTTGATCAATTAGGTAGATGATATCATTTTTATGTGTCACCTCTTCAATGTGTATGAAAATACGTATAAGGTAGGCAATAAAAACGACTAGATCATCATTTCGTACCTGTAGAATAATATTCTATACTAGCATTGCCCGCGACTCCGCCCGCATTCAGATGACCAAAAACCAAATTCTTCGGTTTCACATATAAGTATACTCTTACATTGCAGTTTTCGTATTTTTTCTCAAAAATGAGATATTTTCCCGCGGTAAAAAGTATCCTATATGTTGACCCGGATAACCAGCTATCACCATACCAAATTTCATCGAAATCCCTCCAGTGGTTTTTCTGTGATGCGGTAACAGACAGACAGACAAAAATTCTAAAAACTATAGATTCGGCCTCTGTATCTATAATAAAGTCTATTTCAATAAGATTTTCCAAAAAATATTTGATGTACAGATTTGGCTTAGTTACAATTTTATTATACGTATAGATTAATATGATGTGATATAAATATTATATAAAGATTATTCTTACTAATATTATATATAAATACGGCATGTCTGTCGGTTTGTACCACTTTAGCTGCAAAATGCTTAGGGTACTTTTTATTCTGGAAATTCAATAGGATACGTGCAATAACTAATTTTAATAATATTATCTTAAAGCTCTTAGTAGTCTCAAGTTTTCTCGTTAAATATAATTTAGATTGAAATAAAATTATATAATAATAAATTATAATAAGAAAATCAGTAAAATTTATACACCGTATATAGTTAGAGCCTGTACTAGACTAAACAAACCTTAGAAATCCGTTGAAAAAAGCTTTTCAACATCTTTAGCTGTTGTAAGGCTCACATAATAGGGCTATTCCGCTTTGTCACCTTTTAAATAGTTGCGACGCATTGCGAAACTCATTATGCATCCTTTGTAACGCGGTAGGCAACGTAATCTAGATAATTCGCTCACATTCCCACGTTCCACCGGTATTGTACAGGAAAAATGAAAGTTTATTCAACTTAAGGCTGTTTTAAGAAAATTTATACACAAAATCTTATTTACATGAAACCATACGAGAAATTTGTGGATTACAACGTTTTAGAAAGGAAAAATATACAGAATTATATATGATATGTTTTTTGTTAAGCTTCTGAAAGTCTCCAGTTTCACGAGATTTCGGCTCTCGATTTCAGGGACGTTATCAATTAATTAAAACTTGTTTCTACTGTTACTTTATAAGGAGGATGTTTCATTAATATTATATATCTAACTTTCACCTTATATATACTCGTAACTCAGACATATAAGGACTTTTTGTACAAGTTCTTTGTATATTTGAAATATTTCAATACCTTATATACAATAGCAACAAGTGTAATATATATTGTTTTACTTATAAGGGACTGATGTCATCACACATTTAGCTTAGAGGCGGACAATGAGCAGAATTCCTAAAAGCTTTGATTAAATCAACGCCTACCTAGTACGTACAATAGGCAAGAATATTTTACTTAGCGAACATCGAAGAATACAAGAACAAAGACACCGAACTTTAATATGAAATGTGATGTAATCAAGTGTTTTATTGTTACAGATATTGCGGGGATGACAATCGTCTTTTCGATTAGTCAACTTAACCGGTATGCTTTTTAGTAATATTTTTATTTACTTGTACTGAAATTAATATAGGAAAAATATTGAGAGGATTTTGTATTGTCTTGAAAACCTATACATTTAATAAAACTCTGAGTTGAAACTGTACATTCAATATTTTTTGGGAAATCTTATTGAAGTAATTATTATTTATTATCGATACAGACACCGAAACTATAGTTTTTGGAATTTTTGTCTGTCTATCTATCTGTCTGTCTGTCTGTCTGAGAACGCATCACGAGAAAACCGCTGGACAGATTTTGATGTATGATGATAGTTGGTTATCCGGGTCAACATATAGGATACTTTTTACTGCGGGAAAACATAATTTCATCTCTGATAAATCTATAGGTACTAACCTTTAAAATATTATTAAATGTCACAATATGTAGAACCGAAGTAAAAATATATTTCTTCAAGAAGCTATAACAACCCATTTTATAGCACTAACATACATATTTATTTTAGACATAAATGTTTAGATCACGAAATCCACACCACCAATTAATGGCATGAAAGATAAAATTTTGTTGCCACAGCACTACAGGAATTTATTTCGATAGAACGATCTATTTCGGTTTTTACGTTTGATTGAAAACACTTTATCCCGTTTGTGAGCGACAATATTTGGATATTGGTTCTAACTTCACATTCGCGTTTACAACTAAATTGGTAGCCCATGTAAAGTATCGCGTCGGTAAACTAGCATTATCATAGTTTCTGGCAATCTTTGGACAAATCGGGGCGTGTGTTGGGATGGTGGGCTTACTAGGTGCCTGAACGTGGCAATCTTCGATGCACATAAAACGATAGCGACATTTCTCGTTATCGGCGCGGTACGGCGCAAACGGCTTGGAAAATCGAGCGAGTCCCGTGTCGGCGTCCATTACCGGTATTAGAGTATTGGCGTTCGAAGATCGCTATCACTTGGCCCGGTGTCGGTTTTTTTCTATCTACAAGATTGAATACGCAGACGATAAGAAAAATAAGGAAGAAAATTATGTAAGTATATAGGATGTAAGATAAAAGTAACTTGGAAGTAACCTTCTTGATTTTAACATTTATTATTTCAAATTGGGCAGCAATTGTTATTAGAAAAGCTTTCTTTAACAAACGCTGTCTAATTTGAACTGGAGTGAAAATTTAAATAATTACTCAAGAAATTATTAAAACACGTAAAAGTATTTTAAGTAATGGTGTAAATTCTATATAGTAATTGTCGGTAGGCACGAGTACCTAACTATCAACTTTTGTCTTAAGCTGGCTTGCAAAATGCCACGATAAAAGTATGTACCACGGCGTTCGTCAAAGAATATTTTGATATGCAATGATATATCAATATCAGTCAATGAATTGACGATATTATACTACTAGTGCATGCTGTGCCAGCGTTCGCAGATTCGAATGACGCTGGGAGCATTTATTTATGTGATGACCACAAATGTTTGTACTCCAGTCATGGGTTTATATTTATAATATGTATGTATTTAAAGTTATATATGTGTAGTGTATCAACTATCTGGTATCCATAACACAAGCCTCGTAGCTTACCATGGAACTAGATGGCGCTGTGTGTTAATACCCTAACATATTTATATTTAGTTATAGTCACTCACTCATTAGGTTATTAAACATTTCAGATACATTCATGTAAGTAGTGACAAAGTATATACTTTAGACGAGTGACAATACTCATATGTATAAGTAAAGAAACCTTATTTGGAATAGACTACTCAGAAACAGTCCCCAATTTTGCTATATCTAAAGAATAACGCCGTAATCAAACTTTATCACAAACTTTTAGCCCTTACATTTCCTAAACGTTATATTGTACATTCTTTATATAGGAACTTTGTGCGTTGCTATTTCCTGATAGAATTTGTTCAGCAAACGTTTCCGTTGGGGGAATTTACCATTGTTTGTGATATCTCGACCAGAAATTATTGAGTTAAATTTGTCCGGAACCAATTCGCGGAGATGTAACGATATAAGCCGACCGCTTTGTTCATCATTCGTTTCATCTTTATTGTTCCAACAAAAACATTTATTGCGCTGCTATTTTTTTTCGAAAGGCACTTTTTCGAGTGCTCTGATATCCGTTTTAATAGATCGTTTTTAATCTGTAATTACAATTTTTTATTGCATGCTTCTTTCGGATTGTGGGTACATTTTATCATAATAATATGTACTCTGCTGTGATAAAATGCTCAAATTAATGTACACAGTCGGTCGTATCTACTCAGAGTACGTTTTTGTACCAAATAAAAATATATAAATAAGACAAAAAAAATTAATATTAAGTAATAAATTATAATAAATTGTTTATATTTTATTTTGTACGTAGTACTTTCAAATTTAATTTATGCTAGCTTTAATGTTTACCAAATATATCTCAGATGCAATTTAGCTCAAGAGCGCAACGTTCACTTGACATTTGACATTTTATAACGAAAAGTTTGCGTCGATATGATCTAATAAAACAGAATTTCCTAACTCGCACATCGAATGATTTTATCAATTTTGTGGCGTAATCTACGTTTTAACACATCATGTACTTTAAATTATACTCTTTTAAAATATTTCTTTTACAAATTCAGTAATTTACTCCAATACTTTTTAATTGCTAACAGGCTTCTGTACTGTTATTATAAAGAGGTAAAGTTTGTGAGTTTGTGACGTTGTAGGGGGTAATCTCTGGATCTACTGAACCTATTTAGATGAAATTTGGTGGGAAAATAGTTTGAGACCCCGGGAAGGACATAAGATCTTTTTATCCCGGAAATCATCCCTTAGGGGTGAAAATGGGGATGAAAGTTTGTGTGGGGAGTCATAAATCATAAATAAAACTATATTTACGAATTTCTTCGTGGATTTATTTTGATTTATTATATTTGATTTATTTGAATAGTCACCGGAGAATTACAGGCCTCTCACGTGATGTGGCAATGTATTAGTTATATATATATATATATATATATATATATATATATATGTATATATATATATTTATGTATATATATGTTGCAATAGTTTTATTTAAACGGTAGTATTATTGTATAACAAAATAGTTTTATTATTTATGTACGTTTTAGCAATTAGCATAGATTTCTCAGAGATGAGATATTTTCCTGCAGTAAAAAGTATCCTATATGTTCATCAAAATCTGTCTATTGGTTTTTTCGTAATGCGTTCCCAGACAGACAGACTGACAGACATAAATTCTAAAAACTATAGATTCGACATCTATATCGATAATATAATAATGACTATTTCAATAAGATTTTCTAAAAAATATTTTGATGCACAGATTAGATCGACTCAGAATTTCATCATACGTATATGTATGTAGATGTCAGATATTTGCGTAAATATAAGAAAGTGTTATACTAACTAGACTGACACATATTAGAATATTATCATGCTCTATATGACTCACACTTCTTTCTAGAAGCCTTTATCTATTTATAAAAAAAAATAGATAAAAATATACTCATAATTAGGTTGTTAAAATGTGAAGCAAATATAACTACAGTGTGATACAAAAAAGTAGATCTTTTTGATGATTGGAAACGAAAACCGTACACAGGTTCACCTTTGTCTAAAAAACGCATAACGTACATAGCATGTGGGTAGATTGTAAAACTATAAACACTAAATAACGAACACCCGGTGCGCATGCGCTTGCGTGTATTGTATCTTTCAAATCAGCGCTCACGCGAGCTTACTTTGTTTCCTACGGTGTTTTACGGTGGTTCAGTAATTAACACTATAAACGCTACCGTGCTCGAAATTTGTCGGATAACCATTTTTTATAATTACTCTTTAGGTGATGCATAACCAGTTTCAGGTAAAATTGAAAGTGACAAAGTACAATTTTGGTCGATGTCTAAAAGGAATATTGTACTTAATTAAAATTTATTTTGTTATGTGTGTTTTCATGACTTTTTTTAAAGAATGACGATTTTTTAATGATTACTCGATAGCGATCCCGTATTTTCAAGAAATCAATAATTATGTTGCGTAGTATACACTATAGAGTATAAAAAATATAAATTATAGATAAGTTTACTTTTCATTTTCAGATATTTAGATATTCTTATACATTAACACGGTAAAACAAACCAGCTTAAACTTTCCAAATTTAAATATTATCTTAACTTTGAATTAGCTGTGAAAAAATATCGTAAGCCATCTCATCTGAACTTACCACTCCGTACATATAAGTTTTAGTTATCTTTCTGTCAGCCATAAGACCTCAAAGTCTCTTTAAAACTTCTACTGTCTAGCATCTGATATCAGTATAAAACAAACTTCGAAGGTCCGTTACGTAATCTTAATCGTGTGATTTCTTAAGATACTTTCGTCGCAGAATTTATTTTGCGTCTCCGTTTGTTTGAAGACTTTAGTCGCCTCACGTTCGAGAAACTTCTTTTGGCGCGTATCACTCGGAAAGTTTTCGAACTATCAAACCGCCGAATCGTATCCGCTCTAAACTCTGTAATGTTTAAATGCGGTGAGATAGTAAAAATACTTGTACTACTAAATTAATGGTAGGTACAGTAATTTTAAACTGCTAGTTAAAAGTTTTAATTAACCATTCGCATTTATTTTACAGTAAAGTTGGGCTTTTACTAAAGTTGCAGTAAATGAAAAAGCAGACGAAAGAATTCAATTGTTTATAAATTATATATGTTTTAACGTTAGCAAATGTATTTCCACATATCATCTGCATACTCGTATATACAGGTATATATGTGAGACTCACCGATCAGAAAAGCCAGTTTAACCCACCAAAACCCAACAAACCTCCCCGTCTTAATGGGGCGTCGCAGGATCGCTGGATCGCTTACGCACTCAACCACGGCGTCCCGACGGCTGCCTGCCGAAGCAGCACCATGGGGTTGTCCCATGGTCCACCAGTTTATTCAGTTCTATCTTAGTTTTGTAGGTAACACTAGGCTTCTACACTCGTTTTTGGGGTTCCATACCCGAAGAGAGTCCGTCCATCCGTCTGTCACGATCTATAACTCATAAAACGTAATAGGTTGAAATTTTCACAGAGTATGTATTTCTATTGTCGCTATAACTACAATAAAAAAATCGTAAGCGAATTCAACTCGCACTTGACCGATTTTATTTTATTGACGCCGCGATGTTATTAAACGATTTCACACTTCATGAAACACTTATAATGATAATAGATTTATAAATGTCAGTATTATAACGCGACAATAGTATACAAAGGTATAATAAAATAGTTAAGTTTATAAAATGTGTATATTTTAAAAAATGAAAGTCCTTTAGATAAATAAAATTAAAGCACACGCACAAGCGATTTCTATGTTTTATTACAATTAGTACACCTAGAAATATATATGTATATATAATCGCATTAAATAAAAAAAACTTCAATCGTGATCCGATTTTAATGAAACTTTACAAGACTATAGCTTATACATAAGAGTATAATTTATAAAGATATAGTAATTGAGCTACGCAAGCGGAACCGCGGGAAATCGCTAGTATTAAATAAGGAAGAATCTCTCCAAAAGCATAACAAAACAGACTTTATTAAATTTTATAAAACGTACATACGTAATAACGTTAACAATTTAAAACTGTTTGTTGCAGTAGTGCGGTTTTAAATCAAATATTACGCGGGATTTACATAACGTACAACAGTTAAATTTCAAAGTAATATGATATAATAAGCTGAATATTTAATAACAGCTTCCTCAGTCCAGGTGCGCTAAAGACCGCTCGACCGAATTCATATCAACTACATAATATACAATCTATACCTACAGATAAATAAAATTGATGTGTCTGTTTGTAATGTCAAAATAACAGCGTTTTACTAAATGCATATGAAATTATATACGGTACCTACTTATAAGAAAAACACAATATTTTAAATTTTTGTCTGTCTGTCTCTCCGTCTGTCTGTCTGTCTGTTATTACGGATAATCTCAGAAACGCCTGGACTGGTTTTGACGGGAAGATAGCTGATGTTATAGAAAGTAACATTGTCTACTTTTATTTTAGAAAAGGAATTAGGGTTCCGATAAAAAAAAATTAAAACTATATGTCTGGCTAGGAAAAAAAAATTTAAACTACATATATGGTATGGCTAAGAACTAACTGCGTCAGTGGTGTAGTGGCTAGCATGTACGGCTGCACATCCGGAGGTCCTGGATTTCAATCCCGGGTCGAGCTAAGCTTACTCATTTAGTCTTTCTGTTAAGTAAGTCCCATTAATAGTCTGTGTTGAGATGTTGACTGTGTTTAATCTCCGTGCCTCGGAGAGCACGTAGATTTAATCCATTAACAAAACCCACCCACAATTAACAAAATTTTCATTTTGTTAATTGTAGGTAGGCTGTCTGTAACAACTATACCTTCGAGATATCTAAAACCTCAGTCTCTCCCGTGACCATGATTGCTGTAAAATATTCGAAACGTTGGAAACCAAAAATCCGAGTAAATCCGCGAAAAAATCCGAAAGGATAGTTTTAATTAAAAAGAATAATTATAATTTATGAACCTGAAATGACATGTGTTTATTTTGATAATTCCAGTAGTTCTCAATTTGTATTGTAATAGTTGTACATATATGTATACGCCAACCCGCACTTGGCCAGCGTGGTGGGCGATGGCCTGATCCCCTTCGTATTAAAGGGAGGCCCGTGCCCATCAGTGGGACGTTAAAAAAAGGGCTGAATACACATATCTATTATGAGCGGATTTAAAGCACGACACTAGCATAATAATGTTATACTTACATGTAAAACAACAAGATAATAAGTCCAAATGATTAATATTAGACCGTCTTTTCAACGTAAAAAGACCACGCCCTCTGGCACTTACATTCGTTTGATAGATGACGTCGAGACGGCGTGACATAACCTTCTTGCAGAATTGTGTGGCATTAATGGCTTAGCATTTCTCTATATAGTTTCTTGCAAGTGCCAATCTGTTTTTGTTATTAAAATAAGCATTGTTATATATTTTTATTAGTGGACTAGCGACTCACCCTCACTTTGTGCGTTAATCCCTCAACGACCGCGGACACGCCGGCGTTACAGTTAATAATAGATTTCTTAGAAATTTAATTAATTTACCTGGAGGTGTTAATAAATAAAAAATAATAAACTCAAATATCTTCCATGTACAGACAGCGATCAGTAATAATTTTATTATATGTACATGTAGATAAAGTGGTACCAAATTATATATAGACACTTATAATTAAAACTTATCATTCTTTCATCATATACCGAAGCCACCCTAAGTCGGCTCTATTTTCTTGATTGATGACATCGCACGCCGTGACGTCACTATCCTTGCATAAGTGATGTGGGTTTCCTTAACGTAATTATGTGCAGCGAAATATATTGCTGATAGCGGAGATGGATTATAGGGTTACGGGAATAGACATATGCTTTAGCTGTCGCATTTTTCTCTTTCACTAAAGAAATTCACTGGTAACACAGTAACTAAAAATATATACATGTAAAGAAAATTTTAGTCATTTAAATCTATACATAAAATATATTTCTAACTAAATCGATAATAATTATCGATACAGAGGCCGAATCTATAGTTTTTTGAATTTTTGTCTGCCTGTCTGTGACTGCATCACGAAAAAACCACTGGAGGAATTTTGATGAAATTTGGTATGATGATAGCTATCCGGTTATCCGGGTCAACATATAGGAGTAGGATACTTTTTACTGCGGAAAAATATCTCATCTCTGAGAAATCTATACTAAACGTTGAAACGTAACTAGGGACAAACCCTGGAATGAGGATGAGTCGCTAGTTACGTACATATATTAATGGTAAACAATACATATAGTATATGGAAAAATATTAATTAAATTAAAAAATATAATTATTACGTATTGTTTCAAAATATAAATTAATATCTGGCTTTAAATTTGAATCAAAAATATCTAAATTATACGCAAAAAAATCTATTTTATGACTATACACAAATGCGTCAATTCAAAAGGTTTTCAAATGACGCGTCAGCGAAGCATCATTGGAAGGTTTTTACAAAATAATATAAGGACAAAAGAGCGAACGCCTATGTCGTTTTGATTAATAAGTGCTGTTGACATTCTAATTAACTCGGCTAAAAGTCAGCCAGCCTGCCTCTTTGTTTACCCCCTAAATGGGATGTTCAAATACCAACGCTGATACAGGACTACCCTAGGGATGTGAGATATGTACAGGAAATATTGAAAAAGCTTTACAAAATTGCTCGTGACGTACGCTGGATTTTGAAATAAGTCTACTTCCGTTATTAATTAATGTTTTTTTGCTGGTTCACGTTATGGATTACGTTTTAAACATCTACCTATATTTAAACTATGTGAGCTTTACACCACTTATAGTAATTACAAGCTTAATCGTGCTTTTCTCGATTTAATTTAAATAATATTTATTTCCCATCTACTTTTTACCCTTTTAAGAAGTCGAATTTCAAATATTTTTTTAACGAGTTTATTAAGGAAATATGCTGTTAAAATTTCAGCTCGCTAGGTCCATCCTGATATGGGCGGTGATGAGCTTAGCCAGGACATACCATGCCATTAGATTAAGTGCTCCCAGAGAGCAATGTAGTAGATTCGATTTTCGTTTAAGGTCTAAATTATCCTACTAATATTATAATTTATCAATGCAAAAATAGAATGGATGTATAGATGTTTGTTACTCTTTGACGCAAAAACTACCGAACGGATTTTAATGAAACTTTTGCAATAATATAACTCATACATCATAATAACACATAAGCTATTTTTATCCCGGAAAAATGTATGGTTTCTGTGAGATAGATTTGTTTATGGACTTTTCAGACCATCAATATTCTATGCAAGTTTCACAAAACCTGGCAAGTGTGTGTATAAAATTAAACTTACATATATGAATGCCTACTGGTAAAGTAAAAATGTATATACTAAACTGGATATATCTAAAATTCGCTTCGTATCGGGAAAAGTGTCAAAGGCAGCCCTAGCAAAAATCTTTTTAAACCTTATATCTTTTATACCTTCATCTGTTCAATGAAACGTATCTTACGTTTTGAGCTCCACTGTGTATAGGCTTTTCAGTTTTATCAGCATTAGCTACAGTCAATACTGAATACGATGTTTGTGTATGTGAAGTACAACCAGGACTTGTAATTAACAGTTACGCTTGTTAAATTTTAATTGGTTTTTTATATCGCCATTGATATATGTTCACCTTTTATATGATTTATCCTAGGATCTGCTTTCATTAGCGATCGACTAAAGCCTTATTAATATCAATATTGTACATTGTATGTTGCTTGTGTCGTGTTTTTTTCTTGTATGCGATAAAAAAATACTTTCTATTTCATTTTAAAAATTAAATCCATAAATAGCTTCAAGACTAATTGAAAAAAATGACATAGTTATAATGGGATATTCTTTTAAAACTATATGTTCATATTGTATGTAAACTATAGAAATTAAAGTGAATGTTCATATGTTTGACTCTATGCGTTCCTGAACCACTGATCCGATTGTGATGAAACTCTCGAAGGTTATTATATATACCCAGCGAAGGTTCCTGGCACAAAAAAAAATTCTGATGTTTATGTTTTATGCCAGCAAAGCCAGGGTAAATCGCTAGTAATATAATAAAGCACATTAAATTTTAAACCATTATGTCTCTGATTAAACAGGTCAGTGGATATCCCAGATTTACTTTGCTCTTCATACTTCATACAATCGCGCTAAGACGAGGCTTAATAACATTTATTCGTAACTCCGTTTGTAATGTAAATTTACATATTAAAACAAAAGCATTACAGTGGAAAGCTAAGGTTTAAACTCTTAAACAATACCTCGGTTGAATAGAGATGCGCCTAAACCCATTTCCCGGGGAAAATATTTTTAAGCTGGCAACACCATTAGTGCAGTGCAACGGTTTTTCGCATTTAATTTAAATTTTTACTTCTATCTCTCGTAATATTACGTTTTCAAACTTCTTTGTTTTTTTTTTATGTTGTCATTCCGCAATATTACCACTTAGATGCGCAACACTAATTTCTGGAGCGTTTAAAGATAAACTTTGATTCTTTTTTATGCATAAGATTCAAACTAAAATTGTTTTTGTGTTCCACTTGTTTTTGTTACTTGATATAATTGGTGCTTCATTTAATTATATTTTTGCATTCTAGCAAATTAATTTGTTTTGGCGTATGTACCTAGCACTGACTCTATCATAGCTAACTACAGTACTGTGTAAGTGTTGATAGTTTAATCGTTCACATCAAAGAATGGAACTGGCTGTTAAGTTCTCATCCAAAAATGTTAAATAAAATATTATAATATCTGTGGGCTTATACAAGATGGCATTCTACGCACATTAACAATCGTTATGCTTATAGAAAACTAAAAATATGTGAGAATGACATATTTAATATAACGCTTAAATCTATCATTCCCATACAATTTTTAGTTTAATATTCGTAAACCATTATGAAATATCGTGTCTAAGCCCGTTCGATCGATAATAATAATTTATTGTAATCCATACTAATATTATAAATGTGAAAGTGTGTTTATATATTTGTTTGTTTGTCCTTCTTTCACGTCAAAACGGAGTGACGAATTGGCGTGATTTTTTTTTCTTTTCTACTTTTTACCACGGGAGATTATCTAATTCCCAAGGTAAAACACATTATAAATTATAATACAATCAAAAAAATATTTATTATCAGAATTACTTGAAACTTGGCATTAATGCTCTTCAATAAAATTAAATAAACACGTGTTTTAGCATTTTTCGAAATTCATCCTATAAGGGGGTAAAATAGGGGATGAAAGTTTGATGAATAGTTTCATTCCTTTTTAGAGATTGTTTTATAGTTTTAGCGCGAGCGAAGCCGCGGGTTCTGCTAGTTTTATATATTTATAAAAAAAATATTAGTACAAAATAGATGAAACACTCCAACAAATCATATTCAAATAACATAAAATCTTTATAAATTACCGGTCAGCGTAAGGTGTTCAAATACATTTTTTGTCTTTATGTATGCAAATTATGCACAATCTCCTAAACCGGTGTCACGTAGAATTTTATAATCTATGATTCATTTTGACAATTGACATTCTGTTTTTAAAAAAATACATGAGGTGTGACGTAATTTACATACGAAGTTAAAGAATACAAATTAGGTAAATTTAATAAAATTATATTTAATATAATACTATAAAGAGGCAGAGTTTGTTATTTGTTCTATTGTTTATTTGTTTGGTTGTTCGAACGCGCTTATCTCAGGAACTGCTAATCCGATAACTGCTAATTTCAATATTTTTTTCATTAAATAGCCCGTTCATTGAGATAGGCAATAGGCTATATATCATCTGCTATAACCCAAGGGAGCGGTGCAGTAATATAATTAATATATATAGTATATCTATTCGGTGTTCCATAATAACCGTTAAAACGTACCTAGGGACGAAACGAAATAAACATTATTAGCGATACAGAGGCCGAATCTATAGTTTTTAGAATTTTGGTCTGTCTATCTGTCTGTCTGTTATCGCATCACAGAAAAACCACTCGGGGGATTTTGATGAAATGTGGTATGGTGATGACTTTTTACCTCGGGAAATTATCTCATTTCTGAGAAAAATACAAAAACTGCAATCTAAGCGTATACTAATATGTAAAACCTAAGAATTTGGTTTTTGGTCATCTGAACACGGGCGGAGCCGAGGGTAATGTTAGTATTAAATAAAGGAATATTTATTGTTGGTTATATTCAAATTCAAAATATTTTATTCAGCATTAAACTATTACAATTTTTTACTGACATCATGAGCCTACTACCAGTATATGAGTGACACTCAAGGATGTCTGTAGCTTTCTATTAATAAAATGATTTTCAGAATCTCAGTAATTTCAGAGATTACCTCATATATCCAAACTCACATTTTTTCCTACGTACATTTTAATAGTACTCAAACAAATATTATTAAAACAAATATTTTTTTCAAGTTACTATTGAGATTTCATTATAAAATATAAATAACCCTACATATTTCAACATCTGTCGATAAACTGAAGGGGACAAGTGCTTATAATGTGTTTATAGAATTGTGTTCAATAAGCGTGCAACGAAAGTGTCACCATTGACCATTTATTGACGTGGAACACTTCTAAAGATGTGTAGGCGGAATAATCTCGACCTTCAAATTTCATATATGGGTGCTAGATTGGATTTTTATTTATACTGACCTCACTAACTAAATATACCAATGTAAATGAGCTAAAAATTATTATAATACTAGCATTACCCGCGGCTCCGCCCGCGTTCAGATGTCCAAAAACCAAATTCTTAGGTTTTACATATTAGTATACTCTTACAATGCAGTTTTTGTATTTTTTCTCCCCGCGGTAAAAAGTATCCTATATGTTGACCCGGATAACCAGCTGTCATCATACCAAATTTCATTAAAATCTATTAAGTGGTTTTCCGTGATGCGGTAACAGACAGACAGACAAACAGACAAAAATTCTAAAAACTAAAGATTCGGCCGCTGTATCGATAATAATGTTTATTTCAATTAAATTTTCCAAAAAATATTTAATGTACAGATTCGACTTAGTTACAATTTTATTATATGTATAGATTTAGTATTAAAATTATTAGTTTACCAGCAGCAAGCAAGCAATTTCCTACAAGCAATATAAAGAATATCTTAAACATCAATTTTTATATTTCTGACTTCGAAATTGCCGTACCCATACTTCCATACTAATATTATAAATTTAAAAGTATGTTCGTTTGTTTGTTCATCTTTTACGTCGAAACAGAGTGAGGAATTGACCTGAGTTATTGTGTAGAGATAGTTGAAGGGTTGGAGAGTGACATAGGCTACTTTTTTACCGCGGGAGATTATCTCATTCCTGCCTAGAGTACGGACCCGAGCGAAGCGAAGGTGAGTCGCTAGCTTAAATATAAATTTTCATTCCGTATTCAATCATTTAAAACAAATTTTCTAGATACCTTTATCTGTGCTATCCTGGAATTTATAACACTGTTGTACTAAATTCCATACTTGAAGACCTAGAAATTAAAACTATGTGTCATCTGTCAGTAAGTAAATTAATCAATTTTGGATTTCCATTCATACATTGTCAAAAAATCTCTTATTTAGAAAAAACTATAGGTTTTTAATTTAACTATCTGTAAATCTATAAACTCTTGAACCACCATAAATCCACCGATTTCTACTTCTAACTGTATTTCCCATACACCTATGTACAAAATATATATAAATTTACTTATAAAACCGTAGATAAAATGCGAAAAGCTACAATTTATTCCTAGTAGCCATCCACTATCCATTCCCTTGACCACGGTTATTTATATGTAGAGCAATATAGAGTCAAGTCACGTCAAAAGCGTTGCCGAACCACAGTAGGTGTATATCACACGCTGACTTCATATGACGAATGCACCCACCTACTTCAGTTTTAAACATGAAATATTGGTCAAATGACAAATATTTATGTTATGACATTTAATGGAGATACAGTAGAGCGATAACAATATGTCTTTATTCTAAAGACAGCGGGGACGTTCAATAGCGAGCCAGCGAGATATCTTATAGTGATCGTGTTCGTTCTGATTCTCTTGGGCAGGTTTTTAAAAATATTTAGTTTGGACGTCATTTCAAATCATTTTACCTATATTCAAATATTTGTCCTGTAATAACATCAAGTTCATTGCCTTTAACACCTCCAGGTAAATTTCTAAGAAAATAATTAAAATTCTAAGAAATCTATTGTTAACTGACACGCCCGTCGGCGAGTCCGCGATCGTGGAGGGACTAACTCAGATCTTTTTCTTTAAATATTATTAGTCAGTTTTAAACCTGTAATAGTACTTACTAAAAATATGAAGAAAAACAATTTTTAAATATAAGGTACATTCGAACACCACCCAAGGCTACAATTTGTCGGATTTATTTTTGGTTCTTTACCGCGGGACCCGATCTAAGGCCGTTACTGATTGACAATATCCGATTTCCCACACAAAATGTCAGGAGACGTTTTTAACCTTTTTATAGTGAGGATAAACGCGATTGCAGATTTTTATTTTATTTTTATATACATGGTGTATTATTTTATAGTAAATCAAAATGGTAACCTCGATTTATTTATTTTACTTTTTTTTTGTAATATTTCATTATATTTTAAGCTAGATGCGACGGATTTGTCTGTGGAATTTTTAAGTTGAAATTTCCTGAGAACGCTGAAATATGTTTAATTGCATGTCTAAAGCAAATTTTAAGCTATAAATTAAGTAATAAAATTACTTAGTCACAAAATATTTTTCATATAAACTTTGCATCCCTTATCCATCGTCTTAAAGACAGGCTGTCAAAAAATCTTTTATTAGTTGATACCCGTGTCAAATTTTAGCCCTCTAAGTCTAAGGGTTTTGGTTTGCACATCATTGGATATAATTAATTCAGATATGACATGTGGTTGTAATCTACACATATAATAAAATTGTAACTAAGTCAAATCTGTACATTTAAGATATTTTTTGGAAAATCTTATTGAAATAAACATTATTATCAATACAGAGGCCGAATTTATAGTTTTTAGATTTTTTGTCTGTCTGTCTGTTACTGCATCACAGAAAAACCACTGAAGAGATTATGATGAAATTTGGTATGGTGATAGCTGGTTATCCGAGTCAACATATAGGATACTTTTTACCGCGGGAAAATATCTTATTTCTGAGAAAAAATACAAAAACTGCAATGTAATAGTATACTAATATGTAAAACCCAAGAATTTGGTTTTTGGTCATCTGAACGCGGGCAGAGCCGCAGGCAATGCTAGTTTTATTGTATATTTTCTATCATTTCGCATATAACATCTTAATCTTTTATACATCGATAATATTATATGTAATCGGTAGGTATATATTGGATAAACTGGAGCAAACAAAATTAGACTTATTGTTCAGTTGCCACACTACAACTATCTCGGGGCCCGTCTTTCGCTCGCTTCCTCAGCGGTTTCCGGTTCTGCCGGTGGTGTAAGTTGGGGTAGAAAGCGTTATAAGAAAAATTTCATTTTATTGTAAGGACATAAAAGATATTTGTATTTCTTTCTATTATCATTATTTATCTTTTCTAGATATAGATAAATTCGCATTATTAAATCATTAAATTTCATTAATAAATAAAATAGCTATCTGACTTCTAAAGAGATTTTATTGTATACTAGCGAAAAACAAAAAAAAATCTATCCCACGAGAACCGTACATTTTTTGGGATAAAAAGTAGTCTATCTGTTATTCTGATATATGACCTATATTATTGTAAAGTCTCATTAAAATCTATTCAGTACTTTTTTGCGTGAAAGAGTAACAAACGCCATACATCTAAACATCCAGACATACATACATCCTCACAAACTTTCGCATTTACAATATTAATAGTAGGATTCCAAGACTATCTCTTCATGCATTGGAATAAAATATAACCGAACATTTATGTCAGTATGTATGTCATGTCCGTGCCATATAACTCAACGTCTTAAACGATTAATACATTGAGACGGCAAGATGCTAAATTTAAATTATTATATTATTACTAGCATTGCCCGCGGCTCTGCCCGCGGTCAGATGACCAAAAACCAAATTCTTAGGTTTTACATATTAGTATACTCTTACATTACAGTTGAGATATTTTCCCGTGCTAAAAAGTATCCTATATGTTGACCCGGATAACCAGCTGTCATCATACCGAATTTCATCAAAATCCGTCCAGTGGTTTTCCGTGATGCGGTAACAGACAGACAGATAAAAATTCTAAAAACTATAGATTTGGCCTCTATATCGATAATAATGTTTTTTTCAATAAGATTTTTCAAAAAAAAAAAATATTCAATGTACAGATTCGGCTTAGTTACAAATTTATTATATGTATAGATAATAATTATGCTAATATAAATGCGGGCATTCAAAACATCTACAATAGCTATTAAAGAAAAAATAATATAATGATTTTTAATGTCATTGCTACTTCAACGTTTCAGGCTACGTATAAAATTAACTTGAATATCAACTTGAAACGAAATCATATTATTAAACAATTTATTTCAGTAAATTCTTTTACATGATATTTACTGAACTGTTAATATGTTAAGATTTTTTCACAAATATTTATCAACGAGTGATTAATTTATGTTTGCGGTTCCGCTCGAGTTTATTTATGTTTAGCTAGCGGCTCACCCTGGCTTCGCTCGAGTTCGTCTCTAGGAAAACAAAAACAAACCTATCCCATGGGAACCGCACATTTTCCGGGATAAAAAGTAGCCTATGTATTATTCCAGACTATATCTCTGTGCCAAATTTCATCCAGATCCGTTCAACCGTTCTGATATGAAAGAGTAATAAACATCCATACTCACAAACTTTCACATCTATATTGATTTCACTTATATATATGATATGTAGGCTATACAAATTTTAAAAAATTATTCAAATCTATACATATAATAAAATTCTGAGTCGAATCTGTACATTAAATATTTTTTGGAAAATCTTATTGAAATAGTCATTATTGTCGATACAGAGACCGAATCTATAGTTTTTAGAATTTTTGTCTATCTGTCTGTCTGGGACACATCACGAAAAAACCACTCGACAGATTTTGATGATGATACCTGGTTATCTGGGTCAACATATAGGATACTTTTTACCGCGGGAAAGTATTTCATCTCTGAGAAATCTATACTAATCGTTTAAACGTTCATAGGGGCGAAACCGAGCGGAGCGAGAGTGAGTAGCTAGTTGGATTTATAAATCCGAGGTTTTGCGCATTTAAACAAATAAAAAACTTTTCAGCATATACACAAGTATAGATTAACAAAACTTTCAATAACTGAGGACGGGAAACAGTACAGTACATTTTTTTCATAAAACTTTTATTCACTGAAAGGTCAAATTTCTTAAAGTTAGACCATCTCATGCTATTGACCTTATTTGCCTATTAGCCATTGAACTACTTGATCTCCTAAAGAGATATTCATTTAAATATTATAATTAAAAGGAGCTTTCACTGTTAGCTACACAATAGACGCAAGCTGACATTTTAAGTTATCTTGCTAAAGCGTTTAATAAATCAGCCAGTCATCTGCTATGCCTTGAAACAAGATTGCCGTCCCGAAATAATACGATTAAGCGAATGAAAGGGCCGAAATGTACAAAAGCAAATGTGATTACAGCGTTCACTAAAAGAAATAAGTAATATTTCTTACGATACTGCCGCCGCCTCTTCCTTCTTTTTGTACTCATTGGCTTATTCACATAACATATGTTGTAAAAATATATTAATCTTTAAATTAAGTGTTGGAAATAACTATAAGTAAAGGCAAACTTAAGTGAAAACGGTAAGTCTTGAAACATTTAACAAATAAAATTTATTTTATTACGTGTTTTGAATGTAAATTCTATAATAATACTTATATACATTATACTAACCAGTAAACTGGTGTTTATAATTCCTCATTGTTACCTCAAAACACGACTCACCTATATTTTTTAGGCTAAAAGCGTATTGGAATGGCTTGTATTGTTACAATTTGGCAAATGTCCGTAAAAAGGGCGATTTTTATAGTTAAATACTATATTTTTATAACAAAAGCGGACGAAACTCGATAGCTGCTAGAGGTAACCTGACAAATTGTCGTCTGCGAAGTTGTCACCCTAGAGACATCACAGTTAGCGAGAGCAAACAGCGCAAGTTTATATTTAATCTCGGTCAAACATCTGAAATGGTACTCATTTAAACTGGCTCAAGAAAAAGTATAAAGAATATCCTCATTTCCAAAGTGCTACGTTGATCATTAAATTTACGACTTATATTTTGCTGTATTATAAGAGATAAAATGTTTTATAAAATTAAAATATGGACCACTACTCATTAAAGTATTGAAAAGGTAAAATATACAGCCAGTGTGGCTAGTCTAAAGGTTTCTAGTTCGATTATGAAAGGAATGTTACATACCGAAAGCTGAAAACAACAAAGGACTGTTTGGCGGACTAAAGAGCAGAGAAAAGAACTGACTTCTAAACTACGACCGACCTAATCTAGGCAATTTTATCTACGTAACTGACCTGCCAGCGGAAAGATGTTAATAATGAATGATGACTACATGCTACCAAATTACTGGTTTTCTTTAAATATTTCATTAAATCAATGCAGTTTTAATAATTTCTAAGTTCTTAAAATCATTTCTAAGTTCTTAAAATCATTTCTAAGTTCTTAAAACTGAAAATGATCAATACAAATATGTATGTAGGTATTAATTACCATTGGACCAAATTTATAATATAAGGGTGGATATAAAAACTATTTAACAACGTCTTTCTATCAGATATAAAAACTGGGTCAAGCAATTACCATACTTGATTGAGCGAGATTTTATTGGTAATGATTACAGTCGGGAATGAAAAAGCTTCATAAAAGTTCGGTCAAATTAACAATTACAGAAATGGTCTAGAAAATGACTAAATGCCATTTCATCGTTTGTTGGAGCTAAATATTCTAATTGTGCAAATGTTTACGATAAAAGCAAAAAATGGTCACAAATTTTACAAAGTAAGTACCAAAAACTCATAGAAATAATATTTGATATTCATGAGTGATCGTGAATTCTCAATTGAATAATAAAATTGGTTTTGCATGTTGAGTGAAATTATGATAAAGTGGAAAAATTGGAATGCTTTAGATAAACATGTTTTTGAAAGTGACTAACAATCCTCCCACTTTTACCCACTATGTAGTGTTACTGCAGTTTTGGGTTACCACTTTTGGGGTACTCTTGTTTTTATAACAGTATAGATTCTAAAACTTTCTATTTCCGATTTTAAAGCTCACAACTGGTAAGCAATAAGCTTAAAAATAAAGTCTTCTAAAAATTAATTTACTACACAAATATACACACAAAAAACAAACATAAATGCTTAAAATTTAGTATTAAATTATTATTAATTTTATATTTCAATTTAGTTATGAATTCATGTTAATAAACCCAATAAATATATTTTGCTACGTATGAATCAATGAAAAGGAATGAATGGATAAGAAAACGGATGCAAAGTGCGCAGATCTCAACACTTATATCGCATGACTGGTTGTTCTACGGTACAGTGATTTGCAAAACGATAGATTCAATGATTCATTCGTCTGAATCAACAGAACTAACAAAGGGTAAATTTAAACTCAAAGAATAATATTGAGTTGTAAACGTGTGGCTATCAGTTTTGAGTTCAAAATAATTAAAAAAACAATTTTAAAATTATGGATGGACTAACCTCTGCCATATTTTTATAGGTATCTTGTGAATTTTGTTCCAAAAACAAAGCATGTGAATGCTTTAATAATTCTTAATTTGTATCCCAAAATGTTAAAAACATGCAAAAATAAACTGTAATCGGACAGAACCTCGTACGGAAACGACGTAGATACGAATTTTAATCACTTATTATATTTAAGAAGGCTGGCAGAACGCTGTCATTTTGTCAAAGATATCATCTAACTCTTGCCAAGTCTCGGGATCTGGCCGCTTATTATCACAATTTCTCTAAATTGCCTTATAAGAGGCAAACGACAGGCCAACTAACGTCTCAGATACAGAGATATCGTCATTTGCATAAAATGAATTCCGTACAACATGAAGGGCGTGTCTCGAAATATTGCCAACAAGATTATTTTGATATTCCGTGAAATATTTGACATTTCGCGTTGAAATTTAATCAAACTGAACTTAATTTACAAACATTTCACACAGTAGTTGTAAAAGAACACGTAAAACAAAATAAAATATTTGACACAGTGATCAATATTTTTTATCTATCTGCACGATTATAACAGCGTATTTGCGATAAATTAATAGTGTGGTCTGAATCTCATTGAGCAAAAACAACTCTCTACAATCTAGCTGGTTCCCGTTAATCTAAGAATAATGGCGTCGAAGATTTATTGAGAGCTGGATAAAAACAGCCTAAAACATTCCTGATTGACAGAATGATGTAATTGTAATTAAAAGTTGGCGTGTTACTATGTCTACCTTTGAATATATAACTTATACTAATTAGAAGAGAATCTTTTCAAGATTCGGAACTTGTCGCTCCGAGAACTTCGGCGGGGACTGTCGCACGCTTAATTGGGAACCCTAAAGAATTCCCTTGGTTAAGAAATTTGTTTTAGCGAACAAACTAAGGTTGTGGAACTTAGTTTCCATTTTCGAACGTGCACGCTCATCTTATTATACGTATCTGAACACATATCTGTAATTAAAATTTACAAAGACATTTACGTGAAAGTCATATTGATGCGAGATAAGTTCGTCGTATATAGCGCGTGGAAGTCTCAATTCAATCAGTATGTTACGAATTGAATACCGAATTGATAAAGCCTACCCTAAAACGGATCATTAATTTTATCTAGGCTTCAATGTTACAGCGGGATTTGAGATAATCTCCCGAAGATGTGATTGCGTATGGGGATACGAGTGCTTCGGTAAATATTACTTACATATCAGCTTCGTATGATTACTTCACGTTTTAAACGCAAATGTATTTAAATATATTTTGTGAACATTTTAATGAATGTTTATTGCTCAATATACCTATTATTATTATCAATTATAGTCAAAATCAAAATATCTAATGTCTTTATTCAAATAGATTTTTACAAGCACTCTTGAATCGTCAATTTTACATTTAATATTTAAATTAAATGTCAGTATAGTCAGTCCGTGAGGAACCTACCATCGGCTCGGAAAGGCAATACTGCTGAGAAGAACCGGCGATAAACTCAACAGTAGCTCTTTTAAAATAATAATTGTGTACAATATTGTAATACAATAATAATTATATACTATTTATGTATTTGTAAAAGTTTGATGTAAAAGAAACTTTTTTTCTTACATATATTCAAATATAATATATTAGAATATAAGTATCTATATTTAATATATTTATATACATTTCATTATGTGTTGGCATCCATCTTGTAGCGAATTCCGTGTAACTGTTACATGCACAAGGAAGTCTCTAGCCTCTAGGCGCGTTAATTAAGCAAGAATGTACGTACTCTACTGTATTCGGCGCACCCCACAACTTTAAGTCAAAATCCGAAAACTTACTTGGAAATTTGTTTTGCGTCTTCACGGATCTTCATTAGGTTTACGAGTCCAAACTTATTACGTATGTTTGACTGGGGTGTTAGTGTTGCGGTGTCGTGACACTTCTAATCTGGCGATGTTCGAATTTGTACTAATTTCGCATCGCATACAGCCCAAATCGGACCAATTATAAAGCCGGGTCGTCTCAAATTTGGAGCAATTAGATGAGCCAACGAACTGTGTCGCTCTCACTCGGTTTTGTCGGCAATATAATTTATTAGGGAGGCTCAAAGTTGCCGGCTCCAACCCTTAAAGACTCGAGTGAAATTTGATTACAGATTCTCTAAACGTGTCCCCTCGCCGCACTTCAAGTTTAAACGGATGAGTCCGTTTGCAGCTTAAGCCCATACATCCGATACATCACTGTGTACAGACAGTATATAAATTAATTTCAAGCATTTCGGCATTCGGTTCTATTAATTTAAACTTCAAGTACTGCGAGAGATTTAAACGATAACGTTGCTTACCGTTTAGATTTATTTTCGCAAAGGACGTGTAACTCCAACGTCTAACCTGTACACCCTAGTAGAGACTGACAGGGTATGGAGAAAAGTAAATATTTTTTTTATAGGTACTTTTTAATAAGTGTCATAACTATATGATGTGAATGTAAACAATAAATTATTTAATCACAAAAACTTCTATCACAAGTATACACACCGCATAATCTTGTTCCATAATAAATGAATGCCCCCAGCGGGACTCGAACCCGCGACCGCTGGCACAGCAATTAGGTTGACTACAAACTGAGCCAAACATGTCGTCAATATATTAGAACACATTATAAATTTCAATTTATTATAAAGCTGCTCGCTATTCAAGAATTAGTTAACTCAGTTTCCGATATATTTAAACTTAGCACATATAATATGTTGCTATATAACTTCGTAATAGTTCTCGGAGCGAAACGGAAAAGCGCAACATAGGGTCGAGTTAAAATGTCGTTTGTATCACTCATCGTAATTTAATGACAATGTCCGCTACACGAGCACGCTATAGTAAGTTGAAGTTGAGTCGCTGTCTGTACATACGAGTATGTCTGTATTTGAGAAACTAGACAAAAATACATATTGTATTTAAATATATATGTAATAGTTATGTATATGACTTATATAATATATTTCATATATAAGTAAACATACCTTAAAAAGAAAATTAAAAAAATAATAATAAAACAGATAATAAAATATATGAGATTTTATATAAGGTATAGAAAATTGTTTCTCGGAGCTTAAACTATTCCAATAATAGAGATATAGAAAGCTCGAGATTCCGTCTTGAAAAGACATTCTTCTCTGGAATCAATTAAATTCTTTGTCGTACCTTTCCCTCTATTTTCTTAAATCGCCAGGGAGGTACATCAAAAAGCCTTTACTGGAAAAGGCCAATTAAAGGTTTTGAAGTTGATTCAACAAATTTCATCGCCTTTGTAGACTTTATTGACATTGGCCATTGATGCCGATTGCCGTTTGAAGTCACAATTTTGTGGAAAACGTATTTTTCCTCTTGTAGATATAAAAATAACTGACGGATCGGAATTATATAATAACTAGCGGACCCGACAGACGTTGTCCTGTCTACACGTCTTTAATTTGAAAATTTAAAACTTTTTTTAATAATTTTTTTGATGAAAATTATTATTCAAATTGTGAATCTAAACCATTCCCAGATCCCCTTGAACACACACAAAAAATTTCATCAAAATCGGTCCAGTCGTTTGAGAGAAGTTCAGTGACATACACACTCACAGAAGAATTATATATATAAAGATTATAACATATTATTTCATTTTGAATACATGGATGAATGTTACCTTTAAACTGTAAATAAAACCAAATATATTTGTTGTATTTATGTAGCACAGACAAAGCTTTTATTACATAAAAAAAATTATCGAATTTCGTACTCAATTTGCTACTTCATCGTCAAGTGGATGCTTAAACCTAGTTAGTTAATTTACTTTTGTTGCTGCTTTTTCTGTTCAGTTACACACGATTATAAGTTATGACGACCGACCCGGCTGTGCGTGGGCTTTTGTTATAATATAATAGAGCAATTTTACATTGAGAAAATATGGGATGTAATGAAGTCAAACAAATATGGTAATAAATTATAGCCATTTAGTAAATAACTTTCGTTCATGTTGATATTAAGATTAGAAGGCGTTTCAGATGAAATGGCTTCCGTGACTTTTGGGACAAATATGTATCTTAAAGTTACCTAATAAATCATGAAAATTACTTACAAACGAACCTCTGCCTAATCAATTAATCACTTGGGATTGGCTGCTCGTGTAGTCTCTTGTAATAGGGTCTCGGCGACCCGAGGAAGGGTTGATTTATGAGAAAATAATACTTATGGGGAAATTTTACACTTTCGAAAAATAAAAACCACTTGAGAAGTTTCCAATTGCCTCACAAGAAATTCGTCTTCCGTATCCTAAGTGCAAACCTCGTAACTAAATGTGGATTAAATAGCTCTAGCTGAATCAGTTTTTCGTAAGTTTCGTTGCGCAAAGTTTCACAATTGCAAACCGAGCCGTTATACCCCTTAGTGTGTCGCAAATCACTGTCTTTCGCTTCCACTATCAACTTTTTCGTTTGTAACGTAAGTGCTAACTTGGATAGAGTTATTGACGCTACCACTAAATCAGGCAAGTTTACGAGTTATCTCACGAGGACTCCATCACGTCACGGATTTCCTGAACCCTGACGTTACGATCTATTGAGACCAACCTCTATAAAGAACCCTTGCCCTTGTTACGTCGTCAATGTTGTTTAACACTCATAACTTATCAACAATGGACTATTACGCTGGGCAAAAACTCCTACGGATCTTGGTGAGCTACAAAAATACACTGTTAACCCAATTCCATTTTATGCAGCCCTCAAAAAGCTTTTCCCGGCTTATTGTTCGAGCATATTGGCTGTTCCTACCTTTGCAGCTCGTTAAATAAATGGAATCGTCCACCAAATATTGTATTTTTTACAATTGCTTCTTGAAATTTTAAGTGCCGCAGAACATCATCGACTAGGACACTTTTGCGTTTGTATTTGCATGCCGTCTTGGAGCCTTCAATCGTTGCAAAATAATTCAGATACCAGTCACGTAATTGTGCCACAAATTTATACGAATAGAAATCTAAGGTAATTACGGAGAAAAGTGTTTCGACATTGTTGCATACAACACCTAAACGTTAATTTTATTTATTTTACCTATTTTTAGTAAAATATTTAGTCCCTTATAAAATTTAGTTTTAGAAATAAATTATATTAAAAAAAACCATCTACATAAACCATTTTATCGCTTTTCATATAAATGATTATGTATTTCCCTCGAAGATCAAATGGCGTAAAAGTATCATGGCAATTTATGTTAACGGCACTTAAAGCCGAAGTTCGGTAAACGGTGCGTGCCTCTGCGAGGTGGTGGTTTAAATTTTTATCAAATTTATCCGAGAAATTGTTTTACCTCACTGCTTCAAAGTGTCAAACCTGATTCATTTATGACGGATTTGCTCGAACACCTGTCGTTAAGGTGCCCATGTCTCGCATTCTGAGCCTGATAAAAGAATAACAGGGCTTATTGTACTTTAAAAAAAAGTTTACGAAGAATTATTATGCCGCAAAATATATTAATATATGTTGTTATATTTATTTTTATTATTATTATTCTTTATGTAATTAGTTTTTTTTTTTTTCAAAGTATATAGTAAGGGATTATATCCCATAGAAATCTATTGTAAGATAACTTCGATGTCCTTAATACAAACTGTATGAAGTATAACTGTATCATATGTATATTAGCTGTTGCCCTCACTTCGCTCTGAACACATTTCTATACACTATCATTGTATAAAAAAACTAGCGCCTCACCCGCGCTTCGCTCAGATTCGTCTTTAGTTACGTTTTAACGTTTAGTATAGATTTCTCAGAGATGAGATTTTTTCCCGCATAAAAAAGTATCCTATATATTGACCCAGATAACCAGCTATCATCATTCATCATACCAAACAGACAGACAAACAAAAAATCTAAAAACTATAGATTCCACCTCTGTATCGATAATACTCGTAATAACTATTTCAATAACATTTTCCAAAAAATATTTAATGTACAAATTCGACTCTTGAGAATTTTATTATATGTATAGATATTTAAATTATAGCTTATTAATACACTATTCGTTCGCCAAGCAACAAGATTTCAGTTTTGTATTTGCGGCACTAAATTTTATCGTCACCCTATCCCTTGCAGACAAGCGGTGTAATCCTCTTACGAACGAACGAGATATTAAGCCATAATTATTGTGCCTTGCCACACCTACTAACCTTTTTATGACTTATTATTAAATTATTGCTCCCTAATGATATTTGCATGGTAATATAGATTACTGTTAGAAAAACGATACTTTAATGAAAGATTACAATGAATTTTTGTCATATTATCTAGACACTTTTACAGAAATAAATATTTTGCTACGGGGCTTGAGTTATGGATACCAGGTAGTTGATACACTACATATATAATTTTAAACACATACATATTAGAATATAAACACTCATGACTGAAAAACAAACATTCGTGCTCATCACACAAATGAAACCAGCGGGACCCGAACTCGACCGCAGACACAGCAAGCTGGGTCATTACAAACAGAACCAAACGCGTCGTCGACACATCGAAAACTTATGGTTTTGATTCTATGGCTAAACATATATACATATCCCGAAAAAATAAGTTTAACTATGATTATTATGTAGGGAAATCGTTCTTTTACGTCTTACTTACGGGTTGTTTATGTATAGATTATTTTCATTTCATTATAACAAGTTACTGGACAAATATAGAGGCAATTATATCGTTTGGCTTTAGCATCTATTTACTATGGCAATTACTGAATTTAAAAAACTTATAATATGTGTATAATATACCTAATATGTATATATATCGTACTTTCACGCATCTAATATTCGCAAACACATCTGGCAAATATGTATTATAATTTCGCCAATTGTAAATATAGCTTTCAATTCGAGCCCAATATTCCGCAGATGTCATTCGTTTTCGAATTATTGTTTTTTCTCCACGCCTCGCCATTACATTCTTTACGAAGATTTCTGGCATTCGGGAACTTGCCGGAATATTGTAAAAAGTGACGCTCCCCAGGGAACACTTCGATTGTCTGCGGAACGTTTTTGATGGAGAGACTTTACGCGGCCTGTATTCTATTATTTTTATGTTTATTGCTAGACCTCTTTATTTTTACGTTCCATTTTATGTTTAGTTAAAATAATATATTCTACTTTATTAATGATAAACTTTATAATAAACTAGCATTGCCCGCGGCTCCGCCCGCGTTCAGATGACCAAAAATCAAATTCTTAGGCTTTACATATTTGTATACTCTTACATTGCAGTTTTTGTAATTTTTCTCAGAAATGAGATATTTTCCCGCGCTAAAAAGTATCCTATATGTTGACCCGGATAACCAGCTATCATCATACCGAATTTCATCAAAATATATCCAGGTTTTCTCGTGATGCGGTGACAGATAGACAGACAAAAATTCTAAAAACTATAGATTCGCCTATTGTTAATACTGACTATTTCAATAAGATTTTCCAAAAAATATTTAATGTACAGATTCGACTCAGAATTTTATTATATGCATAGATAACAGATCAAAAGCTTGACAGTACCATTACAAACAAATAAAAATTCTATTCACTTTGAAGCTACTTTCAGAATTATTCACCGAACGTTTTCTTTAACCCATATACCTGCTGTACAATTTCATATTTTGGTTTTCAAAAGCGCTCTCAAATAAGCCTTGTACTTGCATTTAATGACTGCCCTCTATAAACTTAGAAATGTCCAACAAAAAGGATCAATTTATATTCAGTTGTAAATTCAAAGATTTCATTTCTGATTTATTTTTAGAATATACTTTATTTTTCTGTAATGCTTAGATTTCCAATTTAAAGAAAGAGGCTACGAAGTTGGAACGGTATTGAAATATTTCTGTAGCATTATTGTAAGTATCGTGATGTAATACTATCTTGGACATTTAAATGACAGATATCTTCTTATTTACGGAAATAACTTTTTCGAGCCATTAATGTGGTATTTAAAAGTGAATGAAAAAACCAAATGGACGTTAAAAAAACAGTTGTGCTCAATGAACTAGATGCGAGCCGGTTATGTGCCAAATTTGATTTCGTTGGCATAGGTAGAGCGGACCACTCTAACTATTCTCTCTCTCTCGTCATTAAAATTGCTTAATTTATAAACTAGAACGATATCTGGTTACTCGTTTTTCTGTAAGTTTGATTTAATTAATAGAGACCTTATTAAACTTTTATCGAATATTATATGTTCATTAGAGAAATATATTATATATATATATATATATATATATATATATATATATATATATATATATAATAAATTTTAAAACTGAAAAACTATCTATGTATGTATTATGAAAGTAATTATTGTACTGGACTGGAGACGGTGGTTGTAACGTTCTCGCTTGGGAAACCAAGTGAAGCGGGTTCAAATCCCGGGTTTCGCATTTCTGATATTTCCATGTGCGAATCATTTTCAATATGATTATCACTTGCCTTACGGTGAAGGAAAATATCTTGAGGAAACCTGCACATCTGAGAAAAACTATTAAGTTTTCGAAATACACGTGCAGTCCCCAAACCAGCACTTGGCTAGCGTGGTGGACAAAAAAGACGTTATCATAAAGAAAATTACAATATTATAAAGAAAGTTAATGAAATAGGAACCGGCCAAAGTAGGCGTGTTTAAAGATACTTAAAAAAGCATCATTTTTCGCATAAACATTTGTAGCGATATAAAATCTGATAGTCGCACAAGTTTCTTTTAAAATTTCATAACATTCGAAATTTATGCAATCTCTGCCTGAGATACTCGTACGTAGAATCGTTCGTTCCTAACCTACATGAAAGGTAACTGTGTTTTCGTACTCGTGTTGTATGTAAATGTAATATTGTGTCTTTTATATTATTGACATCTTCCTTCGCTCTGAGCTATACTATGTAGAATATTTGAATATATATTTATATATATATATATATAGAGAGAGAGAGAGAGAGAGAGCTATAAAGAAACGTCATAAAATTAAATGACTTTTATATATATATATACATATATATATATATATATATATATAGTGCATGTTAATTTTCTTCTTTTTTATATATTTAAATCGCTTCTAGATAGAAATCAGAATGGAAACATCACTAAAGGAAGCAAAAATCATATATCATATTTTTCCACAAAATAATTATTCAAATAACACCGGCTGTGACCTGACGGCGTACCACACTTTTTTCCAAACAACGAATCATTTACAATTCCAATATTTCAGGCTTAAAAGTATCACAGAGGCTGTAAATCATACATCACAAAGTATAACGCATCAATCTCGATCCAAAATTGACCTTTACATAGTCTCTAACAGCTGAACTTTATACTTCTTTATTGCACATAAGTGATATACAAAAAAAAAATTTTATTTTTTATTTAAATTTTTATTTAACAGCAACAAGACACACACTAATAAAAGCTTAATAATATTATTACAAGAAATAATAAATTCTAAGTGCTGGCTTAATTACAGATGTTAAACCTTTTCATGAAATAGAATTCAAAAATTATAGGAATTTTATATAAATTAAATTATATATAAATCTATACTAATATAATAAAGAGATAAAGTTTGTGAATTGTGACGTTGTAGGGGTAATCTCTGGATCTGCTGAACCGATTTAGATGAAATTTGGTAAGAAGATAGTTTGAAACCCTGGGAAGGACATAGGATAGTTTTTATCCCGGAAATTAGCCCTTAAGGGAGTGAAAAGGGGGATGAAATATTATATGGGGAATCAATCATTTCTCAAGTGAGGGATATAAAACTAATCATACCTATGTATATATAATAATATATAGTCTATCTATTCCATACTAACAGTTTAAACGTACCTAGTGACAAAGCCAGGCGAAGCGAGAGTGAGTCGCTTCTCAGAAGAGGTTTCAATGTCATTTTACGGGCCTCGGCCAAGCATAGTGGTGAATGAGTCGATTAGCTAGATAAGAATTGACATGTAATTCGACATATATTGAGAATAATAGCTTTCTGCATGGTACTTATAATGGTTTTGGAAATGCTTAAAATATCTAAGGTGTTTTGTTTTAGGTATCATTCCTGTAAATGTAGTACGAGTAGATATGACTATTGGTACTTTATGAACGGTCTTCACTTTCCATTTAGTTTTTACTTCTATTGCAAAAACCTTGATATTTGAAAATTTTATCATTTGCGGTCTAATCGATATTGTGAGTAAAATGGGACAGCAATATCGATAATGTATACGGTGTCTATCTTTATATATATAATTCTTCTGTGAGTGTGTATGTCACTGAACTTCTCTCAAACGACTGGACCGATTTTGATGAAATTTTTTGTGTGTGTTCAAGGGGATCTGGGAATGGGTTAGATTCACAATTTGAATAATAATTTTCATCAAAAAAATTATTAAAAAAAGTTTGAAATTTTCAAATTAAAGACGTGTAGACAGGACAACGTCTGTCGGGTCCGCTAGTATTATTATAATGCTATTAAAACCATTTAACACCTCCAGGTTTTTTAAGAAATTAATTAAAATTTTAAGAAATCTATTGTTAACTGTAACGCCGGCGTGTCCGCGGTCGTGGAGGGATTAATTTTTATTTAAAAACCTTACAAACTAGAACTGCTGAGGTTAGAATAAAATTGATGTGCCATAACCTCTAACAATAATGTAAAGCAATAAGCTAGAAGAAATAAAACTGATGGCAGCTAGCATGAACATAACTCGAATCTAAACGTCAAATACTTGAATATTTATTAGATCAAAATGTACGCTGTATTTCATGATATCTCCCAAATTTTGTTATAAATGGTTATTAAGCTAACTTTCATCTTATCTAATTAGTACTTTCTATCATATTTTAATCACTTATAACATTTAATGAATTTAAGTTGTAATATTTATTTATATATACTAAGTATAGAATGAAACCTTATTAAATGCTAATAAAACATAATATATCTATACTATATTATAAATGTGAAAGTTTGTGAATTTGTTACTCTTTAACGCCAAAACGGCTGAACAGATATGGATGCTTGGCACAGAGATAGATTATAGTCTGGAATAACACATAGGTTACTGTTTTATCTTGGAAAAATGTACGGTTCCCGTGGGATAGATTTTTTCCTTCTTTAAAACACAATCCTTACAATAATAAGTAGTATTATTACACATAATAAAGTATTATGACAATACAAAATCAATATTAATAAACGTCTATAAAACCTTTTTAAAAACAGCATATAAATGTTCTTTACAAGGATGTTACATTTAACATATACGTTGATATGAAATTGAAATGTACTAAGACACGAACAACTTGCATTACATGGTAGTGCGCATGAATGGCATTCAATTTAAATACTTTCTGCCATCAGAAAAACCCGACAAACTGGTTTGGTGTAATTTAGAGATGAATCAGACACCAGCCAGGTGCGTGTGCGACGCTCCGTCTGTTCTGCGGTACAACCGGTTTAGTGCCTGCAAAACGAAAGCTACAAGCGATATTGTGTTTTATATACATAATTATGTATATTATATATTTTGTAATATAGTTTTTGCGAGATATACAAAGGAATTTTAGTAAAATTCCTTCAAAAATTAAGACATATATGTATATTTTAACCAATAATTAAAAAACCTGGTTTTATTCAATGGTCTATTGGTAATGCGTTCTTTTGGAAACCTTAATAAAGTGGATTTAGACTCTGGAACATGTCTTGCACGTCTGAAATCTTCATGCAAATTATTTTAAATATAATTATCTAATATGGCGGTAGAAAAACTTATGAGATAACAACCGAATCTAAAAAAAAATACCTTGTATTTGAAAAACGTGCGATATCCACCAACTCGCATGTGACCAAAGCGGAAGATATTTCTTCCCATTGAGTGAATATGAATAATTTTATTATTAAACAAAGAAAGGAAAACACTAAAATCAAAAGCGAAAATTTCTAACAGTAATAAAAGATATTATAATATACGTTATTATATTTTAAATATTTTCTCCAAAAGTTTATAACTTAAAAACAACATCTCGTTGTCACCGAGCACAGATCAAGATAAAACAAAGAATGATATATGTCATCTACCGCGGCGCATACACGCATACATGGGATATTTTGTTTTTACTGAACTTTTAATTCAATGCTATGATACAGCGGCGTGGTGTTGCGAGAGCTTTACGTTCATATAACAAGTTGTGGGATGTTGCTGCGTTTAATGAGTTCGAATGAAACCTACAGGTTCAAGTGGTGTCTAGATGCTAGATAAATAATGACATCATAAAATTAATTGTAACACAGCATATAATATACTAGCGACTCACCCTCACTTCGCTCAGGTTCCACTCTAAGTACCATTCAACGGTTAGTATGAAATAGATAGACTATAGCCTATATAGCCTATAGCCTATATAAACTAAAGCCTTCCTCAATTAACGGGCTATCCAATGCAAAAAGCTTCTTTCAAATCGGATTAGTTAGTCCTGATATTAGAGCGTTCTAACAAACAAACAAACAAACAAACAAACAAACAAACAAACAAAGCATCTTTATAATATTAGTATAGATAATAGGCGATTTAAAACACGGTTGATAGAACTAAGACCGGCTGTAATCACCATCAGATCATCAGAGAGAAGCTAAAGCTTTAAAGAATAAAATATAAACGAAATGTTGGTGATTTGATAATTTACAAAATATCAGAAACAATAAATAATATATATTAAATTTTAAAATATAATAAAAAATGATGATGATGATGTTCTCCTAGCCGATTCCGGCCACGGCGGCCAATCTCAATGAGATTAGCCAACTGCGCAGGAGATATTATAGTGCTCAAGTGTACGCGCAGACACAAGTGCACTCTCTATTCCTATCACTCCCATACTCCGGTGGGACGACCACTCGACACGACCGGTGAGAGTTAAGGCGCAGGACCGACGGCTTTACGTGCTCTCCGAGGCACGGGGGTGAAACACCGCCAACTTCCCAACTCCGGGCTGTTACTGAGACTTACTATACAGGAAGACTCAATAATTAAACTTGGCCCGACCCGGGACTCGAACCCAGGACCTCCGGGTGTGCAGCCGTACATGCTAGCCACTACACCACCGAGGCAGAGCGGATAAAAAATAATAATATAGCTACACACATGTGTCTGTCTACCTTTAAATGAATGCGCATATTATCTACAATTTCCAAGACGAGTCATTCAATTACAGCAAAAACGCGATTCGCACGCGCTTATTGACAGCTTCACCGTCGTACTTATGTCGATATATGCGGTATAATTGAATATGCACCTTGTACATATTTCTATTTTTATAGCAATTAATTATAGATTAATGATTGTTGCACGTAAACTTTTTTATTACTTAAATCGAATAAACAAGTAATCAGAATAAAAATTGTTATTATTTAATTATAAAATACATGTTTTATTACCTATATTATCAGTTAATTGGTAATATATTGATTAAATTGGTGGTCTAGTGGATAGCATGTACGGAAACAGATCGAGAGATCCTAGGTTCGAGTCCTGGGTCGGGTCAAGTTTAATTACTAAGTTTTTCTAAAATATTCTCAGTAAAAGCCCGGAGTTGAGATGTTGGCGGTGTTGCTTAACTCTCTCCGATCGTCTCGAAGTATCGTCGCATTGGACTTTGAGATTCAGAGGAATAGAGAGTGCAGTTGTGTGTACGCGTACACTTGTGCACTGTAATATCCCATACACATCTGGCTAATCTCATTTAGATTAGCTGCCGTGGCTGAAATCGGTCAGGAGGATATTATCTATACTATATAATATTATAAAGAGGTAAAGTTTGCGAGATTGTGAGTTTGTGACGTTGTGGGGGATAATCTCTGGATCTACTGAACCGATTTAGATGACATTTGGTAAGAAGATAGTTTGAGACCCTGGGAAGGACATAGTATACTTTTTATCCTGACAATTATCCCTTAAGGGGGTGAAAATGGGGATGACAGTTTGTATGGGGAATCAAGCTAGGGACGAACCTGAGCGAAGCGAGGGTGACTCGCTAGTATGTAATATATTGATTTACCTAGGAAAAACAACAAATAAGGTAAAACTATACGAAATTCGTTAAGCATGTTGCATTTAACAAAGCAAAAATATTGTACAAACTTATTAGTGTTTCAAACAGAAAACATATTTTCTCGTACATAAATGAAATTACTGTTACGATACAATAAAAATTTTAAACTTTCGAAATTGAATCAATGATCACTACAGCAAACACTGTAACAAGTTAGCTACATTGAGTCCATGTAGCCCGTTATTTGAACTAGTTTGGACATGTTTTAATTAATAGAATGTTATTGATCATTATCAAAGGCTACGTTGATAAACGATTAAATGTTAGCTATTTGGTTGTCTCAGTAACTTGAAATTTTCAGTGTTAAATGTTGATTAATAACACTGTAGTTTAATAATTGATAGACTGTTTCGTTTAATTCATATTGATATTTCATCGTATTTATCATTTATAATGATGTTAATGAAGTTATATTGATCAACTGTCGACTTACCTCCGCTTCGTTCGGGTGGGTCCCTAGGTACGTTTTAATATTTTTCAACGGAACCCTAATTCTTGTTCTAAAATAAAAGTCGCCTAAGTTACTCCTTATAACCTCAGCTATTTACCAGTGAAAGGCCCGTCATATCGGTCCAGCCGTTTCGGAAATTAGCCGGAACAAACAGACAGACGGATAGCCAACAGTTTTAAAAATTGTGTTTTTCCTATAAGTACCGTATATAATTTAATATGCATTTAAAAAAAGCTCTTATTTTGACATAACAACACCTCAATTTTATTTATTTGTGTAGATTATACAAGATAACTGTTAATTTAAGCATTTCTTGTCATTATATTTATATTATTTATTTAATTAACTAAGTTACCAACAAAGTTGGCACCGGTTCTAATGTGCATAAACAGAAGTTTATGCATACTACCGTAAACAGTTAACGTGTATAATATCTAGGCACTTAAACAAGATGTCATTCTACAATTGTTGAAGAAAATAAAAAAATATATATACGTATGTAAACCGCATATTATGATTCTACTAGCGGCTCATCCTTGCTTCACTCGGGATTGTCCCTAGTGAAAGACAATAACACATTATCCCACGGGAATCGTACATTTTCCGGGATAAAAATTAGCCTATGTGCTATTCCAGATTACAATCTATCTCTGTGCCAAATTTCATCTAGATCCGTTCAGCCGTTCAGCCGTTCTGGCGTGATTGAGTAACAAACATCCATCATTCCAAACATACATAATAGTAAGTCGACAACAACTAAAATCATTTCGATATCATTTAAAAAAATCTTTTCTATAACGCCAAATGACACCTCGTCTAAGCCTTATGGTGTGCAGAAATAAAAGATATATTAAAACAAATTAAACTAATTCAAAACTTATCTAATACTAAGTGTTAAACTGCAATTACCCAAACACTTTTATAAGTATAATACAGATTTATATACAATATGATTCGCATTTAACTAACTTGAGAACAATAAACAGAACTTCAGAAGGGCCGTTTTAAACGAAGGGCCAGTAATTATGGGTCATCATTGACGCCCGAACTTTGAACTAAGTTGCCTAACAATACCCTTTGCGTGTGAAACAAAACTTAAAACTTGGCAAGAATGTGCGGTCGCCCTTCTCCCTTATGTTACTGGTCTTACTTAATATTACAAACTATATATATATATAAACTATAAATGTACTAATGTACTAATTTATCAATCAATCTCTAATATATAAAATTCTCGTGTCACAGTGTTTGTAACAAAACGGCTTGACCGATACTTATGAAATTTTGTGTGTATATTCCGTAGATCTGAGATATAGGACGTAAACTATTTTCATACCTCTAAGTGATAAGGGTGGGGTCCACCCCAAAAAAAAAAAATATTTTTTGGAAAAAAATTTTTATTAAAAATTTTCTATGATTCGGCATTAAAAATACATACAAACCGCTCTACAAATCACTCCCCTCACGTTCGTCCCTAGTACATATAATAAAATTCTAAGTCGAATCTGTACATTAAATATTTTTTCCGAAAATCTTATTGAAATAGTCATTATTAACGATGCAGAGGCCGAATCTATAATTATTAGAATTTTTGACTGTATGTCTGTCTGGGAACTCATCACGACAAAACCACTAGACAGATTTTGTTGAAATTTGGTATGATAATGGCTGGTTACCCGGGTCAATATCTAGGATGCTTTTTACTGCAGGAAATTATCTCATCTCTGAGAAATCTATATCTATTAAACGTTAAAACTTAAATAGGGACAAACCCGAGCGGAGCGGGGGTGAGTCACTAGTTTATATAATAAGTCTTCCTCTAGAAAAACGATTTTTGTGGTATATATCTAAAGCTAGACACAAGCTTATTTATTTTGTAAAAAAAAATCTAAAGAACAAGCCATAAAATTGATCAATAAGTAAGCCCTTAGAAATATTATGAATTCACGATCTTTTCCTTTACCGCATTATCAAGTGGTAATCATGTTTAGAAATGATTCGTAAATGAAAACCTCAGTGAATCGAGATCCAAGTTTGAACCCGATTTATTTGGCTTTCCATGCGAGCGCGTTGCCAATCTATATCTAATATTGTAAAGAGAAAGAAATTGTTTGTTTGTATGAACGCGATAATCTCAGGAACTACTAATCCGATTTTTTTTTGCATTAGATAGCCCGTTTATTGACGAAGGCTATAGGCTATATATCATGATGCTACTACCCAAGGGAGCGGGGTAGTAATCATAAATGTCAACAAATCGGACAGTCTTCCATACATTATTATAGAACTATTGTTGTTTATATCGGAAGTTTGAACGCGGGCGAGGCCGCGGGTACTGCTAGTCTATTTTTAATAATATAAAGAGGAAAAAATTGTATTTTTGTTTATTTGTATTGAATAGGCTATTACTGAACCGATTTAGACGAAATTTGGTAAGAAGATAGTTTGAGACCCCGGGAAAGACGTAGGATAGTTTTTATCCCGGAAATCATCCCTTAAGGCCCTTAAGGGAGTAAAAGCTTGTATGGCGAAGCAATATTAATAAAAAGTAAACAAAAACATTTAGGTAGTTTTTATTTACTAATACGATCGATCGAAATAAAGGTAAGATATATTTTTTACTTTGATAGTCTGATTTCATATTCAGTTTTCAGACTGAAATTAAAAAATTCTTTGAAATCGCCATTCACCAGTCGTTCGAAAATAATTCGCCAGTAATTCGAAACGTCGAAAACCAAAAATCTAAATAAATCCGCGAAAAATCCGAAAAGATAGTTTTTCTTTAAAAGATCACATTTGCTTATACTTTTCTTCAAACAGATATCCCGCTAAGCAAATTCTTGTTATTTCAACGCCATTTACAATACTCCATCTAAGGGCTTTCCACACAAGTACTTAACTATATTTGGAAGTTATTTTGCTACTTAGTTGTTTGAGAGCCGTCGCATTGTAGATGGCCCATTTCGTTCCTAATGAAGTTTGCGGAATTAAAACTCCTTCCATTGTGATAGTGATAACTAATGATCTTTACTAACAGCTAAACTTATAAATAAAGTTCACATAACACTTTCTTATATATACGCAAACATTTGACATCTATACCTACATATAATAAAATTGTAACTAAGTCAAATCTGTACATTAAATATTTTTTAGAAAATCTTATTGAAATAGACATTATTATCGATACAGAGGCCGAATCTATAGTTTTTAGAATTTTTGTTTGTCTGTCTGTCTGGAAATGCATCACGAGAAAACCACTGGACAGATTTTGATGAAATTTGGTATGATGTTTGCTCAACGTATGGGATACTTTTTACTGCGGGAAAATATCTCATCCCTGAGAAATCAATACTAAACTAAATTAATAACTAGGGACGGACCTAAGCAGAGCGAGGTGAGTCGCTAGTATATTAATAATAATACTAAGATATTTTTTACTCCAAACTACATTTATAATTGAAATATATTTTAAAATATGAGGTAGAATTTGAATTTCAAAGCTAGGACGAAAAGCTTATATTTATTTTATCTGTGAAAGTCCTTGCTTCGGTACGGGAGACCTAGTTCCATATAGTCGTAGGTTAATGTTCCAACTCATCCTACATACGTTGGAAATATTAATTAATGTGTAAAATATTCGAAAAAACCACGTGCAAGGGATATTCATTTTAAAAAGTTAGGGCAGGATTTAAAGTTAAATATTTGCACTATCATACTTATCTCGAAGTGTACTTTTAGAACATTTTTTCTTTTAAAGTTGGTATTAATATTAAAATATTGGTATATCACTAAATTTATACTGCGATCATTATAAATGGAATTTAACTAGTCTTTGTATAGTAGCTATTCGATCTCTTATACAAAATTATATAACATATGATAAAGTAAAACATATAATAATATTATGTGTAGCTTTTTTGTAGCTTTGTTGCGTTTTATATTTTCAGAATTAATTTTTCGGTTTTTTCTTTATTAAAGAGGTACACAGATGAAATCAATTTAAGTACTTAATATCGCACTCTTGCAATTTATATCGGTTCACGCTTGAGGTAAATACCACGTACCAAGAAAATCCGTGAGTTAAGGCTAAGTTTTCCTCCTTTTTTGAAGTCGGTAAAAATGTTTATACGTCTTTTATCATCCGATAAGCTATTATCATCGCCCCTCAATTTGTTTCCTTATAAATAATGCAAATAAACACAATACTGACATATTACATCTCATCTGTATCTGTTTCTTTTATCTCGGACAGTAAGACAGGTAAAATGATACGCATTTTGTTTATTTACATTTGTACCTAAAAAGTAACTTCTATTAAGATATAATATTTGACGAGACATTTGGCTCAGTATGTAGTGACCCTAATTGATGTGCCAGAGGTCGCGGGTTCGAGTGCCGCTGGAGGTATTCATTTGTGTCATGAGCACGATTGTTTCTACTCAGTCATGGGTGTTTATATTTTTAATATGTATATATTTAAAGTTATATATTGTGTAGTGTATCAACTAACAGATATCCATAGCACAAGCCTCATAGCTTACCATGGAACTAGATGGTGCTGTGTGTTAATGTACCAATATATTTATTCATTTATTTAATATATTGAAACTTATAACAATTTTTCACTAGCATTTTAAAAGAAAGGTCGATAAGCAAACCTCCTTTACATGTTACATTTAAAACTTTTATAAAAAAAAACAAATTACAGGATAAACCGACATAATGTCACCCCAAGTTTTAGAGGTGGCAAAAGCAGTTATAGTAGCTCATTAGCGCCAAAGTAACACTTGCAATATAAAAGAGTGACGCAGCATCCCATCTAGCGTATACATCTATTACGCTACGCGAAACGCGTGATAAAATTAACCGTATTGTTTGGATGATCTTGCAAAAAGTATCAATTCGTGTTCTTCAGAGCGTTTTAGGCTGTATTGCTTTTTAGATTATTATATAAATTATTTATGTGAATGTTGTTTTTGGGGACAAAAATATATTAAGTTGAATATTTTATTAATAAATTTAACTATACATATAATAAAATTGTAACTGAGCCGAATCTGTACATTAAATATTTTTTTGGAAAATCTTATTGAAATAGACATTATTATCGATACAGAGGCCGAATCTATAATTTTTTGGAATTTTTGTCTGTCTGTCTGAGAACACATCATGACAAAACCACTAGACAGATTTTGATGAAATTTGTTATGATATAGGATAAGTATATAACGTATATAAAAACATACATACAAATATCCTATTTTACTATTAGAGAAAAAAAAACAAAACAATATTTAATAAAAAAATCTAAGGCCACAAAGTGAGAAGCAATTATAAAATCTATACTTAACAATAATAACGCTCATTTTCCTTTTTCCAGATCTATGAGTAATATCGGGAGTTTGAACAACGCAAGGGATTTTGTCGAAGATATGTAAGGTGCGTATACAACACTTATGTTTTACATATTATCATTACCTATTAGATTATAAAAAAATTATCCATATTAAAATTATATGTTTTCTGAAAATGAATGGGTGGATATTTGTTACTGTTTCAATCCAGAACGGCTGAACTGATCTGGATGAAATTTGGCACAGCGATAGATTATAGTTTGGAATAGCATAAAGGTTACTTTTTATCCCGGAAAAAGGTTTGATTCCCGTTTTTGTCTAGTTATGACTGCAAAGTTTAGTATTTAAAAGTCGTTCTCACTTTAGTTGCCATATTTAAAAATAAATATACATACGTTTCCTTTTTATTTTTTCATATCTCCATATTATATCTCCATCTTCTAAACTGACCTAAACACATTGAATATATAAAAATCTATTAAATTTTCAGTGCCTCCAGGCTAACGTCTCAAAGGTCAAACCAAACCATTCAAACGATAACGTGAAAAGTAAAACTGCCTAAGGTTAAAAGAAAAAAGGTGTATTGAATCGGAATCCTTTCGAAGAACACTCAGCATAATGCCATTCAACGTTTATTTTATCCGACACACTGAATAATATTATTTATATAGAACGGAATGGACATTCTGAGAATATTTTTAAAGATTTTATTATGAATATGATTTATACATACATAATGAAACTAACGACTCACCCTCGGTTTCTTTGGGTTCGTCCCTGGGTACGTTTTAACGATTAGTATGGAATAGATAGACTATATATACATAGATATGATGAATTTTATATCACTTGAGAAATGATTGATTCCCCATACAAACTTTAATCCCTCTTTTTAACACCTTAAGGATGATTTGCGGGAAAGCTACCCTATGTCCTTCCCAGGGTCTCAAACTATCTTCATACAAAATTTCATCTAAATCTGTTCAGTAGTTCCAGGGATTACTTCCTACAAACAAACTCACAAACTTACAAACTTTACTTCTTTATAATATTAGTGTAGATGTGTATATTGTATAGAATATATAGTTGTTATTGTAAACGCTAGTAAAACCATCAAGCCATGACTGAAGTGGGATCGCGATGGGGTTTTTAATTAATTACTATCTAGTAAGGGGCTATGAATAACCTCGGTGCAGTATAAGTGAAGGATCTCAGTTTACATGCGTTTAATGCGAGCTTATTATTCGCTAAATGCTTGGAATTATTTTATATTTCAATGAATGCAATATTTACACAGACTTCTACTTGCTAAGTTATTACTTGCGGCATTTCTTATATACAACTAGCATTGCCCGCGGCTCCGCCCGCGTTCAGATGTCTAAAAAGAAAACTCTTAGGTTTTACATATTAGTATACTCTTACAATGCAGTATTTGTATTTTTTCTCAGAAATGAGATATTTTCCCGCGGTAAAAAGTATCCTATATGTTGACCCGGATATTCAGCTATCATTATACCAAATTATATCAAAATCTGTCCAATGGTTTTCTCGTGATGCGGTAACAGACAGACAGACAGACAAAAATTCTAAAAACTATAGATTCGGACTCTGTATCTATAATAATGTCTATTTCAATAAGATTTTCCAAAAAATATTTAATGTACAGATTCGACTTAGTTACAATTTTATTATATGTATAGATTAGTATAGTTACGATGATTTTTCGAAACATTTAGTTATGGCACTTTTGTATACCAATCATTTTCTATTGTACAACTCGCGCTCCATCTACTATACAATAATACTCCTTCATTCCAGACAGGAGTTTACTTAGAACAAGCAAATAAATGAAAGCATTTAAATCATTTAAGATGAATTCTCTGTGTTGTTTCTTCAAACATAAGTTAAATTGTTCATTTAATCAGTTAATCGTTTAACAAAAAATATATATACAAATTCTGTTTCGAGATAGACACTAAGATACATTTACAATTATTTTTTTTTTCATCTATATAAAACGTAGGTAACGAGCTAAAGTCCCCCCCAACGAGCGTTCACCTTGTCGTGGTGGTAATCCAACCGGGCGCGAAGCTAAGAAACGCACAGGGAGGTTGCCCACTTCGTTGGGCGGTGGGAGGTGACCCTCTTCGGGGGGCGGTGTACCTTGCGGGTTGCTCCTGGTACTTATCTGATAGCAGAGTGGACCTTGGAGCAACCCCATGGTTGTGGTGGTCTGCTTTGGCAGACCTGCCGTCGGGGTGTCGTAGTTGAATGCGTAAGCGATCCTGCGACGCCCCATTAAGACGGGGGAAGGTTTTGTTGGGTTTTAGTGGGTAGTACTGGCTGTATTACGCCGGTAAGTCCCACACGTCGTGCGTAAATGCATTTCCCAACGTTAAAAAAAAAAAAGGTAACGAGCTAAAGTAAGTTGGTTTATAATATAGTTTAAAAGGTATCATAAATAAACCAAAAAACAAAATATATCAGCGCGTGAGCAGCCTTACGTTGTCCGATTCGCGCCGGCCGTGAGCGGACCTAATACGATAGTGCATTCAATATGCAACTCACGTATGCATTCATTGTGTTGTTTTGCTTATATTTTAGATGATATTGATAATATCAGATGATACATGTTTATATTTAGAAATCCATCGGAATTCATAATAATTTTTGTTTTAAATAAACATATTTAAAACTATTGTTTTAGGTTGATTAGAGAAATTAAAAAAATTGTGGATAGATATGTACCTTCCATTGCATTTTGATATTTATATAATACTAGCGATTAACCCTCGCTTCGCTCGGGTTCGTCCTTTGGTACGTTTTAACGGTCGGTAATTGGTATAGATTTCTTAGCGATAAGATATTTTCCCGCGGTAAAAAGTATCTTATATGTTGACCCGGATAACCAGCTATCACCATCATCCAAATCCTTCCAGTGGCAAAACAGACAGACAAACAAAAATTCTAAAAACTATAGATTCGGTCTCTATTTCGATAATAATAACTATTTCAATAAGATTTTCCAAAAAAATATTTAATGTACAGATTCGACTCAGACTTTTAATATATGTATAGATTAAAAATAAATACTAATAAAAATTTACACGTTTAAATTAAGATTAAGATAAATTAAGAAAAATGAACAATTAAACGTAATACTTGTGTAGGTACTTTAAAGATTAAATTATTATAAATATGATATTTATTCAATATATTTTGTGTTCTAAAGTAAATAAACTTTACAGTAGAAACTATTATGCAAACGTAACCTCCTTTATAAATAAATAAACCGTTATTTTTATCCAGTACGACGTTAGGTAATAGGAGCGACTGACAAATGCAACACACAAAACGCTTTCTGAATATAAATAAATAATATGCAGCTTTTGTTTACATTATTTAAATAATATTGCTAAAGTTAATTTACGGCTTATATTTTGTACATAGTCTACAAAAATTATAATATGTAATGGATAGATTACTAATAAGGTTAATCAGGTTTGATATTTATTATTGTATATTCAAAACAGATGGCAGCCGTTTCGGATTTTTTTTGCGGATTTATTTTGATTTTTGGATCAGGACATTTTCTTCCGTGACCATGATTGCTGTAAAGTCTAAAGCTGTCCGAAAATAGGTTTATTTAAAACTAGCATTGCCCGCGGTTCCGCCCGCGTTCAGATGACCAAAAACCAAATTCTTAGATTTCACATATTAGTATACTCTTACATTGCAGTTTTTGTATTTTTTTTTCAGAAATGAGACATTTTCCCGCGGTAAAAACTATCCTATATGTTGACCCGGATAACCAGCTATCTCCATAGCAAATTTCATCAAAATCTCTCCAGTGGTTTTTCTGGGATACGGACGGACACACAGACAAAAATTAAAAAAACTACAGATTCGGCCTCTGTATCAATAATAATGTTTATTTCAATAAGATGTTCCAAAAAATATTTAATGTACAGATTCGGCTTAGTTACAATTTTATTATATGTATTGATGTCAAATATTCGTAAATCTAAGAAAGTATTAAAGAAATAGCAGCTAATTAAAAAATTCCACTATGTACTAACTCCAAGGCATAATCCATATACATATCCATATGTATATGTATGTATAAGCCAAGTCTCATGTGCTCTACGGTTACAGGTGTAGGTAACAAACAAACATACATATATACACATTTTTTGCTTAATGAATTATTATAATCAATACTGCTACATGCATATACTTAAAAGTAAATTGTTTTTTTTTGCAAAGTCGGTTAGCCATATTAATATATTAAAATAAGCTCTATCATTCAATCTCCATTAACATTATTACGCCCCAACGTCGCTATATATGTAATCCGAATGAATAAGGCTAGTTGTTTGTTTACATTTGAGTGCATTTTCCTGTTGGGCATCGACACGTGGGTGTTTCGTGCATTGCTAATTCTAGATTGTACTGGCATGGTATATTTACGTTGAAACAGTATAATTTATATGTAGTCTAACATTATATTATACGTTATTAAGTTATTTATTCATATAATTTATTCAGTTTTCTACTTAGAGGTGCAGTGTTTAATGATTGAAACTTTAAAGCATGTTAGTAATTAATTGTCAAATAACGTATTAATTAAAAATATTGCTTTTAAAATTAATCTAACATACTCTTAAATGAATTGGCTAAAATAAAATACATACTTAATCTTCTTAAAAAAGATCTGCAAAATTGATTTTAACAGTTTCCAGGGTTCCGTACCCGAATGGTGCCAACAGAAGCCTATTACTGAGCCTCCGCTGTCCGTCCGTCTCTCAGAGAGCTGTATCTCATGAACCGTAATAAGTAGAGAGTTGCAATTTTCACAGAGTATTTCTATAACCACAAATAATAATAAAAAAATACATAAATATCTTTCGTTATCGATCATCGCAGTTAATATGCTATACACAGAGTAAAAGTCATATTAATAAAAAGTACATGTGCGATGGTACGGAACCCTTCGTGTGCGAATTCAACTCGCACTTGACCGATTTTTAAGATAACCAAGACCACAAGACTAAATCTAAAGGGTCATTTAGAACGGTGGGTTAATTCTCAAATATCTTCCATCCTACATTCGGTAATCACGCACAAGTAACAAATGCAAATAATACTTTCTTAGATTAGACCATGGATGCTGTAAAGCATTCGAAACGTCGGGAACCAAAAATCAAAATAAATCCGCGAAATAATCCGAAAAGATAGTTTTATTTAAAAATGCAAATAAGGCAGGAAATGTAAATATTACTGTAATCCATCGAAGCTATCGGTACATCTTATCGTATAGAACGGGGATAAATCAAGGCACCCATAAAAGGCTAGCCTGATAGTCGTCCAGATAAATTTTATTTATTCCTTCCATTTGCTTATCGTGGGAGCACATTTTTGATTTTAATATAAAGGGACTGCAACTACCGCCCGATTCAATACACCTGTGTGTTGCAAGAATTATGCACCTCGATTGGAGTCACGAGAGGAGAAATACGCGTTTTTTATTTATAATGTATTTGTTTATATACGCCATTTTAATTTATATACTGCCTATAGCAGCATTACGAAAAGACGGACAAATTATCTATACTAATATTATAAAGATGCAGCTTTTGTTTGTTTTCACGCGCTAATCTCAAGAACTACTAATCAGATTTGAAAAAATATTTTTGAATTAGATAGTCCGTCTATTGACTATACATACATCATCTTGGAAAAATGTAGGGTTCCGGTAAAATAGATTTGTTTTTGTCTAGGGACGAATCCGAAGCGAAGCGAGGGTAGGGTGAGTCGCTAGCTTATAATATTTATGGTTTTTGCCTACAACGGGAATCAAATCCGTCAATAAACATACAGTACCTACGTAACAAATTCGCAGAAATCTATTAAATTATTCTTGCTAACGAAGTTTTCTTTGTTCACATTCGCTGTCTCCTTTAAATTACGTTCATAAATCTTCCCATAACCTGCGTCCCCAGCGTAAAGGAAATGGCAAACTCTCACGAACTCACGATCGGCGCGAGCGCATTCTATTTAAATATCCACTATGGACCAGCATTAGCAAAGTGTTAATATTTCATGAAGACTTTCAATTTAAAATTCAATACGATGGTTGAGCTTTTATTTTGAGCTTCTTTCGTACATTTGTATATGATTATGCTTCTCGAAATAGGTGCTATGTATTTTTATGAACTGGTCTTCTATTTCTCGAATTATGTTTTTTTTTTGTTTATGATATACTAGTGTTGACAGCGGCTACTCTCTTATAATAGTTAAATCGATAAAAAATCTGTGTGTTCATCCAGTATACAATTTGACCTCGTTACGAATTTAATTTAATTCTGTTAAGCTGTTGTCACTATGTGAAGAAGTAACAAACATACCTACTCATTAAAAAACTTTGTATTATAATATTGTGTGATTTAAATAACAATGAAAATTTGCGGAAAATATCTATGAACAGAATTTACCTATTTATAGAAAAAAACTAATTTCCATTATTTTTTTATTAATAGCTAAATCTTGTTAATAGCGGCTAAACAAAAAAAAGAAAATATAAATAAGGTTGATAAACAGAGAAGAAAACGGTACTGAACTGTTTCGTCTTTGCTTATATATATATATATATATATATATATATATATATATATATATATATATTTATTAACTTCCAGAGAACATTACGTTCTTTGTCGATAAACTTTATCGATAACCGCAAATTCGATGCTCTCGACCGCAGCTCTATATAACGCAAATCGTATTCGAGCTTCATTAATCGTATGCAAAAAGTATTGCTATTAAATATAAATTGTGGCAAGCCCGTAATTATAGACGGCTTTATGATTTCTGGTAATATTATTGATAAATGTATATACATATATTTATATATCGTATTTGATTATGAGTTCCAATTTCATTCGAATTGAACTTATAAAGAACAGCGAACTTCACAGAGATTACTTTTCTAATATAAAAATTTGATTTATAATATTATATACATTTAATTTACTTATTCATACCATAAATTTAATCTAAAATCATATGATACAATAATAATATACATATTCTACAGAAGAGAAGAAACTACCAAAACTATTAAAAATGTATACTAATATTAACATATACATATTATGTATGTATATTGTATATCAATAATATTATAAGTACACATAAGTTAAGTGTTACTTATTTATGTATTCATGCTAGCGACTCAACCTCGCTCCGCTCCGGTTCGTCCCTACGTTTTAAGTTTAGTTAGATTTCTCAGTTATGAGATATTTTCCCGCAGTAAAAAGTATCCTATATGTTGACCCGGATAACCAGCTATCATCACAGCAGATTTCATCAAAATCTGTCCAGTGGTTTTCTCGTGATGCGTTCCCAGACAGAGACAGACAAACAAAAATTCTAAAAACTATGAATTCGACCTCTGTATCGATAATAATGACTATTTCAATAAGATTTAAAAAATAAATATCAAAATATTATTAAATAATAAGATTCAAAATATTTAATGTATAGATACGACTCAGAATTTTATTATATGTACAGATATAATATAGTACAATACCTAGTTATGGAAATTCAAAAATTAGAATTATATCCATATGTATATTTTCTATTTCTAATAATTCTCCAAACAGTTTCCATATCAATTTGTACAAATTGATTCTGCCATATGAATCTGCATAATTGTTCAATCAAGGACGAATGATTGATTAATGTAGCGATGCACGCCTACTCGGAAGTTTATTTATCGACGCGATATATGCGTTGGCAGAACTTGATCTTGCTTGTACATTTGTAGCTGTTCAAGGTGACTTTAAACATATATTTTTATTTATATATTATGTTACTGCAAAAGCTATATTTAGAAACAATAAACAGTAAAAGCAATCTTAAGATTTTTCTTGAAATTTTTAATGTGGACTTTTATCTATAACACTAGATAAATCTTGGGATTTAGTGGAAATTCTCCGAATGCACTGTAATGACTTCTGAGATGTCTAAACCCTTAGTCTCTCCCCTGACCGTGTTGCTGTAAAGCATTCGAAATTTTTGAAACCAGTAACTAAAATAAATACGCGGAAAAAAATCGCAAAATAGTTTTATTTTAAATCTATACGTTGTATAATAAAATTCTAACTTAGTGGAAATAAATATTTTTTGAAAAATCTTATTGAAATAGTCATCACTATCGATACAGAGGCCGAAACTATAGTTTTTAGAATTTTTGTCTGTCTGTCTATCTATCTATCTGTCTGTCCATCTGGGAAGGCATCACGAGAAAACTACTGGACCGATTTTGATGTGGTATGATGATAGCTGGTTATCCGGGTCAACATATAGGATACATTTTAGTGCGGGAAAATATATCATCTCTGAGAAATCTATAGTAAAGGTTAAAACGTCACATAAAAATATTAGGGAAGCGTGCGCCACTTAGTCACCTTTAATTTTAACTAATCACTATTACATATATTTCGTATAACAGAATAATCAATTCCAGAAGTATTTTTACACTGAAAAAAAATAAGAAATATCTTGTGCTTTAATATCATGAAGTTTTATTTAGTATATTACGTCAACGTACGTATATTTTCTTTGAACAAATATTACCCAACTAAAATGGAAATGGCACTAATAAATTTTATATTACTTTTATACTTATTATATTAATATTAGAAAGGAGAACATATAAAACATATTTATGAATCTTAAACAGTATTCTGATATCCCATAAAACGTAAATCTTAGAAAATGCATAAATAAATCGTTAACTGGCAACTCGTGTTCTACTTTACACCGCGAATCATTCAGAAAATTACGCAAAGGAATCTATTGAGTTTGATCGAGTACACTATGTAGAGCGAGAATTGGCCCAATTGCCTTTGAAGATCAAGGTCTGAGTGACCATTGTTCGGTTTAAAGGTAAGGGATAAGATATTTAGGATGACAGATATATGTTCAAAATTATGTATATTCTATTGTGTTTGCCTTCTTAGAATTCAAGTTATTATGTCATCTAATAATTCATTAATTAGTGAAGTATCATATATTTTTCTGATATTAGTATTTTGGGACATATACACATATCACCATCTAGACCCATTGTAAGTTATGAGGTTTGCGTTATGGATACCAGATAGTTGATACATTACACATAATATATAACTTTATAAACGCGCATGACTGGAGTACAAACGTTCGTGCTCATCACATAAATGAATGCCCAGAGCAAGACTCGAACCCGCGGCCACTGGCACAGCAAGTACGTAACGGGTCAATTCAAACTGAGCCAAACGTGTCGTCCATTTTCTGATATTATTTGAAAGATAATAAGATCATTGATATATAAGTTACTACATATTAAACTTTAAATTAAAGCAATATATAAAGTAGTTCTAGGGTTATCGCAGTAGTCTATATTCAGAACTTAGCATTCTAATAATTAGCATGCAACAGAGCGCCACGTCATACGATTTGCACAAACTGTTACGCAAAAGAATTGGTGAAAGCTGTTTGTATTTAAATATATGTAAGTACTGGTGCATTCCTAAAGTTTGTATTGATCATACAATGTTACGTGTCTCAACTGTGATTTCTTCCACAGATGGACATTCCTAAGAAAAAATTTTAGAGTAATCTCCGCTCCACTATACTTATATTTTATCATTTTCATTTAGGTATAATTATAAATTTCAAGACCTAAAATGGTAACTGGTTAGTCGTTATTATCTGTTGGATCTCAAAAATCAAGGCCTAGATCAAATTTCCAGATCAAGTAATCTTACACAATATTATATAGATTAACTATTAAGAGTTCGTATATTTTGGATTTCTTTTGCTAACGAATTTTGTACAGTAGCAAGATTAGTATAGAATGTTCCATTTCTAAGGATTCCCAGTTAAAAGAAACCTGCTTAGTGCAACTTTGTCTATTACGAACAGTGTATTTAAAAAAAAAATGAATCTTTCTGTACTCATTTAACGCTACATGATTGCACACAATTAAAAGTAAACAAATAACAATAATGAAGTACCTATATTTAACAACTAACGACTCACGCTCGCTCCGCTCGGGCTCGTCCCTAGTTACGTTTTAACGTTTAGTATAGATTTCTCAGAGATGAGATATTTTCCCGCAGTAAAAAATATCCTATATGTTGACACGGATAACAAGCTATCATCATACTAAATTTCATCAAAATCTGTTCAGTGGTTTTCTCGTGATGCATTTCCAAACAAATAAAAATTCTAAAAACCATAGACACGGCCTCTGTATCGATAATAATGACTATTTCAATAAGATTTTAAAAAAATAATTATAAAATAGTATAGATGAAATCCGATAGTAGTATTAACTCTTCTCGAGCTCTCTCTCAGTATTACTTTAAGTTAGTCAAACAAAAGTTTGTCTGACAAATAGCCTGAAAAAAATACTATCGTCTCCATTGTTTTTACGTCATCAAGATTTTGTCATTAATCCTCTTCGTAATAACGTTTGGACAAAATTTATTTAATGTAAAAAGCATTTTTCGTCTGTGTGTATCTTCAGTGATATCTTCTTAATGAATGATTATAGGTTATACTTTTTTAACGTCCCACTGCTGGGCACAGTACCTCACCCCACACTCCCTTCAATATGCGAATCAGGCCATAGTTTACTACGCTGGCTAAGTGCGGGTTGATGGACTTCACATATCTTCTGATAACTTGCTAGGTTCTCTCAGACATGCAGATTTCCTCAAGATGTTTTCCTTCACCGTAAGTGGTTATCGTGTTGGAAATGATTCGCACACCAAAATGTGAAAGGTGCGAGACCCGGAATCTGAACCCGCTTCACTCGATTTCCGAAGCGAGCGCGTTACCCAAATCTTCCACTGCCTATTGCACAATATTAAACTTTAATATCTCTATAATGACCACGGTGGTCAGTTTTAGAGGAAGATATAATAAAATAGGGAACGAGTTTTACTGGCTTAACATGGCGACAGCCGACCGAGCGATTTCACGGTCGGTGTGTACGCGGCCGTAGCGCCCAACGCGACGGTGGCCCGCTGCCAATTTACATGGTTTTTTAATAACCCATGTATGGCGTGGAAACAACTTTTATTATTTTATCATGTGTAAGACTTTTTCCGTATTTATTATTATTGGGTATCAACGAAGCTTGTACTATAAAGTCTTCACTAACACATTTCTTTACACTTTCTTTTCATAGAAACTGTAAAATGTTAGTTGTATAAGTCTTATTATTCTTAATAATAATACTAATATAGCATATGAAATAGCTGTTGAAACAAAATTAAGTAAAAATTTACGATTTTCGATAAAATTTTATTTTATTGTTACAGAATTCGGGTTGCATAAAATAGTAAACATGTCCTGTTTTTAGGTCTGATATATGTACGAGTACATTGTACATATGTAAGTACTAGCAGCCTACTTCGTTCGGGATTGCCTCTAGAAATACAAAAACAAATCTATCCCACGGGAACCATCAATTTTTTCCAAGATAAAAAGCCTATGTGCTATTCCAGACTATCTATCTCTGCGCCAAATTTCGTCCAGATCCGTTCAGCCGTTCTGGCGTGATTGAGTAACAAACATTCATCCAAACATCAAAACTTTTACATTTATAATATTAGTAAGATGGTTTATAATAATTTATATGTATATATATCTTTATTTGTGTATTCCTTCCTAGTTTCTATACTTGTTAGTTAGTTTTCATGTGAGTTATGATTACAATTCTTATCTTTTCTTACTAAAATAGAGTATAAAATAGATATCTAACTAACGAAATCATTATATTAAACCTAACCAAGCGTCTGAGTGCCTTCTCCAGATTTAGAGTTACTTAGTGCTTATGCGATATGGATTATCGCGAGTGACCTTTCTCGGGCACATAATGTCAAGCAAAGGTTAAGCCATCATCGTTCTAACAATAAAATATTTTCTTGCTAGAAATATTATAGTTTAGAAATAGATTTATTTTGAGGTAAAATAAATGTAGGTACCTACATCAGAAAAAATATAAATATCTTAAGAGAAAGAAGCGTAAGACTGATAATAATAATAATTAATGTTTAATAAATACATACCATCTAAGAAAACAGTAATTATTTTTATGTCCATTAAAAATTAATATTATATTAAGTTTATACTTAATATCATATTTTTTATAATCCATACTATACTTACCTATTAATATTATAAATGTGAAAATGTGTTTGTTTGTCCTCCTTTCACGTCGAAACGAAGTCACTGATTGGTATGATTTTTTGTGTGGAGATAGTCGGAGGGCTGGAGAGTGACATAGGATACTTTTCGCACGGGAAAACACATTTTAATACTATCAAAAAAAATTAATGATCAGCATTAGTCGAAACTTGGTATTACTGTTCTTCAATGAAATTAAATAAATACGTGTTTTAGCATTTCTCGAAATCTATCTTATAAGGGAGTAAAATAAGGGTACAAAGTTTGTATGATACTACTTTTTTAGAGATTTTTTTGTAGTTTTAGCGCGAGTGAAGCCGCGGGTACTGTTAGTATATAATATTTTATATATAAATTTATTAATATAAAAAGTGCATTCTAAATAAAATTATCCACATAAAGACAGCTAAAAGCGGAGAGCTAAAGGAGAGTCACATCATCTCCGCAAAGTTATAATGAAAAGAGCAACATTAACATAAGTATATTTATTAGTACTGTCGTGTTTGTTGCAATATGTATGTAATTGTAGATATTACAAAATGTTATCTAATATATAAATATCTCGTGTCATGGTGTTTGTGGTCGCACTCCTCCGAAACGGCTCGACCGATTTTAATGATTATTTTGTATATTTTGTAGGTATGATATATTTATCACCCTCCTACCCCCACACCCCATTTTTAAACCCGATTTTAATATTTTTATATGAACAATATTCAATTAATTTAATATTTAATATTCTATACCTAAATAGAATGAGAATGTAGATCAAACGCGAGCGAAGCCAGGGTTCTGCTAGTAAAATATAAAATTTTAACATAAAACGTTCAAAAACGAGATATACATATAAAAATCATACAAATGAAGCCAGTATCACAATAAAGTGTAGCAGCCATTCTAAAATATGTACCTAGAACAGACAAAATTGCAGTTGCAATATGAACAAGATGCATTCCTCTCGTAAAACCTGGTTGCACAACAATGGCAATGGAAGCCTGCCAAGCGTCATAAATGTTTGATTCCGTGCCACCGACAATTTGATTTGACTACTTTATTATTAAGTGGACATCATTCATCTCGCCTGATCGAATTTGCAGCGTTCCCTCGATGGTTTTTCAGAGATTGCTAATGTTTAATAAGATTTTTCTTTCTTTCGCGGACAATTTTAATGAAAATAATTGGATATTTTAAATTATATGTATAATTAGAAGATACGTTTGGCTCTGTTTGTAGTGACCCTACGTGCTGTGTCAGCGGTCGCGGGTTCTAGTCCCGCTGGGGGCATTCATTTGTATGACGAGCACGAATGTAATATCTAATATGTATGTATTTAAAGTTATATATGTGTAGTATATCAACTACACATATCCATAACACACACCTCGTAGCTTCCCATGGAACTAGATTGTGATGTGTGTTAATGTCCCAATATAATTATTTATACTTTGCACACATTTAAATTTGAAGCTTTTTCACTTGGAAGCTTTTTGAAATATCTACTAATAAAATATTACAATAGTAAAGAAATATAAGACGTTTTATTGAATGTGAAAGTTATATACGCACTTATATAGTTGTATCAGCCAAAACATTATCATAAACAAACTTTACTTTCGAAACTCGCACCATCGGAAAGTTCCGTTTTACGCTCATTGCCGAATAGAAACTGCATCTACGCCTTATGGTTATCTCTGTTCGAGACCATTAAACTCCTAAATCTAGTAGAATATTGTTTTTAATAGTATATAATCATATAACCGTATAAGCCGACGGCTTATGCCAACATACGGTGCAATAGATTATTAACAATTTTATAAAACGCTTAAAAATGCAATCGAAAAACTATAGGCTATCAATGTAATTAATATTTTTTAGATTTTTAATAAATACTGAAAAATCGATAATATAAGGTCGAATTTACTTTATTAAACTAGTTTCTAGGCATGGCAGTTAAAAAAAATGAAAAAAAAATTGTTAAAAAAAATTGTAGACGAAATTTTTTCGCTTTTGAAATCAAGTCATTCAATAAAATATTTCACGCTAACTTGCTAATGAAATTAATTTCATTAAAGTTATTTTTCGCTACTAATTCCGTAAAACAAATTAAGATTACGCTTTAACTTATATTAAGATAACGCTTCAACAGATCAAAAATTATATCTGCCTTGTCATACAAATCAAGAATAAACAAAGAGATTAGAATATTTATCGAGTATCTTGTTAGTACGTGGGCATCACTATCTCAGCTGATTTATAGTGACGTTCCGCGTAAATTATCGATATCGACGCGACTTATTGCTCGATTGCGACGGGTTTTGTTGTAATGGTGTGAATATTTTAGCTTATTATTTGCATTTAAATATCGGATAACAAATTCATGGAATATATTTGTGCTGGCAATATTTTTTGTTCTCATATTTTTTTTTATTTTTCTGTAGTGAAACTTTAACGCACTTTACATATATATTTTATCATTAAAATATCTTCTTTACAACATTTGGGTCAGCATCTTTGTGGTAAGGTAGGTTAGAGCTAGTTAGAGTTGACTAAACAAATACACCAACTTATAATGTGCAGTTTTAAAATATAAATTAATGTAAGCAAATTAATAAACAATGCCTAAGAAATACCTATGAAAAAAATGACAAGATTTACTAACCAAACTCTATAGATTTAAAATGCTAAAGCCTGAAGCGACTCTGTTCCCTGTATGTTATAAACAAACACATGATAATAACAGCTTTTTACTAAATGCATATGAAATTTTTGTACGTCTCTTTGTTTCGGCTAATCTCCAAAACAGCTGGACTGATTTTGACGGGATTTTCACGGGCAGATAGCTGATGTTTTAAGGAGTAACTTAGACTATTTTGTTTAGAAAAAGAATTAGAGTTCCGGTCAAAAAAATTAAAACGTACCTGGGGACGCACCCGAGCGAAGAGAGAGTAAGCTGCTAGTTTTAAAAAGAAGAAAATACGTTCGAACATCAAAGCCACTCTTATGAATGAAACTTAACAACCAATATTACAAGTTTCAGTACTGCCCATTGCATATGTTGGAAGCGTTAATAAAATAAACAGTAGCTTCACGTCCCGAGCACTATCTGAGCGAAACCAGACGCAGGTGCGATTATGTAATGAACTCTTACACTGTTCGTAAGAATAGTAAACATGTGGAGGAAATGATATCGAGTGTTTTCTTAAAAAGCTTATAATTTAATATGGATAGCTTTTGTAGATATTTTTTATCTCTATTGACACCATCATTTACATGTACTTACATCCTATATAGAAATAATAATCTATACATATAATAAAATTGTAACTAAGCCGAATCTGTACATTAAAATTTTTTTTGGAAAATCTTATTGAAATAAACATTATTATCGATACAGAGGCCGAATCTATATCTTATAGATTTTAGAATTTTCGTCCGTCTGTCTGTCTGTTACCGCATCACAGAAAAACATCTAGAGGGATTTTGATGAAATTTGGTATGGTAATAGCTGGCTATCATGGTCAACATATAGGATACTCTTTACCGCGGGAAAATATCTCATTTCTGAGAAAAAATACAAAAACTGCAATGTAAGAGTATACTAATATGTAAAACCTAAGAATTAGGTTTTTGGTCATCTGAACGCGGGCGGAGCCGTGGGCTATACTAATAATAAATATTATTATAAAGAGGCAGAGTTTGTTTGTTTGTTTAAACGCGCTAATCTCAGGAACTACTAATTCGATTTGAACCGTTCGGTTTATGATTATGATATAACCGTTCGGTATTAGATTATGCACGAAACCAGTTTTGTTCACAATTTATTGTAGTTAATTTTTTTATATGACACTTTACCGACCGAATAGTTTTCGAAATTTTTCGATAATCACAAATTTACCAACTCATAACCCCTTCCCTTCACAATCCCGACGCTCAAAATGGTGTAACATTTTACCAAACAAAATGTGAATTGTAGGTATAGAACAATTTGGAGCTGAAAGGAACCTTTTACTTTGGATGTTGAGGTTAGGCTGTTTTTTTGGACTAATTGTACTGTACTAATATTAGTACTCCATAGATTTATAGCCATCATGTTTCACCTGAAGTTCTCCTAGCCGATTCCGGCTACGGCGGCCAATCTCATTGAGACTAGCTAACTGTTATAGTGCACAAGTGTACGCGCAGACACAAGTGCACTCTCTGTTCCTGTCACTCTCATACTCCGGTGGGACGACCACTCGACACGACCGGTGAGAGTTAAGGCGCAGGACCGACGGCTTTACGTGCTCTCCGAGGCACGGGGGTAAAACACCGCCAACTTCCCGACTCCGGGCTGTTACTGAGACTTACTATACAGAAAGACTCAATAACTAAACTTGGCCCGATCCGGGACTCGAAGCCAGGACCTCCGAGTGTCCGTACATGCTAGCCACTACAACACCGAGGCAGTTAAAACATGTTTCACCTATACCACTTCTCATGCGCTCGTAGTTCTGTGTTAACGTATAGATATACTAATGCAGCAGGAGCTCGGAACACGTAAAGTGCATTTCATACCGAGGAACATAACTACCAGAAACGCGATTTGTGTGCATAAAAATGAAAACTGTTATCAGTGTTATAAAAATTAATGGTTTTTTTATAGTTTTTATTCTTCATGCTTTTTAATATCTTAGTTTGTACTACTTACTAACTATGGTTCTATACGAGAGTTCATTTCACTTCTCGCATTTTAAGACATTTTACTTTATTCTGGCTTTACATGACGAGAGATATTTACGGTTAGTTATTAAAATGAAATAAATAGATAAAATCTCCAGATTTCTCAGTTTAGATTTGGTAACACGTTTGGCTCAGTTTGTGGGACCCTGCTGTGACGGCAGTCACGGGTACGAATCCCGTTGGTGGCATTAATTTGATAAACACAAATATTTGTACTCCAGTCATTTGTTTCTTTACTTAATAAATACATACATATTTATAATATGTAATTATAGCATAAAAAATAGACCCTTTTCAATACTTAGTTCAATGTGAAACTTTTTTTAAAAATAATGTAATATCTAATGAAAAGAAAAATTACTTCTAACGTTTTCTAATAGAATCACTGTTTATTCAAAATCCATCCTCTTTGGTCAAATGAAAAGTCTATCTACCAAAAACAATTTCAAACCAAAACTAAATCTGTAAAATATGTACATATATGCAAGCGCATTGAAACACAGATGAAAAACCTGCTCTAGAAAAAAATAAAAAAAAATATATATGAAAAGAACAAAACTCACAAGCGCATAAAAAAACCTTTTAATACAACAAAGTGCCCCATGAATTGCGTCTGAGACGGCGAAATAAAATAACCAGCTCAAGTCAATCTACATGCACTGTCATCGAAAATCTTTTTTTTTTTTTTTTATATGGCTTATAGTTGCGTTAACAGACGCAGTCCATTCTGCCAGTGTCACGTTTTGTGAGTAAGACACGAATGAGATTGAGCGGTAATTTTGAAATTTGGTAACTTTATTGTGGAATTAAAACTATAAATGACATCGAAAATCTTGCTATTATGCCATCTCAGCTGTCAAAACCGTTTCACGATAACGCTCTCTGAATGTATAACGATATTTAGACGTGTCGGTCGCCTCTGCATTGGACAGTTGGGGAATACGGGAACACACGGGATGGGTAATGCATAAAATTTGAAACCACCACGACCCGCCCGCTATTTTAAATGGTGAATGATATAAGCTATAATACCCGAGGATAGGGATCGAGATAATGGAATGAGTGAATGATCCAAAAGGATAGAACAAAAGGAGGCTCGTTTTAAAAGAGATGGCAAAATGTAAAGGCTATAAAAAGGAATATGCAAGGCAGATGCAAATTAGTCTTCGTCTGATGTGAAATGTTAATAAACTCATATAGAAATGCTTCTAAATTACGCCATGGGAACCTCGTATACATACGATATAGGGCAATGCCTGAGTTTATAGAAATATTAAAATGCGTATAGTATTTTTATATAGATTCATTAGATATCATTTGTTAAAACAGTCTTTGAACCTGTGAGTAGGATATATCGATCTTTATGTTGAAACCCTCACTCTTTTTCCAGACTAACTTTTTTTAAACTTTAAAACAAATTTACAAACACGAACCAGGGGGGGGGGGGTTAATTTGCTCCAGGCTATTTTTAATTTAAAAAAAAATTAATAGTTTTTTTAAGTACAAGAACTCTTTTCCTGTGACAAATTAATACCAATCGAAAGTAAAATACTTGTAGATAAAACTTTATATACGAAAAAATAAAAACCAACTTCAAAAAAAGCACAAAAAAGTAAAAAATAACTGATTAGTAGTTTTTATTTATTATACATACCTAATCAAATATTTTCGAAGTCGGTGTGCTTTGCTTTGTATCGGCTGGCACCGATATGAGGTAACAAATATAAAAAAAGACATACAGCCGAATTAAGAACCTCCTCTTTCTTGAGGAAGTCGGTTGAAAATGCCATCCCACCAAAAACATTTTCATGTAAAATGTTGCCTTGCCCTTATTGTGTAATGTTGGTTCGTCGCTATGTATTTATATAATATTGTTCATATAAAACTACTAAAATCGCGATTAAAAAATAGAGTGGGGCGGAGATGATAGGAGCGAGAAAAGTACTTTGCGACCTATTCTCATACCTACCAAATATACATTTTTTTAATTAAAATCGGTCGAGCCTTTTCGAAAGAGTGCGACCACAAACACCGTGACACAAGATATTTATATATATTAGACTAGCATTGCCCGCGGCTCCGCCCGCGTTCAGATGACCATAAACCAAATTTTTAGGTTTTACATATTAGTATACTCTTACATTGCAATTTTTGTATTTTTTCTCAAAAATGAGATATTTTCCTCTTCACTCTTCAGTAGTTTTTCTGTGATTCGGTAACAGACAGACAAACAAAAACTCTAAAAACTATAGATTCGGCCTCTGTATCGATAATAATGTCTATTTCAATAATATTTTCCAAAAAGTATCTAATGTACAGATTCGGCCTAGTTACAATTTTATTATACGTATAGATAAACAGTATAATAAACAACGGTTACAATAATGAATGTCGTAGATAGTTTAAGAATAAATCTCCAATGTTTATTTTATAATATGTGTTGAAGTTACATTAAAAATATTGTTTAGGGGTCATTAACCTAATCTGTATAATATCCAATCCACAGGAAATAAATCGTTTAACAATCCATACTACATATTTTTATTGATATGTTTGTTTTTTGTCCCATTTTATTATATACATTAAAGGCGCGACGACTCGATGTGATTTTGTGTTTAATGTTTATCCATAGTTAATTGGTCCGAATTGAGATACGTTTCATCTCGGAACATCAATTCACTCTATTCAATCAAAAAACGTCATTGGGCTGTTGAAAGAAATTACCTATAATATTGACTCAAGGTAACAATAAAAGGAGTATTTGCAACTGTTTAATTAAAACTATCTTTACGGATTTTTTCGCCGAATTTTTTTTTTTTAGTTCCCGACGTTTCGAATGCTTTACAGCAGTCTTGACAAATCCATGCTTGCTGTAAAGCATTAAGCGATTACAGTCACAATTTCATGACTTTTAATTTTTTTTACGCGAAACCCTTAGTTTTTTCTAAAATAAAAGTAGCTTAAGTTACTTCTTATAACATCCGCTATCTGCCAGTGAAAGTCCCAATAGAATCGGACCAGCCGTTTCGGAGGTTAGCTGGAACAAACATATAGACAGACACAAAAAACTTAAAAATAAAATTTTCTTCTTATAAGTACTATCTATCATCACATGCATTTAGCGAAAAGTTGTTATTTTGACATTACAAACAGACGCTTTAATTTTATTTATCCGTATAGATGTCAAATATTCACGTAAATTCAAGAACGTATTATTTCTAACTTTTTTCATCGTTAACTTATTATTTAAATTAAGATATTTATTAATAACATTAATAATAAAACCTAGCATTACTTCAGCGGATCCGTTCTGAGCGATGGCCGGATATTGGAGCGTCGTGTTGGCGCGTAAATTAAAAATTCCGAAACAGACTGTATTATGTTTTTATGTTTATTTTGTGCACCTCGCAGCAAGATAAAACAACGAATGCAATAGGTAACATGCAGTTCTTTATAGTCAAAGTGAAGATTCACTCATTATCTCGTAGAAAATATTTTAACCAAACCTTTTTGCTTAGACTTAAGGGTATTATAACTTTTACTTATTAATATTTTAATTAGAAAGAACGCTGTAGCGCAGTAGGGTTCGCCGTGATTACGTCGAAGGTCGCTAGTTCGATTGTTACGACATTTAGAGTAATTTGACTGTAGCCTGGTTATATTAAGGTTGAATGTGTCATTGAATACACTCAACCCTTTAATACACGATATTCTTTAAGGGTGGAACTTAGTAAAGAGTCAGTGTTCTTATCGCAGCGTGAAAGAAAAAAATGTGACCTTACTTAAGATTGGGAAGGATATTTTTTTTCAAATATATAAATAGACTAGCGAATCACCCTCGCTCCGCTCGGGTTCGTCCCTACTTGCGTTTTATCGTTTAGTATAGATTTCTCAGAGATGAGATATTTTTTCGCAGTAAAAAGTATCCATTATGTTGACCCGAATAACCAGCTATCATTATACCAAATTTCATCAAAATCGATCCGTGATGCGGTCACAGACAGACGACGGACAGAATAAATTCAAAAAATTATAGATTCTGCCTTTATCGATAATAATGACTATTTCAAAAAGATTTTCCAAAAAAACATTTAATGTACAGACAGATTCGATTCATTTAGAAAATCTTTTCTATAAATAGAAAGTAAAAACTATTACCTATAAAATTTTCTGCGATTTCATTCAACAATGTTTTGAACTTTTGTTCATCATATTTATTTGGAACTATGATTTATAAATAAAGTCCACATTTACCGATTATTTTTGGCGAAGGTAGCGTTAAGTTCTGAACACTTTCAAAGTACTTTTTCTATTTCTTTATTATTAATAAGATAAATACGTCAAATAGTATGGTGTTAAAAACGAATGGTGTGGTTGTATGTAACGCTTGGATTGCGAGTCGAATTCGCACTTGACAAATTCTTTATCGATCACTATATACATAAATATCAGAATCTAACATAAATCTGACTAGATGTAACGTATATAAATAAAAATAAGATACCGCTCATTGGTAAGAAGATCGTTTGAGAATATGCCGATATGAATTTATTTTTTCCAAAATTTGTATAAATAGTATTAGTAAGGGTTTTAGCGAAAAAAAAATGAAAATTTTCTTCGGAATATTCATCATAAAATTTGAAAGTGATTTAGATATGACATTTGTATGAATGAGAATGCAAAGATAACAAACTTTATTCAAAATCACTCAGTATAACGTCTATTGGAGCAGCTAGTCCATACTAATATTATAAATGTGAAAGTTTGTGAGGATGAATGGATGTTATACTCTTTTACGCCAAAACAGCTGAACGGATCTGGATGAAATTTGGCACATAGATAGATTAGTCTGGAATAGCACATAAATTACTTTATCCCGGAAAAATGTACGATTCCCGTGGGATAAAGTTTTTGACTAGGAACGTACCCGAAGCGTAGCGAGAGTGAGTCGCTACTTTTTATATATTTCTTAATATTACCTACATAAATAATATTATAATTTATTTTTAATTTTTAAGCACAAATACCTAACTATGGAGTTTAAACAATGCTATAAGTACGAGTGCAATATACAAATGTCCTTTCTGTGGCAGACAGCTTGGGTGGAGTGCAAACCACTAGTTAGAGTGAAGATGGGTTGTGTTTCTCAACAATTCACAATTCAACCTATATATACATACATATATTATATACATACATGGATTCATACGTTAGAAGAAGTGTTATTGCAAGTTTTTTATATATAATTATTAGATTTTTTTATATATAAGAAAACCTCACGATTAAGACCGTATTGAGATAAAAATGACTGGAATTATGATACAATTTTTATATTAAAACAACCTTTTATCCCATGGGAACTCTGTTTCACAAATAAATAACATTATTAATCTAGTTCGTTTTATAAAGATAATAAAAAAAGCTTATGACTTATAATTTTGTTTCATTTTTGATATCAAAATTTGTCATTAACGAAGCAGATATATAGTAGACGTTTGTATTGTAATATTAATACAAATACTTGTACGGTACTTGCATTGGCAAGGCGTCGTTATCCACGGTTCTTGGCAAACGTAATATTTCACCGTCAGCCGCATTAGTGCTCGTATTTATAGCTTTTGCAAACCCGCGGTGGCCAACGGCGCCCTAATGTCCGAACTATTGATATGCTAAAACTACACGATGTATCATTATAGAAATATTATCCTATATCTTTAAACGAGCAATTCTTGTATATATATAAATATATATATATATATATATATATATATATATATATATATATATATATATATATATATATATATATAATCTGAATCTCGGAAACGGCTCCAACGATTTTCGTGAGATTTAGTATACAGTGGGTTTCGGGGGCGATAAATCGATCTAGATTAAGTTTATGTCTGAGAAAACGCGTGTGTTCGAGTTTTCATGCAGTTTTCTTTTGCATTATTCCACGCAAAATATGGTCGGTAATTTGCACGCTCGGGCATAAGCATCGTGGTCAAGCGGCCAAGGTGCAAGATCAACAATCACAGGTGTCCAGGTTCGAATCTCGGTCGCATACAAAGTTTTTACTTTTGTTTTTTTAATATTTATTCAAGTTTAAAAAAAAAGAAAATTGTACTTTAGGCCAAAAATTCCGAGCGAAGCTCGGTAGCCCAGGTACTACTATACATTATCATCTTATGGATTGAGTTGGATAATATATACTTAGTGGTTTTTTATCTATACTGATTTTATAAAATTTTATATAGCTTCGGCCTTTGATATCGACTAGAAAGAGCTGTAATTTAGTTTTTTTTTTAATTTCAATTTAGCCTATTTCGTGTAAGTCTGTTGCGTATCTATTACTTGATAATAAAAATCCTCCATCCTCTTATCCTAAAAAATCTACTTCAATAAATGGAAAACGTGAACAAAATCTCAAAATTGAAACATACAATCTACATCGAAAGTAACAGTTCAAAATCCTTGTTAAAATGATTATAAGCTCAGTTAGTAAAGCGGTCTTTTTCTCGTTGAAGGGAACAGCTAAGTGAAATAAAATGATATCCATTACAGATTTTATCTAGCACTATTATCCTTTATCCTTTGGCTGTATCTTCAGAAAGGAAAATGCCTCAGCTTTAAGTATAAACCGTTTCGTAAAGATGTCTTCGGCTCCATTAGACAGCATCCAGCTTTGTCTGTGAGCCTTTGTTCGAACCAATTAGTAGAGAGTTAGAATACCTTGCTTCTACTATTATTGCTTAATAGATTATGGCTTGCCAGACTCATTTGCTTTATCTTAAGCTTAGCTGGAGAATTTGAAATATCACTATATTCTATTTTACTGACCGTAACTAAGACCTACAGTTACTAATCACCGCTAAGATGCAATTTAATTTAACACTTAATGTGAAACATGAAAATCTAATGGAAATCCATACTAATATTATAAATGTGAAAGTGTGTTTGTTTGTCCTTCTTTCACGTCGAAACAGAGTGACGTATTGGCGTGATTTTTTATGTACAGATAGTTGGCAGGCTTACCGCTTACTTTTTACCGCGAGATATTATCTCATTTCCACTTCAACACAAAAAAACTCGTCATACCTATGTATATAGCTAATACCTAATATATAGCCCATCTATTCCATACTAACCGCTAAAACGTAGCTAGGGACAAAACCGGACGAATCGCTAGTATTTATGTACGTATATATAACAAACATCAACTGAGAATCAAACTCTGGACTCAACTCTATTCAACCACTTCAAGCCAACATTAAAGAATTTAAAAAACAACACGATACACGAATTCTAAGCATTGTTACTTGAAGATGTCTACTTCAAAACATCTACACAGTCTGAATAAATCGAATAGACGAAATTCTCATCACTTTAAAATTCATAATGAATCGAGCGAGTAATTGTGCGTGTCGCGTACCGTCTTTAGTTCGTCTTTCACTTGAGATCATTTTTCATCTGTTTATGTTGACTTATACATGGCGTGTGAAGTTTAAGCGTATTCATGAAATGAGCGAGGTGATTAGCTTTACTGCGGTATTAAGAGCTCATTTGGGCATATTTGATTTGTCTCACAAATGTTTGGACTTGGAAGTGTTTCTTTATATAAGCGCTTAGGCGTTACTATAATTTTATTTTATTAGTAAAATCTATACAGTATGTAATATGTAATATGTACATATAATAAAATTCTAAGTAGAATCTGTACATTAAATATTTTATAGAAAATCTTATCGAAATAGTCATTGTTATCGATACAGAGGCCGAATTTATAGTTTTTAGAATTTTTGTGTATCTGTCTGAGAACGCATGACGAGAAAACCGCTGGACATATTTTGATGAAATTTGGTACGATGATAGTTGGTTATCCGGGTTAACACATAGGATACTTTTTACTGAGGGAAAATATTTCATCTCGCAGAAATCTATTGGTACTAACCATTAAAACGTACCGGGATAAACATGAGCGGAGCGAGGGTTAGTTCCTAATCACTTTATAAGTAAGTATCTGTGGTTAAATTTATTTCTTTTAATTTTATATGGTGTTACTCTCATCTAGATCGTCGGTTCTCGTCGTCTTATCAGATCGCCCCATTGAAATGCTTCTCTACACACACCTAATGCATGGAAAAGTCAAACATTATTTAGTGACTAAAATAAAATTATTATAAATACATACATCTATCACAAAAATCTTCTGATGTCTTGTTAAATGACACTTAACATATACACCATACCTTCTATCTTTGCAAATAGATATTATAGTCACCAAAATTAATGAATGTTGTAAAAACAAAAGCACGTGTTTTCTTGTGTGTCCATCTTTCAAGCAGCAAGAGGGCAACAGATTGACGTCATTTCCTAAATATAGTTTAGGGCTTAAGAAGGATATATGCTTTTTTATAAGTAAAAAATATAATAACATTGCAACAACAACACAATAAGTAATTTAACTATTTATAATTACGCTCAAGTGAAACTTAGCCGTCGCCTTTGTAAGTCTGAACTAGCATATTCTAGCATTATACAAGAGAATTTCAAAGCTTGCCTAATTAGACTTGAAATTCTAAGAAGTACCGACAACTATACAACCCATTCGCACAGTGCAGTCAAAGACAATCAATACTAAAGTTAAGTGACGTGGTCCAATTTTGTACTGGATAAATAAAATAAAATATCCCATTAAAGCATAGAGATAATACACATAGAGCAGGCAACTGCTATTTAACACTTAAGTGGCGTGGAGAAAAAGAGATAGAAAATATCTGCCTAGTTTCTATCTTTGTTTCATGACGCATGCGCATTGCTAGACTTTAATATGGCGCATAACTCAAATTAAAAGAAATGCACAATAAGTTACAAAGAATTATTTTTTTATAAAAAATATCTTAATTTGTGTTATAAATTAAAATAATAGTTTATGAAATTAAGTTTTATTTCCGTTTTTATACATTTAATATAACTCAAATTTTTTATGTATTATCACGCATAATTGTTATTGTTCACTAAAAATGGTTAATTTATATTAATATGTTATATTTATATGTTATATTATATATATAATTTATAGTAAGTATATATTTTATTCATCAATGACTTTCATGTTTTAAACGTATAAAATAAAAAGAGATAGAAAGGGATCTAGTTATTCTTTGTCTCTTTCTATCGGGACGTCTCTTCCTATCGGGAAATCACATTTATGGTCGGCTTGCCTTCTCTACGTCGTTGTCTATAATCTTTAATAGATAAAAAGTTACCTTAATAAATAATAAATAAATATGTTGGGACATTAACACACAGCACCATCTAGTTCCGTGGTAAGCTACGAGCTTGTGTTGTTTGTTTGGGTTGTGTGTTGTTGTAGTTGATACACTACACATATATAATTTTAAATACATGCCTATTACAAATATAAACACCCATGACTGGAGCACAAACATTCGTGCTCATCACACAAATGAATGCCCCCAGCGAGACTCGAACCCGCGACCGTTGTAGAGTAATTACAAACTGAGCCAAACGTGTCGTCAATACTAATAATAGATAATAACTGTTAAAGCAGCATTTTTTTGGCATTTAATATTAAATTCATGTACAATAAAATCGAGTTCACATTAACCCTTAAACTTTAAAAATCAACAAAAACCACTAGAATCGTAATATAAAAAACATTAACGTATGAACTCCATAACCTAACTCATATAGTATTAAAGGACTGAACCGCTCGCATGTACGTTCTGCGAACAAAAAGGTGCGGACACGTCTGAACTTCACGTGAGTTATGGTCTCCTGGTGCCGCTGCGTGATATTTTTAACGAAACCTATAAATGAAATTTATGTTAAGACCGATATAAAAGTCGCATGCGTTTAAATTCAAGCATAACTAAATTTGTAAGTTAGTTATATGTTTAAAGTCAGTAGGTAGGTTATTTTTTTTTAATCAAATGCTAATATTGAAACTAATTAAATTTTTTTATGGAAACTAGTTTTACCTTGTTAGATATTTTATAATTTATACATATAACAATATTATATACTAATCTATACATATAATAAAATTGTACATAATAAAATGTACATTAGATATTTCTTGGAAAATCTTATTTAAATCGATACAGAGACCGAATCTATAACTTTCAATTTTTTTGGATGTCTGTCTTTCTATTACCGTATCACAGAAAAACCACTGGAGGAATTTTGATGAAATTTGATATGATGATAGCTGGTTATCCGGGTCAACATATAGGATACTTTTTACCACAGGAAAATATCTTATTTTTGAGAAAAAACACAAAAACTGCTATGTAAGAGTATACTAATATGTACTCGTAAAACCTAAGAATTTGTTTTGTGGTCATCTAAACGCGGGCGGAGCCGCGGGCAATGCTAGTAATAAATAATAATAATGTTTTCCCGACCAATTCCGGCCACGGCGGCCAATCTCATTGAGAATGAAATAAATGTCCAATATTTAAAAGCAATATAAACAAATTCTATACATATAATAAAATTCTAACTGAGTCGAATCTGTACATTACACATTTTTTGGCAAATCTTATTGGAATAGTCATTAATCATTATTATCGATACAGTTTCTGTTTTTAGTGTCAGTTTTTAGAATTTTCGTCTGTCTGTGCCCATATCACGAAAAAACTACTGGACAGATTTTGATGAAATTTGGTATGATGAAAGTTTGTTATCCGGATCAACATATACGATACTTTTTATTGCGGGAAAATATCTCATCTCTAAGAAATCTATACTAAACGTTAAAACGTAACTAGGGACGAACCCGAGCAGAGCGAGTGTGGGTCGCTAGTACCTAATCAATATAAAAATGGATTCAATTCAATTCAATTCTTTAGGTTTGTGGCTTCTAGGAATTGAATTGAATTGAATCCATTTTTAAATGGAATTTCGAACTTGTATCAGTTGTCTAGAGTCATCACTTTACAGTATTTTAGTACATAAGAGTGAGAAACAATGGCATAGCTTTCCTAGCTAGAATTACTGCTCGCGATCCCAAACAATACAGTTGAGGATCCCGAGGGAATGTATTGTAGTCTGTAACCCTCCAATTGAATTAGGAGAAAAATAAAACTGGTAAAGAAATACACGTTGCTTCAGCTTTTAGCTGTCTCAACACCAGCTTTTAAGTTAGTGTGTCGATTTTGCGACTTTGCACTAATTTTTAAAAACTGAGATGATACGTGCTTTTAACTGTATATAAGTTTATTGGATTTCTTAGAAAATTTTTAAGATTGTAAGCAAGAGAGGGAATTAAAATTATTATTATTATTTTAACTACTGTATTTTTATTGATTTTATATTTAACTTCTTTCGCCATAACAAAATGACGACATTTTATTACAGTATTTACAGTTTTTAGGGTTCCGTACCCGAAGGGTGCCAACGGAACCTCTATTAATAAGCCTACGCTTTGCGTTCGTCCGTTCGTCCGAGGTCAGACGGCTGTATCTCATGAGCCGTAATAGGTAGAGAGTTGAAATTTTCACAGACTACCTATGTATTTCTATCGCCTCTATAACAATAAATAATAAAAATAAAAAAAATTAAATACTGATTTTTTCTATACTAACAATAGATTTTGTCCTAAACTAACAATAAGATAAAGTAAAACATTTATTTTAAATAAAACTATCTTTTCGGATTTTGTCGCGGGTTTATTTGCATTTTTGTTTCCCGACGTTTCGAATGCTTTACAGCAATCATGGTCACGGGAGAGACTCTCAGTCTCAGTCTCAGTATTCGCGTAAATCTAAGAAAGTATTATAAAACATTTATTTTTATTGAGGCAGTAGTAGCCCAGTGGTAACGCGCTCGCTTGGGAAACCGAGTGATGCGGGTTCAAATCCCGGGTCTCGCACCTCTGATATTTTCAAGTGCTAATCATTTCTAGCATGATTACCACTTGCCTTACGGTGAAGGCAAACATCGTGAAGAAACCTGCATGTCTGAGAAAACTTAATAAGTTTTCAAAAGACATGTGAAGTCCGCCAACCCGCACTTGGCCAGTGTGGTGGACTATGGCCTGATCCTCTTGTATTGAAGGGAGGCCCGTGCCCAGCAGTGGGACGTTAAAAAGGGCTGAATACACATACAAAACACTTATGAGCTTTATATTAAATTTCAAAAACGTCGTAGAAAATCGATATTTTATATATTTATAGATTAAAAACATTCTAAAGTAAAGAAATAAAGTTGAATTAAATATTTATACATTCGTAAGACTGCAATACAAAACGTTTAGTTTAAACGAATGTCTGGAGAAGTTAAATATTGTAGTACCTACACAGAATTCTTTGCTGGCAAACATCATCCTTAACCGCTTTTGTTTAACAGTTGCTTATCAAACAATGTGGAAATAGAAAGAAAATAGAGTTATAATATTATAGGTTTATAATATGTTATTATAACATTCATATCTGTTATGTACGTCTGTATTTCTGTATGTGAAAAGTATCTTAGTTCCTGATGAACATTAATATTATAAACTAGCGACTCACCCTGACTTCGCTCAAGTTCGACCCTAGCTTGATTCCCCATACAAACTTTCATCCCCATTTTCATCCCCTTAAGAGATGATTTCCACGATAAAAGTTCTTTCCAGTGTTTCAAACTATCATCTTATCAAATTTCTTCTAAATCGGTTCAGTAGATCCAGGGATTACCCCCTACAACGTTACAAACTCATAATTTCACAAACTTTACCTCTTTATAATATTAGTATTATTATAAATATAAACAATTTGCACTGGTTTTTAGCAACAAAATAGCTTAATCGATTTTGATGAAATTTTTTATCCCATTTAGACTATAAAAAAAAAGAATTACTTAAAAAATCTAAATAGAATACGAATAAAGTGGCTCAGGCGAAACTTGGGCGAGTTGACGGCATTTTGATAAAATGATTATTTTATTAAAACTTTTAAAAGCGGTATGTGTGCTAGTAATTATACTGTAACCTTTTTTCAAAAGCTCTCTTCAGAAAGAAATTTACCAACGCATTAAAACTTTTACAAGACAATATATTATGTCATTGTTAGCTTTTGTTAAAAGTTAGGTAATATGGAAAACTTAAGGTAAAGCAAAGGTTTCAGACTTGATTTTTTTTTAATTCAAAGCTACATTAAAGCGTACATCACATCATCCTACATGTCCCTTAGGCTACTGTCTTATACAATTGTGTGTGTACTTGTAGCTTGAGGGCAAGTACAAATATGCTATATGAGTAACTGGCGACTCACCATCGCTTCGCTCGGGTTCTTCCCTAAGTACAATTTAACGGTTAGTATAGAATAGATTGACTATATATAGTACGATATATAGTTTATAGCTTTCCTCAATAAACGAGCTATCTAAGGCAAAAATAACTTTTCAAATCAGATTAGTAGTTTGTGAGATTAGCGCGTTAAATCAAACAAACTAACTCTGCCACTTTATAATATTACATAGATTATACGATGCCCATGTAAATAATAGTTGCGGGCTTAATTCGCTTAATATAACAAATACCTGTCTGTTTGTACCTGTTTTTTCTTTTTATCTCTATCACACACAAACTAGAATTCATTTTAACATAACGTTCACTGGATAGAAAATATGGCAGGAAGTGCTTTCATTTTGACATGAGTCATGACGTTCACTGGCATGTAGAAAATAATGCTGAAATTGAAATAGGCTTTTCCTTGCAAGCGAGTGAAGTCGCCTGTTAAAGTTAGTAATAAAATATCATAACTAAGAAAAAATATTTCTCCATCTCTCCACATATGTAAATATGTATTGAAACTTTAGTAATAAATGCCTAGTATATGTTTGCCGTCAGTTACGTAGCTCGGCTGTTACCGAGCTTACAATTTGAACTCGATATTAACAAGCTAGCTTTTGCACGTGGCTTCGCGTGGTAGGTATGTTGATATAAACCCTATGAGATATTTCAAGATATTAGCTCTCCATTGTGAATTTTAAATAAATTTCATTAATTCCTTATAGGTAAAGTGGTATCAAAAACGCATATTCACAAATTTGTGCTTTTTTAATTCAAATTTTGTTAATACTTTCTTTTTACACGAATATTTGACATTTTAAATAAAACTATTTTTTTTGGATTTTTTCGCATTCGCGATTTTTTTGGTTTCCGACGTTCGTTTTTCATTTTTTTTAAATAGTAGGTAGACACTGCCTGTAACATACAATGACCTTTGAGACGTCTAAAACCTAAGTTTCTCCCGTGACCATGATTGCTGTAAACCATTCGAAAAGTCGGGAACCAAAAATCAAAATAAATCGAATCGAAAAGATAGTCTTATTCAAAATGTCAAATTCTGATGTTAATATACGCTTATTTCTTTCTGTTACTTTTCACGGCTTAACCGTTGAACTGATTTTAATTTAATCTGTCATAGCTTTTATTACGGACAAATTGGCGATTCCCACAGGATAGAGGATAAAAGTTGTAGGAAAATTATTTTAACGTGCGGATATTACTTGTCGGATTAACATTGTTTTACATAATTGTTAGACAATTCTCGGATGTAAGTAAGTTTAATGCGGAAAAGCGATAAGATCCCTCGAGATAGCAGTTTGAGTTTATCTAAAACAAGTTAAAGCATCAATAAAATGTCTCGATATATATTATATTTCCTTATCATTGCTCAGATGTTATCATATCAAAATCAGAATTTAGATTTAAAAACTAATAATTTAGCGAATATCACAAGATACTTAATAAAAAATTTTTTTAAACTGTCCACCAAGCACTCAAATGAAAAAAAGAAATAAACGGGGGTTTTCATTTAGAATAGATACCTAATCAGATATTTTCGAAGTCGGTGCCAGCCGATGCAAAGCAAATCTAATATATGTATTTCGATACGTAAAATTCATCACAAATTTATGTATAATATTTGAACTAAAATTAGAGTTCATACCAAATCATATTTACCTATTAGATATTCATGTCTTAAAATATTGTCGCCTCGCACCGACTGGGACCTCCTCCTTTTTGGAAATCGGTTAAAAATACTAAATAAAACTATCTTTTCGGATTTTTTGGAGGATTTATTTAGATTGTTGTTTGCCGACTTTTATAATGCAAATAAAAGGAAAGTCTCTCCCGACCATGATCGCTGTAAAGCATTCGAAACTAATTATATTTGAAATTACTTAAAATTATTGGCGTAAATCTTAGAAAGTGTTATAGAAAAATATTATTATATGGAATAATCTGTTGTATTTTTACATATTTTAGGCAATCAAGATACTTCGTTTAAGTAGAAAATAGACTAAACAAAACCTCTCAACATATAACAAAAACATGCCACTTAAGTATATCAAAACGGTGGCTTGAGAAAAGCCATGCAACATGAATAATTTAAACTCTTCTTTAGTATTAAATATTCATATTTACGTATCGTGCCAATTTGAAACAATGTTTTATTTACTTTTGTTTTGGTTTCAGAGGACTGATGTCGACACGCCGATGTCAATGGTGAGTAAATCACAAAATATGCCAGAAATACATAAAAATAGCACGTTAAGTTTTTATATCTTTAAATAAAAATATGTAATCCTGATAAAGTCATGCCACCTTTTGGGCTTGCAAGTATTAAAAAAAAAAATATATATATTTTTAATTTAGTGCAATAGATACTTTGTATTGTATTTAGCCATTTTTGACGTCCCACTGCTGGGCAGGGGCCTCCCTACGATAATAAATACGAGATACGAGAAGATTAGGCCATATCCACCACGCTGGCCAAGTGAAAGCGCAAATTTGTTATAGAAGATACCAATTGAAATTTACCTTCCAATAATTATATTTAAAACTTATGAAAGAGGGTAACAGGTAACTTAAATTGTAACCGTATTATGTTTATGTTAAATTATAGTCTGGAAATTTTGGCAGCTCAGTTTGTGAGTTGACAAACTGAAGTGTCATCATTTTCATACTTTACGCTTAACTAATAATAATGTGATTAATGTACGTAAAAGTACTTGTTTAAAAGGCATTGTTTCAATCAATACTTGAAATTAACAAATCTAACTAAAAACCAGCAAAAAGAGAACGCTATTACTATTATAATATATTATTTTCGATTAGACATCTTGAAGATATAAAATCTTACAGAATTTGCGAATATTAAATATTTCATACGTAATACCGACGTTTTACGACTCCTCAGAACGTCTACGAGGGCTAACTCATAAAGTAGAATTGTCAATATAGTGACATCTGCCAGTGGACCGTCCCAAACAATCGCTCAAAGCAAATTACGAAATCTTTCACGTTAGGCGGAAGGGGAGGCTTTTCATAAAGGGCACGGGCATTTTCAAGAATAAAATCCCAACGACACTTGGAAAACCTATCGGAACGCCTGCCACTCGAAATCTACAGCTAATTATTCGACGCGACCCCATCTCATGAAACGCCCAAAGTTTTTGTATCTCTTAAAATTTATCAATTACAAAAAGACTTAAAATTCGAAATGGTCTAAAGTAAGACGTGAAGTAAAATAACCTGCTTTGTTTCGTTATATCAAAGTTTGGGAACACTGCTTAGACTCATTTGAGTTTATACAGTTCCCTCGAATGCGAATAGCCTTTTGGGTAATTTCTTTTATTAATTCTCGTCTTGGTCACGCACAGAGGTAGGCGGAATAATAAACTGTGAAACAAAGGGGATGAAATGAAATTCGGAATAATATTTACGCCGGACCCTCAACCGACGGAAACCAAACGTCAGGTGTAAATTTTCCAGTTTTTCCCCGGTTTTTCGGAAAAACTTTTCAGGGTTTTCCTTCCTGATTCGCTAACACGAGTTTTGGTCCTTGATGCGACTCTAAGTTCACAACGGCTTTCTATTGTCTCTGTTTTGAATTTATTATAATATTTTACTGAGTAGATTACAAGTGAAAAGGTGGACTGATCCCGGACTTTATGTATTTCTTGTATAAACATTTTTTATGCGAAGCATTGTAATATTTTGTTGCCAGCCCATTTTATATTACCCTTGAGATTACTTAATTCTGCTTTATTATTCAACATTCTTAAATAAAAAATTTAAAAATCTTTACCATATTGTCTGTATCATGTTATGCCCAAGTGGTAAAGTTTGTTCGGTTTATTTCTGTTTTATGATTCGACAATATAGAAAATAAAAAATCTAAGGATTCAGTAAATAAAAAAGCTTAAAAAGTTTTATCAAACCAAAGTAAATTATTAAAAATATATGAATATAAATGCATATTGTAGAACATCGTTGTATGAAAAACCTTACAGGACAAAATAACAAGTCCTAAAATTAGCTAGCAACAATGGACGTAGCATACAAATAACTAAGTCTTTCTTGACTCCGTGTTTGTTTCGGCGCACTCAAAGCCCATTTCCCCCTCGCCCCCTGTTTACTCGCTGCTCTAAAGAACTCATCTTCTGCCGGCTTTTAGGGTTCTCTGAGATTGTATCACAGAAAGGCGTTAGGCTTTGCAATTTACGACACCACTGCTTATAATATATTCATATTATTTCAATGTTTCCAAGGACCTTCTAATAGGGTGCCTAACGAGCCATATTCTTGAACTGGAATGAAAAAGGTGTGTAAAGTCCCTTTTTAATTAATTTCAAGTACCATAAGTTATTTTTAGACTCTGTTATGATTGCACAAGAAACGAACTAAATAAAATTTTATTCCTCATTAAGAAAAGAGTTGTTACAGAGAGCTTTTGAAGATATTTTTAATCAAAATACCACTCTAAGCACAATGTTTATAATTTTTGTGAATATGACATTTATTGCTTTTTTTCGGTAAGTAAAAACAAATTTTGTGTTAGGTGTCAAACATTCAGCCCTTTTTTAAAGTCCCACTGCTGGGAACGGATCGCCCTTTATTACTGCAAGGGGGGCCAGGTCATAGTCCATCACGCTGGTCAAGTGCGGGTTGGCGGATTTCACATGTCTTTCGAATACTTGCTAGGTTCTCTCAGACATGCAGGTTTCCTCACGATGTTTTCCTTCACCGTAAGACAAGTGGTAATCACGTTAAAATACATACATACATACATACATACATACATATGTTAAAATACGCAAACGTATGAAAACGAATTAAAATTTATTTTTAGAAATTGTTACGAAATTCAAAAATAATTCAGTCACAAAAAATAAAACTAATCTTTTAACACTTGCTTATAAAAACAATAAAATTTCTTACAATATCAAGAAATCTCCGAAACCAACACAACTTTATATAAGTATCCTAAACCGTAGTCTTAAACTCTTCGAGTAAAATCCTAATGAATAAAACAATTGACACAATCCTGTCTTATCTTTCTTCTATACCATATAATAAATTTCTAACCGAGTCGAATCTGTACGTCGAACATTTTATTGCAAAATCTTATTGCAATAGTCATTATTACCGATACAGAGGCCAAATCTATAGTTTTTAGATTTTTCGTCTGTCTGTCTGTTTGTCTGTCTGTCTGGGACTGCATCACAAGAAAACGACTGGACGGATTTTGATGAAATTTTATACGATGATAGCTAGTTATCCGGATCAACTTAAAGGATACTTTTTATTGCGGGAAAATATCTCATCTTTGAGAGATCGTTTAAATACTAAACGTTAAAACGCAACTAAGGACCCGAGCGGAGCGAGGGTGAGTCGCTAGTCACTATATAACTGTAAAACGGATGCACCCGTTATCATGTGATGAATAGAGGGTTTCCACCCAGATAACCGCGATAGGATCGTGAAGTAATTTGTCTGAGTAATTTACGTGACGGTTATAATTAAAGTTATCAACCCTCGGTCTTTGTTCTTTTTAAACCATGAACACGCTTTAAGCTAAACTAATGCTTTACCGTGCACTATCTAAGATAAATAAAGCGAAGAATTCTGTTGTAATTAAACAGCCATTGAATTCGTTATTTGCATTTCGCTGCACTTGTGGCTCGAGCGCTTTTTTATAGCAATTTGTTGTCTTATTTCTTAGGCAGAGTTCAATAAAATCAAGAGGTTATCTATTCGGGTGAACGCTTGTATGTTGCACGATATTTTATATCGTATTAGCGGCTCACCTCGCTTCTCTCGAGTTCGCCTCTAGGAAAACAAAAACAAACCGTATATTTTGCCGGAATAAAAACTAGCATATGTGTTATTCCTGACTATAATCTATCTCTGTGCCAAATTTCATCCAGGTCCGTTCAGCCGTTCTGGCGTGAAAGGGTAACAAACATCGATACTCACACACACACATCTATAATATTAATACGGATTATATACTTGTATTCAGCCCTTTTTATAGTCCCATTGATGGGCACGGCCTCCCTTAAATGCTAATGGATCAGGCCATAGTCCACCACGCAAGCCAAGTGCGTGTTGGCGGACTGCAATTATCTTTCGAAAACTGTCTAGGTTCTCTCAGACGTGCAGGTTTCCTCACGATGTTTTCCTTCACCGTAAGACAAGTGGTAATCACGTTGGAAATGATTTGGACATGAAAATATCAGAGGTGTGAGACCCGGAAGTTGAACCTGCTTCACTCGTTTTCCTTAACGAACGCGTTAACATTGGGCTACCACTGCCATACATATATATTTTAATTTATTTTTTAAGTATTTAAAAAACTTTCAAGTTAAATAATATTTGCACTAAGTACATATATGTGTATATGTATGTTTTACACATTACAGAGTATTTGTATTAAACAAATTATTTTGACCATTATTTTAACTTTTTGAGACCCTTTCTTTGACTTATGAGTTATGTTTTAATTTAAAATATTTTAAAATTCTGGGTTACTAAAAGCTCGTTCTTGGTTCTAATTTTGTCAAAGTCATTGTGTTATGTTGGTTCTTTCAGATTGATTTAAAACTTCAAAATCTCATCATAATCGACACAGATTTTTAGGTTTCCATGTTCTAAAAGTATGATAATCTCCATTTTTCTTACTTTTCTACATTCAATCTAGTGGGTATTATATTTTTATTACGAAAAATACCTAAAAATCTTATCGATGTAATAAATTGCTAATATTAAATAACTTATGTTATCAAATAAATAAATTGATTCTCGAACTCGGACGGAGTTTGACAAAAGATATTTATCTCTAGGATATATGTTATATGATTATATGTAGTAATTTTCCTTTTATGTTTTATTTCAAAATCCTTTATTGTGTATTTAGGACACCACCGTGCAAATAGTCAAGTTGTGCAAATCGATACTTTTTGGTCTTTATTCCGATATATACATATTGTAAACACCATTAACTTTACCTGAAAATCGAATCTGTTATATTATTAGCAATAGCTTAACACGCTGTAACTGTAATAAAGGTAAAAATATATTTTGTGCGTGTTGTGTTCAACCTTTCCTTTTCAGCGTCCCACTACTGGGCACGGGTCTCCTTTCATTACGAGGGGGATCAGGCCATAGTTCACCACACTGGCCAAGTGCGTGTTAGCGAACTGCACATGTCTTTCGAAATATTGCTAGGTTCTCACAGATATGCAGGTTTCACGATGTTTTCCTTCAACGTAAGACAAGTGGCAATCATGTTAGAAATAATTCGCACATGAAAATATCAGAGGTACGAGACTCGGGATTTGAACCCGCTTCACTCGGTTTCCCAAGCGAACGCGTTACCACTGGGCTACCACTGCCTAAAAATATATTTTATCACATATTAATTATGCTTATTAAGATACATATATCTGTTATAATTTAAAAATGAAAACCCTCAAGGCCTCATCTCGTAACGCCTTGATAATGATGGTAGTATTAAAAATATGTACAAGAAACTTTTTACGAAATTCATTCATTTTTTATAATTAAAATCTGGAAAGCGAGGAATATTATCATTATTTCTTCCTCTTGTAAGTTAAGCATACGCTTATGTAGGCACGATATAAAGTATATATTTTTATTTTAATCAAAGGCAAAACAAGCGGCAAATGAGCGCTACACGAATGCACACTCGACACTTCACTGGAATTCTACATCTGCATTGTCTTGCTGTAATATTGTCTTCCAACGTACTTAAATTCGTAAACAGGCACCCATTTAAAGTTGCCAGATTCACTATTTACATAGGACATTTTTAAATTTCCCAATGAGAGGTTTAAATACAGTAGATAATTATATATTTCAATGGTTTTACAATATAATAATCAATTTATCTCATTAATCCACTATAGTTTTGATAAATAAAGCTCGATATAATTATTATAATAATTTTATTAGCACATTAATGAGCATGAACAATATTTTAAATAAAACTATCTTTTCGGATTATTTCGCAGATTTACTTTGATTTTTGGTTCCCGAGGTTTCGAATGCTTTACAGCAATCCTTGTCACGGAAGAGACTAAGGCTATAGACGTCCCAAACACATATACTTGTTACAGACAGTGCCTACCCACTATTTTATAAATATGATTTCAAAAATTCAAAAATGGCAATAAAGTACAATACCTTACAATATTTGTTGATATTTATTTCTAAACATTTAAAAAATTTAATAAGTACTAAAATTAAATATACCAATATTATTTATTTGATTTTAGGTGTTATTATGATAAATATTACATTAAAAAACTTTACAAATTTAAATTACTAATATAACAATAGATAATTTTCAGATGAATTCAGGACAATCCTGAAAATATTGAAGCTTTGGAAACCTTACTTTCCCCCTACATCCCCCTACAACTACTGTTTACTGCTCTCAAATTACTCGCAGTATTATTAACTTTTATAGGATAAATAAAGACTCCTTTGCAGCTTTTAACTGGGATAAAAATAGTAATTACTGTTTGTCGAACCGCTCATTCCAGTTCCGTATCTTGTAGATTTAAAATCGATATCTCGTAGAATCGAGTTATATCAAAGAATCCACTTACTAAACATTATTTTTTCAAGTTTTAGGAAGTATTTTGAAAGTGTAGTGTTAAAATTATATTATAAAACTTATATTAAACTAAAACTTTATATATGAATAGCATTGCCCGCGGCTCCGCCCGCGTTCAGATGACCACAAACCAAATTCTTAGGTTTTACATATTAGTATACTCTTACATTGCAGTTATTGTGTTTTTTCTCGGAAATGAGACATTTTCCCGCGGTAAAAAGTATCCTTTATGTTGACCCGGATAACCAGCTATCACCATACCAAATTTCATTAAAATCCGTCCCATAGTTTTTCTGTGATGCGGTAACAGACAGACAGACAGACAGACAAAAATTCTAAAAACTATAGATTCGACCTCTGTATCGATAGTAATGTTTATTTTATCTTTATTTTATTTTTTATTTTTATTGTTTAGTTCAATAAGATTTTCGAAAAAATATTTAATGTACAGATTCGGTTTAGTTAAAATTTTATTATATGTATAGATATAAAATGTATATAAACTTAAACTTATATAAAATTTCCTAACATATAGACGAATGTGAGTCATTGATGGCGAATCTCAAATAGACCATGAAAATCCTCATCCCTTCATTAAGGGCCCTCTACTTTCCCTGAATGTCCCCTTCCTACAGCGCTCGTAAGTAACGTCAAGCGGATCGTCGTTTAAATCGAGCTTAGGAGTTTAAGAGATGCCATGACAAACACCTATGTACAGATGTAAACATTCACAACATTGAAGGCATATTTTTGTTTGTATATATTAACGATATTATAAAAATAACTGAAATAACGCGATGCCTTAGATATAATATTCTTTCCCTCCATACACAAACGTTGAAAACCAGTATAGAATTTTTTTTATGTTGAGACGTTAACACACAGCACCATCTAGTTCCATGGTAAGCTACGAGGTTTGTGTTATGGATACTAGGTAGTTGATACACTACACATACATAAATAACTTTAAATGCATACATTTATAATATATAAATATAATTTGAAAATAAATGAATTCGTTGAAGTGTAATTTTTTTATAAACATTTTGATTTTTTGTCTTAAAATAACTAAAATAGAAACATTCTGTAACACGATACTTGTTATTTACTTTAAATGTTTTTGACCGTTCTACCGTGAGCTTCTCTTTGTAGGACTCAAGGGAGTACGCATCTGTCACTGTATGGCCCCCTTACACTCGACCCTTTACGTTTGATAGTGCACGCATTACAGCTTCTTTCCAAATAACTTGAAATGCAATTTAACAATAAAAACGCTGTATTTGATTTTATTTCTTTCTTTTCTGTCGTGTAAATGCTCGTATTTTGTTTTTCTTTTCCCACAAGTGTTTTTAAATAAAATCATTTATTCACGCCGAACGTTTTGTAAGTATATGGGTCTTACAAAAACACTCTACAAGTTGCAGTGCTTATTTCTATATGCAAAACTGGCGTAACGATAGTCTCAGTCTCCATTTTACACGTCTAATATTGCAATTTAAATACTTAGTCTGCACTCCCCTTGCATTATGTGTCATGTTATGGCCACTGACGTAAGACCGAAGGAATATCTAATACTAATATTATAAAGAGGTAAAGTTTGTAAATTTGTTTGTAGGAAGTAATCTGTGGAACTACTGAACCGATTTAGATGAAATTTGCTATCAAGGTAGTTTGAGATCCTAGGTAGGTCATAAGATAGTTTTTATTTCAGAAATTATCTCTTAAAGGGGTAAAAACTGGGATGAAAGTTCGTATGGGAAATTAATCATTTTTCAAGTAAGTAGTATTGAAATTTGGTAAAAAAATGGTGTAGTGGCTAGCATGTACGGCTGCACACCCGGAGGTCCTGGGTTCGAGTCCCGGGTCGGGCCAAGTTTAGTTATTGAGTCTTTCTGTATATTAAGTCTCAGTATCAGCCCGGAGTTGGGAAGTTGGCGGTGTTTCACCCCCGTGCCTCGGAGAGCACGTAAAGCCCTCGGTCCTGCGCCTTAACTCTCACTGGTCGTGTCGAGTGGTCGTCCCACCAGATTATGAGAGTGACAGGAATAGGGAGTGAACTTGTGTCTGCGCGTATACTTGTGCACTATAATATCTCCTGCGCAGTTGGCTAATCTCAATGAGTATGGCCGCCGTAGCCGGAATCGGCTAGGAGAACATCATTGAAATTTGCATGCTCTTTATTTTTATGTCATACATTGTCATATTTAAATAATATAGCATACATATTATTAGTAAACAAAAACAAAGCTTGACAAACGTTTCTTGTAATAAAGAATAGTAAAGAGTAATGATCCACTAAACTATTATGCAGTCCCACATAGAATAGGTTGCGATATCCAATACAATTATTTCAATCATTTGCCTGGTACGGGAATCGAAGTAGTGACTTCCGATGTTATCAATAATGCGTATCAAACAAAGCTTTTTAGAATATTATCCAGATAATAACTACTCTTTTCTAATTCAATTTGGTACAATAAAGAAAATAGTACTAACTGATGCATTCCAAACTCGTTTTTTTTTGGCAAGTCGGTTTAATATATTTTGTGCAAACTACGTAGTCTCTGGGGGCCGAATGCGAGGGGTCGTGTCTGCATCCTCTTTTATTTTCGACCCTGGGGTGCGATACGCCGTTATTACGTGCACGTTGCGTGATTGACTGCGAGTATTTGTGACATTATAAGTTACGGTCTACTTAAACTTTAATACAATGTAAATTAAATAATAATAATAAATATATTGGGACACTAACACATAGCACCTTCTAGTTCCATGGTAAGATACGAGGCTTGAAACACCCATGACTGGAGTACAAATCATCACACAGATGAATGCCTCCAGCGGGACTCGAACCTGCGATCGTTGGCACAGCAATTATGGTAACCACAAACTGAGCCAAACGTGTCGTCAAATCGTAAATTGTAATTATTAAGTGTATTCCAAATGAGATAAACAAAATTACATTTGGTCATATCATCTATACTTTACTTCATGTCCATACTGCATATCCATGAATTGCAAATCTATACATAGGTACATATAATAAAATTGTAACTAAGCCGAATCTGTACATTAAATATTTTTTGGAAAATCTTATTGAAGTAAACATTATTATCGATACAGAGGCCGAATCTATAGTTTTCAGAATTTTTGTCTGTCTTGTCTGTTACCGCATCACAGAAAAACCACTAAAGGATTTTGATGAAATTTAGTATGGTGATAACTGGTTATCCGGGTCAACATATAGGATACTTTTTTTTAAGAATTTGTCAAGAAAAAATTTAAATGAATATGAAAAATAATAATTTGACATAAATGACAAATAGAAACTGTCTATCGACGAAGCATTTTGTTTGACAACTTCTATACATTGCCCATATTTGATCGAACTCCCGTATTTATTTAGTCGTTGAGCGAGAAACCTAAGACGGGGAGGCGGGGCTCGTTTGAGTACATTCTTTTAAAACTTACCCTCTTTTATTTGGAGCCAGCATCGAGTTTGTAAAGGATTTTCTCATCTGTGAATTTCACGGGTGAAAAAGAGAAACATTTTGCTATAATTGATTTTATTTTTGTACTAGCTTGCCCGCATCCATATATACCGAGCTTACTTAATTTTTATAGTTTCCTCGATAAGCGCTAGTTACAAATATACTTTTATTTATATGTTAATTTGGTACAGATATTTCCTATCGTAACATTGTCTTTTATTTGTATTTAACATTGGTCGATACATAAAGGTTTTTAAGGATTTGCTGCGGTTTTAAAATATTTGTATTGCATAAAACTTTTTTAGATTTATGCTAATATTTGACATTTGAAGTAAAACTATCTTTTCGTTTTTTTTTTTCAAAATTATGTGTGGGTAAGTATTTTCTGTATCAAATACACAGAAAACGTACTTTGTAGTACTTTGGTTAATAGTTTGGGGCGTCTGAAACCTTAGCCTCTCCTGCGACCGTGATTGCTGTAAAGCATTCGACACGTCGGGCACCAAATATCAAAATAAATTCGAAAACATAGTTTTATTTAAGACTAGCATTGCCTGCGGCTCCGCCCGCGTTCAGATGACCAAAAACCAAATTCTTAGGTTTTACATATTAGTATACTCTTACATTGCAGAATGAGATGTTTTCCCGCGGTAAAAAGTATCCTCTATGTTGACCCGGATAACCAGGTATTACCATACCAAATGTCATCAAAATCCCTCCAGTGGTTTTTCTGTGACGCGGTAACAAACAGACAGACAAAAATTCTAAAAACTATAGATTCGGACTCTGTATCGATAATAATGTTTATTTAAATAAGATTGTCCAAAAAATATTTAATGTACAGATTCGGCTTAGTTACAATTTTATACAATGTATAGATTTGTACAGAATTAACATTTAACGATTGGCATAAGATCTATGTATAAGTTCTCAATTAAAGGATCAAAATCGAACTTCCCACGCCACCATTAACACCTAAGTAAATTCAACCAGAAATAAACCTAGTGAATAGCAATTTAATCATAAGTTTAGACAGCACATCAGACAAGGTCTTTGATCGCGTTGTTATTGTAAAATCAACACGTGCATACACGCAGCCCTATAAAGCAAACATTATAGTGTAAACAACCTACTGCTCTGTGGTGTATCAAACGGTACAGTTAATTGAATGAATCCAAAACGTCAGCTTATGCTGTGGGCACGTTGATATGAACTGTGGTTCCAAACATGTGAAACACATGATATATTAATATGAATTAAAAGATGGTAGCCCAGTGGTAACGCGCTCGCTTGGGACATCGAGTGAAGTGAGTTCAAATCCCGGGTCTCGCACCTCTGATATTTTCATGTGCTAATCATTTCCAACGGGATATTAACATTTGTTTCTGTCATACTTCCCTCCGGTTCAAATAAAATTACGTATAGATTAAAAATAATAAAAATAAACAGTATCTATGTACAAGTACATCCATCCTAATATTATAAATGTGAAAGTGTGTTGTTTTGTTTGTGTGTTTGTTTTTCCTTCTTTCACGTTGAAAAGGAGTGACGTATTAACGTAATTATTGTGTGGAGATAGTTAGAGGGCTGGAGAGTGACAAAGGCTATTTTTTATCGCCGGATATTACTTAATTCCCATGGGAAAACACGTTATAATACAATCCAAAAAAATATTATCAGAATTACTTGAAACTTGGTATATATACTCTTCAATAAAATTAAATAAATACGTGTTTTAGCACTTTTCAAAATTCATCCTATAAGGGGGTAAAATAGGGGATGAAAGTTTATATGAAACTACCTTTTTAGAGATGTTTTTGTAGTTTTAGCGCGAGCGAAGCCGCGGGTTCTGCTAATATACATATAATTCAACAACTGTTACGATGCGCATTCAAATCTATGCGTTCTAATTTCGGAAATCCCCTAACAACCTCGTTTAATGAGAGTACTACTATATATGATACTTCAATAGCAAAATGTAAAGTAACCAACAATACCTTTTATAGACCACATGCCTATATTCAAAGCTCTTAAATCTTTTGTATTAACTGAAACTCTAAAAATTCTTTATTAAACCTCGAATAAAAAAATTATTATGTGTACATGTTGATATACCTTAGAGGTTCAAATATGCGTAATTTGAACGAATTTCAGAACCTGACTTTTGCTTCGTTGCCCGCTTCATGTGAAATGCCCCTTATATCATTGAGGTTACTCAGTTCTAAAACCTCAGAGTTATTTATTTGATGTAACTGATCTTATAAAAGATAAGAGTTAAAATAAATGACATTTTTATTTTAATATATCATTTAAAAACACTAATTATAAATGCGAAAGTTTGAATGTTTGTTACTCGATCATGCCAGAACTGCTGAACGGATTTGGATGAAATTTGGCACTGCGATAGATTATAGCCTGAAATAGCATATAGGCTATTTTTGTCCCGGAAAAATGTACGGTTCTAGTGGGATAGATATATTTTTGTTTTCTACTAGGAACGAACCCGGAGGAAGCGAGGTTCAGTTGCTAGTTTTTTATAAGTTTCTGTTCTGAGAGGTTATAACATCTTTCTACAATCGTTAAATAATAGCAAATTCTATTGAAATAAAAAATAATCGTTACGTCACAGAAACACAACATAGCCGTATACCTATGTACATATATTTAATTCCCGTTTATAAAATTTCTATTTTTCTTTGATTTACGATTTTAGAATGACTCGTCTAAGTCCTCTGATTACGAAAAAATACTTATTGAAAGTCGAATTCTGACCAGTTCAGAAGGAAAATCCTTTGAATCGAAGTGAAAAGGTGAATGTAACAGCGGGACTATTGTTTTATTTTAATATAGTCTGGGTAAACTTACCAAGATATTTAACCTTTAAAAATCAAAAGGCAGAAATCCTTTTAAGCAACTAAAAACTTTTCTTCTTAGATACTTTTACTTATATACTTTTTGTCTATATTTACTTTAAGCTTTAACAATATTTTGGTATATCTAACCAAAGCAATTATCGATATTATAATCGTTTTAAAAATGTAGACAGCTCTACTCGTGTAGAAGAAATATCGATAGCAAATTTGCCTATGTATTAATATTATTTATACGTTATTTTCATTCCAAATACTCTAAAATACATTGAACCGTAACTGCCTGATGAAGTAAGTCAGTGGCATATATTATAGTTTAGTCTGATATAACCATTAATTAATCTATCAATCAAAAGTTATATTTAATTCAAAGAGAGTATAACACATTTTATTATCGATCTATAATAGCCTGTATATTTGTACTAAACATTAGTATTGAAAGTTCGTAAAACTATAAACGGCTTTATAATTAAAATTGTAACAAAATGGTAGTTTTACATTAGTTTTTTACAAGTTTATATTTACATGTGTTCGCGAGTGGTCAAAACTCGGTCAAAATTATTATTGAAAAGAGAAAAACATATATAAATAGAATTTATCTATTTATAAAAAAACGAACTGTTCCCGCAATATTTTATCGATAACCCTAAAGTTCGTGAATAGCTATTTGAAAATGAAATCGATTGACAAACAGTGGAGAAGAACGTAATGTACCTACTGTGCCTTTGCCTATTTCTATTTATAGACTAGCATTGCTCGCGGCTCCGCCCGCGTTCAGATGACCAAAAACCGAATTCTTAGGTTTTACATATTAGTATACTATTACATTGCAGTTTTTGTATTTTTTTCCCGCGGTATAAAGTATCCTATATGTTGACCCGGATAACCAGCTATTATCACTCCAGTGGTTTTTCCGTGATGGGGTAACAGACAGACAGACAAAAATTCTAAAAACTATGGATTCGGCCTCTGTATCGATAATAATGTCTATTTTAATAAGATTTTCCAAAAAATATCTAATGTACAGATTCGGCTTGGTTACAATTTTATTATATGTATAGACTCAGAACATTGAACTAGTCTTGTTTAATAGTTATCAAGAAAAACATACATATATTTATTAGGTCAATGGCTGCTAACAAATATAAAGCAGATGTGAGCTTGGTGCGTTTGATTGGACTCGCATAATGCCGTCATAATCAATCCATTCATCCGTTTTGCCCCAAATACGAGTGGTAGATACATTATGATTTGAAATTATATTATTTTTATGATTGAACAGAAGATATGTTTATTGGATTAAAAAGCCAATATTACATTATATACAGTAAAAAGGAATCAAGATCTTAAACTAAAATAATAGCTTTTAACCTATATCCTTATAGATCTACAATAACTCCGGAAAAATCACGCTGTTACTTCGTTACAACCAGAAATAAGTCAAATCTATAAATAAATATGTTGGGACATTAACACACAGCACCATCTAGTTCCATGGTAAGCTACGAGACTTGTGTTATGGTTACCAGATAGTTGATACACTACTCATATATAACTTTAAATACATACATATTATAAATATAAACACCCATGAGTGGAGTACAAACATTCGTGCTCATCACACAAAAGAATGCCTCCAGCGGGCCTCGAACCCGCGACCGCTAGCACAGTAAATAGGGTCACTACAAACTAAGCCAAACGTGTCATCAAATATAATAATAGTTAATAATTCTATGAAATAGACTAACTTTTTATTTTGTTAAATTAAATTTTGTTTATAAACTAACAACATTCCTTTCAAAATGACAATATTTTAATTGATATAAAAACACAAATAACGTGAGCCCGTTAAAAAGGTAGCTAACAGTTGTTTTATTAGAATATAGGCTGATAGAAATATTCATAAAACAGATTGCCATTATGAATACAATTGTGACTCGATAAAATTTACGATCAATTTGTTTGAGCACAATAGAAAGCTATGTAGGTTAAACTTTCGCTATAGGCAATAATGTCGAGATCTGTACAATAAGATCTTTTTAATAACAAAATCCAATTATGCGAAAGAAATTCGAACTTTCTAGTTCATAAAATATACAGTAAATTATTAAGACGAGATTAAGGTAACTTTTGGAGAATCGAAATTTTCTTTAGAAGGTTACCTTGAACTTGTTTAAACACTTCCACCTAGAAAAGGCCTTTTACAACAAAATTAAGTCTTCTATTAAGAGATGAATAAGTTCTGGCAAAATTACAGGAATAATATAGTGTGCCTAGCCTTTAACTTTAAAAAAGTTATTACTGACTTTAAATTATTAAAAAAATCTATCTTTTGGGGATGTACTATTTATTTAAAATTTATGTAGGACCTCGTTTAAGGATAATCAATTCATTTAAAAAGTGATTAAAACACCGACATACAATTTGCGAAGAGATCGCGTTATATTTATACAAATAAATAAAATTGAACTGTCTGTTCGTAATGTAAAATAAAATCTTTTTACTAAATATATATATAAAAGTATATACGGTAAGATAAAAAAAAATTGTCTGTTTGTTTCGGCTGATTTCCGAAACGACTGGACCAATTTTGATGGGACTTTCACTGGCAGATAGCTGACATTATAATGTGTAACTTAGGCTGCTTTTATTTTAGAAAAATAATTGAGATTTCTCGCAAAATAATGAAAACCCATGAAATTGTCAACAAAATCCGTGTACTTATGGACGCACACGAGCGTAGCAAGAGCAACTCGCTAGTACCCAATAAAATACAAAGTACATTTTGAAAATCAAAAACCATTCTAATACAATATAAGATACAAAATAAGTTAATAGAGAGTAGGCGCTAATACATAATGTAATAAATACATGGTATTGGCCGAATTCCAATTACTATGGAACGAGCCATTCATCAGGCAGGACAAGTTTCTGTTCCAATGGAGTGAAAAAGATTTTCTTTCCACTGCACACTGCACAGCCCCCTTTTAGCCGCAACCCGATTTCCAGATTAAACTGTCAATTCGAATACCTTTTTATCTCTCGAAGTAAGGATGTGAGTACAATAGCTTACGGAATTCTTTAATTAATTAAGGCTAATTAAAATAAAAAGCAATCATTATCGGAAGAGTTAATAAAACTTGTCTGATATATTAAGAATTAATAAAAACACAAGAGATAGAAATATTTTTCCATATCTTGATTTGTAGGGTAAATAGTTAGATACCCCCCTTTATACTAATATTATATAATAAAGAGTCAGAGTTTGTTTGTATGTTTGTTTGTTGTTTGTTTGAACGTTCTAATCTCAGAAACTACTAATCCGATTTGAAAAATTCTGTTTGCTTTAGAAACCCCGTTTATTGAGGAAGACTATCCATACTAACCGTTAAAACGTACTTAGTCGCAAGTTAAAAATAATTTTGAAATTCGATTTACAATTTTCGAAGATATTGCGTAACGTATCACAACTCCTCCATTCTGTCTGTTTGTTAAAAACTACAATACATATCTTATTTTATTATGTATAAAATTAAATGAGCAATTCTTTTATATATATATATATATATATATATATATATATATTTTTCATGTAATACGGAAACGGCTCTAACGATTTAAATGAAATTAGACAAAGTTTTGATTTTTAAGTTTATTTATATAGATGCTTTCTTTGAAAAAAAACGAAATTTTTATGGCTTTTCCAAAAAAAAACACCGAGTAAAGCACGGTCGTCCAGATACTATTTCTAATAACTAACAAAACGAAATTCATCAACCCTTATCTATATATCGGGCCAATTTACCAAATCTATACAAAATTACACTATCACTATTATTGCTAAACAATTACCGTAATACCAAATTGATATACCTCTTCGGTCCTTAGCTTTAGCTTCCCTTCGCTAAGCGAGTAGTAATTTAGGGTGCCACAGCTGCCTTCTGTAATGTTGATCGTATTGCGATTGAACACTTGCCTTTTTATCGCAATTACAATGTAAGCTTTAAATTGTATTTCTTTTACGTTAAAATAAAAATGATGCAAGTACCGATTTATTAAGATGCATTGAGTTTTTGTAAATGCTGTGTGGATTTTAAAGTGTGATTGTACAGTTTTAAATGTTGAATATGTTGTATTGTAATTATTACTTCAAAAACGTACAATTTCTTATGCTTAATCGTAGTTAAATGTCTTTTAGACATTACGGTAAAATGGATGTTCTATTCAAAGTTCCATAGATATGGTATGCTTCCATATATAATAAATTTTATCGATATCAACTACATATAATAACGTTAGCAGTAGGTATATATTAAAATCACAACATTTTAGCACGTATAAAATCTACAAAATTGAAATTTTCCTTAGAAAGGAATATTGGAAGTCGAATCTATAAAGGCGTAAAAAAGGGAAACGAACGTATTCGTTAAGCTAGACAAACATAGTCGCGAGCAAATGCTAGTTCATATATAATTTCCTGTCATAAAAATCGAATAAATTAAATGTAAACAGGTCCTTAGTTAAGATTTAAGTAAGGTTTAATTATAACTAGAGTAAAAAAGCAAGCGGCCGCGACTGATAAGCGCGGTAATCCCGTAGTTAGCAATAGCTTAAACTGGTAGCCAGTTTTAGCTTACAAATTGTGACGTAATTTTCGTTCAAAATGAAGTATTTGTGACGGATTCTATTAAGATGGTATAAGGAAGTATCTATCACCTTACCAATCTGCTTGATTGTAAAACTTCTAGGTAATTTATTTATTAAGGGATAACCAAGAAAATGTCTATTAAATCATATAAATATAATTAAAACATTAAATAACATAAAATAAATGTTCAATTCAATTCTTTATTTTTTGGCTTTTATGTGTACGTTCTTTTAATTATAGGTTATCACAACAAGCAATAATAGGTAATGAAGTTATAGTGTTGGTATCAACAAAAATGAACGTCAATATGACGAGAAAACAATATACGAACAAAAAAACTGATTATAGAATTTTTGTAGAAGTAAAAAATATTATAATTTAAATAGTTAATAATAATAATAATCTGAAATTTCTGAGAATTTTAGTTCATTTTATTTATTTAAAGTAATAAAAGTAAAAAAAATAAAGTTTGTAGCCAAATGTGACTAAGATTTAGATAGATTTAAGGTCCGATTTAAACAAAATAGCATGTAAATGTACGTCAAACGGCTTGCTAAGGGTGATAATTAAGGGTATGTATACATTACTTGTATATTTATATAGATATATTTACAGAATATAGTATAAAACTAATCGCAATTTCTGGCTGTCAAATCAAATTTTAAGGTGGTTTTTAACATCATTTAGAAATTCACTCACCTCGTCATATCAGGTGTATTAGTATAGCACTTTAAATATAAAAACTTTTTAACAAAAAAATAAAAACCGACTTCAAACAAATTAAAAAGTAAAAAATAACTGATTGGTAGTTTTCATTTACTATACATACCTAATCAAATATTTTCCAAGTCGGTGTGCTTTGCTTTGTATGGGCTGGCACCGATTCCGAAAATATTTGATTAGGTATGTATTTAATAGGTAGGCTTTAATTACTTAGCCAAAGCTATTTTTATAATATAATATTAGCTATTTTTCCACCCTTAGGGGAGGTATTTTTTTTTTTGAAACTTAAATGGGACCAATCTGGAAGTATACCCTTTCAAACAAAACAAAAATTGTCCAAATCGGTTGATAAATGACGAAGTTCTGAGGTAACAAACATAAAAAAAAATACAGTCGAATTGAGAACCTCCTCCTTTTTGAAGTCGGTTGAAAATACCCAATTATCACATTCGTTTATTAATGTATTTAAATAATTTAAATTTACAATAATGTAATAACACACCGGACCGTTACGCGCACTCTCACACCCTGTCAATATGACAGTTGTGTCACATACATTTTTAATAATAAAAAAAAGAATGTTGCCATCAATACCATCGTATTTATATTAATCAAATTAATAAATAATTATTATTTAACACATTATTATTGCCTCTTAAATTCATTTATTTTAATTCATTTTAATAAATACAGATATTTTAAATTAAAAGATGTAAAAATATGATGACTATACTAACAGGTGGCTGATGTGTTTGGTTGCAAGCATGCAAAAGCACTGTTTATCAATAATTTTAAAACTTAAACATTTTGAATACATGCTTGGGGGCAATCATTTGTGTGATGAGCACGAATATTTGTACTCTAGTCATGGGTGTTTATATTTATAATATGTATGTATTTAAAGTTATATTGTGTAGTGTATCAACTATCTGGTATTCATAACACAAACCTAAAAGCTTATCCTGGAACTAGATGGTGCTGTGTATTAATGTCCTAACATATTTATTATTATAATACATAAGTATCTTCACATCATTGTAGTTACGAATGAAACAATAAAATTTATTTCTGAACTGACCTACTCAATCTTTGACCACAACCTACAGTGGTACTTCAATAGCTTTTATTCATTTCTACGCGTCAATTTTCCTCACAAATGTACAATCGAAAAGTCCGCGACTCAATAGCGGACCGTGCACTGTACGGTCCCACTCCAGTTCAATACATTTTGTATAAGCCATTGTAAGATATTGACAGCAGGGTCACATTTATATTAAACAAGGAGCAACATTGTCCTTTTCTTCCTATTAATATCTAAGTTGGGTCCAATCGTTTCGAGCTGTATACAAATTCAGTTATAAGGGATGCAAATATTACATGCATGGATTTATTTTAACTACTGACTATTCACCGGGTTCGTCTGTGTACGTTTAATCAGAACACTTTTTCAATTTATAACATGGTCGGCACAGAGCGTTGGGACTCAATTCTTTTTTTATATATACTTAACCGATTGATATCTTTAACTAGAATTAAAAGTATAACTGCCTCTGTCGTTCGTTCTCATAAAATTAGTTTTTGTTTTTTTTTTGATAAGAAAACGTTGCAAAAACTTTAAGTTTGCTTGTATTTCATCCCAAAAGCCCTTGAATATACATTAAAAAAACGATATACAATTTAAGCTTTTAATAATAATTATCCTGCATTTTTTAAGATCTCACTTGACACGATCCTATTGATCAAAATGTAAACCAAAATATCGATTATTACCAAAATTAAACAGACAATATGTTAGTTTAAAAACAAAGTCACTCACAAAAACCACAACCCCTCAAACTAAAGTATTATTTCAATGCAACATAATTACATTCTAAGGTACTCTGCAAAGCTTTATACGCTGTAAATGCAAATACACAGGAAGCATCACGGGTTAAAAGCGATCGTAGAACTGTCGACCGCATTTAAAGGGCTTGGGATCTGACCTTTCCACATAACAAGTCTCGAAGACTGTTCAAGAAATATCCTAACATTTGCAGAAGCTAAATACGAGCTAGCTCTAACATCGTGCATCGAATGGAACTAGCATTAAGTGGTACTTTATGTTTTATTTTTATATAAATTTAATGAGAAATTTAAAAAGACGGCACATTGAAAAAGAAATATATTACAAGTAAGAAAATATATGTATGTACATTTCAAGAACACCGCAAGTCTTTTCTATAATTTAATATATGTTTTATTTTATCTTTATAGTATTACTAGCATTGCCCACGGCTCCGGTCGCGTTCAGATGACCAAAAACCAAATTCCTAGATTCTACAATATTAGTATACTCTTACATTGCAGTTTTTGTATATTTTCTCAGAAATGAGATATTTTTCCGCGGTAAAAAGTATTCTAAATGTTGACCCGGATAACCAGCTACAACCATACAAAATTTCATCAAAATCCGTCCAGTGATTTTTCTGTGATGCGGTAACAGACAGACAGACAGACAGACAGACAGACAGACAGACAAAAATTTTAAAACTATAGATTCGGCATCTATATCGCTAATAATGTCTATTACAATAAGATTTTCCAAAAAATATTTAATGTACAGATTTGGCTTAGTTACAATTTTATTATATGTATAGATTTTGCTGTATTTTCAACACAAACATCCAATAAGGGAATGAATGTAAACAATATTAACAAATATATTATTACTTCATAGTAACACCCATTGTTTATTTATTTTAGCCAAATCCATGGTAGAACGCCACGTGGACAATCGCGTGATAAAAGCATCGATTTCACACGAGTCCCCCGGGATCTCGTCCCACTAATATTGATCAATACGCCAACTGCGTGCTATTGTTACTGTTAACCGCGTTCGAACGACGTTAAATTCGTATAGTATTTTTTTAATTTACGATATATTGGTTATTAAAGTTTTAAATTATGTTATCTTTCTCATTTACCATGTCATTAATGATTGATGTACTTGTATAAGTGGTGCATGTGTACTGGCGTCTGTTAATACTTCAGAGTTTGTGGTTTGTGGATTCCCCGTGATGTAGACTGATACATCGTTAGAAATTAAGAAAATTTAGCCTTCCGCTAGTGAAATTTTTTTTAAAATCATTGCAGTACTTGTAAAGACTATCTACATACTCCCATGTGCAAAATAACTTTGGTTAAAAAATTGGAAATCACCTGATTATATATGCTTTGTTTAAATGTTTTTCACTACCTTATTGTTTCATGTACCTAATACTTTCTTAGATTTACGCGAATATTTGACATTTTAAATAAAAATATCTTTTCGGATTTTTTCGCGAATTTATTTTGACTTTTGGTTCCCGACGATTCGAATGCTGTCTGTAACAACTATATAATACCTTTGAGACATTTAACACCTCAGTCTCTCCCGTGACCATGACCGCTATAAAGCATTCGAGACGTCGGAAACCAAATATCAAAATAAATTCGCGAAAAAATCCGAAAAGATAGTTTTATTTAAAATCGTTTCATGTGTTTGAATGACTACTTTAGGAACTATTGGCGAACTATCCTTGCTTCGTTCTCTACGTTTATATGTACGTCCCTAGATAGGACATAAATAAATTTAAATCTAAATTTCATCAATATCCGTCCAGCCGTTCAAATTGAAAGAGTAACGAACAAACACAAATACACACATATTACATATACATACATACATAAATACATACATACATAAAAACATACATACAAACTTTCCCATTTATAATAGTATTGTGACTGTAATTTAAAAAAAAATACCAATTCAATTCTAGTGTCAATCAAAAGACCTCATGAGTTACGCAGCGTTTCGACTGTCGCTGTAATAGCATCAATTTCACACTACTCGCTGGGGATTATGAATCGATAGAACCACGTGTGGAGTTACTTTAGCCATTGTCATTTTACTTTAGCTATTGTGCGATGAGGGTGTCGGGTAATATGGTTTTGCCTTTATAATTCTCAAATTCGCACGATCTATCTACTATGCTTTGTTGGTATCGCTGCTATTTTGCAGCATCCAGCCATTTTGTGCTTAGAACCATAAAGTGTTCAAAAAATTCTATTGTCGCAAATAATATAGAATTTTTGTTGCACAACGGTAATCAGCCACGGAAACTGATTTTTATTTCTAAAGGCTCCTGCCAACAGAATGTACAATGCAATCCAACCATAAACAAAATTACTAGGATTGTCTCTCTGCCAATATTATTAAAATATATATATATATATATATATATATATATATATATATATATATATATATATATTATTTATTCATTGTTTTCATTTATATTTATAATGTAATAATATTTTCATATTTCATAGTATGTCATTATGGTTTTTTTTAACTATGACTTTAAAAATAGCTAGTTTTTGTTTTTCAAAACATTTGGAATAGCTAATCTATATTAACCGGAATTTATATGACTAATATTCTGGTAATAATGTCCAACCTCTACTACATGGTGTGGAACAAGTGCACTTTCAAATCAATCTTAAATTCGATGGCACTTCGACGCGAACGGTGAGAGATCACTTAGAATTTCTTATTAGAAAAATTCAATGACTGAAATAGGCCAGCATGAGATTTGTATTCACTACCGCCGAATTTGTAGCCGTATTATGCTAGGTACTATAATACTGACGACTCAGTTATTCTAGTTTATACTCGTATGAAGCAACTAGCATTGCCCGCGGCTCCGTCCGCGTTCAGATGTCCAAAAAGCAAATTCTACAAATTAGTATACTCTTACATTGCAGTTTTTGTATTTTTTCTCAGAAATGAGATATTTTCCCGCGGTAAAAAGTATCCTATATGTTGACCCGGATAATCAGATATGACCATACCAAATTTCATCAAAATCCGTCCAGTAGTTTTTCCGTGATGCGGTAACAGACAAACAGAGAGACAAAAATTCTAAAAACAATAGATTCGGCCTCTGTATCGATAATAATGTCTATTTCAATAAGATTTTCCAAAAAACTATTTAATGTACAGATTCGGCTTAGTTACAATTTTATTATATGTATAGATTATCGCAAAATGTCATTTCCCCGCCAAGTAAATAAGGTAACAGCGTAATAAATACCTCTTAGCAAGTTTCAATAATCGTTCATACAAACTTTATGTATGTATTCTATCGGTAAATATAGTTGCGATACGAAAAAGGAGTTGGGAATGTTTACAGAAGCGTTCCATTACTAGTTGAGTTTATCCTTCGTTGAGTGCAACACAAATATATATTAATGGATCTGTTTCTTAAACTTCATATTGTGTTAGTCAAAATAAATACTCGTATTACCTATTAACTTTTAGAAAGTTAATTTTTAAATCTAATATAGGTATAGAAATGTTATTAGGAATTTGTTGTACGGATGTATGTTGGTACGATACTACGATTCCCATACAAAGTGAATGTATATATCTATAATACAGATATACATACATACATGTGTACTTTTTCAAGATTATATATCAGCACCGTATTTACATATAAAATAAAACATAACAAAATAGACAGTATGTAATGTATATATATATATATATATATATATATATATATATATATGTACTCTATATAAATATTTCCTGTTATCTGCTATTCTGCTTATTATTTTTTCAATAAATAGACAAAAAAATAAAAAAAATATTTGTTCTAATCTAACTAATAGTTCAAGAGATCACGTATAAACAAACATATAAACAAACAATCTTTTTAGTATAGATTATGTGTACATTTAATCTACATAAAGTTTCTTTACGAGTATAAAATATACTCAAATCTATCTCGTGCCCATCTACACAAGTACCTATATCTATTCATTACCATTACAAAAAAGTCCCTTTGCGCTCTAAACCCTCTGTTTACGAGGATCGAGAAACATAAATAACGGATCTCATCCGATAATCTTCAAATAGCCATATAAAAATAAAGCCGTAAATGCCGATAAGACAATTTAGTTAAGCAAGGAAAAAACTAAGAAATTTCATTTCGACAATCGTATAGGTTAAATTCGAATTAGACAGAGCTCTTAAAAGCCACCTGCTTTTAGGAGTTATCAAGTAGTTGCTATATGCGATTAAGTGTTTATTTGACGAGTGTATTGCCCGATTTCACCAAGAACCCATAATACCACCTACGTATGGGATCCCTTTTTTTTTTTTTTTATAGTTGGGAAATCCTATTACGGATACCACCCGACTTCCCCCGGGGTGGTTATGTGGAGACTCTCCGGCTAATGAGACCGGCATACCCACTAAAACCCAACTTTCCCCCTCTGCCGCCATGTGGGGCGCCACGGGATCGCTCTCGCATACAACCGCGACGCCCCGACGGTTGGCCGAAGCCACCAACCATGAGGCCGCCCCAAGCGGGACAACCCCATTATGGGAAGACTTACAACCCAAAAAGTGAGGCCGCTCCTAAGTCCACTCTGCTGATCAGAGAAGTACCCGGAGCAGCCCCACACCACACAAACACCGCCCACCGAAGTGGGCCACCTCCAATCGGTTGCAGAGGACAGGGAGAGCGGCAACGAAACACCGACACTCCTCTTCCCCTGCAGCCCCACCGCGTCCGCCATCAAACGGTGGCGGCCCCGTCTAGGCCGCGGAAGGTAGGGAGAACGGCGCACCGAAATACCGGCACTCCTCTCCCGCCGCGGCCTACCCCTCCGCCGAATGCGGGCCTGCGACCACAGTCCCGCAATCGGCACCCATCATCCGGTTGTGGGACCAAGCGGTCCCACCACCGGTGGCCGCAACGTCTTCGGCTCGAGGCCTAGACGAGCGGCCCCATCCAAGCCATTTGGTCCGCGCCGGATTTCTCCGGTACCACCCGCCGCCCTAAGCGGGTGGCATTCCCCTATCCGCCACCTGGGGACGCGCCCGGTAGGAGTTGGCTTCTCCCCCGGGCGTATGGGATCCCTAGCTTAAGTCTCCTAAACTAGCCCCTAAATTAAATTTCGTTTTACGATCGTCTTTAAGCCCATATTTCGAGCACCTAAATTTAGGGGGCCTTTTAATATTTAGGTGACCCCTAACTGTCGGTGAAACAGAAACTGTCCCCTAACAGCCCCCTAACCATGCTTAGGGGATCCCTTAAACTTAGGTGACGTTGGTGAAATCGGGCATATGACTTTTAAACTTGACGACCAATTACGTAGAGACTATGGACGCAGAGAATGGACTGAGCTATACTGTTATGAAATTGACTGCTCTCTAGAAAGGGAGAAAGCGAACGTGCGGTCAATACCTGTCCTTTATTCCAATTTGAATTTATAAATGGAACGTAAAAATATATATATTGACAATTATAATATTATAATGGAATGTAAAATGGTTATAAATATCTATTTTAAATAATCGTATTAGACTTCTGGCCGCACATTCGTTTTGTCTTTATCACGCTTTTCCGCCATTTCTAACTGACAACTGGTAAAGAAACACTCAGTCCACTCTCTGTCTATGGTAGAGACACTGAGTTACATAGAAATTCTACGGTTATGACGTATTTATGTTTTGTTATAGCGAAACAACATACATATTACAATATGTATATAAAAACCGGTGTGTGTATGTATGTTCCCTATGGACTTCAAAACGGCTGCAGTGATTTTGATATTCCCATGCAATCGGAAGTTTGAACGCGGGCGAAACCGTGGGTACTGCTAGTATCTTACCTATATAAAATTCATAACTAGTTATTGATAGCAAAAAAATATATTGTAAATTCAAACGGTTACCATCCAACAAATATTAGGTGCTAATCAATTTGCTTTTAATTAAGTATAATGGTCCACCAATTTCTTATAATATGTAACATATCTTGTGTACTGAAACATAATAACAGAATTATTTACTCTATTAATGGGTATATAGACTGTCTCTTTATATATTAACTAGCGGACCCGACAGACGTTGTCCTGTCTACACGTCTTTAATTTGAAAATTTCAAATTTTTTGTAATAATTTTTTTGATGAAAATTATTATTCAAATTGTGAATCTAAACCATTCCCAGATCCCCTTGAACACACAAAAAATTTCATCAAAATCGGTCCAGTCGTTTGAGAGAAGTTCAGTGACATACACACTCACAGAAGAATTATATATATAAAGATAAGCTATTTCAAAAAACGGAAGACGTACTGAACGCTTGTATATTTTTATTTTATTTGTATATTACACGATACCTTCGCCAAAAATTTACCTATAACGTTTTTCGTTTCGAGCCGTTATTTTTGTTGTTTTATTGAAAATAATTCAATTAATAGACCACCTGATGACCACCATTTTCAAGAAATAACACCTCTAACGGTGAAATAATTGTTTTAAAGTGATTTTTAAACTGGTGTACGTTTTTAAGTAGTAAGAATAAAAAATAAGTATTAAATCTTAAAACACTAACAACATACACTGTGCAATTTTGACGGCACGCTTAGCTCAGTTTGTAGTGACCCTCTAGTGTGAGCGTGCCAGCGGTCGCGGGTTCGATTCCCGCTGAGAGTATTCATTTGTGTGATGAGCACGAATCTTTGTACTTCAGTCTTGGGTGTTTCATGTTTATATTTACAATATGTATGTACATAAACTTTAAAGCTATGTATTTGTAGTGTATCAACTATCTGGTATCCATAACACAAGCCTCGTAGCTTACCATGGAACTAGATGGTGCTGTGTGGTTATGTCCCAATATTAAAAAAAATATAACAACTTGATATAGCAACACAGTATAGGAAATTACATTCGATTTTCAATAAACTAACTTTCTCTGTGGCAACAAAACGCGTACTAGCCGAAGGGCGCATTTATTATTCGATTATCACCACAAAAACCGTCCACACAATGGCGATACTGCGATCACATTAGAGCCAACCCTCCTGTCCGTACATATAAATCGGTTATCAATTTTTGTTCACTACTTTCCTTTATTATTTTATAAGCAGATTAACTTTAGTGGAAAAGTTATGAGTTTCGAGTGTTTTACTAAAATACAAAGCTGTTCTTAAGAATATTTATTTTAAATCAAATTTTCATAATTTTCAAAGCTTCATATTTTGAACAATATTCTTTGAATCCCTCTTTTATTGTTATTTAACAACTCGATGTTGTTTAATTTTTGCAAATTATTTGTTTTTTCATTTACCTTGTAAGAAACAATTTAAGCGTTTACAGTGTATGAGAATAACCTACTTTTAATAAAGCAAATTATAAATAAAAATATTGGTTACGAGTTTAGAATATTTAAAAATGACACTGATTTTTGTCACAATTATTCACTACACTAATAGAGATCTATTAGTTTCCACGGGCACCGTTCATTTTTCGGAGATGAAAAGTAATCTGTTGTTTGACTGGCAATATAAGATGTCAGAATGTTAAATTTTACTAAATTAGGTGCATAAGTTGTTGTGTACTAAGCTGTATAAGATACTATAGTTTTTAACTATCCCACGGGAACCCTTTAATTTTTCGTATAAAAAGTATCCAAGATGTTGCCCGGGGATATAAGGTACCACCATGCAAAATTTTATTCAAATCGGTCCAATAGATTCGGAGATTACCCCGTACAAACACACAAACAGACAGAGAAACAAAAAATTTGAAAAAAATCTGGATTTGTTCTATTTGTCTTCTTACATCCCCCTGACTCGGTTTTTAGCATTTTTTGCTATGTACAGACATTAGACCTCTATTGTTTTATTATAGTATAGAAAAGGTTCTAACTTCTACCCCTTTTTTTTTTTTTTTTTTAACGTTGGGAAATGCATTTACGCACGACGTGTGGGACTCACCGGCGTAATACAACCAGTACTACCCACTAAAACCCAACAAAACCTTCCCCCGTCTTAATGGGGCGTCGCAGGATCGCTTACGCATTCAACTACGACGCCCCGACGGCAGGTCTGCCAAAGCAGACCACCACAACCAAGGGGTTGCTCCAAGGTCCACTCTGCTATCAGAGAAGTACCAGGAGCAACCCGCAAAGTACACCGCCCCCCGAAGAGGGCCACCTCCCACCGCCCACCGAAGTGGGCAACCCTGTGCGTTTCTTAGCTTCGCTACTACTACTGAGCCCCCCCACCACGACAAGGTGAACGCACGTTGGGGGGGAACTTCTACCCCTACTAAGTGTTGATGCATGGCAAACGTGTAAAAGCTATGGAACTTTCGAGAACCTTTCAAAATTTTCCAGAATAAAATACCTATAATATGAGGTACATACATACATATATCTAACAAAGCTATCCGAACAAAGCTGGACATTTCGTCTAAGTGATCTCTGAATAGCTTTCTAACTGAAATGATTTATTGTAGAAGACAAGTAGCTTCAAAACCCATAAACATATATGACACATTGAAATAGGCGACATTTATGTTAAACTAGCGGCTCACCCTCGCTTCGCTCGGGTTCGTCGCTAGGTACGTTTTAAATAGATATAAAAAGAAAAAATCTTTCTTTCTCACATTTTAATTATATGTTTTAATACTTACCTATTCCGGACTAAGAGAAATCCAAAAATTAAAATATCATAAAAATTGGAACGCGGTCGAACGGGATAAAAAGTATCCTATGTCCTTCTCCTGGCTCTAAACTACCTCCCTGCCAATTTTCAGCTAAATCGGTTCAGCCGTTCTTGAGTTATAAGCGAAGTAACTAACACGACTTTCTTTTATATATATAGATATACTATATAAATAATTATTCTATATCCGATAGATGCTTTGTCGAGTCTCATATTATCTTTTGAATAGCGCCTTTTATTGTTGTTAGCAGGTTATAAGAAGAAAACGAATTTTCTTGTTTATAATGACGATTTCTGATATGCTTATTTTACAAAATTTGATATATTATCAAGAAAATAACCATATAAGAATAGAATGGATCTATGAAATTGATTTTTAGAGATACAATATAAATAAAATACTACTTATTATTTATTATAAATGCGAAAGTTTGTGAGGATGTATGGATAGCTGGATGTATAGATGAATGGATGTTTGTTACTCTTTCACGCAAAAACTACTGAATGGATTTTAATGAAACTTTACAATAATATAGCCCATACATCAGAATAACACATAGACTACTTTTTATCCCGGAAAATGTACGGTTCCCGTGGGATAGATTTGTTTTTCTACTTTGCTTCGCTAGTGTTAAATAAATGCTTAGTGTTTAAAGATGTCTTATATTATTTTCGTTATTTATATATTATCGTTATTTGAAATATAGAAAATAACCGTATTTCCTGCGGTAATATGATCTAGATTTTACACGTGTAGAACAAACAAAAATATTAAAAACAGCACGAAACCGGAACGCGTTCATGAGATTGTATAAAATGTTCCTAATTAGGTAATTATTTTAAGCAACATATTTTATTTTACGAGTAATATTATCCAGTGCAGTACAAAGCGGGATGCTCTCATTTTCATTCAACAATACATCAAAATAGGTCATATGTAGAAATATTTTTTAATGTAATTATAAAACTTTCTGTTTTTTCACGCATTAGTCATTCAGAATGTGTTTGTGCCTAACCGTATATATTGTTGGTCGGGCATTAATTTTTTCTCGCTATGATTAAAATAAATGGGAACAACGTACATGAATTGTTATTTATGATAGGTTTCACCGTTCGAATTGTTGATATTTTATACATATTTTTTAATCTATCTTAATAAATGCGAATACCAATCTTTTCACTTTTGTAGGTCGATCAAATCGATAAAAATATTATTTTAAACTTTTTTTTGTAATAACAGTCAAAATATACGAAATATTACACAAATTCTTTATAAATATTACCTACAGCTTACAAACTTTTCTAAATACTTTTGCTCTTTACGAAATGTAGTTGTAACCTATATGAACTGGTCTAAAAAGGACTTATAAGGTATCTAACCCAACGTTAAATCAAGCAAAGAGAAACGCATAATATATTCTAACCAGACGCGTTTATTTTAAATAAAATTATCTTTTAGGATTTTTTGGCGGATTTATTTTTATTTTTGGTTCCCGACGTTTCGAATGCTTTACAACAATCATGGTCACGGGAGAGACTGAGGTTTTAAACGTCTCAAAGGTCATATACTTGTTAGAGATAGTGCCTTCTCAGAATTTTACAAAATGAAAAACGAACGTCGGGTACCAAAAATCAAAATAAAACCGCGAAAAAATCTGTAAAGATAGTTTTATTTGAAATGCCAAATATTCGCGTAAATCTAAGAAAGAAAGAGAGACAGAGAGTGTAAATCTAAGAAAGAGATAAACTAATTATTTATTTAACACAAACTTACTAATATTATAATAATTACGAAGGTATGTTTGTTGGTTTGTTACATTGATCTTTAATCACATTTATTCTGTGTTGTCCTGGATTTTTATCCTGACGCACAAAAGATTCCCGTAAAATATTAGTAGTTATGCGTAATGTAGGCAATGTTAGCCCAGTGGTAACGCACTCGCTTGGGAAACCGGGTGAAGCAGGTTCAAATCCTGGGTCTGGCACCTCTGATATTTTCATGTGCGAATCATTTTCCAACATGATAACCACTTGTCGTACGGTAAAGGAAAACATCGTGAGGAAACCTGCATGTCTGAGAGAACCTAGCAAGTTTTCGAATGACATGTCCAGTCCGCTGACCTCGCACTTGGCTAGCGTGGTGGACTATGGCCTGATACCTCTCGTATTGACGGGAGGCCCGTGCCCAGCAGTGGGACGTTAAAAAGGGCTGAATACAATACAATACCTGATGTATTGCGCTAATAATAAAATAGTATTATAATAAAAATATAAGCTAAATATTACTGAATAGGGTTCCAATTGAAAGAGCGCCGTTGACATTACAATCTCATGGAATACGAATACCTTGAATTCAAGACATTTCGGGCTAGGGTTAACCGATACGTCTATCGGCTTGAACGTCTCCTTTGAAATTCAACGATATTTTAATGGCCACTATCGGTCCAATATTTTTTTTATTCCTTTCTAGAAACTTCTGCGCTTGTGCTTTGCCTCGATTGCTTCGGCTTTTTATTTACGGTCTGAATTGTAAATAGAGTGCGGTGTTTACTTCGAATGAGTTTTTAATTTTTCCTTTTACATACCGCTTTTATATATTTTTTTCTAATTAAAATTAGTTAAGTTTTGCTTGAGTAGCAACGTTTGTAAAGTTAATATGTCGTCGAGAAATACATTTGTAAATTTGTCCTTTTTGTTAATGAAACTAAAGAAGCACTAAACTTATACAAATAAATAAAATTGAAGTGTCTATTTGTAATGTCAAAATAACAGCTCTTTACTAAATGCATATTAAGGTATATATGGTATTTATAAGAAACCATTATTTTTAAAATTCTTGTCTGTCTGTCTGTTTGGTCCGGCTACTGTCCGAAATAGCTGAACCGATTTTGACGGGACTATCACTGGCAGATAGCTTCTGTTATAAGTAGTAACTAAGGCTACTTTTATTTGGGAATAAGAATTAGGGTTCCTCGAAAAAAAAATTAAAACCCATGAAGTTGTCAACAAAATCCACCTATGTCCCTAGGCATCTGAGCGAAACGTGGGTAAGTCGGTAGTTAATAGAACAATAAATTATTTATTATATTAAATTATGTTGGGACATCAACACACAGCACTATCGTGTTCCATGGTAAGCTACGAGGCTTGTGTTATGGATACCAGATAGTTGATACACTACACATATATAACTTTAAATACATAATATAAATATAAACACTCATGACTGGAGTACAAACATTCGTGCTCATCATACAAATGAAAGCCTCCAGCGGGACTCGAACCCGCGACCGTTGGCACTGTAAATAGGATCACTACAAACTGAGCCAAACGTGTCGTCATATTAGTGATATATTAATAGAACCCGCTTGTTATGTTCCATTCATAGTTTACAAACAAATTTCAGCTTTAATTGGTGCCATCATTAACAATACTGTAACATTTTGTCCAAATAATCGAGAACTTGATCCCTATATGTTTGTTTTAGAGCTAGAGACATTTTAGATTGGTCGTGTAATATACTGGATATTTCTATCAATGAATACTCTATTAGCTGTCACCGACAGCGGTACCTGCTTATACTTTGTTAATTGCATTGGCAATTGAGTACAAAAGGTTGTTTTATTTTCTAATTTAGATGGGGTTTTTGATTTTGTCACGCTTTGTTTATTTTAAATACAAATAAATACCCCTTTTTTTTAAATAAGCTTTTTTTAATAAGCTTATTATATAAACACCTCTACTATACAGTTATAGTACAGGGGTTCTGGTTTTGCAGACCATCTATATTGAAGCATGTTTGTATATTGAAATTAAAGTAAATTTAAAAAAAAACTTGAAAAATTAGAAATATTTGTATATTTATATATATATACTAATATTATAAAGAGGCAGTTTGTTTGTTTGAACGCGCTAATCTCAGGAACTAATAATCCGATTTGAAAAATTCTTTTTGCATGAGATAGCTCATTTATTGAGTTTATTGATTCTATTTATTTCATACTAACAGTTAAAACGTACCTAGAGATGAACCCGAGCAAAGCTAAGGTGAGTCGCTAGTCTATGTAAATAAAACTCGATTTGAATATAATATCATAATACAAAAAGACTTCTTCTCTAAAAAATTTACTGTCACGATTACGTTGGAATTGCATTTTAATTTTTTAAATTCGAAATGATTGATCTAAGTTTGAATCTTGTCATCCAATTATCTCTTCAAGATAATTTATTCTTCTCAACACCTACTTAAAACTTCAGTGCATTTACTCCAATTTCAATTAAACGTGAGAATTATAGTGATAACGTCCCATCTTCTGATAAGTTATCTAAATTACGTCGTAATCCTCGACTTAATCAACATTAAATATATCAACTTTTTATTAATTCATAGAACAAGAAACAGTAAGAAAAACTTGTTATGTTACTTTAGACTCACACTTAATAAAATAAAGCTAACCAGAGGCACGCCGGTACCGCTAACTTACACCGAAACGGCTTTCATAAACAGTAAGCACATTAATCATTTAGAAATTCCGAACGAACGTTCGATCCAAGTTTCGAGTTTCGCTAACGACTCTGCGAGAGACTCGCTGCCCAGTCCATTATTTTCAAAAGGGAGCGAATTCTATTTTTCATTTTCGCTTCACTTTCTGGTCATAAAAGCTGACGTATGATTAAAGTTCTTGGACCCCAGTTCGCGTATTGGTGAAAGGGGCACTTCGGTATATATTTTTTAAGATATATCAATTATTTTTATTAATTAGATTAAATAAGCTTTTAAAGTTTAGCATTCAAAGCTTGCAGACCCAGTTCTCTGAGTGAAGTACAGAAATCCTATGATCCATTTACAGCTTTCAGGTTCTAAACGATGGGATAAAAGCCGTGCATGACAAAATTTCCTAGATAAATTAAAAACTATGTTCTCTAGAAAAATAAAAAAAACTATTCTAATAATATAGGTAATATATAAACATTGACGACTCGTTTGGCTCAGTTTGTAGTGTCCCTACTTGCTGTGCCAGCGATCGCGGGTTCAAGTCCCGCTGAGGGCATTCATTTGTGTGATGAGCACGAATGTTTGTACTCCAGTCGTGGGTGTTTATATTTATAATATGTATTTAAAGTTATATGTGTAGTGTATCAACTATATGGTATCCATAACACAAGCCTCGTAGCTTACCGTGGAATTAGATGGCGCTGTGTGTTAATGTCCCAACATATTTATTATTATTTATTAAATACTAGCGGACCCGACAGACGTTGTCCTGTCTACACGTCTTTAATTTGAAAATTTCAAACTTTTTTTAATAATTTTTTTGATGAAAATTATTATTCAAATTGTGAATCTAAACCATTCCCAGATCCCCTTGAACACACACAAAAAATTTCATCAAAATCGGTCCAGTCGTTTGAGAGAAGTTCAGTGACATACACACTCACAGAAGAATTATAAATATAAAGATAGGTGCGTAAGTTTTAATAACCTCACACTACCCTACCCTATTATATGACACTTGCTGACTGGTTTAAGTTTAACCTAAGTTCCATATCATCTTATTTCATTATGTAAATTTCAAAAATATTTAATTTACATAATATTAATTTTAGCTTTATTAAGTCAAAAATGGATTCCATTTCCGAATATATATCGTAGATTTCATATATTTTCTCGAACCTTTCCACTGCATCACTTGCTTACACTAGAACAAACGAGAACCTTATCATAATACGTTTTATGTCATATTTAGTGCAACAACAGCAAACTTAAGAACGTACTTACGTCAAACCAGAAACATTTAATTTATTACTCACCCAGAAGGAAACATTCGACTTGCGATATAAACATTATCAGAGGCCTCCACAAACTCAGGAACATTTTACTGGCGCTAGACCGACGGCAATAAACTACTGTCGTTCGGTCTGTTATGTGCCTTTGGAAACACCACGGTCCTCGCCCCATAAATTTTTCATGAAGCGGCCATTCCTTCGTGCTGGAGTGGTGATCGAAAAAATGCGTTCCGCGATATTGCGACGCGATTGGCCGGAATTCCTTTAGGAAAGAAACTACGAGTGTTTGCTGACCGATTTGATTTTTAAATTAGGTTCGGTTACCGTATGTATCGTTTTTCCGGATTACTTTTGTTGGGTATTTTTTGTTATAGTCTTGAAGATATGATTTTCTTCAACTAATATTTCAGTGGTCCCTCCTCAACTTATCTGTAAATAATGTTTTAGATTTTCTTCATAATTCAACGCATCTACTAGTATATTACATACTAGCGACTCACCCTCGCTTCGCTCGGGTTCGTCCCTAGCTTGATTCCCCATACAAACTTTCATCCCCATTTTCACCCCTTAAAGAATGATTTCCGGGATAAAAAGTCCTATCCTATGTCCTTCCCAGCGTCTCAAACTATCTTCTTACTCACAAAATTTACCTCTTTATAATATTAAGTATAGATAACAAGTCTTTATTAGCTTACCTATAGAATTTCCATTCGTTTAAATAGAAATTCTATATGTCCAACATAAACATTTCGTTTATGAAAAAGGTTATTTTCGGAACTAATTAATTCTGAGACTTTATACGAGAATAGCATAAAGTAATAAATACCAAGCCTTCAGTGTATATTGAATGAATCTAATATAAAAGCAATCCTGAAAGATATGCCTTACAAAAACGGTAAGGTCACCTTTCCAAATGAAGTAGCTGACCTGAAGTGACGTTAAAATGTATGTGAGGTTCATTGATCTTTGAAACAAAAATCTTGTTAAAAAGTTTTTCTATTAGTTAGAAAGTTTGAATGGAATAGAAGTATTAAATGTATATATGTATGTTACAAAAACGTTATTTTTCAGGTGGTATTTGATATTTGATAAAACTTTTTAATTTATGAAGAAAACGTGTTAATGTTGTTTTATTTTCTTTTGCAGGTAAGATCAATATCGTGAATTTAATTTAAAAAAGAAGTAAGTCGCATTATGTAAGTTCAAATTAAATTATACAAGATTCGTTGGCAACTGAAATAATATATTATCTAATATATTATTTGAAAAAATATTATAGATAATAAAATAAGTTCGTCTGTTCCTTTTGATTTGAATTGTAACTAAAATGTAACGAAATTTTTTTCTATTCTAATATACTATGAGCTAGCTATCGGAAATCCTTGCTTTAAAACAAAGCGCAGCGGCGTTACTCAAAAGGCTGTATCTGAAATCTGAATACTGGCGAAAAGCCATTGAAACCGCAAATCAGCACAATACACAATAACGGTCAAATACGGTGACGTAGTACGACCTATTTAAAAAGAAGTAACAGTATAAATATCTTGATATATAACATAAATCTATACATATAATAAAATTGTAACTGAGCTAAATCTGTACATTAAATATTTTTTGGAAAATCTAATTGAAATAAACATTATTATCGATACAGAGACCGAATCCATAGTTTTTAGAATTTTTGTCTGTCTGACTGTGATCGCATCACTGGTCGCACACACTGGACAAATTTTAATGAAATTTGGTATGATGATAGCTGGTTATCCGGGTCAACATATAGTCCACTTTTTACTGCGGAAAAATATCTCATCTCTGAGGGTGAGTCGCTAGTAGGTAAATATATAATTTAAGTCCAAAATAAGCCTTAAAAATCACCATTTATACCATATTCTAACATATTCTAATTTAAATACTTAAATTTTATACGTCTGTAGGTAGCGTTCCCTTCTATCTTATTATATGTATATAAGATATTACGTTACAGCATATCCATTCTATTTCGGCTAAATCCCCGGATTTCGGAGTCTCGCGTCAAACTTCGGATTCACCAAATCAAACTGTAATGACTCGGAATAAAATACCATTTGCAGTTTCCGCTACGAAATTTGTTTTATAAAGGAAATAGATATTATTTAGCTATTCAGTTAATTGAATGCTCGCATTCAACATGAGTTTTACTGTTTCTAAACCTAAATGATAGCTTGTTTTGCTTCAACTAGCTTCTAGATAGGTTTTGCATATATTGCGAATTGTTTTACTTTTGAATCTGTAAAATAGAATTTTATAATATAACCTTTATTTATATATGTGTGTATGTTTGTTACTCTTTCACACCGAAACAGTTAGATTTACATCAAATTTAGTACACAGCTATCTGTGTAATATGAGCTGGAGTAACACATAGGCTACTCTTAGGCATTAGGGACGCTCTCGAGCGAAGTGAGGATACATCACTAGTATTAAATAGATTAATCAAAATGGCTTTCCTTTATAATTTTACTCATCAATAACGAAACTACTTTAAAACACTGGCATAACTCTAGTAAATTCATAGTTAATAATTTGAATTGTAAAATAAATACGTCGAAAGTAATTTTCTTTCAACGATCCACTGCATTGTTGAAGAGTCTTGCAACAGTAATATCTGAAAGCTAATTTGTTAAAAGAAACCCTATTTAAGATAATCTCGAGCGACGTCCGAATATAAATTAATAGCAGACACCTGCACTCGCCAACTCCGGAAAGTAATGAAATGAAAGGAATTGGAAAGCTTCAAGTGCTAAGATTGGTCCATCTACAGATGCCGTCTTCAATTAAGGTGGCATTATTTGCAATGTCTTTATTGTTTACGGACTTTAGAGGAAAACTTTGTTCAAACAAATATAATAGTTGTAGTTAGGTTATCCAAGTTTGCCAACGGAGGGTAATGTTTTTCGTGTTTTGTCTTATTGTTATTATAAATAATGCAATATTCCATTATTAACTCCCGACGCAAAAAGAGGGGTGTTATAAGTCGTTGTCTGTGTCATCGTAGCTCTGAAACGGATGGACCGATTTCGATGCGGTTTTTTTCATTTAAAAGCCAGTTTCCTTGCGGTGGTTTTTAGCTATGTTTGATTAATATCGGTCCAGCAGTGTAAGAGTATCAGCTCTTTTCCAAAAAGATGTAAGGCATTTTGGCGTATGATTACTCGATTAAGTGCTTCATGCATGCCAGTGTAATCATTAAATGACAATTAATTTGCGTAGGGGCTTATTTGAATTTTTATTTAAAATTATTGAATAGAAAAATAGAATGATAACAAATAAATATATCTCAAGTTAGTTGTTTTTTTCTTGTCAATTAATCTATAATTATACTTTATTTTGTATGTATGACATATTAAATTAGTCGATCAGAAATGTTTTGCGGTTTTAGAAGAAAATAATTACCTAAAAATATAAAAATTGAGCTTATAACATTGCCAACTTTATAGCTATTTTTATTATCATTTCCAATTTAGTATAACTAATATTTTTATTTTATAATCTTTAGTTATAATTCACATCACCCTTTTTAATGAATACTAAGCATTAAGGTTCTATTCATCGAAACAGTGTTGATCGTTTCCAATCCACACCTAAATTTGCGAATGGTCCCAAGCCGATTTAACCCACTTTGCATCAATCACGTAACAACCCAACATTTGTGACGTACCATTTGTAAGATGAAGGCTGTATTATAATTTATATTAGCATTGAAATCAATTCCACTATGTCCACTTGCCTAGTTGGATTGAATAATCAATGTGCATGCAAATGAGCGGCAACAGGCTGTACCGTTTTTGGACCCTGCCTCAGATTGCAACTGGGAACAAACGGAATATTTAAATATCGGATTTTATGATTAAAGAGGTCGCTTACTGAAAATTTTGTGAAATTTCTATAGATTATATTTAAATGTGTTATATACTTATCTAAATTATATATATATATATATATATATATATATATATATATAATAAAATGGCTTGGAATATATTAGGTACTACGAGAATAAAATGAAATTGGTGCGAGCAATGCCGTAAGCAACAGGTAGTATAATATAATCTATAACCTAGAAAAGTCTTAAAGTAAGGGTCGTCTTTTGTTTCGTTTATTTATGAAAATAATAAAAATGACTATTTTATTTATGAGAAGCAATAGCAAAGCCGCTTGTAAAAGTTTATGTGGAACCCGATTCTGAATATTTTATTCATTACAAGAGGAAACTTTACTTCCCACCCGCTGTGTCCTTTCAGCGAATTGTTTTTATAAAAATATTTCTACTAATGAAGATTTTATGCAAAAGTATCTACAAATGGGAAGTGCGATTCAATATCTTTTAACCTTTTTTTGTTAACAATGACCAGCGGACCTCGTTCTAATTGAAACAAAACCATTATTAGCGGGACCAAACGGGAAAAACGAGTTCTATTTTCTGGAGCGTTTACAATAAACCTGTTAGGACTCGTCCGTTGAGATTAAAACCAGTTCCGAGAGGGTTTTGAGTGAGATTACGAGTTGACAAGTGGTTGAGTATTGTTAGGAGTTGATCCCCGCGATTGCTAGCCGGTTACTCCTTTAAGCCTGCACCTGAAATCCTTTAGCTGCTTTTAAAACAATTACTCTTTAATGGATGCAAGTATAAAAGCTCTTTTCATGGCTCCTTTTTTGTGATTAACGTCTTTTTGACGTCATTTTAGTTTGAAAACATTAATTAGTGTCGGTCTGTCAGGATTTAATTTTTTTTAATTCGTTTTGGTAAACTTTACTTAATTTTTTTTATATAAGAACTAAAAAAATATATAATAAGTATTAAAATATATTTAATTTAAAGTTGCACTTATTTATAAGTCAGTTTTTAATTAATTATTATTCTACACTTTAAAATATTTATACTATTCATAAATAAAAAACCGGTCAAGTGCTCGCAAGGACTCGCACGCGAAGGCTTCCGTACCATAATAGATTTTTTTAATTACCATGGCTGCATTTTTGAAATTCGCCATCTTGGTTTTTTATTATTTGTTGATACAGTAGCAATAGAAATACACACTCTGTGAAAATGTCAACTGTCTAACTACGACAGATAAACGGACAGCAGAGGCTTAGTTCCGAAGGGTTCCGTTGGCACCCATCGGGTGCGGAACCCTAAAAAATCATGAAAGTCGGTTTGCAACTGGCGAAAATATCGCGTAATGATGCACAAAAAATAGAACGTACGCTCATGTTAAGTACCTCTTTTTTATGGTCGGTTGAAGATGTTATAGTGGTTTCAAATTTTAAGAAAAAAAGTCATTTGAAGCGTGTTAAATGCCAACTAGAATACTGATCTCATTGTAAGGTATCATCGAAAAGTATTCTGTGTTCTTACTGAGACCTATTAGGTAATAGGTCTATATAGAACTCAGGTTCCAATATTTTACCACTAAGCACTTACGTACGTAGTTTACGTGTATGTGTAAAACAATTAAGTTTAGTTCTAATTGATGATTATATCCAATTTGCTCGCATAATGCTGTATAATTATTTATTTAATTAATTTTCGTTGGTGATTATATCCAACATAAATACTGTTAAGCAATATAGATTAATAACGGATTTCATACGTAGGTACATCTATCAATATTATTAACATTTATTAATATACCTATATCTATGTATACTAATAATATAGTATTATGTAATCTGTGGTAATACTGTAAAGAGATGTTAAAGAGAAGTTTAAGTTTGTTCAAATGCGTTAGAATCTGGAAAGTCATAAAATCAAATATTACATATATTCAACCCTTTTTAATGTCCCACTGCTGGGCATGGGCCTACAATACAAGGGAAATCAGGCCATGTCCACCGCGCTGGCCAAGTACTTCACATAACTTCCAAAAACGTGCTAGGTCCTCTTAAACATGCAGGTTTTCTCACATCGTAAGGCAAGTTATCATGTTGAAAGTGCAACACAGGAAAATGTAAGAGGTACCAGACCCGGGATTTGAACCCGCTTCATTCGGTTTCCCAAGTGAGCACGATACCGCTGCGTAAAAGCTGGTATGAAATAAAGGTATAGTAACTCTTAACTTTACTTACCATTTTTTAATGATTTTACATCATATATGTATATACATTAGTCATTATCACTCTCTCATTTCTGCATACAAAACAAACAATCCAATTCTACAACGATTTGTACAATACATATATCTAATCGAACTTATACATATGTATAGTGTACTAGTAACTCACTCGCGCTTCGCTCGGGTTCATCCCCAGTGAAAACCACAAACAAATCTATCTCCCGGGATCGTACATTTTTCCGGGATAAAAAATAGCCTGTGTGCTATTCCTATATATAATCTATCTCTGTGCCAAATTTCATCCAGATCCGTTCAGCTGTTCTCTATCCAAACTTCAACCATCCAGACTTTGGCGCTTATAATATTAATAGGATGGGATTTTTCTAATTCAGTTTGTGTCCCCTCTTATTTGAAAGAATAAACCCGTTTTTAAATTTTGAAGTTTATATGACAGAGTCCTTAAGGTAAAACCTATTAATTAAAAAAATTTGATTAAAATTGCATTGTTTAGTGTTAATGACTATTTTACTATACTGTTAAGATTCTTATAATAAAAGACAAATGAAAATGAACTTAAGAGCAATGTTGGAAATTATATGTTTGGATTTTTGTATCCACATATTTTCGCTTTACAAGTTACTAGTATAAGCAAAAACTACAATTTTTAAGCCATTAAAAAGAGAAGTAAATTAAATTGAAACTACTATTCAGTATGTATGTATACATATATATGTACATACATACATATATATGTATGTCTGTACATTAGAAAGTTCAATCATGTATTTAAATCTTAATTACTTTAAATATATCGTCGAGCTCATAACGATGTCTTGTAAGGTTTAGAGGGTACTAGAAAAAATATCAACCAAGTTGATTTCCTCGGGCATTCATAATTCAGAAGCGTAAAGCACCGACCGGAAGAACTGTTACTGCCGCTTCCTTTTACGTTCGGCTGCTCTCCAAGATAGGGTTCCATACTTCAGCGAATGGTTTTTTATATATTTTATTTGTAACTGTATCAAAAAATTTAGCTTATTTTTTACCCGTAATATGTTTATCAGTCTATGTATGTATGTTTATTCCTGTGTGGAGTTCTAGGGACCAAACGCATAAGCCGATTTTGATGATTCATACGTCGCTAGATTCGTTTTGATGAATCGAATGTTGAGCTATATAAAAATAGTTAAAAATTAAAGTGGCGGATTTTAGGCGCTAATTTAAAAAAAAATCTTTCTTGCAAACAATCACAATAAAGATTTTTAAGAGGGGATTACAAAAATATGTACAACTCATATTTTTAATTAAGTAATTTAGGATGAGCAAAATATGTCAAATTGGCAAAAACTAAAAAGCTGTAAATAAAAAAATATATAATATAAAAATAAAAAAACCGACTGCATAAAAGCTAACTAAAAGATGAGAACAAGTTGACAGAGGTATATAGTATTTTGCAGTCGGAGACATACATAAATATGTACATCTCGCGGCAAGGATGACACGTGTGTATTTTTTATATTTACCTGAATGAACGTCAGGAAAGATTTCAGTAAATGATTTTCCTGTATATTAATATGAATACGAAAATTAATGAGTGTTTGTATTACCCTATGGGGACTTCTTACATCTCACTTTATTAAGAAAGCAAAATTTGTCTTTTTGTTTGTATGTGGTTCTTTGATAGTGTATACTTTCTATGAGTATTTAATATTCTAGACTTTTTTATCAACATCCCACGACATCGTACGCGCGAGATCAAAGTGATATCTAATAAAAAACTACAGTTCTTATTACAAATTAGAGTATTATAGCTAAACTAGATACTCATCTTCACTCTGTTCGGGTTCGTCCGTAGGTACGTTACGTTTTAACGATTAGTATAGATTTTTCAGAAATAAGATATTTTCCCGCAGCAAAAAGTATCGTTATGGATAAATCAGAATTCGATCCGAAAATACATACAAACCAAAATTTTCATTTATTGTTTTCCCTGAGATACTATAAAAACCGTTATTTTCCAGAAAAAAAAACATTTCTAATAAGAGATTGCTAAAATAAGTAATAATAAAGCCATTTATTTCTATTATGATAAAAATTATAGATTTCGACGAGTGTTTTGTCGTAATATTGACCTACTTACAAAATACAAGTTGAAAATCCGTCTGTTACAGCTGAGCAAATACCGCAAAGTAACGCATAACTTCGGTGGGAGGAAGTCGCACGAAATTTCTGACATATTTGCGATTCATCCTTTTCCCCGTGAAATAACCATCTACTAAATATTATAATACACGTTTGGTTTTTTATATATCTATATCTATACATATAGTAAAATTCTGAGTCGACTCTCTGCGTCTGTCTGTCTGGGAACGCATCACGAGAAAAGCACTGGACAGATTTTGATGGATATGATGATAGCTGGTTATCCGGATCAACATATAGGATATTAATACTGTTAGTTTAACTATAAAGTTAGCTGTTACGTTAATAAAAATAGAAGTGGCTTCGACACGTACCTATTTATGCAAACTTTATATTGAAGATAGAGAGAGCTTTTTAAATAATTAACCATTGATAAATATATATATATATATATATATATATATATATCGGCGCAATAACAAAAATTATATAATAAAATTAATAAATACGAAATATCAATTGACTGCTAATTTCAACCTACTAGTGGCGCAACGGAAATCATGATTAATTAATACGAAAAGTCAATTGACAGCTGAGTTTACCCCACTAGTGGCGCCGACAATGATAAGTTATAAAAAGGCAGAGAATCGACACAGCGGTTCAGAAGCGAGTCGACTTCGGACGTGTTGTGAAGTTATAGTGACGGTGTTATCAGTGACTGTGTTATAGTGATTGTGTTACAGTGGTTTTTATTATATTGTTGGTGATTAATTTAACTGAAATCTGAATCTAGAGAAGTGTTTACCCATTTAAATTAATGAATTTTAATTTATAAATTAATTATAATTTTTATACATGAATTATTTCAGTAATAGAGATTTTAACTATTTATTTAATTTCTTTTATATAATTATATAAAGTTCTATGAAGATTATGAATTTCCCTTGTTATTTTTATATGTTATTATAGTAAATAAAAATATATGAAACTAATATATCATTTTATTCTTTTATCAGAAGCCGGGACTGAACTTTAAATAACCACGCCATGACGGATAATTCGAGGTCACAAAATGGAAATAATGAGGACAGTGGTGCTAGTTCCTCACGACAATCAACAATGAGTCTTTTTATAAACACCTTGAAGGATACTATGACCGAGATGCTATCACAAATATCAAATGAGAATCGCGCCACTATATGTGATATAGTAAAAATGATTCAACCTAATATGAGCTCTACGATTCGAATTTCAGACGTTTATTTTCCGGCATTTGATCCAGATAAAGGAACAGATGTTAAGGACTGGGTTGAACTTATATCCAAAACTCAAGCTGAATATAACTTAAGAGATCATGAAGTTAGATTGAAAGCTGCAGGAGTGTTACAGGGACGTGCAAAAATTTGGGCTGATGAATGCTTATTAAGAACAACGACATGGGATGAAATGCGAAATGATATGCTACAAACTTTCGAACCAGAAAGCAGATATTTTTCCGAAATATTAAAATTTCGAAACTACACTATTGACAATGTGGAAAATATAACCGAATACATTTCCAACGTTTGGAGAATGTTTAAAAGAATAGTTAAACCAAATCCAACTGAACAAGACGCTGTTGAGTTTGTTATAGGCAGTATTACTGATGATAAACTTCGAACAGAATTACTTAATAGCAAGTCTCAATCTGTTCCTGAATTAATCGCAATTGCAAAAACTATGCGAAAACGAAAACCTTCACAATCGTCTAATGATACTATCCCTCATAAGAAGCCGCGCCATAACCAAAAGCCTGATGTAAATTGCTACGTGTGTGGCAAAATTGGACATAGAGCCAGATTTTGCAATCAGAATGCCGTAATGAAAATACAAAATGAGAAAAAAGAACAAAAACAAGAATGTTCATATTGCTCTATACCTGGACATACAATTGATAACTGTTTTAAAAGGATAAATGCGGAGAAAAGGATTAACACATGTGAAAAAGGTAAACATTATGAGAATTTATTAAATATTACTATTGGTTACAGAAAATATCAAGGCTTATTTGATAGCGGAGCTGATTGTTCTTTGATAAAACAATCCGTGGCATCTGGAATACCTGGAAAACGACAAAATATTATCACACAACTAAAAGGAATCGGATCTATACCAGTTCTGTCACTGACTCAAGTGTCTGCTATATGTACAATTGACAGCATCAACATAGAAATTATATTTTATGAAGTATTAGACCATGAGATACCTGTTGACATTTTAATTGGTAAAGATATCTTGAGCATTCCAGGAATAGAGGTTCATCTGACAAAACAATCTATCACGTTTTTAAGAAATAGCGTGCCACAAACGGTTCTGCAAGTAGAGCATACTAATTTTGGTGAAATAAAGACAGATATAACAGATGAACAGAGCCTTCAAAAACTGTCTAGCCTCCTTAATAGGTTTCGTACATCCTTTACAGAAGGTGTTTCAGGTTCTCGTATAAAAACCGGTGAACTCGTTATTCGACTGAAGGATAAAGACAAAATTGTACAAAGACGACCATACCGGATGGCTCCAATCGAACGACTGAAACTGAAGGAGATTTTAAGTGACTTGTTACAAAAAAATATTATAAGGGAGAGCAATTCACCATTTGCTAGTCCAGTGATACTCGTAAAAAAGAAGAACGGTGAAGATAGGTTATGTGTTGATTACAGGGAACTCAATTCTAATACCGTCCGTGATCACTACCCATTGCCTATAATCACTGACCAGCTAGACGAATTAAAAGATTCCAAATATTTTACATGCTTAGATATGGCTGCTGGCTTTCATCAGATACCGATCGCACCAGAATCTATTGAGAAGACTGCTTTTATTACCCCAGATGGGCAATATGAATATCTAACCATGCCATTTGGATTGACTAATGCCCCTTCTGTCTACCAAAGGGCTATTAATAAAGCACTTGGAGAACTTTTAGGAAAAACAGCCCTCGTTTATATTGATGACGTTTTAATTCCTAGCAGAACTTTCGAAGAAGGCTTGGTAAACTAGAGCAAGTTATCTTAGCACTTACTATGGCTGGTTTTACATTTAACATAAATAAATGCTCTTTTATGAAGACCTCTATTGAATATTTAGGATATGTTGTAAGCGAAGGCACAATAAGACCAAGCCCTCTCAAAGTTGAGGCTCTATCCAAAACTGTACCACCAAAGAATGTGAAACAACTACGGCAATTTAATGGACTAGCAGGATATTTCAGAAGATTTATACCGAATTTTCTACTGAAATGATCCCATTATATGATCTTACAAAGAACGGAGTAAAATGGGAGTGGACAGAACGACATGAGACTGTAAGAAACAAAATAAATAACTATCTAATATCATCACCACTTTTAACAATATTCCAAGAAGACCTACCGATTGAACTGCATACTGATGCAAGTGCAGCTGGACTTGGCGCAGTACTAGTACAAATTAAAGAAGGTCGGCAACATGTTATAGGGTATTTCAGTATGAGGACCACGAAAGCTGAATCAAAATACCACTCTTATGAACTCGAAACGCTTGCAATAGTACGGGCGGTAAAGCATTTCCGTCATTATTTATACGGTAGGAAATTTTCCATTATAACAGATTGCAACGCAGTAAAAGCTTCCCGTTACAAGCAAGAACTATTGCCGCGAATACACAGGTGGTGGGCATTTTTACAAAATTTTGATTTTGAGGTAGAATACCGAAAAGGTGAGAAGTTACGACATGCCGATTTTTTTAGTCGAAACCCCATTATATTACACATTGGACTTAAAGATGACTGGCTTATAATGGAACAAAGGCGTGATGAAGAGATATGTAATATTATTAACAATCTAAAAAAGGACGTTAAATTAAGTCGAGAATATGTGTGTATGGATAATATTTTGTATCATAAGGATGAGCACGATGAAAAACTTCGCAAGGTAGTTCCAAAATCTTTTCAATGGAGCCTCATTAACAGTTACCACGAATCACTGAGGCATATGGGCTGGGAAAAAACTTTAGCAAAATTAAAGGAGAACTTTTGGTTTCCGAAGATGAATACTATTGTGAGGTACTTTGTAGATCATTGTGTCACTTGCAAAACTATGAAAGGACCATCGGGAGCAATACAAAGTCAGTTACACCCAATTGAGAAGATAGCAGAGCCTTTCCATACATTACATATTGATATTTCTGGGAAATTAAGTGGTTCTGCGACACAAAAGGAATATGTGTTTGTAGCCATTGACGCATACACAAAATTTGTGATACTGAAACATGCCAAAAGTAAGTCTCAAGAAAATGCTTTGAAACATCTACAAGAAATTATATTCTTATTCGGAGCTCCAAAGCGAATAATCGTCGATGGAGATGGAGCATTTGTTTCTCATTATAAATGTTATTGTGAGCAATATGGAATTGAGCTTCATCAATGTGCTGGTTATGTAAGTCGGAGCAACGGTCAAGTAGAAAGATTGATGAGGATACTAAAAAGTGGTCTTACAATTATTAAAAATATGCAAAAAACGCACTGGGCAAAATCACTTAACACTCTTCAGTTAGCCATTAATTGTACAATATCAAAAACCACAGGAAAATCTCCCATCGAACTCTTAACGGGAAAAAAGGGATGTGTACCACCGGAATTAATTTCTATAATTGATGACGTAAACGAACGAGTAGATCCAGAGCTAATGAGATTATCAGTTAAAGAAAGGATGACCGAAGCAGCTGCAAAAGATAAGGAACGTTATGATAAAAGCAAAGCTACAGTTAAGCGTTTCAGTAAAGGTGATTTCGTGCTACTTAAAGAACCACCAAGATTAGGAACAAAATTAAGCCAAAAATATGAAGGACCTTATGAAATTAAGAGAATTTTACCTCATGACAGATATGAAATACGAAAAATAACTGGAAAAGGACGACCACGAAAAGTTTGTCACGAGAACCTAAGAAGTGCACCCCAATTTGGAATTCAGAGTAATATAGCCGTATCGGCTATGGAATCTACAGGAGTTTAATAGAATTATGAAGTGAGCGAAAAATAAATTATGTTGTTCTAATATTATAGTAAAATAAATTTGAGTATTTATTTGTGTATTTTGTGTGAATAAAAATATTGACAGTAACATTGCCAATATTAGCGCTGAGGCTATGAGGCTATTATTTGAATTTGTGTTGTGAGAATGCTAAAGGGCGCGAAGGTCCTTAAGCATTGCCAATATTAGCGCAGAGGCTATGAGGCAGTTGTGCAATAATTTTGATGGGCGTTAAGGTCCTAATGAATTACCAATATTAGCGCTGAGGCTATGAGGTATCTCTTTTCTTCTTTAAGTTTCTCTTATATGCTAATAATGTGCATTGTTATTATTTCAGATTTGTAAATTGAGTAGACGCAGAGACGCGTCACTCATCAGAATGGCCGTATCGGCGCAATAACAAAAATTATATAATAAAATTAATAAATACGAAATATCAATTGACTGCTAATTTCAACCTACTAGTGGCGCAACGGAAATCATGATTAATTAATACGAAAAGTCAATTGACAGCTGAGTTTACCCCACTAGTGGCGCCGACAATGATAAGTTATAAAAAGGCAGAGAATCGACACAGCGGTTCAGAAGCGAGTCGACTTCGGACGTGTTGTGAAGTTATAGTGACGGTGTTATCAGTGACTGTGTTATAGTGATTGTGTTACAGTGGTTTTTATTATATTGTTGGTGATTAATTTAACTGAAATCTGAATCTAGAGAAGTGTTTACCCATTTAAATTAATGAATTTTAATTTATAAATTAATTATAATTTTTATACATGAATTATTTCAGTAATAGAGATTTTAACTATTTATTTAATTTCTTTTATATAATTATATAAAGTTCTATGAAGATTATGAATTTCCCTTGTTATTTTTATATGTTATTATAGTAAATAAAAATATATGAAACTAATATATCATTTTATTCTTTTATATATATATATATATATATATATATAAATGACTTATTAAACTAAATTAATTAGAATGAAAGACATACTTTTAAGCTTCCGTACCTTAAAAGGTAAAAAGGAACTCTAATAAGATCACTTCGATGCCCGTTTGTATCATAACTTTTTACGCTTATGACGACTGGTCGATAAATGACGTAGCGCTTAAAAAGATCGAAACATAAATGTGCAACTTTTTATTTATTTTATTTATTTATTTATTTCAGGCAATATTTACATAGGGACCTTAAATATGTAAACAGCGGCCCATAGCATATATACCTTAAACACTACTTTGAGCTCAAGTTCAATGTTAAAAACCCCTTTAATCCATTATTTCTTATTTTTAATTAATATAACCCATATAACATACGTTAGCAATTAATTAATAAAACGAATTAATATATTTTGATTTGTAGTAGGTATTTGAAATCTATACTAATATTATAAAGAGGTAAAGTTCGTGAATTGTGAGTTTGTCACGTTGTAGGGGGTAATCTCTGGATCTACTGAATCGATTTAGATTAAATTTGGTAAGAAGATAGTTTGAGACCTGGGAAAGGACATAGGATACTTTTATCTCGGAAATCATCCCTTAAGGAGGTGAAAATGGGGATGAAAGTTTGTACGGGGAATCAACTTAGGGACGAACCCGAGCGAAGCGAGGGTGAGTCGCTAGTTGTACCTAAAGTTGTGGGTTCTTTTCCCCAGCTTTGGGCATTATTAATGTTGTATCATGAAATATTGCTTCAAACAACTATAACTCACTACTAAACCAGTTTTCAGTGCTAGTCAGATGTCATTCCCTGTCGCCAATAGTTTGTTGAAATTGAACAATAGCTTCAGCGTCCGCCTCTATCCATTATTTTCTTAAACGATTTATCTTACTTAAATATAGCCTTCATGCACAGTTGTACTATGTCTGCAATGCGTATTGGCACAGTATTCGCAAGTTTGATTCCCATGAGGCTTTGGTCACAAAGATTTTTTTTGATTAGTCTAAGTAAAAATTCGTCGGTATTTTTGGCTATCTGTTATGGTTCATAAAATATAGCCCATTTAAGATAGAAAAGACGAAATGGCTTATAGATAGCTTTCATAGGTTTAGTAGATAAGTACCTATATATAGGTTCATCACTCGACCCTTCGTCTACCTTACTTTAAGACAGAATTAACCTACCTATATAAACTATATAGATTATAACCATTTAATTTAAAATAATGGTTTATAATAGTAATATATTAGAATAAATTAGTTTATTATTCTTTTATTCCCAATATTGTGGCTTAGGATTTCAAAATCAATTTATACCATCACTCATCAAGTTAGATAACTCTTATTTACTATATAGATATAAAGTATATTAAATAAAATCAATAATAACACAGCCACACTACTGTTGTAAGCGCGAGAGTTTAAATAAATAAATATGTTGGGACATTAACACATAGCACCATCTAGTTAAATGGTAAGCTACGAGGATTGTGTTCTGTATACCAGATAGTTGATACACTACACATATATAACTTTAAATACATACATATTATAAATAAATATAGTTTGTATGTAGCTTATAGAAGTAAAAAATATGGCTGGGCGGATTTTGATGAAATTTAGAAACCAGATAAACTATGACATGAAATAACATTACTTTAAGTAGAACTACCTTAGAACAAAACAATTTTTTAAATGTTTGTCCGGCTATCTGTTTGTTCAAGCTAATCTAAGAAAAGGCTGCACCGATTTTGATGAGACTTTCTCTGGCTGTTATAAGGAATAACTTAGACTACTTTTATTTACGACTAGCGACTCACCCTCGCTTCGCTCGAGTTCGTCCCTAACTTGATTCCCATTACAAACTTTAATCCTCATTTTCACCCCCTTAAGGGATGATTTCTGGGATAAAAAGTATCCTATGTCCTTCTCAGTGTCTCAAACTATCTACCAAATTTCATCTAAATCGGTTCAGTAGATCCAGAGATTGCCCCCCACAACGTCACAATCTTACAAACTCACATACTTTACCTCTTTATAATATTAGTATAGAAATAAAATTAAGGTTCCGGCAAGAAAATTAAAACCCATGAAATTGTGAACAAAATCCGCGTATCAATAGACGCACCCGAGCGAAGCGACGGTAAGTCGCTAGTGCTACGTAATAATTTACATATTATAAGAAAATTCAAAGCCATAATCTATCTGTAGCGTACAAAAGCTATAACTTAAGATATTCTAGTTCATAATGGACTTAACTACAGATGTACAAGTATAAGCTATAAACGTGCAAATCTTGACGGAGCGCAAACACGCCGAGCCTGCAGGCTGACAAATATTTGACCTTCTATTATTGACCCCACACCTTTCTGTGATATGGGCCAAGGGTGAGGCGATAGTAATACATACTTATTAACTATACTGCTACTATCCCGTTATTGTATTACGGAGTTGTAGTTGAGTAAATGTGGAGTGTTTGCTAGTAACTCGATTATGATGGTATGTACATATCGATACCTTAATTGGCAAACAAGTTAACTCCATATAAGAAAATTTTTCAGAAGACACAAGTTGACACTTTGGAATATTTTTTGTACGCTACTTATTAAAAAATCTAAAATACCGTCGGTAGATAATATCGTAAGCTGTTACTTTTGATACATCATGTAAAATCCTACTAAAACAATCCTACTGAATTATGTTGAGTACAATCTGAACAATCTGACTAAAAAATAGTTTTTGACGAAATGTGGAGTTGGCTGGTTTGCCAATAAAGGTATCGATGTACTGTTACACTAAAAATAATAATAAAAATAATTAATTAGGTTGCTTCCCCATACAAACTTTCATCCCATATTCTCACCCCCTTAACGGATGACTTCCGGGATAAAAACTATTTCACTCAGTCACTTTTCATAGAGATTTAAAAAAAACATATAGTATTAATATATTTTAGTAAAAAACATTTTTTTCTTTTAATTTTCATCTATTTAAAACTTATCCTGAAATCCTGACAATAACAAACAAAAAAAAAGTATTATCCAAATTGGCGCAGTCGATTGGAAGTTATGCGCGTACATACTCGTACATTTCGGTGATTCATTTTTATTTATATAGATAGATATAAAAATAGGATTTATATGTATTATTGTAAATTAATTATTTGATTACTTATGTTGTCATTCTGATATAAAATCTTATTCGAATATTCTGACGTTGTCATCTTGAGAGGAAAAAGGACAGGTAGAGCGTTGTATTTTGTTTTACGTCTGTAAGCAGCGCTTTTTTCTTTTTTTGTAATGTCGTTTGAGGTGTTAATCTGACTCTGTAAAATAATAAAACTGTGTGCTGTTACACCGAATTTTATTTGGCCTACATGACCTACTTCTGATATAGTCGCGTAATCTATACTTATATTATAAAGAGGTAAAGTCTGTGAGTTTGTGAGGTTGTAGGGGTAATCTCTGCTCCAAAACTACTAAACCGATTTAGATGAAATTTGGCAAGAAGATAGTTTGCAACCCTGGGAAGGACATAGGATACTTTTGATCCCGAAAATCGTCCCTTAAGTGAGTGAAAATTGGGATGAAAGTTTGTATGGGGAATCAACCTAAGGACGAACGAACCCGAACGAGTCGAGGGTGATTCGCTAGTATTACATATGTACGTCACAATTATAAGTTTTGTTTGTAAATAAGATTTGACGTTTCTAGGTATTAAATAACAATAAAGAGTGAGATATATTTTTACTTTCTATTCTTAGTTCGTTCTTCTTTGATATATTATAATTTACTTGCTTTAAGGACCAGACTGCCATAGTGTTGTTGTTTCAGTAAACCAAGTCATGAGATATACATAAATAGGCATACTGCTTAAAAACATAGTCTAGGTACATCTACACAGTCTTTAAAATTGATATAAATAACATATTGTAACACTAAGAGCGCTATTCATACCTACCGTGTACTTTCTCATAACTATTGTATTTTAACTAAAACTTTTTACCTGGGCAGCAGTTGTTACGTGGGTAGTTTACATAGTGCACACAGCTCCTTGTTAAGTTTCATATTTGGGTTAAGAGTGGCTTCCAAATTTTATTTCCTCCAAAGCTAGTACGTACGAGTTAGCGAAATACTCTCAATATAAGTGAAGAAATTAAGAAACTTGTCCACGAAACTTTCGAGTTACATTTCTCTACGGACCAGCGTGTGGTTAATCGGTTTAAAAACGCTCACTAATGCAGTGTAAAGTTTTTCTTTCTTCGACGTAAATTCAACGACACGACTTGTGAAGAAAGATAGCATTTAAATAGTTACGATGGCAACTTAATTGATTTATTTACTACTAGCGGTTCACCCTCGTTTCGTTCGGGTCTTCGTCGGGCTCGCCTCTAGAAAAACAAAACCAAACCTATCCCTCGGGAACCGTACATTATTCCGGGATAAAAAGCAGCCTTTGTGTTATTCTTATCTATGAGCTATATTATTGTAAAGTTTCATTAAAATCCGTTCAGTAGTTTTTGCGTGAAAGAGTAACAAACATCCATTCATCTATACATACAGACATCCATACATCCTCACAAACCTTCACATTTATAATATTAGTAATAAGTTTTAAAGAAAAGAATTATATTGTAATTACTAAAGACTTACCCTCGCTTCACATGGATACAGCTTTTTTATTTATAAGTAATATAAAATCAGTGCCACGTTATGGCAAATTTTATTACTAGCAATAGTCTACGTGCTCCTCCAAATTATAGAGTATATATATATATAAAATTTCATAAATACCGTCCAGCTGTTTTGTTTCAAGGTATTATAAACATACATACACGTACATACACACATACAAATTTTCGCATTTATAATAATTATGTATTAAATATTAAACATTGGAGAATTTTAGAATATATGAGCAGTTGTGCAATGTGCATCCAAGTTCGCGTCTTACCAAAAGTTTCTTATGACGCTCATGATTTAGAACGTACTCTAAGCTGTTGAAAGCTTGTAGCATTTAGGATGACCACAAAACTTTGTTCGTTAACACAAGGTTAACTAAGGCACTACCTATCAATAATTACGACGAACTTTCTCGTACGTTAAAGTTAAGATCTAAGCTCTAAGCATAAATAAACATTTAATGATATCGAATGGAGCTTGTATTCAGCCCATTTTAACGTCCCACTACTGGGCACGGGCCTCCCTTCAATACGAGGGGGATCAGGCCATAGTCCACCACGCTGGCCAAATGCGGGTTGGCGGACTTCACATGTCTTTCGAAAACTTGCTAGATTCTCTCAGATATGCAGGTTTCCTCACGATGTTTTCCTTCACCGTAAGGCAAGTGGTAATCATGTTGAAAGTGATTCACACATAAAAATATCAAAGGTACGAGACTCGGGATTTGAACCCGCTTCACTCGGTTTCCCAAGCGAGCTTGTAACCACTGGGCTACCACTGCCTGAATGGAGCTTACTTCATAATATTTTCGTTTCAAATACCCACACTCTTATTTCAGGTGTCAGCGTATTATGTAATCACGTACTATAAAACTCCCGGTAGTTTACGAGGTGCCGAAGTTGTAACATTTTATGTGTCCAACGTAATTGAAAAGCATTGAATAGTTTTATGTTGACAGTCTAATAAAATGTGCAAAAGTTTTGATACCTTTTATGTGAAATTAAAGGTAAAAATAACATCAAGAGAGAATTATTCTGTGCTAAAATTATACATATTTTATGTTGCATGGTAAGCTACCAGGCTTGTGTTATGGTTACGAGATAGTGGTTATACTACGCATATATAACTTTAAGTACATACATAATATAAATATAAATACCCATGACTAGAGTACAAACATTCGTCCTCATCACACAAATGAATGTCCCCAGCGGGACTCGAACCCGCGACCGCTGGCACAGCAAGTAGGGTCACTACAAACTGAGCCAAACGTGTCATCAAATTATGTGTTGAAAAGTCGGGAACAACGCGTTGTGTTAGTTTGCTCCTTTGAAAAGATACCACTAAATTACAATAATATTTTTCAGACCTTCCTTCATCGATGTTTATTGAAAATACATGTTTCATTCATATATAAACATAGCAAGATAAGAAAACGATTTGGTTTTAAATGAACATTAGAAGTAAATCCTTCAACAAACCAATTCCAAACCCTTATTACGAAAGGATAATTCCTCAATTAAGTAACCAAAATCCTGTAATAAACTACCAAACTAATTATTTATACTTGGCAATAGTATCACGCAAGTTTTGGGAAGGTTCCGTATTTACTCTACGGGTTCAAACACGTATCGATATGACAAATCATGATTGCAATTCAATTAAGCCTCATCAATTTGTTTTACCTATAAGTTTACCTGATATCTGATATCTAATTTGTTGGTATATTCACACACAGCACCATCTAGTTCCATGGTAAGCTACGAGGCTCGTGTTATGGATACCAAATATTTGATACACTATACATATATAACTTTAAATACATATTGTAAATATAATAATCCATGACTGGAGTACAAACATTCGTGCTCATCACACAAATAAATGCCCCCAGCGGGACTCGATCCCGCGACCGCTGGCACAGTAACTATAGTCCCTACTAAAACTAAGCCAAACGTGTCGTCGTTTATTAGTTTTCAATCGAATAGATTGTAAGTGTACTGGTAGGGGCTAGTATCAAGTTTACGGGCGGCTCGATGTCGGCTCCCGATCGTCACGCGATATGGCCAAAGGACCCAGGGTTGACTTTTAATGAGGGATCCCACGACAAAGATTTCGTTAAGATGCTATTTTAAGGGTTTCGCCTTTGGATATAAGTAGAATGTGTTTATATTACCCTTAGAGATTAGAATTTTACATTTAGTGTCTCTGTATTTTATATGGGGATTTGCAAATATTGAATGTTGTTTTTCATTTTATTAGTGAATCTATAGGTTTAAAAGAAAAAAATGAGATTTAAATTTCAATGATCTTAGTGCGATATCTTTGCATATAGTAAATATTAGTCTTTTGTATTTTTTTATTAAATTAAAGTTATAATGCGATGTTACTTTAATAAAAGTTTTATGATAATTTCCACCTTTATGGGACGCTTAATTATTGTTACTGGTTTGGTCTAGCTATTTAATACCACGTTACTCGATAACTACTTGCAGAAAAACTTTACTAACGAAAACGAAAATTTACGAAATTAAGATCCATCAGTCCTTTCTCAAAAAACATAATAAAACACACACGTTTAATATTTAAATAAAATTTATAAACAAAAAGTTATTACTCACATAACTTTTCTTCTAATTTAAAATATTACGAAAAAACTTGCTTTAACGAAAATTCCACACGTGTATGACTTTTTAAACAGAAATAACAGCCTAAATTCATCGAAACCAAAAAACCGAAGCCCGAACGAAGTTTCTTAACAGTATTAGTATGGATAAATAATTAACACAACACTTCGGCATAAGCTGGAGGAACTATAACTAACTATGACAAACTTCCACGCCAGAAACTAAGTTATGCTGGGAACCTACAATATAACGATGACATTATTATTTATAATGCGGTCTGTCGTCTGCTTGTAGATTTTAATTAATATCTAAGTACGTACTATAAATACGTGCTAATAGGTGCCTACGATGTAGCATTAAAATAATTATATTCTCGCGTACGTTATATGTTACTCTTTATATAATACACTAGCGACTCACCCCCGCTTCGCTCGGGTTCGTCCCTAGGGTATGTATACAACTTCCCTATTTGGATCGGATATTATTAAATTTTTCATTGGTTTAAATTTTTTTTCGTGGGACCCTATTTTTTTTCTGAAATAAAAGTAGGCTTAGTTACTCCTTATTACATCAGCTATATTCCAGTGAAAGTCCCGTCAAAATCGGTCAATCATTTCAGAGATTAACTGGAAAAAACAGACAGACAAAAATTGTAAAATATGTTGTTTTGGTATATGTACCGTGTATACATCCATACGCATTTAGTAAAAAGCTGTTATTTTGACATTACAAACAGAAAGTTAAATTTTATTTATCTGTATAGATTAAAGAGCTAATTTTTTTCGTCTAAATGAATTTATCTGAAACTATTGAAAAAAATATTTTTGTTTATTGGAAAGCTAACTTATCTGACTTGAAAAGACAAAAGTATTTAAAACATTTAATTTTATCAATTATTATTTTGCTTAAAAAACCCTAAACAAAAGAAGGTAAATAATTTATTATTAAATAGAGTTATATAATCAATTATTAACTGCCTCAGTGGTGTAGTGGCTAGCATGTACGGCTACACACTCGGAGGTCCTGGGTTCGAGTCCCGGGTCGGGCCAAGTTTAGTTATTGAGTCTTTCTGTATAGTAAGTCTCAGTAACAGCCCGGAGTTGGGAAGTTGGCGGTGTTTCACCCCCGTGCCTCGGAGAGCACGTAAAGCCGTCGGTCCTGCGCCTTAACTCTCACGTGGTCGTGTCGAGCGGTCGTCCCACCAGAGTATGAGAGTGACAGGAATAGAGAGTGCACTTGTGTCTGCGCGTACACTTGTGCACTATAATATCTCCTGCGCCGTTGGCTAGTCTCAATGAGATTGGCCGCCGTGGCCGGAATCGGCTAGGAGAACATCATCATCATAATCAATTATTATATATTTAAATTACCCCATATGTATACTTGACATACTTAAAATATCTTTATCTGACTCGCGATGTCAAAAAAAATAGCATAATATTAGCTTAAATATTTTTTCTTTATTATAATAAATTCCTTTAGCTATTTTCATTTATTAACATTTATTTACTTATCACCGTAATGAGTATTCCATTAATATTTCTTAACTGTTTTAAACATTATTGTTTGGCTTCATGTTTAGTTCTATGACACTCTCGATATGATTCCTTAGTCTGAGGTCCTATTAGAGAAAACTTAAATAACTTAGTTAAGGTGGTCTAACTGGGTCAAAGCCAATTTCAGCAGTCGAATACACTACATAATAGATGGATTACGTTTTGGCAAGTGTTTTCCTAGATTTCCAGGTAGGTTAAGCCGTGGGTCGGGACGGTTAAGTCGTGCCAACTATATTTGTCTTTATATGAACCACGAAATTTGATTTCTGTCATGATAAATTGTTTAGACAGGCATATTTTAAAAGATTTATTTACTTCGATACCCAATTATTTATAAATAAGTACATATATTTATAGTTTAAGAATTAAACTGTCTTTCTTTTCGAATATCTCTAAAGTTTAAATGTTTTTATACAATCACCTAGCGACTCACCCTCGCCCCGCTCGGGCTCGCCCGTCGTTAGTTTTAACGTTTAGCATTGATTTCTCAGAGATGATATATTTACCCGCGGTAAAAAGTACCTATATATTGACCCGGATAATCAGCTATCATCATACCAAATTTTATCAAAATCTGTCCAGTAGTTTTCTCGTGATGCGTTCCCAGACAGACAGACAAAAATTCTAAAAACTATAGATTCGGCCTCTGTATCGATAAAAATGTTTATTTCAATAAGATTTTACAAGAAATATTTAATGTACAGATGCGACTCAGAATTTTATTATATGTATAGAGTATACATTTAAAAATTCAACTAACTATCTTTCGTTTCGAATATCTCTATAGTTAAAACGTTTTTATACAGTAAATAATAAACTTTAAAAGTACTTTAAAGTCAGAAAGCTTAAATTCACATTAGTCAATCTCATACAAGGGTCTAACCAAAGCAGTTTATCAAGTGGGTCGCTACCGATTTATTCCTTAGCGTATCTCTTGGATCGCTTAATGAAACTTAAGAGAATACTTCCTCAATCGTACACGCCGTCAAAGCACTGGGATTTATGGTCATCTAGATACAAACGTAATATGCTTTCACCACGTATTTTAACTTCTCAGGGATATATTCGGTATCAAAAAGAAATTATAAGGATATCAACGAATTTTGTGGACGGTCTTACCTTAATGGTGCAAGGGATTTGACCTTACGGCAGTTTTCTTTCATGTTTGCTTATATTTTTTACTATTTTTATTCAGTTTGTATAACGGTTAGTATAGATTTCTCAGAGTTGAGATATTTTCTGAAGTAATAAGTATCCTAAATGTTGACACGGATAACCAGCTATTATTATACGAAATTTCATCAAAATCAATCCAGTCGTTTTCTCCTGATGCGTTCCCAGAAAGACAGACAGACGAAAAATCTAAAAATTATAGGTTCGGCCTTTCTATCGATAATAATGACTATTTCAATAAGATATTCCAGAAAATATTTAATGTACAGATTCGACTTCGTTAGAATTTTATTATATGCAAATCTTAGTTACGAATTAATTAATAATTATTCTATGCTAAATCAAATTTTTTGACTCTGGCTTTAATTTATGTTATTAAAAAACCAATATAATATACACTATATGTATGTATGTATTTTATATCCAATTTTGTACAGAAGTATTTTCTGACATAAAATATTTATTATTTACTAACAAGAGATTGAAAGAAAATAATGTTTGTATGATCAATAGATATAATTATAATTCTGATTACTATCTATTCTACCATTACAACAAGGTGTCTATAAAAAAGTTTTGGTTTATAATATTATTTAATTTATTTAAAAAATACTCCGGAACTACTGATATTATTCTAAAAATTCTTTCAGTAATAGAAAGCTACATTATCCTCAAAAACCAAAACCAAAAAATCCCTTTACTTACGTGCGGAAAGTAGTTAGTGCAGATCGCTGGCCAGACATTAATTCATGATATTCTACAATCGCTATCGCTAATTAACGATTTAAATGTGTAAAATGACAGATTTAAACGCTATGTCACGTGGTTATAATATCTTTACCATATTTAATCGTTCTCTATAAGCGATTTCTATTATAGTAATTGAATTAAGGAGGCTAAGTCGTCAAGTGATATGGAATATTGAGCAAAAGAACGCATAAACTGTTACCGTTTTTATCTCTTTTATGTTATATACAAAGACGGTGGGTGCTTCCCCTTCATTCTCCGGTGAAGCGTGTCGGGTCGCGGTCCCCAAACCCATAGTTTGCCTTACTTGGAAGCATCTCTACGGGAAATCCCCGATGGGGAATTGACTTTATAACCTTGGCTCAGTAGGCGTAAATAATATCTTGATTTATAGATATAATGTATTATTTCGTATAAAACTTGCCTGCACTTGTGTTGATGAAAATATATAGATTTTTAAAAATGATTTCAAAAGTAGTGAACACGCTTGCTTAACTTAGGCACGTTCCTTAGTTAGTTTTTGCTATAAACAACATCCCATGGGATTCTTTTTGTGTCGGGATAAAAATCATATTGATACGTGAAAGACGAAGCAACTAATCAATGAATTAACTAATTTACGCGCAAGTAAATGTTTATCCGCGGCTGCGCTCGCAAAATTTATTTATAATACTATGCTGCTAAAAGTTATAGCTTTATATGAAATAGTCTATTTTCCACAATATAGACGCTAGAAATTAATGGGACCAAATGGCAAATATTCCACATCAAACTAAAGAAGAATCACGTAAATTGGATCATAAATCCAATCGATGGACATACATAAAAAAAATATCGATTGAATTGAGAACCTTTTTGAAGTCGGTTAAAAAAAATTAAATCTGATTAATAGGTACATTCAAACAAAGAACGAACTCTTTATAATACTATACTACTTATCAATACTTAATAAATAGAATGTTAAATGCAAAAAGTATATTTTTAATTGAACGTTCCAAAGCTTACCATGTTTGAACAAACAAACATTTTGTATATTAATTAGTATATATATATATAATATAATCAAATAAGAAAACATTCATTTACTGTATAATACATAATCTGATATCCTAAAATTACTAAAACATTCAAAACGTCTATTGTAATTTATTAGTAGACTAGCGACTCACTCCCGCTCCACTTGGGTTCGTTCCTAAATACGTTTTAAGGTTTAGTAAAGATTTATCAGAGATGAGATATTTTCCCACAGTAAAAAGTATCCTATATATTGACCCAGATAACCAGCTATCATCATAACAAATTTCATCAAAATCCCGTGGTTTATCCGTGATGCGGTCACAAACAGACAAAATTTCTTAAAACTATATATTCGGCCTCTGTATAATAATGTCTGTTTCAATAAGATTTTCCAAAAAATATTTAATGTACAGATTCGGCTTAGTTACAATTTTATTATATGTATAGATAATGTTATCTTTATTATAAACATTCTCCGTTCTATATAAATTAAATTTTATAAAATAAACGTTGATTATCAAAACCAGTAACATTGTTTTACACCATAACCTTACATTATCGAGTAAATTGAATGTTAATTAATTATGAATTACTATTAATTATATCATAAGCTATTTAAGCTCCACTTATTGTATTAACTTGCTTATCATTTAATACATAAATTTCATATATTATGTATATAATATATATGTACAAGATTACTGTAGCTCATCTCTCTGTTGAATTACAAATGTCACAAAATCGATTTCCGTAAATTTATATCGAGTTCTTCATGTCCCTTTATTGACTATTTATCTTTGCCTAGTTTAGGCTAAAGAAAAAAATTGGCAGATTTTATACAATTGTGTAAATGTATAAAATATTATATAAGTGTAAAAGGTGTTTACTATTTTTTTTTTAATTTTTATAATGATTTACAAGAAAATTTTTGGTATAAGTTTTTTTTGGCAAAACCTTTATTATTAGTAATAAACTCATTTTTTTATTATAATATCAATAATAGATTTTTTTGCAAATCCTAAGTTATCAAGAAACTGCACTCGATTAATTTTCTTATATAATAAATATAAAAAAAAATGTGTATTCAGACATTACTCTCAAGGAAAATCGGGAAAATATTAACAAAAGAACACAAGAAATATAAATTCCACCGACACAGTTACCAGATAATGCATTTTCTAATGCAAGGTACATGAATAAAGAACACTCAATAAATCTAACGCTGGTTACACGTTGGGCCAACTTTTGCCAAGCGAATGCGCAAATATCAGTATTTGGTAACACTTATCGGGATTCTCATACAAATGTTAAATTCCTGTTGGGTAGCTTTGGTTGTATAAATATAGAGCGGTGTTTTGGTTCTGATTCAATTCAAAGTGTCCTATAAAACAATAGGCACTTGTGGTTACCATAATGTTTTAGCTGTAATTTTAAACGTTGTAGTTTCAAGATATCGAAATATACCAAGATATGATGATATGAGATTAATATATATATATATATCTGCCCACCTGAGCCTAAAGTGCAGTAATAGACATTTTGGTCGGTTTTGAGTTAAATATATATTCTAAATCCCCATTTTAGTAGCTATCAGTCAAATTAATTCTTTTTTCTGTAGCGCTAATAAAAGTATTTTATTTTAATGTTTTTTCGGAAGGTGTAACAGCAAAAATATCACAAATCTGTTAAAATATTCCATGTTTACCAGCTAAACCGCAGTACAATTAATACTGCACAAGATTTTTCTCTGTTTCCTAACTAAACTGCAGTGTTTTATCATATTTTGTGGCACTTAAAATAGTAGTTTGTTCTAGGAGATTCAAGAAAAAACTTATTAAAATGCAGTATTATTCGACTCTATACAAATTGATTATACTGCAAAGGTTAAGAAAAAATATTTTTTATTTATATTCCTAATTAAAGTGCAGTATTAACATTCCATACTGCACATTAACTTGTGGGGGATTTTGTAAGTTCTTGTGAAAAACTAAAAGACATGCAGTATTTAATAACTTTACTGCAGTTTAACTTGTAGGATGTTTTGTAGTTGCTTGTAAAAGACCATTTAGTTTACAATATTTATAAATTTTACTGCATATTAGTTAGTTTGCTTCATCCAATTCATACTACCTAAAATACTTAAAGTCAAATACTATTCCCTAATACTGCGTTTTAATAGGTAAAATTATTAAAATATTAAAACACAGGACAGGCAATATCGCGGTTTGAGGCAGTCTCCTTAATCTGTGGCTTAAGGCTGACTTGACGTGCCATGCTGTGTCTGTACCAAAAAGATATGGAGGGTAGAACTAAGGAGAACTATTTCTCGTATAAAAAGTGACCGCTGACAAGCATTAAATTGGTGGCGCCACAGAAAACAAGTATATGAATCTATACATCTATACAGATAAATAAAATTGTAGTGTCTGTTTGTAATGTCAAAATAAACCTTTTTACTAAATGCATATGAAATTATATACGGTACTTATAAGAAAAACTAATTTTTAAAAATGTTTGTCTGTCTGTTTGTTCCGAATAATCTCTGAAACGGCTGGACTGTTTTTGACGGACTTTCAGTGGAAGGTAACTGATGTTATAGGGAGTAATATAGGTTACTTTTATTTAAAAAAAAGAATTAGAGTTCCGCTCAAAAAAAAGTATCCAGGGACGAACCCGAGTGAGGCGAGGGTGAGTCGCTAGTTTAAAACATAACTTCATAAAAGTAAGAAGGTGAATTAAACAAGGAAAGAAAGATTTCCGCTTTGCTGTGGCGCACTTTTCTAAATAGTTCTAGCATAGGCAAACAGCAATATCTTTATATATATAATTCTTCTGTGAGTGTGTATGTCACTGAACTTCTCTCAAATGACTGGACCGATTTTGATGAAATTTTTTGTGTGTGTTCAAGGGGATCTGGGAATGGCTTAGATTCACAATTTGAATAATAATTTTCATCAAAAAAATTATTAAAAAAAGTTTGAAATTTTCAAATTAAAGACGTGTAGACAGGACAACGTCTGTCGGGTCCGCTAGTAATTATATATTATTTTCAAGTAATAATAATTCAGCACACTTCACTCCGTTAAAAACTACTAACTTCACATCACATCTACTTGCTACGCTAGTGCTGTAAAGCCTAGTTCGCATTAAGCTAGTATTTTAGTCTAGTAGCGAGTAATTTAGTAGCTAAATTACTCGCTACTCACCAAAAATCGTTCGCACTTTGGTCGAGTACAGTTTACAAGTGAGTGGTGTTTTGCAAGATGAACAGCCTACAACGCAATAAAGTAAATAAACTGATTAAGCTGATCGTAACGGCTATTTTAGAAGAGGTGGATGAGGAAATTTGTGTGATTAATAAAAAGAAGCTATGGGTACGAAAATGGATCGAAAGACAAGATAAACTAGGAGCTACTAATTGTCTTCTGAAGGAATTAGCATTGGAAGATCCCAAAGAATACTTCGATAGTTTGAGAATGTCCGAAAGTTGTGTAAATTTTCTGTTAATGAATGTTATGGCGGCAACTAATGAACTCGACTAATTCGACAGGTTCGTACTTGTTTAGCCGGTGAACCAGTGAGCTCGGACGCGTGGTGGGGGCTGCCACTCGCCCAAAAAAATAGAATAAAATGGATTGACTCGACTAAATTACTTACTAAACTAATCGACTAAATTTTTAGTGTTCAGACACGTTTAGTTACTAAATTACTCGCTACTAGACTAAAATACTAGCTTAATGCGAACTAGGCTTAACGGTGAGTTTCTGAGCTATAATTTGCTGCTCACTACTGGACACTTTTTCAACCTGTTTCCCATATAAGTTAATTCTCTTAGTTCTCCCTTCCATAATCTTTTCAGACTATTATTTTTGTAAGACAAGAATACTCATTTAGTAATTAGTTATGTTCAGAAGAAAGATTTTATATAAATTTTATTGATCCATGCATGAGAAATACATGTGATATAGTTTTATGGTGGATTAACTAGTTAAGATTATCAAAATCTTGTAAAGATTGTTATATTGTTAGTCATATAAAACAATTTACACTATTAGATTATAATGTACAATGTTTTGATGAATAGTTTTAATAGCATAGTCATAAATGTCCAGTTTTGTTTAAGAAATTACATATTTTTATCAAAATTAAAGGTAATTTTATATTACTATAAGTGTGGAATATCAGTGTTTTGTTCAAAAAAACAGATTAAATAGCAGTATTTTCATAATATTACTGCACTTTAGTTAGTAACAATCATGGAAGAAATGTCTAAAATGCAGTAATAACAGGATTTACTGCATTTAAAACAGTTTTTGAAAAGATTATACAAATAAAGTGTGTGTAGTAATAGGGGCAAAAAAATTAAAATTGCCATAATTATAGTTTTTTATAAAAAAAACTAACGTAACAATGTTTAGTATTTTAGTTTGGTACATATTCTTTCACTTTCCATTCAAGGTTTTATCGAAAAGTCTCTTTTTGATATATTTTTATGGATTCTAAACTTTAAGCGCGTTTTTCTCGAATTCGTGTTTTTGCTGTTACTGCACTTTAGGTTCGGGAGGGCAGATATATATATATATATATATATATATATATATATATATATATATATATATATATATATATATATATATATATATATATATATATATATATATATATATATTAATCGGAATTTTTGTAAAGACAACAATATCTAAAATTTAGAGATGAATTTTTTAATCATTTACCATTAAAATATTATTTATACCAGAAATTAAATTATAGATTTAGTTTATAGGTCATTCTAGACATTTATGTTGAACAAAATATGTAAGTCATAGATTGTTCCATTTTCCAACGTTCAATGCATGTTGGTTGTAGAAGAAAGGATAACACCAGTTCATTCAAGAGTCAGCTAACAGAAAATACGTTCAGTAAAGTACTGAACTACGTAAAATGTACGAGACGTTGGGATTTTCACGTACTCTTGGCGAGGTTTCAATGGAGTTATAACTTCTCGAGTTATGGCTGGGACGATAATCGAATGTGTGCTAGTCGATGGTTGGCTGTAGACTATTTGTTAAGCATAGGTTATTCATCACTTACAATTCATACAATAGTGCATTTGTATTATAGAAATATTAAATATTTTTTAAATTAATTTAAAACTTATATAAGATGTTTTTTTGCAAATGTCTGGTGAAATTTTTACCATTTATGAACCGATTTTGAACCCCGGACGCAAAAAGAGCAAAAAATTTGAACACTATGTGTGTGTGTGTCTGTCTGTGGTACTGTAGTTCTTAAACGGGTGAACCGATTTGGATGCGGTTTTTTCATTGTTTACTTTTGACCATTCAGAGTAATATAGAGGTCAATATATTTTTTAGTTAAGAATATTATCATTACATCTTGTTTATTCAACACGATAATATACAGGTCATTTTTCTGTTTTATTTATGTGAAGTATATTTTAAAACTAGTAAACCACTCTAAAGATATTTTACTAATAGTAAGTTGCACTGTCTCTTAGTATCAAGCCACTCTTTACTGTTAAATTTTAATAATAAGGAATATTAAGGAATATTAAGGAATAAGGGTCGTAAGAATATAACTCTTCGTTACCAAATCTCTGCTTTTGATTTTATATCCTTATATCCTTACAACCAGTAGAATAATTTGCCACAAACGGAATTTTTGGCGTTTTATTCTACTCGATGATACTAGAAGGCAGTCTTTCAAAAAATATATTTGCATATGCATATAATGACGACACGTTTGGCTCAGTTTGTAGTGACCCTACTTGCTGTGCCAGCGGTCGCGGGTTCGAGTCCCGCTGGGGGGGCATTCATTTGTGTGATGAGCACGAATGTTTATACTCCAGTCATGGGTGTTTATATTTATAATATGTATTTAAAGTTATATATGTGTAGTGTATCAACTATCTGGTATCCATAACACAAGCCTCGTAGCTTACCGTGGAACTAGATGTGTGTTAATGTCCAAAAAAAAATAACGCATGCAATACACAAGTAACGTCACGTGCACTAGCTAGTTCAATCTAAGCCCCCACCGTTATTAAGGTTGGTGGTCATTAATAACACAGTCGTTAATATTGTCTTGAGTCTGGACGTGCATCGCCACGGTACATTAACATGCAATTTCATCGTATGCAATCAAGACGATTAATGAATACGTCGGGGAAGATTGTGGATAACTTATATTGGGATTTCTTATGAAGGCAATTCGGGAAATAGTGTGGCTCTTTACTGATCGTTTTGTAAGACTTTATATTGCTTATTATATATTTATTTATATTTATGTGCAAATTTATACGTATTACCATAAGATATACCTAGTGCCTAATAAAAAGTACGGTTGAGAACGCTTTAAAAATAATAATAAAAGTATTTTTTCGGATTTTTTCTACTATGTAACGACTTTCGAGAAGTCTAAAACCTTAGTCTTTACTGTGACCATGATTGCTGTAAACTGTAAAGCATTCGAGACATCGGAAATCAAAAATAAAAATAAATCCGCGAAAAAACCGGAAAGATCGATTTATTTAAAACGCTTTAGAATTTACAACAAATGATGTGTTTAAATATAGATATAATAATCATTTCTATCGCAAGTACATTCATATATTCTCGAGTTATTCTTCAGATAGCAAACCTACATTTTGTACTTCTATACATGAGAGTATTTCGTAGTTTAAAGCAGATCCTAGAGGATTTTATCGACATTCCCGTCCATACGAGAGAGATCGTTCCATATATTTGAATTCGTCTTTGAAAATATTCATAGTCTATAACTACAGTTTATCTGGTTGCCTGTTTGTTCGTGCATCACTTTACGTTGGTTAGGAGAAACATAATTGGATTTTCACTTAAGCCATGTTTCATCGAATCAGTCCAATAGAAGGGGCTAGCTCCCTGGCGTGCATGTAATCGAAATTTATTAAATGGACGTATAAAGTGGATATTATACGTACCAAATCTGTACTGTACAACATATACTGTACAATATATACGAGTATTAATATAAATTCAAGTTTTAAAGAACACTTTGTTTGAGTGTTTTAAATAGAAGACATCTTCAATTATCGTAATTTTTTTTACATAGATTTGTATGTACAACTCAAAAATATATGAACGTATATTTTAATAGATTTCTTATTGTAGATTATACTTATATTGTTACTAATGCAGCAGCCAATTCTACTTATGAAGCGTCAATATTTTCTTACTAAGGCATTTTCTGTGCAAAATGGTGGTACAGTTTATGAATCGCTTTGTAAACCTATTCTAATATTGAAAAGGAGAGTTTGTTTGTTTGTTTTTTTTGAAACGCAACTATCTCAGGAACTAGTAATGCGATTTAAAAAAATCTTTTTGCATTAGATAGCCCGTCTATTGAAGGAGGCTATACTACCACGAGAGCGGAATAGTATTATAATATATATAGTCTATCTCTTTCATACTAACTCTTAAAACGTACCTAGGGATGAACCCGAGCGAAGCGAGGGTGAGCCGCTAGTTAACATATAGGTAAATATTAGAATACGATAAATAATATTCCGTTGATCACTTCGTCACTTTTTAACTTTTATATGACAATTATAATCGATCAATTTTTTAGACAATCTGAAAGGCACTCTCAGCCAGCCTAATTAGAATAACAGCTTCTAAAAAATATCTTTGTATAGAAAAGGAAAGCAAAAAATATATAATAATAAATTCGTACAAAAAATTTATATATTTCAATAACAAAACACTAATGTACGTTAAATACAATAACGTCTTAACAGCAGCATTGGCTGAATGGCAATTCTGTCCGATGCCGAAATGATCCGCAATCAATCGGACAAAGGAAAGGAATGAACGAAGTTATTTCTAGTCGGCAATTTATCACGAGAATCATTTGTTTCGTTCTATTGCTTATATTTTGAGGAAAAGGATTTTAGGTTTGGGACATTTGAACCGTAGCTATTGAACATTTAGAATTTCACAATTTCCCTAAATAAATAAAATTACTTTAGTTATTATTAAAATGCTTTTATGCTTTTTGACGACACAGCCTACTTGCTGTGCCAACGGTCGCGGGTTCAAGTCCCGCTGGGAGCATTCATTTGTGTGATGAGCACGAATGTTTGTACTCCAGTCATGGGTATTTGATATTTATAATACGTATGTATTTAAAGTTATATATGTGTAGTGTAAATGTAGTTAAAGTTATATATGTGTGAAGTTCCGTTTCCGGCTGTTCGTCAGTAAACATCTAAGTGAATCGTGCAGTCAAATAATAAAAATAAACAGATTATAATTATGTAAAAACGCTGAATGTAATGAAGATAGTCTTTAGAACTGCTGTGCAACGTTATCACAATCACAAACCGACGAAAGAATCCAAGAATATCAGAACTCTAATTGTACTATTATGTTCATTGGGATTTTAAGGTCAGTTGTCAAATTAGTTATTAAACTAACACTTAGTGACTTAGCTAATTCAAACAACACAATCTAAAGATAATCGCAAACCGTCAACAACAGAGGAGGTTATCAGTACTGCCAACTTGACAAATTGAATTGACGTTCGGATACACCAATAAAAATATATCATAGATAATTTAACGTTCCGTTAAACGATGTCATAATTGTGTTTTATTTGTTTGAACAAAAAAAATTACAATACAAAAAAAAACATGGATCAGCAATTTCAAATGTTTTTTGACAAAATAAAAATTGAAATGGATAGGCAAACCAAAACGATTACTAACAATCTACTAGAAAAAATGGATGAAAAATTACAGCCGCTACTAGAAGAAAATAAAAAGCTAAAAGAGAAAGTTGAAATATTAGAAAAAAAGATATACAAATTGGAAAATGAAAAGAAAAGAAATAATGTACTACTCTTTAGATTAGAAGAGACAGAGAAAAGCTCATTAGACCTACTTAAAGCAGTAAAAGAAATTATAAAAAACGATCTTAACATTTCTATTGATAGTAGCGATATCCAAAACATTCACAGAATAGGAAATAAAAAGGATGAGAGAACTAGACCTCTTTTGATCTCGTTCACGAACTACTGGAAAAAAGCAGAAATTTTAAAACACAAGAAAAATCTAAGAGATGTTTACATAGTTGAAGATTACCCAAAAGCGGTGCTAGAAAAAAGAAAATTATTACAGCAACACCTTAAAGAGGAAAGAGCCAAAGGAAAATTTGCGTATATAAAATACGATAGACTGATAATAAAGGAAGATAATGTAACTATAGAAAAAAGGAAGAGAGAACAATCAACATCCCCAGGAATATATGCTAACCCTAAAAAACAAGTTAATGTGTCCTCAAATACCAAAACAAAAAGCATTAACGCCTACGACATGTTGAAAGCGAGATCAAACTCATTTTCTTCCATACCATCAAACAATAAAACCAACTAGCAATTAAATATCAGCAACCGGAGACGGAACAACCCCAACCCGGCTGGTCCCCGTGGGGTTGATAGACCACTACCCTCAAAAACCACTCCACCAACCAAAAAAAAAGAGACAAATAAAGTAGATATAGCAACTTTGAATACAAGAACGCTAAGAACTGAGGAAAGACTTATTGAACTTTTAGAAGCATTAAAGGATATTAGATGGGACATAATTGGACTCAGCGAAGTTAGAAGATCCGGAGAAGAAATAAAAGAATTTAAAGATTTTATATTTTACTACAAAGGAGAAATTCAGGGAAAAAACGGTATAGGATTTCTTGTCAAAAAAGGATTAAAAAAATATATAGATGAATTTATCGGAGTATCGGATAGAATTGGAATCTTAAATATAAAATTACCCGGCCTAAAAAATCCATTTTCAATCCTTCAAATCTATGCCCCAACTGATCAAGCAACCGAGAAAGAAAAAGATATATTCTATAATAGTCTTACAAAAGCAATGCAAAAGGTAAATAGAAACACAATAGTAATGGGAGACTTCAATGGTCAAATAGGAAACAAACCAAATATAAGAGAGTACATCGTAGGCAAATATGGACAAGGAAAGAGGAATGATAATGGCCAACGATTGATAAATTTTTGCTTTGAACACAACTTAAGAGTAATGAACACCTTCTTTCTCAAGAAAAATGGCAGAAAATGGACATGGATGTCTCCTAATGGCAAAGATAGAAATGAGATAGACTTTATAACTACCAATATGCCCAGGATTTTCAAAAATGTCGGTGTGGTCACAAATTTAAATTTTAATTCAGATCATAGACTTGTCAGAGGAACTATAGCATGCAAAGAAATAAAAATACAGAGAAAGAAAATCAAGGAAACAAACAGGACCCCATTATATATACCAGAACAAATCTTAAACGAATTAAAACAATCATTAGACATGGTTAAAAAACAGAATAGCGTACAAGATAAATATAACATGTTAGAAGAAACGCTAGTTAAAATAAGCAAATGTACAAGAAAAGATACAAATGACAAGCTCGGCGATGAAGCCAGATTGAAAATCAATGAAAGGAAAGAAATGATAAAAAACAGAAAAGAAAATCGTACACAAATAGCAATCATTAGTAAAGAAATCTCAAAAGCTATTAGAAACTATAGAAAATCACATCGGCTTCAAATTATAAGGGAACAAATAAACAAAACAGGAGGTATTAAAATAGCTTTGAAACAACTAAAGGAACATTCAACATGGATACCGAAAATAATAAAGAAAAACAAAGATAAAAAAGTATACACTACTAAACGTCAACATATTTTAAAAACAGCAACAAATTTTTACAAAGAATTATATACTGATGATAAAAGCGAACATACAGACAACACAACATTAAAAGATAACCTAGACCAAGAACCAATCCCACACATAATGCAAAGCGAAGTAAGAAGAGCTATTCAAACCCAAAAAGCAGGGAAAGCACCTGGGGATGATAAGATAACTAATGAATTGCTAAAAATCGCCATGGAACAAATAATACAACCTTTTACACATATATGCAACGAAATTTTGAAAACAGAACAAATCCCTTCGCAATGGACATCTTCGACAATAATACTCCTACATAAAAAAGGCGATAAAAATGATATAAATAATTACAGACCCATCAGTTTAATGGCAAACTTGTACAAAGTGTTCACAAAGATAATATTAAAACGCTTGACTATAATACTAGACAGCAACCAACCCAAAGAACAGGCTGGTTTCCGCTCCGATTTCTCAACGATTGATCACATACACACCGTCAAACAAATAATTGAGAAATGCAACGAATACGACTGCCCGTACTACTTGGCTTTCGTGGATTATAATAAAGCTTTCGACTCTTTGAAGCATAGCTACATATGGGATTCATTAACAAATCAAGGAGTGGAGAGTAAATACATTAGGATAATTAAGCAAATTTATGAGAATAGCACAGCAAAGGTACAACTTGAAAGTATAGGTGATCAATTTAAAATTCAGAAAGGCGTGAGACAAGGAGATCCATTGTCACCAAAAATATTCAACGCTGTCTTGGAAAATATATTTAGGCAACTCAACTGGGATAACTTCGGCATTAATATAAACGGAGAAAAATTACACCACCTAAGGTTCGCAGACGATCTCATCTTGTTCGCAGAAGATCCTGTAACTCTACAAATAATGTTACAACAACTAGCAACGGAAAGTAAAAAGGCAGGATTAACAATGAATACTAGTAAAACCAAATTGTTGACAAACAAGAACAAAGTTGCAGTACAGGTGGCCGAAGAAGAGATCGAATACGTAAACGAATATATATACCTTGGCCAAGTAATATCTGCAAAGGATCTGTCGAATAAGGAAGTTGATAGGCGAGTAAACAACACCTGGAAAAGGTACTGGTCCATAAGGGAAATTATGAAAAATAAATCTGTTTCCATTTCAGAAAAAAGGAAGGTTTATAACACCTGTATCCTTCCATGTCTTACCTACGCCTGTCAGACCTGGCCACTAACACAGAAAATAGAACGCAAGCTAGGTGTATGCCAAAGGGGAATGGAAAGGAGTATGTTGGGCCTGAGGTTGGAAGATAAATGGAAAAATACAAAAATCAGGAACATCACTAAAATAACAGACGTGAGAGTAAGAACTCGAACATTAAAATGGAAGTGGACAGGTCATATGATGAGAACACAAACGGGAAAGTGGACCAAAAAAGTAACAGAATGGTACCCAAGGAATGGAAAAAGACGTAGAGGGAGACAGGTTAAAAGATGGGAGGACGATCTTCCTAAGGGCTGGAGAAGGACAGCGCTGGATAGGCAAATGTGGAAGGAATTTGAGGAGGCCTATGTCGGAAGGCAGCCTGACCCGGTAGCTGATAAATATAAATCTTAGTTAAATATATATATATATATATATAAGATACATATATTAAGAACAAATTAGTTAAAAAAAAAAAAAGGATGTAGTTTAAATATCTTTAAATTTGTATGTATATAGAAAGGTCAGAGGAAATAAAGGCTATTGTTATTTTATTTTTATTTATTTTTATTTATGTGTAGTGTATCAACTATCTGGTATCCACAACACAAGCCTCCTAGCTTACCATGGAACTAGATGGTGCTGTGTGTTAATGTCCCAACATATTTATTTATATTTACATATTTCTGTATGAAAGATTTAAAGTGACATAGATTATGCTAAATATATGAAATGTGCATGGAATCTCATCAAGAACCGTTCGCAGATAAGTTTTCTATTATACTAATAGCATCATAAATTGCAATCAAAACCACTTTAAATATGTTTTATGTGAAAATTGGTTTCTAACATTATAAATACGTAGGAAAATCTAGCTTAGTAAATACTATATACAAAGTTGGCCTGAGCCCAAAACTCGATATGAATATTATTTACACCTTGACACGTTAATGCAACATAAAATAATTTAGAAATGTTTAGAATATATGGACATAATATATTTTATATGCACTATGGAGACGTACTCGTATATACTGTATAGAATTTTAAATAGAACTTATTTCTCACTAAACAATATTTGGTCCTCGTGTTAGATTCATAATTCGCTACAGCTTTATATAAATAATACAGCTATTTCACCGCCAAATTGCCGAGCTCCGGCCTTCTTCTAATGTGAGAGAGAGAGAGAGACTACAGCCATATACCCCATACTGGATAAATGGAGTATTGGCGGACTTCACAATTCTTTCAAAACTAGTTAAAGTTTCATTATTAAAAAAAATCATATTATTGAAAAAATAATTATCACCTGAAAATTTCAGAGTTGCTTTGAAACCGCTTCGTCTCTCTTTCCAAGAAAAAAATATTACCAACAGGCTGCAATTTCTGCTCATTTGAATGCAATATTTGGGTTACAACTATTATATAGAAAATAAAAACAATATACATGCATGCATAACATACGTTATATAAATAAATGAGGATGCAGTCTGCCCAAGATCAGAGTGGGTGGCGTTCTATGGATACGCATGGATAGATATGGGGAAGGTTTTGCCCAGCAGTGGACAGCGAGATCCTGAAAAAATATATAACTGAAAATATTTTAATATATTCCTATTTTCAGTATACTTTTTCTCCAATGAAATATGATATTTTTTTACTTATGTATATTTTATTATATATGTAATAGCGACTCACCCTCGCTTGTCCCTAGGTTGGTTCCCCGTGCAAACTTTCAGCCCCATTTTCACCCCCTTAAGGGATGATTTCCGGGATAAAAAGTACTCTATGTCCTTCCCCGGGTCTGAAACTATCTTCTTACCATATTTCATCTAAATCGGTGCAGATCCAGTAGATTACCCACTACAACGTTACAAACTCACAATTCACAAACTTTACCTCTTTATAATATTAGTATAGATATATGTAACTTGGAATAAAAACTGATCGCTAATTTACTGTATAAACATAAAAGACAATATTAATCAAGTTATTACATTGACCTATTAAATTAAATTCATCATAATGACATACATTTATTTCCCAAATACGATTCAGAAATTCACAAATTGCAAATACAATTTTAACCCGGAAGACTGACGCAGTCGTTACAATTGGAATAATTTAAAGTTTCTATTTATTTATTTATTTATTAATCCTTTATTACACCAAAAATAAAAATACAATATAAATGTATATATAACTTTACAAATATATCTTAGTGTAAAGGCGGCCTTATCACTTAAGTTTCATACTCATTTTATCAATACGCGAGTTTGTTTTGCGAAATTATTGACAAAACTAACGATATTCTAACGGTAGTTTAATTACACGTAGTCAATAGATTGTTTCGCGTTTGCTAATTAATAATATGTATTAAATTTGCTATAGTTATGAATAATGAACCGCAATGTTTGCTGGCGCTATTTCACGCTAAATTACGCTGTTTCATCTTCGTTAAATTAGTGGTAACATCTTGAGGTCACTCGATATCATAACGCTTATAGTATTATCAACTAATTTCTTAGCTTTAACGAAATTTGAACTATAATTTAGATTGAAATCATTTCACACATTGTTATAATATTTTATTATTTTATATAGATATTCTTGATTAGCAAAAGATTTAAAATAACACAAGAGACCAAACAGATTTACTGCAGTATAAACTATACGTATTTTTATACAATTTAAAAAAATGTTTATCATATTATAAGGTAGACAAAATTCTAGGAAGACATCTACAATTCAATTTCTTCAAATTGTATAAGCTACCATTATTTTATCTATTCAGTTAATATTAAAGATAATATTCGCCGTGGCTCGTAACGTAATCAAAAAAGATAACTGTAATATAGTGTACAATGAATATATGAATTTAAATGTAATTCATTAAAGGAACAGGTCATTCGATAGCGAAGATTTATAGGCAGCGTTATATCAAACTAGATATCGTTAATTAAAACTATCAAAGAGACGATATATAAACACCTGACACGATGTGTGTGATTGCATTTGACTTTCATTTACACCGTAAACTTGAATTCGACATTTTCCCACTTGATTTGATTTTCAATTTTTTTATTACTGTTACACGAAATCAATACTGGCTTGTATCTATTTTTGTAAATGTTGAAAATTACAAAAGAAGCAACTACACACTTGTACATGAATATTCACAGTGAATCACATTGTCGTAAAATAATTTACTGCATCCTTGATATTGCAAAAGGTAGTTTAAAGTATACTCTTTAAAGTTGTAATATGAATGACAGCGACTGTGCATTCGCAAGATCCGATTCAGCGGTTGATTCTTTTTTTCTCGAACGCTACACCCTAACGACTTCCTCGCAAACGCGCATCGAAATGCAACGATTCCGAAACATGTGCAAATAACCCTATGCCGTGTCGCTTACTCACACCCTCCCTTTGTTGTGCGGAGGGAACGAACAAAACATATCCCGATTGTTCCAATGCGAAAGGAAATATTGCTGCCCGTGTGAAAAATGAATATTTTTTCTAGTTGAACGTTCGACGTTAGCTCTGAGAATTTTGACGCCACAAAACATTCAGTGTTCAAAATTTTATAGCTCCGTCCGAAGTGCAGAATGCAGCCAAATTGAAAAATTTGGAACCAATTTCTGAAGTTACGTTCTAAACTAGTTTAAAACGTCCGCGGAACAGCTTTCATGAAAAATTACCGGATAAATGGGGACGGCTAACCGGTGCTTTTAGTCCAGTTTGGGTGCGGGCGAAGTCACGGCACGACCTGGCCATTTCCTCAGACCGCCGTTCAATTTACCGGAACGCATCTGCCGGCTAAATAGCTTGGCTTGTGCTACTGGCATCAAACGAGTGACTCCTAATAAACGGCCAGTCGAAATAGGCGAGCCGTTTCCGCTTATTTTTTAAGGAAAAGAATAAAACAATTCAGAAAGGCATTTAGTTTGATCAAAGGGTACTAATTGTCCGGAGTGGGTACTCTACTAAAAGCGGTTTTATTGTGCGCGGGGAAAATGGGAAGGCAAGCAATTTGGCGGTCTGACCGCAAGAGCGCATGTTTATTAGAGACATGGACCTCTCAGCCCCCGATTTGCATAACGGTCTCTGTCGTAATTAGAAACCATCTCGGACGTCCCTCCTTTGTTCCGTCAAGTCTGCCGGGTGAAGGCGATCGCCTTGTATTTATCCGCTCGAGGATAAGCTCCGTAATCCATATTAAAATACTACTTGATGCATTCCAATTTCTCAAAGTGCAATATCAAAGTGCATAACAGTTGCTTCAATTATATAAAAGATTCCCAAAAAAAGGCATTAAAAGATTTCCTTGTTATACTTTCTTTTTAAGAAATGTTAAACCATAACATAAATAAAAGGAAAAGCCCAGCGTTTGTATAATGATTACTTAAATTTTTAAACCTTTATCTTGTCTGCACATTATTATTATTTTTGGAAACTATTGTTTTTTTTATAATAGCCAGCTATTTTGACTAATGCGTTGGATATTAGACCAAGGAGGACATAATCTTACATTGACTGAACATGTCTCTGGAGAAAGATATTGCCTTGAAAATGACTCTTAATATATCAGAACAAGTCGCTACAACGTATCTCATTACAAGAGGCGTGTTTACGAGGCGGTTGTTACGCGGATAATAGCGCTAAACCGATACCCTTATTTACTGCAAATTGCGTTCCTGCTAGATGTGGAACAAGCCCAAATATCTGTTTACTGTTGATGACTTTCATTTAGCTGATCGCTTCGAAAAAACTCTGGTGGATATTTCGTAATTTAATTTGTATCTACGTTTATTCATTTCGCATTACGAGATTTTCGAGATTTTGAACTGGACAAAGAGATGAAATTTTTCAATAATTTGTATACAAAATGATTGAAAAGTTTTTTTTGTAAATGATTTTAATTTAATTTCATGTAAAATCCAATATATCACACAAATATGGTAGGTATTCTTTGCAACATATTAAAATCTTAATACTCGGATGAAGCTTATGTATAACTTATGTTAATAACATGGATATTTAATATTTTTCATATTTCAGTATAATGCCACTGAAGCGATTCAAGTTAAATATCTAAATGTACACTTAATTTATTTTTAAATCTTAACAATTGTTATTTAGTACTAAAATAATATGTGTACAAAATATTTACTTTTTAAATTTATAGTTTTATTTTGTTAATATATGTAAAGATGTAGTAAACAAAGTATAATGAAAATTTCTAGTAAAATACTGAAATCATCATTTTAGTGCAATTTTCCAAAACTATATAACTGTCAATGGAACTTTGCGCATTGAAATATACGAAAGCGTTTTAAAAAGCTTTTTAGGTTTTAGTAAACTTTATAGATTCATTTTTTATAGATTAAAAAGGTATTTCGAGCTTTTTTCCAGTAAGGAAAAACTATAAGAGAACGACAAATGTATTTTTATAGATGAACAAAATTTTCATATTACAAAATAAAACACAATAAAACATATACAATTTTATTATGAAATCCATCAACAACAATTTTAATTGTGCTAATTAATAGATACGCCTAATAAAATAAAGATCTTAAATTGTTTGAAAGAAAGGATTTGTTACATTATATTTTTTTTCTTTTTTATACTTTTAATTCTGACCTTTTATGCTGAGTAGGTAATAGACATAATTGTCATAACTAATAACTTTATAAATCAAATACATATGTAAAGTGGCTTGTCCTGACTGATTATAATCAACGTCCAGACAAAACTGCTAAAAATAAGACCTAAAATTTTGACAATATATCCCTATTATGATATAAATCGTTAAAGGAATTTCAGAAACTGAACTCCTTAGAGGATGAATAGGGGTGGCAAAGTTTATACGGGGAAATCAGCCCAGGGTAGGGGTAGGCTAATAGTAATTAATAAAATTAATAAAATAATAATTTACACGCTAGCTCAATTGAGTTTCTATCTAATAAATTCCATAAAACCTTATAATCATTTTAAAAGTTTTAAAAGCTTGAATAAAATTGTTTTAAGTTTGTTACTTTAAGAATGAAATTCTCTTTTATAAAACATTTTAAATAAGAGTATGCTGCATCTAGATTATTGCGGTTATTTTCAAGAAATTTTCATTTATTGTAGAAACAAGCAATTACTGATATTGTTTCTCTTTTGTTCGCAGGATACAATAAGGAGTTCACGGAACCAGTGCAGCACAAACTTCAGAATAACCACGGTGAGTAAAAACACTCCAATCGGAGACCATTAAAATTACGAATGCTAACCCAGTTAATTAACGGCGGTGACTTTCGTTCACTTAATTAATTAAAGTCAAAAAGCAACCATATTTTTTTTGCCATACTATAGCGAAACATCGTTTTATTTGCTCTTATAGCTTCCTTTGACGTATTTAGGACATAATGAGGGCCATTCTTTGCCATGAATTCATTGTTTTCTTTTTTTTTTATGACAGAATTAAATTAATTAAATATTATACTCGTATATCACCCTGTTATGCGAATCTGTATCCATTGCTAGTGCAACAATAAAAATCTACCATCTATCGAATTCGATAGCTCGAAGCGGTCATTCGCAGCTCTTTTATCACTCTTTGTCCTAATTGCGCCTCTATGTGGGTGCCTCTAACGAACTTTACAAATGGCCAGTGTTTTTTGAGCCAACTCTTTACTTTGAACTGGTATAGCATATGTTGACAAAAAGCTTCTATAGGTTGAAAGAATAGACCGTAGTTACTAAATTTTTAGATCATTTCACCAAAGTTGATATTTCTATAACTAAATATAGTTCATACCGTCTAAAGCCATTAAAGAATTACCAGAAGCTTTCGCTCAGCAATTTCATTTAGAATATATTTGCTACTTAAACCTACCCTTGAGTATGTATAATATTACGTAAAGACAAAATTACAGCTATAACATTTTCGTTGACTGTTACCAATTACAAGTAACTAGGAGAAAACTAATTGGCTACCGTTGCGTTCCGAGAGGAATGGTTGGAGCGAAAAATAAAAATTAAGGGCTGCCGTCAGAGGCAGACGGAATATTGAAATCGTCGAGAAACAACTCATTACTCATAATTAGCTCGCGTTAACTTAATTTGCCCGAGGTGATGTAGCAGTGCGGCTTGCAATTTCGCTTAATTACTCCAATGAATTATTGGTGCCCACAAGTAGTTCTCTTGGTAATGCACAGAAATCGAGCTATGAGTAATAAGTTCCGATATTTTATGCATGATCGACGTAATGAATCAACTGAAGTTTTTTAATGGTCAATAAGTTTGGCAGTTAATTTATTGTTTCAGTGCCTGCTTAAATTTTCTGTTTCCTCTACAAATATTCGATAGGATAACTCTTCAACTGACATTTATTCAAATGATCATTTTAAATAAATGTTTTTATTTTTTATTTCAAGTTCTAAAAGTATACACTCATCATATTGGATAATATATTCCAGTTAATCGGTATAATACTCTAATATATTCTTAATAAAATTTATCAACTATGGCAAAGTCCTTTGTATGAACCATGAACGAATTAGCCACCATATACGCGTATGACTTAACAAAGGCAGTCAAAACAAACAGTAAGATGACGCGATAAATTTCCGTCGAGACGTCTGAACACGCCTGTAGTACTTCGATCTGAGTTGATCAGCCTGGGACATAACGAAGCGTTAATGGCTATGTAATGTGACAGCTAATTTCCTGGAAGAAACGCCCCACCTTGAAGGTTTTTATTGTCCCTATCAAGAGTCTTGTCACGATCTTCACCCAAACCCCCTTCACCCATTCTCCTCAAGGGGGCACTCATCAGGCCGAAAACTTGCGAATTAAAACGTGCTTAGATTTCTAGTGTAAAAGTTTACATCAAAGAGATTGTGAGTAGTGACTTTTGAAAATAAATCCATTAATGTTTGACGACATTGTAAATTGTTAATTTACCTAAGCTTAATGTAATTAGATTATATTTGAAGTCAAAGTTTATTATTTAAAGGATAATAACATTTACAATTTATATAATAATAATTTTGCTTTGTGTATATAAACTATTTATTTAGACAATAACCTCAACCATATCAGGAATTCCCTTTAATGAGAGCTAAATACTGGCAGCAATTTGTGATAGTGGTTTGCCATAGTCATTGCTGAATAGTCCGCTATCAGGCTAACAAACCCACCAAGTGATTTCGAATCCTCTCCGCCTCCCGCCCGAGTCGGGAACACTAGTTAAGTTCACTCGGCGTCTGCCGTCTAAACAGAACCTATCTGAATTAATTGGCTTCGGACCGGCGATACCGCAGTTGCGCTACACGAGATTAGGAGTACTACGGTCAAGAACACTACAAGTTTGCAAGATCCCATCGTCAGTTTGAATTCCATTACTATAGATCTTTATTTGCAACCTCGTTAGTTGTTACACGTTTGAAATGCATTTTAGTGATCTCAAATATATTTCACAATTGTTATAAAGGACCATTATTCTCCATTTTACGTAAAATGACTGATAAACGGTGTTACATCCGCGCAGATGAAAGAGTAATTTTGATAAAGCATTTTTCATTTTTAGCCGAACAAAATGTTTCACGTCGCTCATAAGCTATTGGCGTTCGTTAATTTGACGTATAAGTAAATTTGGAATCCTCCATCAATAACGGTTTCGACGTTAAAACAGTCATTTTTCATTTGTAGCGAGATATTTCAAAGTAGAAATGTAGAAGAACGCACAGTCAGGGGTCGCTTTCAAAAAAAAACCAACGCAATGCCTGCTGAGAATCTGGTAAACATTTCGAATCACTTGCGAATTCTACCCTCACTCCCTTTATTGCGGCTTTTATACGTCGACAGGGAGTTACACGCACAACCTACATAGCAATGGATACGTGAATGAAAATTTGCTCTTCTAATACCGTTTTCCCAATGAAACTGTAGATCAACTTCCAAGCCATTTATTCGCAAATCGAGTTATTGCACCTCTCGTAGATCGCTTTACACAGGTCATTTGTGGGAATCCAAATATCTAAATGTTAGATAAAAAGATTTATGACTCACTTTGAATTTTGCTCACGTCTCCGCGTTTCAGGGGACCGACTTATGCAATTGAGATACTCCATCATATCGACTGTCACTCTTTATTTTACAGCGAGCTTTTGACATTACGTTCAATAATGGAAGAAATAATGTTACTTTTCACTTTAATTTGGCAGATCGTGTTTATTTTCGCCATACAGCTTTAAACCTCATTTTTTCGTATTCATTAAGCGCTTGCAATTTTTGGGTTGCTGGTTGTTAGGAGTTTAACAATTAAACATGCGTATTTGTAAGAGTTTTAATATTCAGCATTCTTGTTTAGGTAGAGCAGGACATAGTCGAATTGTCATGCTTATCACGGCCTCGCTTTGCAAACGTTGTTTAATAAAACTTCAAGTTTCCCTTGTATTTCCGCGGCGGAGTGTAATTTGTTTTGTATTTAAACTCTTGTCCCATTAGAGCGTTTGTTTTCACAAAAGCAAATCGAGTTATACATGTAACGCCACGAGACCATACTGCTATCCATTTATTTCGTTACGTACAGTCTGTCAGACGCAGATCGTTGCGAGCAGTTCGTGTTGCCTCGTACGGAAAGGTTATAATGGTTTGTAAATATTTATTTGTGATGTGCTGTACGGTTTCCGCATAACGCAAATTAAATAAAGTGTTTCGACTATGAATAATAGCGAGCCGGCTTCTGAACGTGTTACGAGGAATAACAATTTGAAATTAAAATAACAATCGTTTACGCGTCAGGTTTCTCGATAAGCTAAATTTTCGCATTTTCTTTTTTATGTGTTCAAGCTTGGTTTTCTGTGGCAACAATAATGGCGATGGATGATGAAATAAATACAAATATTTAAGAAACGGAATAAGGACTTGCAAAGAGTACTCGAGATATCAAATGGTTCTAGGTTTAGAAATAATGGCGCAAAGTGCTTGAAGAAAATCTTAAGATTCTTGAATATACTTGCCGCTGCATTTCCGTTGGCATACTTAGTAAATAGAAACAATAGAATCTCAAATGTCACGTGACTATTGTTACATGTCGCTTTAAGATATTTTAAAAATTATTCCACTTTCCAATGCAAACATGCTAATATATTTAATTCGAAATGTAAATCTTATAATCTCCCAAAACAATAGATTGCCAATGAAAATGTTGATAATAATACAACGTACATTGTTTAAATGTCAAATGAACTGCATACGTCCACTAAGCTGTCCCAATTTATGGAGTCACGTGTGGAGGCATTATTAAAATTTCTCGTCACCAAAGGTATTATTCCGGAATATCGTGCGCTGCGCTTATTAAATCCGATCTTGTACGCACGCTATCCTCACGTGACGTACTAATTGCGGGCGGGGTTCGAAATAATATTGGACTTATTATTACGAGTGGTATTAATTTCGCTGAGTACTTAATTAAAACCCGTCGTGCAGAAGTGGCTAATCATTTTGGGATTATTTTGAAAGCATCACATAAATATGAATTTAATCTAACGTCGATTTTACGTTGATGATGATACTAAATGCGTAAAAATGTGGACAGTTACCAGTCTCAAAATATTAATTAGTAAGGAATATATGCATTGGACAGTTTAATTTTTTACTGATAATATGAAAATATAAGATTTTTAAATATGCACACGAAATGTAACAAATTTAACAAAAGCGCGACAAGTTCAGAATATGCCCGCACTTGCGCTGTGTGCGTGGAGCGTAAAGAAAATGGCTGCTTAATGCTTGCTTATATAGTTTATTTGCAACAAACATTTGTCGTAGTGCACTAAGTTTGGTACTGTCGTTTGAAATTTTCGGAATTTAACGTGCATGTTCCCTAGCGAGAATTCAAGAATTTTGAGATAACGAATGGGTTACATTAAACTTTAAGCACTGAAATCCCTCCTCTAGCAGTTGTAAAGCTCTATTTTTCTCATATAAAATTTGACACTCTATTTTAAGGTTTGAATTTAAAAAAAACTTTCTGAATACTTCGGGATATAAGTATGCCGCAGCTTTATTCAATGTCTGTATATTTTTTTCACTAGATATATTTATTCAATATCGTACATTACTAATTGTCCGGTACATTAAAATATGATCATACTAGCGACTCACCCTCGTTTTATATCTCTTACTTGAGAAACGATTGATTCCCTATACAAAGCCTTACCCCCCTTTTCACCTCCTTAAGGTATGATTTCCGGGGTAAAACTATCCTATGTCCTTCCCGGGGTCTCAAAGTATCTCAATACCAAATTTCGTCTAAATTGATTCAGCGGATTAAGCGTGAAAATAATTACTTTCATTTGCATTTATATATTAGTATGAATGTACCATAAATTTAACAAATGACTTATAGAAAATCGCAGGGACTCCCGGACGTCGGGCGCAGACTTCATGTTAACGGTGATAGATTTATGCCTAACACCAACATTATACGTACATATGTTTATGTCATGATATATACATATTTATGTATCATGTATATAATAAAATATATATATAATAAATAAAACCTTTAAACTAAAACTGTTTGATAAATAATGAGCCGCTAGTATGTAATAAAATCTTATTTTTCTATTATGGCTATCTACTACTACTTTAGCTCCCAAAGCTCTTCGAAAACTTTTGTTTAACTTAGTAACAAATGGTTCGTCAGCTTTTATTTTAGAATGGTACGCCACTGTCCAAGTTCAATTTGATTAATTCATTAAATGTCAACACTGTATATTTGATTAAAAGATTTTTGATAATTTCATTCGACCAAAATAAGAAAATACAATCGTGCTATTGTGTCGCTGCTGTCACAACACGAGACAATCATTTGAGGAAGATCAAATGTTGGACAAATGAAAAGAAGCGTTGATAAGACCATATTTTATTAGAACCTTGCATTAATCAAATGAGCTACTGCTATACGGGCTAAGTGAGCGTGATGCGTTAAGTTTGTAACAAAATGGTGAATTCTTGCGCGAACTTCCCTGAAGACGCCTGTTTTTGAACTATCAAAATACAATAATGGCGCGTGAGACGTATTAGAAAATTAAAGATTTAATTGGTTAAATCAGTAAATAATTTAGAAGCATGTATATTGTATATACGAAGCCGGGGCAGTTTGCTAGTTTAACCGTAAATATAGATTACTACTACATGAATAAATTTACCCGTTTGCCACCCTCGTTTGTTTAGCTTTAGCGTGACGTCTCTAGTACGAAAAAGCTATTTTTTTAATGTTCTCAAATAAAAACGAGCTGGTTTCCGCACGCGAGGGGTGTTGCCATCAAATTGTTTTTTTAATGACCACGATGTTATCGTATTTGTTTTTTTATCATATAATTGTCAAGGACTGTGGAACAGTATAACGCTTACATTAATGATAGTAATATAACACTTAAAATAAAGTAATAAATAATTGGTTTGAAACTATTTAATAACGACCAAATAACCCACAATTGACCAATATTCTTTGTATTCGTCTAAAAAATTATAATTTAATAAAAAAAAATGTACAAGTCGTAGAAAATATCTTTTACAATGGTATTTAAAAACAACACGTTTTAGAAATATATAAACTAAAATTTATTCTCACGTCCCACCAAAAAGACCTTATCTGAGCTATAAAGCAGCTATAAATCAAAGTAATGACCTATGACGACAGGTAACCCTGTATCGTGACATTTCCACACTTTACTATATTTTGTCGATGGTTCAATGGGTACCGCTCTCGTAGCTGTGACGGTCTGTGCTGCCTAATTTCACCTTTTGACTCTTGGTATTAAATGACTTCCATATGAATTTTATATAGCGTATTTAATTTTAATGAGTTTTTGTTAATGATGTAAGTTAAGTACTAAGACGGTTCCGAAATTTTAGAAATATTACTATTAAAACAAACACCCATACATTTATGTACTTAAATATGGTACTTAAATATTATATATAACATAATTAGGTATTATAAACTAGGTTTTTAAAATAACATTCATAAAATCTAAATGCAAAATAGGTTAAAATTAATCCTAGCTTTATCTATTATAGATAATATATATAGATAAAGATCTATAATAATAATAATACGTTTTCATCTTTTCATTTTTTCATTTATTAATAAATCATTTTTCATTTTCAATACTCAATTCGTATTTTTGTTCGTCGAATCCAGTAATCTCTCTTCTATGTGAAAATTTCTTTGCGTTTTAAAGCTTATCTATTAAGGCAGATAATCTAATATCACGCTACTCTTATTAGCCAAGAGCTGGCACAGATGTAAAAGAAAAAATATAATTTCCATCATTTTTGTTATAAATATAAGGTTTCGCTATTTTAATATATAATAAAACAATTATTAATTGAATATACTAGCCACACTGATGACACGAACGCGTAAATTATGATATCTTTATAAATCTGACAGTTAAAAATTACGAGATTGTTCAGGCCGAAAGAGAGGGAGGGGCGGGAGGGGGTGTATTGGTCGGTCTGGTATTGCCAGACCCGGGGGGTGTAATCCGTGATTTTTAACTGGAGCAAAAAAAATAAGAACTTGTTGAGAATAAATGTTTTTAATGTAACTAAATCTAGTTAAAATATATAAATTTTGAAACATGATGCTGGCTTTCCTGAGATATCTACACAAATATATCAAAAACACCTAACCAAATAATATTTTAGATTAAATTACAAAAATTACCTAACTATAGCAGATAATGGTACAACACGAAGAGCGGACTAAAACTAACATTTAATATTATAACAGGTATACCCATTACCTACTCATGAAAGGGGCTTTCCAATTTTTCTTTGCGTGAGCAAAACAAATTAATATTATTTCTGTTCCGATACATCACTGGAACGATTAGGGCCGGGTGTGGCCAAGCAATTATAGACGTATACCATGTGATTTACACCCAAGCTTCCGTTGTGTACTGTCAAATAAATTTTTCTTTCCTCTTTAACTAGCTTTCCTCATATTCATAAATTATTAGATGTAATAAATCATGTATAAGAAAGTTCATAGTTGGTTATGTACCATTTTATCGTAAAAATTAAGTTAAATGTATTATATATGCTTTTTCCCACCTTTCGTATACTTGCTTTGTGTTGTTTCCTTTATTAGGCAAGATATTTTTTACTTTATAGTATTTTAAAAACTCAGTAGTTGAAAAATCTATCATCCCCTATTTTCTATACGTAGGGGAGGATTTTTTTCCGATTCAAATAGGACCATTTCGGAATAAACCTCTTTCGAACAAAAAAAGAAATTTGCAAATCCGTCTATATATGAGTTATGACCGAACGTACATACAAAAAATAAACATCCGAATTGAGAACCTCCTCCTTTTTTGAAGTGGGTAAAAAAGCATTTGAGTATAAATTAAGAATTAATATACATATATTGAAACAAAGAAAGTTGTTAAACTAATGTTAAATGTGAAAATTGTTATAATTAGATAAAGCCGTTTTCTCGGACAGTGGTAATTTGTAGGCGTCTCGTCGCATTCACAAACATTTTCTCTCGAAGTCCTCGAGCGTTTTGTGTAGCAAAGCGGAAGCGGACTGCTGTTTGCTGAAGAACAATCGTTTGTAGTCCGCCTCTTCATTATGTCAACTATCTAGACCTTGAATGGACCATGTGTGTGCATCTCACTCTAAAAGAGTAAGATAATCGGAGCGTCTGTAGCAATAAGTGTATCCAAACGAAGCTGTGCGAAAGAAAATGGATCAATTTAATATGTATTCGTATGTATCTATTCAGCCCTTTTTAACGTCCCACTGCTGGGCACAGGCCTCCCTTCAATACGAGGGGGATCAGGATCGCACTATTTTCTGTACATTGTTAAAACACCAGCAAGAATGGTGTTATGAACAGCTTAATTATAATACTTATTCAGGGTTCTGCCACTGCTACAAGTGCCTTCTTTGGTATACTTAGAGGCTTGTTAAAATTGCAAAATCTTTCCTTACAATTTTTTATTTCTTTTTTTTTTGCTTATTTTTATAAGTTGAAATTGAAAACGGTACCAAGTTGGTTCTGTACTAAATATTAAATAAAATATATGTTTGTAATATATATGTTGTTTCCAGACAAACGAATTTCCTGTTATAAAAAGAGAGCAAAAATAGATTACTTATTTTTTTATGAAATGTCATGTCATGTCGGTCTGTATTTCACATGACAACGGCTTCATTAAAAACTCAATAATATGTTGAAAATAATTGCACCGCAGCTTGACCCACATGCTTTAAAGATGCTTCTATATTATGTGTAGTGGATGAAAATGCGATACAAATGTTCACGTCAGAATATTTTTGCTACGCTTTCTACTGGAATTATATATATATATATATATATATATATATACATATATATAGCAACTGCTAGCAAAATCCACTCAAAGGTTGTAAAAATCTAAGTGTATATATATATATATAAATAGGAAAACTAAGCCTTATTTTGTTATACGGAATATAATTTATCGATCCCAAGATAAAAAGGGATTATGTAAAAAATCTTTCGTTTCTAAAACTAATTCGAAAACTTATTTAAAGAGAAACACAAGCGAATCCATACAAAAGAACTAGTATAGGACAAAAACTTTATACAAGAAATTGTACTGCACATAGAGCTAGTGTAATTATAAATAACATCTCAACTTCCGCATTATATAGCGACTGCACTGTGCCGTCCGGAAACGTCCGATGCATTTGAACGCATTTCACCAAGTTATTTGGTCTGCGGAACTAGCCCCGCGTCTGGTCCGGTCGCGTATTGTTCATTTTATATAAAAGCTCTACTTTATAACATATAGTTCTAAATAAACGTATGAAACGTTATATTATATGTATAAAGATATGAAGGGGCCAAAGTAAAATGAATATTATGTTAGAATTATATGAGATTCAAGTATTTTTCATATTTTCCAATATGTATTTTATGTGAATATTTTTACATATATATTTATTATTATGTAAAAAAATGTAATCTAAAATGACATGAATACTATATGAACTCCTTCATAATTAGGAGATTGAGCAACTGCTAGCTAAATCCGCTCAAAGGTTGTAAAAATCTAAGTGTTTATGTGATATTTGAGCTATAAAAATCTATGCATAATTAAAATAAATTAACAAATATTAAAAAGAATATTAGAAAGATAGAAAAGGCAGTGGTAGCCCAGTGATATCGCGCTCGCTTGGAAAACCGAATGAAACGGGTTCAAATCCCAGGTCTCGCACCTCTAATATTTTCATATGCTAATCATTTTTTAACATGATTACCACTTGCCTTACGGTAAAAGAAAACATCGTGAATAAACCTGTATGTCTGAAAGAACCTAGTAAATTTTGGAGAGATATGTGAAGTCCGCCAACCCGCACTTTATCAGCGTGGTGGACTACTACCTGTTCCCCCTTCATGTTTAAGGGAGGGCCCGTGCCCAGGACGTTAAAATAGAGCTGAATACAATACAACACAGATACACAAATAAAAAAGGAATAAAATAATTAAAATCTGAAACCATTTAAGAAAGCTCCACCTATACCTTATATAACAAACTTTAAATTCCCCAGCTGAAACAAAATCTAAGACCGAGCTAAGAAAAACAAATTCGCAACACGATTTCATTAACTGCCCAGTACAATCCGGAAGCTGCATTGCATTTGGCTACGATCGCAGCTTATTTGGTGTACAGAACTAACACCGTCCGTCCACTCGCGTATTGTTATAGCCACGTCCTACGGAACTAGACTCCGTTCCGTGCCTCATAAAGATCCTTTATAGCTAAACTCGCGTGTGTGCGTGTAATTTATGCGTTCGAAAACCAAGGAAAGAAATTGTTTTTGTAGCTTTGTACAGTCTTTAAGGGGAGGCTTTTTCTTTGTTCCTTCCGACTAGTTTCTAGCGGTTTAATTTATTTTTTTAGATACACTTCAATTCAAATGATACGTTTTTTTTAGTTTGATAGTTTTTATTGGGTCAAAACTAATGTATGGTAGGCTAATATTGGGGTAATTAAGGCGTCTATATGAAGAAGTTTTTTTTTTTATTATTATCGGTTTTGCGGAGTTGACTAAGAGCAAAGCTTTATAATTCCTACTTTTACTTCTAACTTATAATAATTATTGTGAATATAGTTCAAATTAATTTGATTTATAAATGGAATATATGAAATAGGATTAATTTTCAAGCCACTCGTGTACACGCCCGCTTCTTCTGTAGAGCTTACGCGAAATATGCATTTTCAAGTTTTCGTGGAAGGATTTCAGTGAACAGAAATTTTATATATTAAATTAAAAGTACTTTGAATCAAAGCAGTGTACTTGATATACATTTTAAATATTACCTACCTTTATTTTAAAATTATTAAGCAAAATATAATTACAATTTTATATTTATACTAATATTATAAAGAGCTAAAGTTTGTGTGTTAGTGAGTTTGTAAGATTGTAAGTTTGAGACGTTGTAGGGGGTAATCTCTGGATGTACTGAACCGATTTAGATGAAATTTGGTAAGAAGATAGTTTGAGACCCTGGGAAGGACATAGGGTACTTTTTATCCGGGAAAGCATCCCTTAAGGGCGTGAAAATGGGGATGAAAATTTGTATGGGGAATCAAGCTAGGGACGAACGGGGGGGAAGCTAGGGACGAACCCGAGCGAAGTGAAGGTAAGTCGATAGTGTTTTATAAAATCATAAAAATCTGATAATTTAGTGAAGTACGTATATGCAAATATAAATTCTCTATGCTTGAATTGTCTCTGAATACATTAAAAAAGTAATCAGCAATATATTTTTCATGTAGAAAAGATACATTTAAGTATTCAGAAAACGCGACATACTTACTCCAATGTTAAACATTTCACATAGCGTTGTCAGTGACACATGGATGTTTCGGCCATTCCCCGCGAATCTTGCTGAATTATTTTCACAAAATGGTCGCGCTCGTGTTGTCCAGGAACTAGACGTGGGCATTATGGAGACAAAACCGCTAATTTATCTACCAAAGTGCACCCTTTTATGCTAACGAGCGACCTACGACCACTATTGTGGAACAAATGATACGTTTTTTTTCAAAGAGAAGATCAAATCGTACATTTTTAATATATGTACAGATTATGAGATTTGACTAAATTGCTTTACACACAATAGGGAATGTAATAACGGAAAATTTTCAAATTACGGTACTTATCTATGGATAAAATTTTATGTTTACAATGAAATAAAATTAAAATTAAAATCTCTATCAAAACTAAAAGCATTTTTTAAATATCTTACTGCAAAAATAGTATTATTAGTATATATCTATATACTTCTAGCGGACCCGACAGACGCTGTCCTATCCAAACATATAAATAAATCTTCTGTACGTATGTATTTAAAAAATTAAATCCTAGAACCCGACTGCAGCCCCACCTCCTGGGTCCTGTTGCTAATCTAAGCCATCCAGAGACGAACTCAAATACAACCAAGAAAAAAACGGTCCAGCCGTTTAGGAGTTCAGTGACATAAACCCATACAGAAAAATTATATATATACATATAAAGATAGTCATAAGAGAATAACAACAATAAAAGCAGCATAAAACAATCAAGCAATTGCCGACAAAGGGTTCAGGGTAAAATAATAAATTACGTTCACATATCAAATAATCTAGCAGACGAGGCAAGACGTTGACTTTTCAATTAAGCGGGATCCGTGCCGACAAGTTCGATTAATCAATCGCAGCCTTATTCTGAATCGATGGCTCGAGCAGTGTAGCGTGTACGCACCAATTACGAAACAATCCTCTTTGATGGAAACAGAGATATTGAAATATCAGAATATGAAACAATATTTACATAGATATTAATGAAAATAATTTTGTGTAATGTAATAGAAATGCTTTGGTAATGGCTTGTAATGTTTTGTAGGTATTGATTAAATGAATAATTGGTGAAAATTTTTTAAGAATCAGATCTGTAATTTACATGGATGTAAACCATAAGCTACTATTACAGAAAATCCACTATTATTTAGCTTTTCCATACAAAAGGTCTTTAGTTCTCTTTAATATGTTAGAACTTTTTAAATAAAACCAAAGCTCCTATTTCCTGTTTATATTTGTCTTCACTATTTAAGACTGTTCCAATCAACAAAGTAGCTCAGTATCAACGTTGTCCGATATCAGTATTTGCGGTGTCGGATTGTCGGTCGCATTCGCCCGGAGTTGCGTTCACGGCTGTGGCTTCCAATGATTAGCTAAGCCTATACATCTACAATGCAATATATTGCGAATGTTTTACAGCGTTCTTATTTTGTATATTGTTTAAATTAATTTAAATACTTGTATTTAATAGTCAATTAAGAAGTTGCTTAGAATTAAACTGATGTATGACAACACTATCTCATTTCTTCGAGCTTAGACAGGTCGTCTACAGTTGTTGAAAAATAAACATTTTCAAAACGTGGCAGTAGCACCGATTACTTCGCCGATCTTTTCGCGATTTGTCTTTATAATTAAATTAAAAAATTTAAAAACCCCGACATGTAATTCGCCATTTTGTTGTAGCGGCCATCTTGGATTTGAAATTTATCATAGTGTATAGTATTCTACTAGTCAAGCCCTTTCATTTGATACCCATATTGAGGGGTTCGTGAAAAAATATGTAATCCGCCATTTTGTGGCGGCGACCATCTTGGACCGATTTTTATCAAACATAGCTAAGAACACTTCCGACTTATTCACCTTTAAAACAAAAAAAAATTAAAATCGGTTCATCCGTTCAAGAGCTACGATGCCTTATGCCACACACAGACACACACACATCAAACTTATAACACCCCGACTCGTTTTTGTGTCGGGGCTTAAAAATAAGATTATTACGAATATAAATTTAAAAAATTGTGGTGAGACGATATTAATCGGCATGTCACAAAATTATAATATGCCATTTCCATATATTTTTTTACCATTCTTTAACTCCGTAATAAAAAGCCTCCTTTCTAAATTTTATAACCTCGCCTGAGACTCACGTATTTTTAACAGCTATCTCACCACCATTGACACTTAAAACAAAGTAGTATATATATGAAGTCATAAACAATGTACCACGTTTAATTCGATAAATTAACTAACAATTTTTTGTTGATATGTATTTGTTTTGCAACCGTGCGTAGAGAACTATATTTTAACTTGAACACCACAATTATCTAAATCCATAATAAAAGTTATTATAAATTAGAAATCTGTCTGTTAATTTTTCATGCTTAAACCGCTTAACATATTTTGATAAAACTTGATAAGAGCATAGATAGCATCTTGGGTCGGACATAGACTATCTCTAATACCCGCCAAAAAAAAGGGCCTGAAGATTATAGACTTAAAAACGTAAACGTTCATCTACTGAAGAGTATTCTCAACTATAATAATTTAAAACGATTGTTATTTCGTAGTTCATAATCGTCTGTTCCCTATGCTTCAAAATGTTTGCGGCACGATGCAGCAGCGATTAGATTAATAACTGCTGCAGTAGGTCGTAACCGTTCCCAACTACAAAGACAATGAAATTTATAAATTTTATATATTGACGTGACATACCACATCTGTCCGCTCCACTTGGGAGAGAGCATTTAATTTGAAATTCAAAAACATATCTATCAAATTTTATTTATTAAACTAGCATTGCCCTCGGCTCCGGCCGCGTTCAGATGACCAAAAACCAAATCCTTAGGTTTTACATATTAGTATACTCTTACATTGCAGTTTTTGCATTTCTTTCTCAGAAATGAGATATTTTCACACCGTAAAAAGTATCTTACACGTTGACCCGGATAACCAGCTATCACCGTACCAAATTTCATCAAAATCCCTCCAGTGGCAGACAGGCAGATGGACAGACAAAAATTCTAAAAACTATAGATTCGGCCACTGTATCGATAATAATGTTTATTTCAATTAGATTTTCCAAAAAATATTCGGCTTAGTTACAATTTTATTATATATATATATATATATATATATATATATATATATATATATATATATATATATATATATATATATATATATATATATATATATATATATATATATATATATAATGAACATATAATAAAATTAAGAATAACAAGACTTGCATAATACTTCTAAAAAAGATTCCAGTTCATTTAGTACCCACAATGAAACCGTAATGTAGGTGTACAGTATCTATATATAAATAGGCAAAGACAAAACCATTCAGTGCCTTATTCTCCTCTGTTTGTCAAGCGGTTATTTCTTTTGTTTAGTAGTCATTGAAAAGCTTTCGCGTGTGTTTAAAAAGTTTGGAGACAGTTAGTTTTTTTTTAAATATGAGATTTTTTTTAAATAGGTGGAGAAAACAGATCGGTTTTATTATTATAAATTTTAATAAAGATTATGGTCGAATTTTGACCAGTGATAGTAATTATTTAATCTTACTAATAATATAAATGTGAAAATTTAGATGGATGTTTCGATGATTGTTACTTAATCACGCCAAAACGGCTGAACGGATCTGGATGAAATTTGGCACAGAGATAGATTATAGTCTGGAATAGCACATTGATAACTTTTTATCCCGGAAAAATGTACGGTTCGCATGGGATATTGTTTCTATTTTTCTAGAGGCGAACCCGAGCGAAACAACGGTGAGCCGCTAGTTTATTATATATGTACCTCCACATTCCTAATATTTAGGCTACACCTATTCTCTTATTCTCTTTATTTTTATATGAATACTAGAAACTCACCCTCACTTTTTTTTAATTTTTTTTTCGTGGATCCCGATTTATTTCTAAAAGAAAAGCTTAAGTTACTCCTTATTTTATCAGCTATCAGCCAGTGAAAGTATCGTCAAAATCGGTCCACCATTTCAGAAATTAGCCGGAACAAACAGACAGACAGACAGACACACAGACAAAAAATTGTAAAAAATGTGTTTTGGTATATGTACCGTGTATACATCCATATGCATTTAGTAAAAAGCTTTTGTTTTGACATTACAAACAGACACTTCAATTTTATTTATCTGTATAGATGTAACTATTTCTCTTCACTTCGAGTGCTAATTCCAAAAGTTTCGAAAATGCTATAATTACTAAAATGCAGTAAGAGTCTTAAATGTGCACTAACATCGAACGGCAATTGTTGGTACATCACAAGGCTTGGGGCAGGACGCGATTGCGGTTGGGGTCAATCGCAATATACACGATTAAATTAATAGCTGCCCGTATCGAATGCTTTTAGGATGTAGCGATACGCTCCTAAATTATATATTAATTCTAACTCACTTTAATTACATGTTCCCATTAGTGTCAAACATAAACAATTGTATGATCTGCTTTTTAGCCTACTATTGTTTTGGGGCAGACTAGCCATACCATATACTTTATGTATCCATACTAATATTATAAATGTGAAAGTGTGTATGTTTGTTTGTCCTTCTTTTACTTCGAAACCGAGTGACGGATTGACATGAGTTTTTGTGTGGAGATATCTGAAGAGCTGGAGAGTGACTGACATAGGCTACCGCAGTAAACTGCGGGAGATTATCTATTTCCCACGGGAAAACACGTTATAATACAATCCAAAAAAATATTTATGATGAAAACGACTTGAAACTTGGTATTAATGATTTTCAATAAAATTAAATAAATGTGTGTTTTAGCATTTTTCGAAATTCATCCTATAATGGGGTAAAATAGGGGATTAAAGTTTTGTATAACCTATTTAGAAATTTTTCTGTAGTTTTAGCGCGAGCGAAGCCGCGAGTACTGCTAGTTGCATCAATTATTTGTAAAAACGTGGTATACTATTTTGCAAAATTGAAAGGCACGCATGCGAAATACTTAATAAAATATACATACAACATTTAAAACACCTAATTACGTATTTATAACTATAGACGGCAAGAATATTGTAATTTTCAAATATTAAAATAATATGCATCTATTCACAGAATTTACGTACAAAGCGACGAAAATTGGGTATGAAATAATAAAACCGTAGGCACACAATTATCTATTAGCCGAGTAGTCGCTGTAACATTGCATTTGACAGCAATCTGAAACAGCAAACACAATAATCAATGGATCAAATTTCAGAATTGGTAACGCTCTTTAATCATCGATCATTACTATTAGATAGCTAACTGTTTCAACTAACAAACCCGTGTGTATTAGCATTCATATATTCGTCCATACACTACGCCATTTGCAGGAAATGTAGGTATATGTTATAAATTGTGATGCGAATTGTTTCAAATTGCACGTTAAACAACTTTGAAAAGATGAGAGAAATTTAAATCTTTTTATGTCAGCTTGAACACCTTAATATGTATTCCCACGTAAAGCTAACTTAGTGATTACCGATTACATATTAAAACCTAAGCTCCAGATATTACGAAACAGTCTTGTAATTCAAAATAAAAAATATTTCTTTAAACAAGTAACTTAAACCTATAATATAAAAGCTATCAAATCAGTAAACGCTGTTAAAAAATAATATGAAACCTTATTACGGTACAATCTAAATGTCGTTGAGATGCAATCTGCATAGCCGATACTCGCTAATATATTAGTGACATTCGATAGTGTGGGAATCTTTCAAACTTTCTTATTAGGCATCTAGTGACAAATTGTGTAAATGACTCTTATAACCATTGAATTAAGGTTATTAATGTTAAATGGAAATTCACTAAAACGTGTTTATAATCTATAGGCAATAAATCCCTCGGTCAGATTCGATACACGTTTTCCTACGATACTAAGTATTTACACCGACTTTTCTCATTATCATAGAAGAATATCTTATATGTTAGAATTTACAAGTCAAATATTTTATTTAATGGTATAGTAAACGTTACTAAGAATAGATAACTACATAAACGATAGAATATTACCAAACCGTATAGACATTTATCTCAAACAAATATATGTACTAAATGGAGAAAATATGTAAACAATGTAGCGTGTCAATGGAATACGATATAAAATAACTTCCATGAAAGCCATGATACTGTATCAAAAAAAAAACAAAGGTGTTCTTTTATAATTTTCGAATATATTTTTTTTAAATCAATTTATTTTGTAGTAAAATTAATAATAAATACTTAAACTTTTTTTTATTAAGGAAATGAATATGAATTGTACTTCGCTCCGTCATCGTATTCACTCTTAATTTCATGAAATCCCTGTCTAATGATACCTGTTCCTATATTATCTACGTCATTACAGTACTCTATACATATAAAATTGAAATAGACATTATTATCAAGATTGACACAGAGATCTGTCTGTCTGTCTGTTACCGCATCACAGAAACACCACTGGAGGGATTTTGATGAAATTTGGTATGGTGATAGCTGGTTATCCGGGACAACATATAGGATACTTTTTACCGCGATAAAATGTCTCATTTCTGAGAAAAAATACAAAAACTTCAATTTAAAGTAGTAGTAAGTAAAGAGTATAATATGTAAAACCTAAGAATTTGGTTTTTGGTCATCTGAACGCGAGCGGAGCCGCGGGCAATGCTAGTATGTTTTATGGTGTTAAAATTACAGCTCTCTTATTCTAACTTAAACTATACTTTCGGCATCAGAGTTACCTAATCCTCATAAATCCTCTAAAAATGTCGAAAATTAGTTACTTATGATAAATATTATAACATTTCTATTAAAAGTATTTAGTAATTGAGTAATATAAAACATGCCTAGTTTAAAATTGGGTCAACCCCAAAGGACACGAATGGGTTTGGCACAAAACACGCCAGCCCTTATCGCCACGACAAATGTGCGTGTTTAAGACCGCAATAAATTACAACAACTACCAGCATAAATCAGCTGATCACATCATAACACTGTTTGGTTGTGTCACACCGTTTTCTAGCTACGAAATTGTGTCACATATACACAACAAAAAGGTTAACTTCATTTAAGCCGTCAAAATATTTGCTTTTGAGGCACTAATGTTGTAAAGCTTTTAGGTAAAAGTTCATATAACTTGCTTTATTGTTGAAACGAAAAATTTAAGAGCTGTATTAAGTAATAATTACAAGTTAGAAATTAAAAAAAATTGCTATAGTTTAACTTGCGGGACTCAATGTTTTACTAATAGCCATTGAAGACAGATCCACTTCCTAGCTTCATAGATCAACTTGACGATTTAAAATTATTGCCATGAAGATTTCACATACTTATAAATTTCAAATCGATACTACCAGTAGGTTATAATCGATTTTATTATATATTTACAAATGAAGTTAGTTATGTATTAGTCCATAATTATAGCTATAGCAACTTAATTTTATATATTTGAAATAATGATTTAACTTTGATTTCTTTAAAAAACCGTAATTATATTCGATTATACATAACGATTGTACAGTACATAAAATTTTCTAACGTCAGCAGAGTTAAGATCTTTAAGTTTGACAATCTGATTACTAAACTGGTTTTAAAGTCTAATCAAACTTACTACATATAAAATTTCCACTCCTTGTCAATCTTCGTTAACAAGATTGCTTTTAAAGAGTTTCGGGATAAGATCGGATGTGCTGAGAGGTGCAAAGGTCAATTAGGTTCGCGACCTTGTATTGTTATCAGCCCAAACCTCTCCAAACTCCGTTGTCGTTGGAAAATCTTACTTTGAAATAACTTTAGAAAATATATCTGGCATCTCAAAAGACAGTTTCTCAACACGTTTTTCGATATATTTAAAAAAAAAACCATTTGTTTACATGCTAAAACTTTATGATTTCATATAATTTTCCTGATACACAACTTGGGAGTGTTATCTCAAAATTGAATGCGATAAAACGTAAATTAGGTTCAATTTAATCAGAGGATTGGCATAATAACTGTCCCAGACAGATTACACAAGCCGTAGCTCAACTCACAACGCCCTTAGTAAATCTTTTCATGCCATTAAGATATAATCAGCAATCCGACATATAAAATGCCCACATCCAATCCCCTACACCGCGGACTTTTAGCGGATTAATTAGAATTCTACGTTCGGGAATTGAATGGTGTTTCATCCGATAATAGTCTGTTATGATCCCCAATGCATGTAATATTCGAATGTGATTTACGGAGCGCAGTGAAACTCGTGTAATTCGAAAGTATAAACAATAGTTAACTGCCACGATACTGTTAAATATATGTATATGTACTATGCTATCCATATCCATACTAATATTATAAATGTGAATGTGTGTTTGTTTGTTTGTCCTTTCACGTCAACAAAGTGGCGAATTAGCGTGATTTTTGGAGGGCTGGAGAGTGACATAGGTTACTTTTTACAGCGGGAGACTATCTCATTCCCCCGGGAAAACACCTTATAATACAACCCAAAAAAATATTATCAGAATTAGTTGAAACTTGGTATGAGTGCACTTCGATAGAATTAAATAAATACATGTATTAGCATTTTTCGAAACTCATTCCATAACAGGATAAAATATAAGATGAAAGATTGTATGAAACTTACCTTTATAGTTATTTTTGTAGTTTTAACGAGAGCGAAGCCGCGGGTTCTGCTAGTAATGTATATATTTTGGATTCGATTCTTAATTAAGTTTTAGAAGACGAATATATGAAAGAGATAAACTCATTACTATATTTTTCATAAGCATGAGCGTATAATGTCCATTTTATACCGCTGAAACCACAATGAGGTTTCTAACAATAACTTGGTTTTTGGGGATTCCAAGTTAGTTATTGTTGATTAGTTAACACAAAGATAAACTGGAATAATCTGAATAATCTATAGTTATATAAATATTTTAATAGAAGCTTAATTTCGCAACATTCGTCTTATCAGACAAGTACATACTACGTATATGTATACTACATAACACCGTGACTCTTCCATATTAAAGAAGGCTAACAGAAAAATATACCCCTTTTAACTCTACGTAATAGCATCCTAAATGCTATTCATATACCTTTAAAAATTATGTGCCAGTATATGCGAAAATAATGTTAAAACATAAAACAATATTCGCCCCATTTACAGCCCTATAAAAATATCAAACACGAGCAAACTGCGATACTTGTACAGTCGGAACAATATTTTCCTTCAAATTACTCTATAAACTGAGCCATCTTAATTCCCAATGTCTGTACGTTGCTTGATATACTCTAAGCAATAATCGTTATGCGAATATTGTACCGTAGTGAGTTTAAACCCATTATTTCTAAGCTAGCACGAGAGTACAGTACCAAATATATCTTTCATTCTATTAACATAAATAGGTTAACATTTTCGATACCAAAACCAATTTTGTTGGTGTTCAATCTAAGGCTATCGTCACACAAAACTTTTCAGAACCTAGTCTAGATAGTTCGACACTGTTTTACCTGAAATTATAACTCTTAGGCTCAGTTTGTAGTGACCCTACTTGCAGTCGCAAGTTCGAGTCCCGCTGTGGGCATTTATTAGTGTGATGAGCTCGATAGTTTGTACTCCAGTTATGGGTGCTTATATTTATAATATGTATAGGTACATATAAAGTTATATACCAACTATCTGGTATCCTTAACAACAGCCTCGAGCTTACCATGGAACTAGATGGTGATATGTGTTAATTTCCCAAAACATTTATTTATTTATTTACTCTTTTGTAGAATTTAGATTTACTATTTTATGTGTATGAGAAAACTATAAGAATGTTAAAAAATCATTAAACGCGTGACGTTATTAAGTTAGTCATGTCACTGAACTCCTATATAGCAAGTCTTAGATCGTAAATGCAGCAATGTAGGATATATAAAACATTCTTATTCGTGCCGTCTCTTTATAACCCATATAAATCTTAATCGATGCAATTGCAACTGGTGCAATTGTAAAAAGATTGAACATTTATGATAAAGCGTAATGAGAAGCTACATTTCTACACTTTATAGGTAATACTCGTGTGCTTTGGAGAAGATAAAAGAACACGGTTACGGTAACAGTTCTCAGTGTATCATACTTTTTCAAACAACAGATCGATATATTTTTGAGCGAGTCCAAAACGTATAGGATAATTTCGAGTGTATTGAACGCACATTGGGGGGGGGGGTATGTTTTAATACCTCAAGACTAGATTAAATAGATATTTTAAAATTTTTGTACTTTTTAAGTTAAAAAATAATATTATTTGTCAATAATCATATTTTACCGACCAATCGCCAACATGTCTTCTCCATTCTACGTGACATTGGTAATAACAGGAATGACTGTGCTCAAATGGCACGCTTTGAAACTATCAAGAAAATTGAATATTATTTGTACAGATTGTTTATTATATTTTAATGTACCAAGTATCAAGTATTAGTATATTTTAACCGTGTTATAAGAAAAAATATTAACTTTTTTTTAACATTTAAAAATTTCATTTGTATAAGAAATTCTTAGACATGCATGCAATCTCAGCCATGTGGTGTAGGTACTCTCGTAAACCCTTATCCTCTTCTTCGAAGATTTTACGTTGCCCTGCATTAATAAGCTTAAACATCTCGTAGATTGCTAATAAACATATTTGCTAGTTATCACGGCTTAGAACCTATATAGTTAGAAATATCATATTATGTAATACGTTACCATTTGTTAAGATATATATAAGAAATAATGTGCTATATCTTAACAAATGGTAAAAGTTATTTATAGAAATTATAATTTTCATTCATTTCACTTTCATATTAAAACAAGTAAATCGTTTGATGAATAATTTTAATCAAAAATTATTAGTCCATAAATAAAATATACAAAATCAACTTAATGTTGAATTAATAATATTATATTAATACTTCAAAGCAAAATAACAGCGCAAAATGTACAAAATAGGATTTATTTTAGGAGTCTTAGATAGTGTGGCTTTTAATGTACAAATGACGTAGCCGATGGCCATCAAGCGCTTACAGCTGGGTAGCACGTTTCCTATACAACATCGCTAATAATGGCGAAACGAATTATCGTTAGCGTACTGTACTTGCTTGAAGTCAATATTTGTGCCAAAATAAACTTCAAGGAGACGAAGTAACGTAGAAATTAGAATAACAAATCGTTGATATGATTTCTAAAATTCCAAGAACTACATACAAACTAATATTAAAATAAAGCCCACCTCGCGGACGTTTCATTTTCAGATGCTTGACAGTTTCAGCCAATATAATTTCAGAAAATGTTTTATTCATTATTATAACTGAAAATACAAAATGATGCGCTGTCAGTCCCACAAGCCAGTTAAATCAGACCGCAAATCTATGCCTATTGTAACCTTTTACTATTTGCAATTTAAAATAAACAGCTTTACCGCAATGGATTTACGCAAACATCGAATAGATTTTATATTTTTTATATTTCCTATAAAAAAAATTTAGAAAATTTTACTTTTTTGCATGTTTTTTCCGGTTTAAATATTAAAGGGCACACTAATGATGATGATGTCTCACTCCTAGCCACGGCCACGGCAACGGCGGCCAATCTCAATGAGACTAGCCAACTATGTAGGGCATATTCTTCGTATCTTTCACCGGTAAGGTATCAGGCACAGGACTGCCCAACTCCGGGCTGCTACTGCATCTTTCTTAATAGAAAGACTCAGTAACTAAAATTGGCTTGACCCGGGACTCGAACATAGGACCACCTGATTTGCAGCCCTACATGCTAGCCACTACACCATCGAGGTACAGTAATACACTGTGAACCTGTGAGAGACAATGAGTATAAGCTCGTTACCTCAATGCAATAACGGATTAACAGACTGGACTTAAATTCGTAATGGAAGTAGCGTATATCCTGATTTAACAATGCTTACTTTTTATTGCCGTAGGTACCTACTACGCAAACGGAGTCACTGGAAAAACTTATACATATATTATAAAAAAAAAACACGCTATCTTAAATACAGTAAGTAAACTTGTAACCTTATTAGAAAGATATCTGGTAAAATAAAGCCTTCAAAATCTTCCACTAAAACTAAAATTAAACGGCATTCAAAATTTATTATCAAAACAGCGTAACAATTAGAACGCTACACATCTATACATATAATAAAATTCTAACTAAGCCGAATCTGTACATTAAATATTTTATGAAAAATCTTATTGCAATATACATTATTATCGATACAGAGGCCGAATCTATAGTTTTTAGAATTTTTGTCTGTCTGTCTGTTTGTCTGTTACCACATCACAGAAAAACCACTGGAGGGATTTTGATGAAACTTGATATAATGATAGCTGGTTAGCCGATTCAACATATAGGATACTTATTACCGCGGGAAAATTTCTCATTTCTGAGAAAAAATACAAAAACTGCAATGTAAGAGTGTATTAATATGTAAAACTTAGGAATTTGGTCTTTGGTCATCTAAACGCGGGCAGAGCCGCGGGCAAAGCTAGTCCTATTATAATTCCAGCTATTTTCCGATCAAAATTGTAAAGCAGGCTAGAATCCGTATTGACTTTAAGAATTTAACTATTCGTTTTAAAATTCAACACAGCCCACATCCATCTTCCTCAGAGCCATTAGCAAGTCAATATAGGCGTTCCAGTGCACTCCTTAGCTCCGCTTATCGGCGCCACCACGCGGCAAATCCGCCCTCGACTCCACGCTATTTATTCCTCATATTCCTCGCGTACTCGGATTATTGCCCTGTTATCGAGAGTGGATAAATTACTTTATTACAATCTCCCAGGAACCCTTTCGAGCTGTAAACGTGGAACCCCGACGTTATTTCACGACTTGATGGAATTTCGCGAAAATTCTTTTTACAGCGCCATCATTTTCAAGTGAATTGGGATTATGTAAAATAAGTAAATAAGTTTATTCGTTCGGTGGCAGCCACTGTAAACTATGTAGATGAAATATATTGAATTTCCAACTGAAGCGACTAAATAATTACTTTTCAAAATAATCTTTTTTTGTATACGTTATATTATGTTTTGGTACAATCGTCTGCCAGTTTTTTTTTTAATTTTGCTGCTTTGTTACAGCTATTTTCTCCTCATCAAGGTTTAATGACTGGGCCCATAACCTTTTGGTCGATAGTGGGAGAATATATAATTATCTAATAATGAGATACTTATTTTAATCAAAACTAAAGTTAAACACTACATATACATTTCTAACTGGCTTAATTATGTGTGTTGCCACAACAACAGACTATACATAACTTTAATATTTAATTGTTGCCATAATCAAAACATGTGAATATTTTAGAATGAGTTTTTCGTCGTATGGACAGAAAAAATTGAGTCATAATATGATATTCGAACAATTAGAAATTGAACTGGAAAATTAATTCAACGGATGTGATCGTGTTTTATACGGTTTTAATATCTGGAACGTAGTCGAAAGTTCGGTAAGTCTAATTACAAGTCGGCCTCTCGGTTCCTTCTGAGATCAAAGAGCAAGGTAATTGAGCTGGTGATTTGCGCCCCGATATATCAGCCGACGTCGATCACTCGTTTCATTAAACCGGCCTGCTAAATCTTAAAACATTGTTACCAATAAACACGTCTTATGTGTTTTATTTTTGTAAACTTGATTGGATTTTGTTAAACTATTTTATCGATGTACAAATAACCTATATTAGGTTAATTTGTATTATACAAACTTTAAGTTCTATTCTAACGCTGTGTAAATATTTGTACTGAGTAGGTGCATTAAGCACGACGTCATAAGCGCGAGTTTCATTATTTTTAATAACCAATATTTGTACTTAATTTCATTTCATAAAAAAAATTATACAACACTGAACACGTGGTCGTGATATTCTATCGTCGTCTATCGTATTATCGTCTATCTGGTCGTGATATTATTATAATTTATTCTATGAGTGACGAGAAACTAATCACGTATAACATAAATATATATATATATATATATATATATATATATATATATATATATACATGATCTTCATAAAAATGTTATAAAAGCTTTCAAACACTGTCCTGTATTTGCACGTCCTACATACATTTACTCTTAAACAAGCGTAAAGCAATTCATTTTCTTGATAAAAGAATAAAACTGAAGAACATCTAACTTTGAACAAAACATTAAATATATTTATAATAATTTTATTCGCTCCACTGTTACATTGAATTATATTTGGCTTGCAAATATCTTATCAACGTTAAACACTGCCTACAAAATACGATGTTATTCCCTTAAATGGACACCCCAATTAATTATTGCTCTAAAAACCCTTTTAGCCCCATTCTCCCAAACGTAACTCCAAAATGGGAGTGGTCATCCGTCTTTATAAGCGAGGTCTACATTAGTGGTTAGTGTCCTTCATTAGAACTAATCTACTTACTAACACAAACATTGATCGATAGACACAGTAACTATTGGTAGAAATACCTGGCGCTGGAAATCTTATTAATCTATACATATAATAAAATTGTAACTAATCCGAATCTGTAAATCATTAAATATTTTTAGGAAAATCTGATTGAAATAGACATTATTATCGATACAGAGGCCGAATCTATAGTTTTTAGAGTGTTTGTCTGTCTGTCTGTTACCGCATCACGGAAAAACCACTGGAGAGATTTTGATGACATTTGGTAGCTGGTTACCCGGGTCAATATATAGGATACTTTTTACTGCGGGAAAATATCTCATTTCTGAGAAAAAATACAAAAACTGAAATGTAAGAGTATACTAATATGTAAAACTTAAGTTTGATTTTTGGTCATCTGAACGCGGGCGGAGCCGCGGGCAATGCTAGTTGTTTGTATAAATAAAAATTTAATGTTTGTTTGTAGTTGTTTTCACTTTTACAAACAAATGTTTATCAATGAAAGTAAAAGGTACTGCAGCGCATCGACATGTACAACGTTGGTACCTATACCGTTCAACCAATCCCCATGAAAATTAGCAAACATGAGTATGAATTCGATAAAGCCATATACTAAGACTTGTTTAATCTAATATATATAAAATTCTCGTGTCTCAGTGTTTGTAACAAAACTCCTCCGAAACGGCTTGACCGATTCTTATAAAATTTGTGTGTATATTCAGTAGGTCTGATAATAGGACGTTATTAATTTTACTTACCCCTAAGTGATAAGGGTGGTCCACCCTAGGGACGAACCCGAGCGGAGCGAGGGACAGTCGCTAGTCTATATATACATATAATAAAATTCTGAGTCGAATCTGTACATTAAATATTTTTTGGAAAATCTTATTGAAATGCGAGTCATCATCGCACCACTGGACAGATTTTGATGAAATTGCTATGATGATAACTGGTCATCCGGGTCAACACATAGGATATTTTTTACTGCGGAAAAATATCTCATCTCTGAGAAATCTATACTAAACGTAACGTATTCTCAAAAATTGCAAAATTAAATAAATTCTATACAGTTTAAAATAATTATATAGCAAACAACAAACTTAGAATATCTTAAGCTCTACATAAAAAAAATATGTTACGTAACAATTAACATTGTTTTATAATCATCATGAAATAATATACTAATTAGTCTCAGTCAAACTTTTCGAAAACTTCTCCTTTATAATAAAAAAAAACAACCCTAATTTTTGCAAATTGTTTACATTTAAATAATAATTTCTTAGATTCACGCGAATATTTGACATTTTAAATTAAATTATTCTCCTTCGTATCTTCTCCATTCTACATGACATTGGCGAAGTAATCTGTGCTCAACTGGCACGAATGAAGCCATTAACAAGAAAATTCAATGAAACTGTCTTTTAGGATTTTGTCGCGGTTTTATCTTATATTGCTCTCCTTTGACCATCACGTGATGTTTTTAAGCATTCGAAAAAGCTTGACGATGCTGTAAGGCATTAGAAAAAGTCCAAAAATTCCATTTAAAATTTAATCCCTCAACGACCGCGGACACGCCACGGGCGTTACAGTTAACAATAGATTTCTTAGAAATTTAATTAATTTCTTAGAAATTTACCTGGAGGTTGTAAACAATCGTTATATCTATGCACAATGCACATCTACATGTAGTATATCTTTAAGGATATCCAAAGAGTCCATTATAAGTACTATAAAATGGTACACCATTAGTTGAACGGGTCAATTTGAATAACCTTAAAGTTTCGAGCAATGTTCGAGAAGAACATGAACAGTACCGTTGAAACTCAGTACCAAGTTTATAGGTTTAAAACTTCAATCGCATTTACATAAATACAACGTTGTATCCCGGATTGTAATGGACAGCCGTTTAGTTGATGTTGGCTGTTTGCTCGTTACGACGTACAAACTTTGTGTCTTTGAATCTAGCTATTGTTTAAGACCTTTTTATGACACTGATGTGGACATAGAATTTATTTTGACTATTCATAGGTATTCCTTTCTTTAAACGTTTTAGAAATTTATCAACACGTTAGTTTTGTTGCAATATAAAATAAGTTTTGTGTAACTTGCCGTAAAACGTAGCAACGGAAGAAAATACACTCATTTCTTTTAAAAGTAAATTAAAACGGTATATCATGTATGTATTCAGCCCTTTTTTTTTAACGTCCCACTGCTGCCGTGCCCAGCTAAAGTACGAGGGGATCAGGCCATAGTCCACCACGCTGGCCAAGTGCGGATTGGCGGACTTCACACGTCTTTTGAAAACTTGCTAGGTTCTCTCAGACATGCAGGTTTCCTCACGATGTTTTCCTTCACCGTTAAGACAAGTGGTAATCAGGTAGGAAATGATTCGCACATGAAAATATCAGAGGTGCGAGACCCGGGATTTGAACTCGCTTCACTCGGTTTCCTAAGCGAGCGCGTTACCATTGGGCTACCACTGCATATATATCATATCATCTTACTAATATTGTAAATGTAAAAGTTGAGATGTTTGGATGTTTGTTACTCATCACCCCAAAACGACTGAACACATAGGCTTTTTATCCATAAAAATGTACGGTTTGTTCCCGTGGGATAGGTTTGTTTTTTTTCCTAGAGGCAAACCCAAGCGAAGCGAGTGTGAGCCAATAGTAAAATATATGGACAATCAACAGGGAAATATAAACATAATACGTCCTAACAGAACATTCATATATTGTTATGCCAATTAACAAAACAAATTACCATATAATCATCTGTATAAGTATTCTTAACATATTTTGATCAATGGATTCCTTTAACGCATTGATAGAATAATAAATTATTGCGATTTATACACGCTCCACTTCTTTGTCTAGCACAATCATTAACGACGTCGATCTATCTCAGTCGCTCGCATTTCCTCCGGCTATGTCGGGCCATTTTAATAGGCTAATATTTTACTACCTTTAACTAAAGCAAACACGCTGCTTTAAATATTACACATTAAATATAATGAAACTCTGATTTGTCAATATTAATATTGCATGTGAAATGATACGTTATTTTCTCTTTTATTATAAAATATGAATTTTGTTTTGTGTTTTCTCTACACTTTATGTATGTAAATACTCTTTGAACCAAACATGTTTAATTTAAAAACAATGTACAGACAATATGTCTAGCCGCTTTGGAGATTGACGGGTATTGAAGATTGTATTTCAGCCCTTTTTTTAACGTCCCACTGCTCCCTCCCTCAATACGAGGCCTCCTTTCAATACGAAGAGGATCAGGCCATAGTCCACCACGCGGGCCATGTGCGGGACTTCACATATATTTCGAAAACTTGCTAGGTTCTCTCAGACATGTAGGTTAGCTCACGATATTTTCCTTCAACTTAAGACAAGTGGTGATCATGTTGGAAATGATTCGCACATGAAAATATTAAAGATACGAAGCCTGGGATTTCAATCCGCTTCACTCGGTTCCCCAAGCGAGCGCGTTACCACTGGGCCACCACTGCTTAGTACAATATTAATATTTTAAAATAATAAACCGTAAAGATATTATTAGAACATTTAATTATATATCTTTACAAGTATATCTTATAGATTGTGCTGACGTCTTTTGTTTTAATAGCAATAACTCTCGTACTAAAGATTCTGCGCCCGCAGGTTTTTATGTCACTCGTTTCTGAGAATACAGTTTTTATAAGATAATATAAATAAATTACAAAAAGCTCTAACAACATTGAAATTAAGCTTCTAATTTAAGATAAACTTAATATTGTTTCTAATGTTATGTACATAAAGTAAAAGTAATCTCTACGAAACTTAATAAAGCCATATTTAATTTGATTTTAATTTAGTTAGTGTTGCCATTTTATATGAAATAAAACGGTCAAAGGCGATCTTATAATTAAAATTACGTAAAAAAACTAGGAAATATAGAAACTAATTTTAAAAACCACAGATCAAACAGTAAACAAAATTATACCGTATGCATGTCTCGCTTAACGGCCGTGTACAAGATCAC